>CM060919.1:878487957-879737957 GCA_030737875.1 Allium sativum | reverse complement strand
AAAAATTATTTTGGCAATTTTAGTGAATTTTGAATATTTAAAATGAATTGTTTTAAATAATTACGACGAGAAATTTATTTTGAATAGAATTAGAACGTATGTATTTATTTGAATCGACGTTAGAATATAAATAATTATTTTTAATTATATAAGGAATTGAAAATGGCACGGTAGTTTTGGTTTTGCAGATTTATATTCACATGATCCTGGTTTACAGTTGGAATGATATTCGAAAAGCTCTGTATCCGTATATTCCTTTCAGTTGTGTTTTATATTATTTTCAGCGGCATTGTAACTTGTAAATCTCTGATATTTAATAAATGTGTAATATTTATTCATACTCTGTGTATTCTTGTATTTTGATGGAATTGTTGTAATAAGCAATGAAATGTTCTTTTGTTTGTGTTCTGATTCGTGTTGCTCTCAAGGCAATCCGTTCTTTCTCTTCTCTTCGGAGACCGGGGAAGTTTCGGGTTCTTACAGTGGTATCAGAGCTCTGGTTTACAAAGCTCGAGAACAAGACACATTAGAACTGAACGAAAGAATTCATCAGATATTGGATTAGTAATATCCAATGAGAATGACTCGTTAGAGATGGGATCAATAGTATTCTAGAATGATGTAAAGAGTATTATTTTTAAAATAAAGATGAAAACAATTTTTGTTGTGAAAATTTAATCTAATTATACGTATTTGAATATTTATTTGTATTGAAATTGGACAATCCAATATATAAAGATTTTGCATATACGCCTTGCAAACGTGTGTTCGAAGTTTTAATATACTGGATAGATATAGAATCACACCCTAGTCTCCCGGAGATGATTCTGATGATGTCGCGGCGTCATCAGCATTTGTGTTGGAGTTTCGAAAGTGGGATATCTATATGATTCCAATTGACTGGTGTGAGAACCAAAACTAGATTGGGCTTATTGTTGTGATTTGGCATCAAAAATCTGATTTTTGGACTATGTATCAAAGTTATGAATTTGAAAAGCTAATCAACTACTAATTGATTAATGGTTGTGTTGTATGATTATTCCTTTAAACCATTATGTGAAAGAAAGGTAAATTTAGGCCAAATTGAACCAAATATTGAACTGTATTGAAAGTGATTGCAAATGCATGCATATACATGTGTATCCATTGAACAGGTCATTGCAAAGAGGCTAGAGCAGAGAAATAAAATTGTTTGCCCGACAAATAGGTGCATGTTTATTGTATTTCTTGGGGGTTTTGATGATTTTATGAGCCGCTTGGCTGTTTCTTTTTATTTTTGGATTGGAGAGGCCTATATGGCGATTTCGGGATTTTCTAGGTGCTCCCGTAAAGGGAAGGTTATGGCGAAATTTTTCGAAAATTTTGGGTGTTAGCCAAATTTTTGAAAAATTTCAAAAGTTCTTAGAAATTGAAAAGTTGAAAAACTTGAGCCATAATTAAAATAACGAAGGTTGAGTTGATTAGTAAAACAGCTTTCAGCTCCGTTCCTTTTCGAGGACGAAAAGATTTTAAGTGGGGGAGATTGTAATAACCCGAAAAATCAGAACCAATTTAAAATTTGGCAATTTTAGTGAATTTTGAATATTTAAAATGGATTATTTTTAATAATTACGACGAGAAATTTATTTTGAATAGAATTAGAACGTACGTATTTATTTGAATCGACATTAGAATATAAATAATTATTTTTAATTATAAAAGGAATTGAAAATGGTGCGGTATTTTTGGTTTTGCAGATTTATATTCACAGGATTCTGGTTTATAGCTGGAATGATATTCGGAAAGCTCTATATCCGTATATTCCTTTCAGTTGTGTTTTGTATTATTTTCCACCGCATTGTAACTTGTAAATCTCTGATATTTAATAAATGTGTAATATTTATTCATACTCTGTATATTCTTGTATTCTGATGGAAGTGTTGTAATAAGCAATGAAATGTTCTTCAGTTTGTGTTCTGATTCGTCTTGTTCTCAAGGCAATCCGTTCTTTCTCTTCTCTTCGGACACCGGGGAAGTTTCGGGTTCTTACATGTCCCGGGTCTAAAAATTTCCTATGATTCATGTAGCAAATTTTTCTACTATGTTTCAAGTAAGTTGAAGAAGTCTCGAAATGGCATACGGGACAAGCTAAATAACCCTTCGTGCTCTAGCCGAATAACCTTGCATAGCCCGGAAAGTCGCTGATCGTCCATAACACGCTTGCACTAATGTGAAATCATCACCAGTGAAGGCATCATAAGTTTGTATTCCAAGATCCCATAATTCTTTCAATTCTACGATAAGAGGCTACATGTAGACATCAATGTAATTGTTAGGAGACTCTGGACCAGGGATAAGGGTTGAAAGTATCAAATTTTCTGTCTTCATGCACAACTAAGGTGGAAGGTTATAATTTACCAATACGATCGGCCATGTGCTGTGTTATGTAGTCATTGTACGAAAAGAACTGAATCCATCAGATGCTACTCCTAATCTGATATTTCTATTTTCTGATGAAAAATGAGGATAATTGGCATCCATAGTCTTCCATACCTCGCCATCAGCTGGATGTCGAAGTTTGCCATCATTTTTTCATCCCACTGCATGCCATAAGATAAGTTCTGCGTACTCCTTCGACATGAACATCCTTTGCAACCTTGGTTTTAATGGAAAATAATGCATCACTTTTGTTGGTACTTTGTGAATCCGCTTCTCCGAATCTTTGTCAATAGCCACTTTCTCTTCCGATATAACCCACCTTGAAAAACCACAACTTTTGCAGTTATTTTCATTTTCATTTTCTGCCCAATATAGCATGCAGTCATTTGGACATGCATATATTCTTTGGTAATCGAGGCCTAAATCTTTAATGATATTTTTGATAACATTGAAAGATAAAGGGATGTGGGCTTCTGGAAAAGCTTCTTTCATCAACTCTAATAAATCGTTGAATGTAGACTCAGTGATTCTAATAATCGCGAAAATTTATTACACCTGGGATATAATGATTGGTTTCCATCTTTAACACGTTGATGAAATTTTCTAGCATCGATATCTATTCCATTTGACCCATCAGAAGATCCATCTTCATTGTTATGCATATTTCCACAAGTATGCTGCAACATCTCATCGAGATTATCTCCAAAATTTATTCCTACTTCACAATCCATATTGTTATCGCTCCTTTCAGGATCTAAACAACAAACTTCACAATTCCATTTCAAGTACAATTCAGATGGACCATTCCAAATCAGATGGTTTTAGAGTACTTCTTGACAATGCCACTTGCACTTATGACACTTTTTGCAAGGTCATGTAATTTCATCACCTACCGCAAATCTAGAAAAAGTATTTCGAATAAAAAATTTCACTCCACTGATATACCCTTCACTGAACTTAGGAAGTTCTGCCCATAGTTTTTCCTCGTCGTTCATTGAGTGATACCTTAAATCAGTAAATTAGGCACAAGTAAAGCAGTACATTACGCAACACAATAATTAAATCAGAAAAAATTGAAATATACATTGAGTGATACCTGAAGCAGCAGATTAAATTGAAGTCGTAGCTGAAATCTGAAACCCAAACGAACCCCAATTGAAGGCCTAATTGAAACACCGAAGCCCTAATTGAACTTGAACTCGAACCTGCCCTACTCGAACCCTAATTAAGCTCGTAAACTTGAACTTTTAGCCCTAATTGAACATGAAAGTGAGTTTGAGCAGCGGAGTACTTTGTTAAATTTAGATTGAAACTTTCAATATTTTTTAGTTTTCCCCCCTTTGTTTTTGCTTCTCGCTGTAAACATTATTTCACGCGCGGATTGCTAATCTGGACTAAACATTTTTTCATGTGGATTGCTAACCTGGACCATTGGATCATGTTGACGCGGATTGATAATTTTATTCACGAGGCTACTGCAACACATGTTGATATATATGCTAACACATTTAAGTGTGTGTTGCAATAGACAAAAAACAGCATGGCAATAGCAAACACCATGCATTTTCGTTGTGATAGGCCATTTATGGCGTAGTGAAAGGAAAATCTGTCAATATTGAACCATTAAACATAGCACTGAAATAATCAATTGCTTTAGCTGTTACTTCTTGTTTATATAGTAGACCCCCATTAGCACTAATGAGAGCTTTAAGATAATTTGAATATCTCCTGGATGACAATTTAGAACGATTTTTTAGAATTTGTGTATCCATATTGTAGTTATGCAACTTTAGATTTCTTCTTAAAACTCCATCATTTAATATGTTTCTGGACTAACAAAGATTGCTTAGCTTCAAGCATTTTTTCATATAAGGCTATGTTTTCAGGTTCTAAATCAGAAGCAATTTCACAGTCTTTGAAATAAGCTTTAACTTCCATTAATAATACATCATCTTTTGGCCTTCTTATATTCCATATTTTCAACTCATTTTTGCATGCTTGTAAATTTTGTTGAAAAATATAATAGGAAACCCCAAAATATCAACCTATAATCCTCTCAAAATGCATTCACCATATCCAAATTTTAAATGCACTCATTTGAATATCTAAATGGAAACCCTTTGATGGAGTAGAAGCAACAAGGTCTAATACAGAGGTTGTGGTCACTTGAAATTTGTGATAGTGGTATAACTTTTATGTCATCAAATTTATATAAGCATGAATAATTAACAAATATTTTGTCAATGTTATTATCTATACCTCTTCTCCTCCAAGTATAATTGAATCCAATAGCCTTAATTTCTAACAAACCTAATTGCAATAGACAATTATTAAATGCTCTAATCTGTTGAAAAGTCACTGGAAGTCCACCCTTCTTGTTTATATGAGATGTAGAGTTGTTAAAATCAACCATGAGAACCCATTCTCCACCTAAAACCTTTGCCTCCCTAATAATGAGTTGCCAAATAATTTGTCTATAATAAAAACTATTGCTAGCATATGCAATTGTAATAAACACAAAAAGGCCACCAGTGTTCATTGCTTGAATAATAACATGCTAACTAGAAGAAGAAAACAAGACAATACTCCAAACATCAGAGTTCCACAATAATAAGATTTTGCCTGAGGAATAAGAAGAAGTCCGAGGAATATAATCCTAAGTACTTGGAACTAATCTACCAAATTGCTTCAAATTAACTTCACTAAGCTTATTTTCCACCGAACCAACAAAAGTTGATTTGGATTTTGTTAGCAGAGATAATACTTCTGGTATACGAAGAGAAGTGTTCATCCCTCTGACATTATTTATTAGAAGAATTGCTCCTTAATTGTCTTTTAGGAGGAGCAATTGCCACTGGAGTGGCTACCTTATTTTTACCTTTGATTTGACTAAGATAATCTGAATTCATTGATATCCCTTTGGAAACATCATGTTGTTTTTCAACACTTGGAGCTTCATTCAATGTTTCAGCAATATTATTCAATTCTTTAGGAAGTATATGATTCGGAAGCTCATATTCTAAAAAACCCAAAACCATCATCCTCATTATTCTTATCTACATTTATAGGATTAGAATTAGATTGAGAATTTTGATCAATGTGCCCTGTATTAGAAGAACCGGACATGTTTTCTCCCTGCTTAGAAGTCCACTGATTTTTTTTTAGATAGATCATCAATCATAGATTTATGTCCAACCCTATTATACTGATCACATCAAGGAGGCACATATTCAAACTCAACTACAACTTCTTTCTTAAGACCATTATGAAGCATTATGGTAATTTTATCAAACATTTTAGAATCCATATCAATACAAACTAACTTTCTAGCATATTTAGTAATTCTTTTTCTAGTTGTATTATCATCAATACGAGACGGATCCTCAATGTAGTTAGCAATCATCGAAAAAGCCTTATTCGACCACATTTCCATATCCAAATTAATAGTTTAATCCAGATTTGAACCCTCTTAGCATTAAACTTCTCAAATTCATATCCAGGACATCATTTAAAAACCATAAGTAGCCTTCCAAAATAAGAATATGTAACAACCCGTAATTTCAAAACCAATTTAAAATTTTTATTTTAGCTATTTTTATGGATTTTGGATATTTAAAATGATTTATTTTAAATAATAACGATTTAAAACTTATTTAAATCGAAGTTAGAACGTATGAATTTATTTTAAATATAAAACGAGCTTGAAATGGCGTGGTAGTTTGAAATTTCGATTTTAAATTTCAAATGAATGTATGGAATCCAAAATAAATCAGATTTCAGTAAAACAAGAAATATTTGAATCTGTTTAATTAGATCTTTCTAACGAATGTGAAAAATCCAGATTTCATAACGAGAATTGAAAGTTATGTCCAGTTTAAAATTTAAAATAGTCGCTATGGAATTTATATATATATATATATATATTAAAATATATATAGCCCTAAAAATAGCTATTTTGCAAACGACCTCCGTTTTCGATGAAACCACTTTTGTTGGATCCGGAATGTTAAATTATTTCTAGATTCCAATTTTCATAATTTTTGGAATTAATATGTGAGCGTGGCAAAAGAAAACGTGTTTTGTCAATTTTAATTCAATTAGATCGACCACAAAATGGCAATTTTTCAAATGGTCTCCAAATTCAACGAAATTAGTTTTGTTAGGACTGTATCATCAAAACATAGCGAGATTTATTTTTCTGGAATTTTTGGAGCCAGTATGTGGCCTCGGTAAATAAAAAAGTACGTTTGAATTTAACATATATTGATTTATATTTTAATTTTGATGAAAACTAATCGTAACAGTCGAATTAACTTACCGGACATAACCCATTGTGTTCAGAATGGGAGTATTTAGTTAGGGACGATAGTCGTTGGGTTTGATTTGGAGTTCAGATTGATAAATGGATATTTTTGAAATTAAAATAATTAAAAATATAAATATATATATATATATGGTCAACCCTAGTCAAACCTGTTCATTATCTAGGCCATTGTTCTTCCTCTCGACGACGGCGGAAATAGCTCAAATTGTTTAGCTTGATTTTCGTCCAATCCACACAACGAAATCATTAGATTCTTAAGGCAATTTTGAAGAGATTTACATCCTCTTTAAATCCCTATCGATCTCTCCTCTATCGTTGAGTGTTTATCATGATTTGCGCGTCTAAAGCGCCGCCGTTTAGTGGCAAAATCCGCCAAGGAGAATGTCGATTCCAACCGGGGGGGCCCGAGGCGCGCCTCTCGAAGCTCCTCGACGTGGAAAGGTCCGATCGACACCACGCTTCACGGATTTGAAGAAAAATCCAACCCTAATTTCAAACCCAGTTTGAATGACGTGGCCTGTATATTGAAGAGGAAGGAAGGTGATTTATTTTAATTAATTTCAACATTTAAAAGCGTTACAAAGTTTATTTAATGAATAAAAATTTTATCTTTTCCAAATCGCGGGAAATTGGATCCGTTGCGACCGTAGGGACGAGTGCTTCACCACAAGACTGATTGGGGCCAATTTGGAGCTAGTTACAATTTAGGGGAAATTCAAATCCAAACCGTCCTTTAAAGACTAACGGAGTGGATCCCAATGTGAGAACTCCTCCTTACTCTAATTTTTTTTCTGTTAAATATATACTAGGATGCAGACGGGGCTTAGAAGCCTCCAACACTATTTGTTGTACAAACCTTGTTGTTTGTTTTGGATTTGTATTGTGGAAATTTGGATTGTAGTTGTGAAATTGATTGTGAATTGTTTATGGAATTGTTTTGATTGATTGTGATTGATATGTATGGCGCGAGCCAATATCAGGAGAGGGGTAATGCTAGACATTACTTCGGTTTTAATATTGCGCCCTTGTAATGCCGAAATTTTCTTAAATAAATATTTATTCATTAAAAATATAATTTTTAATGTGTATATGAACTATTAAAAATATTCGTGTGTTGAATAAAATGTTTGAACAATAAAAATATTATTTTTATTGAATGCATGAACTACTAAAAATATTCATGTGTTGAAACAAATATTTATCGTTAAAAATATAATTTTTAACGTATATGTGAACGACGTAAAATTATCCTGAAATGAAAATAAATATTCATTTACAAATCGGATGATTTGTGTATGTACCCCAATTTGACTGACATTGATTGGGACAATAAATATTACACATCACCCAACTATACAAATAAAATTTGTGTTTGTTGATTGAAACCCCACACGGGTATTGGGATGATATCTGGCGTACCCAAATTCCAATTATTTAGTTGTATGTCAATCGATTGGTTGACAGACTGTTGTAAGCGTCAATTATTTATATTTAATGCTCATGCAATTGTGTAACGCACTCTAGATGATAGTTGATTGTATATCATGATTGTTGTGTACATGTGCAGTATGAAATCCATATAAATAAATTATATAGTATTTGATTGGGTCTGAGTCCAATTCAAAAGGAACGAATATATTAAAATAACGAATATTTTAAAATAATATTCAATAAAGGATTAAAATGTGAATTTGATGTCCGTTTTTGGATGGACACGAAAATATTGAAATGTATGAAATCGTGTTGATTAGATTTGCGTCATTTTAACGCGAACGATATTTATATCGATTTTATTCATTTTCATAATGAATATCGAAAAGGAAATGACTTCAAAGTCTGATATTTTGAAAATATTATCATTTAAATATTATAATGATAAGGAGTATTCAATTTTCATTTAAAATTGAAATGGAAGTGGTAATCGTTTTAAAACGAACTTATAGATGATTAATAAAATACGTTTTAAATGGAAATCGATGAAATATAATATATGTATATATATATATATATATTTAATGGTCTGAGTAGAATGCGCCGCGACCATTCGTGAATTTTGACCATTGATTTCGAGTTGATATTACGAGAGATCCGACAGTCAGATTCTCCTAAAACCGAAACCATTGGGTTTATATCGAAAAGTGTTTTCCAACGAATATAAGATATTTGAAATCTAACGATTGGATTTGGAATTATGTCCAAATCAAATTTGGAAAAGATAGTTGTAAGTGCAATTCGATGACCTTTATGGAAATCGACTGTACGGGCCTTGAAAAAATTATTAAAAATATTAATAATTTGTGTAAAATAATAATAAAATTGGAAAGAATTTAGATGAAAAATTCCACGTTTGTAAAGATAAAAATATATTTTTATCACAAAGAACTAGTTAATAACTAGAATGATAATCTAATATTTTTAAGGAAATAAATTGGATTTGAAATGGTTTTAAAAATAACCAGAATTTTCCAATGAATAAATTGGAATGGATTGGAATGGAAATAATCTTCGGAATATTTAGATATTAGATCCTGTGGTTATACGGTTATTGTTATGGGAATTTGTAAGATACAGATATCGTTATTCCCAATACAATATCCGTTAGTCTCAGATTTTGATATTGAATATAAGCCGATATAATTTCTATTCAGAGCCTTGTATTTAATATTAAATTGGATTTTGGGTTTGTCGTGAACGGTGTCTTAAGTAACACTGTTTTTAAACCCAGTTGAGAAAAGAATAAATCTTTTAATTAAGATTTAGTGAAGATTTCCAATTAATTAATATTTAATTGGAATTGAATAAAAGAATTGGATTTTGGGTTTGTTGTGAATGGTGTCTTAAATAACACTGTTCATAAACCCCATGTGAAATGAATAAATCTTTTAATTAAGATTATTAGAGTTTCCAGTTATATTTAGTAATTGGAATAAAATGGAATGTGGATTAGGTTTATTGTGAACTGTGTTTTTAACGACATTCGTTCTTTAACCCGATTAACAATGAAATGTGATTTGGAATTTATGAATCTTTTAATTAAGATTAACAGAATTTTCCAAAATTAGTTTTCCAATTTAATATATTAAATTGAAATTGAATAGAATTCAATTTGGTAATAATCGAAGTGAGCTTCTGTGGAGGAAGACTGTTAATATATATGAAATTTAAAAGGCTTTGTCGTTATTCCATTTATATTATTAGTTGGATGTGGAAATTGATGTCGATTATATATTGATCTGTTTTTCCATGAAGATTCCATAATTAATGGAATGTGATTTTGGGTTTATCGTGAACTGTGTTTTAAATATCATTGGTTCTTTAACCCAGTTAAAGACAGGATTACATGTCTAACATTGTATTTCGAATTGTATTGTTGATCTCTGCTAAATATATATCTGTTTGGTGGCGGAGAATTTATTCTCTTGCTTAACACCCTTGTCTAAGACGTACGAGCTTAGAGGTTATATATCGGCAGAAATCAGTGGTACGGTATAGATTGTTGATGCGGCATGTTTGTGCTTCCAAAGTTAAATAATCATTAATAATGATTGTTGGAAGATTAAAACAAAGTGGAGTTTTAATGAATCTTCAATTAGATTGAAATGAGAATGCGATAATTTAAAATTATCAAATTTGCGAAATGATTGAGAATGGAGTACTACTAGTTTTACTCCAAGTGATAGTTAAATCTTTAATTTGATTTGAATGTGAAATGGTAATTAATTTAATCGATAACACTATGGTGTTAGATATGGAGTATTACCAGTTTTGCTCCACGGGATGAATAGGTTGGGATTTGGAATAACAAAACAGATGATTACTTTAGTAAGGTGCGCTAATCCAGACTAATTTTGATAAACCTTAATTTGATTTGAATTGATATCCAAAGGAAGATTAAAGAATTATTCTCAAAGAATTTATCTTTGATAAAATTAATGGGAACCTTTCCCTAATGATGTGAATATTTGAATAAAAGAATATTCAGAATCGGAATGAGACGCATATTGTGTTTTTATAGCACTTGATTATAAAATACGTGAATTATTCGGAAAGGCCGCCATGAATAATTGATTCGACGATAAGTCAATGATGAAGACGGTGGTTGAAGACCGGAGTTCTTCACATTGTTTGGATGATTACTGATGTCTTGATTGGGTTGTACACCCAAGACAAGGTAATAAGTGGTGATCGTCTCGACGTACTTGGAGATTGACCGGATATGCGAGGATCTCTCTCCTGTATTGGACATATGGGACGAGGAATAAGGTGCCTCCGGTTTCATTTAGACCCAGAACGAACTAGTAAATGGATGCACTACAACAAAAACACCTTATTACAACTTTAATTTTACAACGGTGGTAAAAGCACCGTTGTAATAAATGTTTTTTACAACTTTTTTCCAGAAAAGTTGTAATAAACTTATTTTTAACAACTGTGTTACTTTGACAGTTGTAATAAAAGCCTATCACAACTTTTATTTTTTGACTGTTGTAATATATGACTATATTTTAATATAATTAACAACTAATAATTAATATTCAATACATTTATATTGATTATTTATAATTAATAACTAAAAATTACTATTTGTAACGAACTAGTTTTTTTTTACTCTTTAATACATGAATTTATTTGAAAATTTGGTATTTGAGAATTGATATTTGTTTAAAAATTAGAAATCTGGTCTATTTAAATTTTGGTTTTGAATTTTATTTTGTATATTTAAATTTTTATTATTTGAATCTGAATAGCTTTATTTAATTTGACGTTAGCTGTATTTTCAAATTTATTTATATATATTGTTGAGGAATCATAAATTTGATTTATTCTTTTATTTATTAACTTGAGTATTTGATTTAAATAAAAATTGTTTAGTCAAATTTGGTATTAAAATTTAATTGAATTTGGTTTTGGAAAAAATTTATAAATACATTTTGTTTGTACTTGCATTGTATAAACGTATATATACTTAGAATTATTTGTTTAATAAGTTTTCTACTTGAAAACTTGACTTTGAAAATATATTGTTTAATATTTGTTTTGCCACTTGTTCATGGAGCTGAAATTAGTTTTATACTTGTCCTGGTTAAAAAGTTTGCGTTCACGACGTGTTTCATTTGTTTAGTAATTCACGCGTCTGTCCGCCTTAGAAAGCCATCCGTCCCCTTTTTATTTTCTCTTACCAGCCAAGAATCCATCTTCAAAACCAACGCTTGGCCATCGTTAGATCCCTAATTTCATTTACCCTAATTACTAAACTTTTTTCCCAAATCTGAAATAATGGCGGCCTCCGTTTCCTCACCAAATCAATCCTCCACCGTTCGTCCTCAAATGCTCCATCGTCCTGCAATTCGCCGCCACCTACCAAGCCTGTTCCCCTTCGTTTCAGTAACTGCTTCTTTCCAATTCCTTTTACCCAAAAATCAAAATCTGTTGCTCCCCATCCTCATCACCGATCATCAGGCAACTCCGAACCCTCCTCATCCAGGCACCACCGCATGCTTTCGCCACTCACCTGCACGCGAAGTTTATCACCTCCACCAACCACCGTAGGTCTTCCACCGACGCTGCTCCTCCTCATGATGCCTGCCAGTGGCGTTCGCCGGCACCCGAGACCTGAGCCTGTCGTTGAACACTTGGAGCAAAAGTCCTTTTCTAAAACCCTTCTCTTGCTTTTGGTTCTCATGGGCGCTTTTATGATTATAGGTGATGGTATTCTTACTCCATCCATGTCAGGTATCTTGATGTTCAAAATAATAATTTTCGTTATAGTCCTTTTTTTTCAGATGATCATTTATTACTATACCAACTTGTAGTTATGTCAGCAGTGAGCGGTCTTCAGGGGAAAGTTCATGGATTTGATACAAGTTTGTTACTCTAGCTATTAATCTCCTATTATTCAGTTGTACATTTGAAACCGTACTTTTATATGGTTAATTTGTTCGCAGATGCTGTGGTCATAGTTTACATCATAATTCTTGTTGCGTTATTTAGTATACAGAGATTCGGGACAGGCAAAGTCGGCTTCTTGTTTTCTCCTGTTCTTGCAGTATGGTTTTTCAGTTTGGGGTCAATTGAAATATACAACTTAATTAAATATGACATTTCAGTCTTAAGACCATTCAATCCAATTTACATATATTTATTCTTCAAAAGGAACAGTTGCAATGCATGGTCTGCTCTTGGTGGTTGTGTTTTGTGCATCACGGGTTAGTTCTATGTATATCTTGTTTTCATTTCAAATTACCTTTGTGATTCCTTTAAGTGCACACACTCACACACATAACTGTTGTCGCAACCTGGTTGTTGCTTGTTCATGTTATAGAGCTGTCTTTATTGGTAAGTTGGTGTAACCATGAATGCTTTGCAATGTTTATGATTGGCTGTTAACTCATTAGGTTATATTTTCAAATATTTGACAACAAATTACATTGCACTATGCTGTTTCGCAAATGCACAAACTGGCAAAAGCCTCGGTAAATACTAGATTTTGAGAAATTTATCGACAAAATGGTTTTCAGTATCTTCTAATTAATGTTTCATATTTTTACGCATCATTAGCATTCTCTTAAATCCTGAGGTGCTCTTTTTAACATGTGTTTCAAAGGACAGATAATGAAAATTTAGCAGTTCATATAAAGATAGCGTAAACCCCCTGTCCCCCTCTTTTCTTTTCTTTTCTTTTCCTTTTTTTTTTGAAATTGGGTACTTTATATACAAATTTAGGTAGTATACTACTATCAACATGCTGCATGCCAAGTTGTAGTTGTAATGGAAAATCGAACATTGTATACTCGTACCTTATTATATTTTCTATTCCATTTCAGTACCACAGGAGGTGAAGCCATGTTTGCTGATCTTGGGCATTTCATTGTAAAATCTATACAGGTTATTTTTGAAAATACCATCTCTTTCCTTGTTCGGTGTTTCAACGGTATGCTTTTCATGTAAGTTCACCAACTAACAACCATTTGGTTTGATGAAATGTTTTGTAGATTGCAT
This sequence comes from Allium sativum, assembly GCA_030737875.1. Lineage (NCBI taxonomy): Eukaryota > Viridiplantae > Streptophyta > Magnoliopsida > Asparagales > Amaryllidaceae > Allium > Allium sativum. Next base: position 879,724,216 of record CM060919.1, on the reverse strand, counting down.
TCACTTTTGTTGTATTTCCATGCCTTCTTTTGGCTTATTTTGATCAAGTTGCATTTTTGATGCAAAATCAAGCCTCAGTTGATAGAGTGTTTTATGATTCAGTTCCTGGTAGGTTTACTCTTATTATTATTATTATTTACCATGCAGTAACCTGGTCGTTTATGCAAAATAAACATTTTTTGGAATCCTTCAAAATAATTTACATAATTTGGCACCAACGGTTGAATACAAAATTGTGCCGAAAAGTATCAAACATGCAAAAATAAAAATCTTTGAACTTTCATAGGCTGCCAAAATAAATATCCACCAAATCCGATAAACAACTATGCTCTGGATGTTCTGATATATTTTGTCTACCAAAAAAAGAAATATATCGACTGCTCTGACTCTCTTTCAAGGTTTATATCTGTACTAAATCTCTTCATTGCATGTATGATAAGTTTATATTGTTGGTAAAAATGCAACTGGTATTTTGAACTTGCAGGCTTTCATGGAAGGAAAACTATCACCTGGGAAAGCCATCTTATAACTATATTTCTTGATATTCTATCATTTCGGATTTAATTCAAGAAGTCTTACTTTTAGTATGCAGTGAAGCTCATTTCTTACCTAATTTCCTATAAATTGTTTCTCAGGTAAGGCTAAAAGATATCTGGATATGAGGGTGCAGATGGAGGTGAAGGTTATGTTCTTTGCCAGCATTTTGGGTATTGCACCATATTTTTCTTAGATACTTATAGTATAAAATAATATGGCAAAATCATGTTACAAATAAGTATTCATTTTCTTGAATTTTTAGTTTGCTTGATTTACTAAAGCTTGGATAAATATTTTTGTTTTACATCCAGCATCCATTCTCAGTTTGTGATGGCTTCCCTATTTCCAAATGTAATTTTTCATTTTGTCATTTGGATTTTATGAATCAAATATCCATCATGACAATAGAGGGTTTGATCTATCTGATTTTGCATTTTGCTTTTGCGCTCTACTACAATTGTTCTTTGACACTTCAATTCTTTAGAAACTCAACTTAGCAAGAGAGACTTTCAATCCGTCATTTTAGTTGTCACAAGAATTTGAAAATGCGGTGTCCTTGCAAATTTCAAAGGGTCAAATTACAGGATAGTTTTGTTTATTTTATTATTCCTTTCACCTCTAATGCTTTTGAACGTGATCCCTATATGGTGGGTGCATGTCAACCTATTCATCTCTGATTTACAAATCACTATAGTTTCCTTCTCCTTCTTACTTTCGTCACAATAACAATTTATATGAGCTTGCACCTCTAATGATTTTTTTCTTTTGCAGTCCCATCGTGGGCCGCAATGTTGGAAAGTTTGGATTGATGTGCCGGTGGATCCTGATGCTTTCTTGTGGAAGCCGAATTCCGAAATGACTACCATTGGAGAAGCTGTTGGATCAACTGTGGCTTGGAATAAAAAATACGTTGCCTTCAGTTAGAGTGCTTTCGTAGGGTATGCTTATGTATCTTTTGTGGACAAAGCTTCTATCTTTCTTATGTGTTAGATCGATGTATGTATTTTGGGACGGTTATGTTTTTTGTGACGGGTTTAATTGGTGATGTACTATGTGTATGTTAATCGAATATTATGTTAATTAATATATATGAATGATTCCGTGTAGTTATATTTGTTGCATTGAAATATGAATTATATTATTATTAATATATATGAATTCTTTATATTAGTAAGATGTATATAAGTTACAACAGCGAAAAAAGTTGTAATAAATCATTTTACAAGGGTGTGAAAGAGTTGTAATAAAATTTATTACAACGGTGAGTAAAAGTTGTTAAATACCCTATTTCACAACGGTGTTGCAACAGTGCAGAAACATTGTAAAAGATATAAGTATATTACAACTTCTTAATACACGACGGTGGCTCCACCGTTGTAAAAACCTTTTACAACGGTGAGTAAAAGTTGTTAAATACCCTATTTCACAACAGTGTTGCAACAATGCAGAAACGCTGTAAAAGATATAAGTATATTACAACTTCTTAATACACGACGGTGGCTCCACCGTTGTAAAAACCTTTTACAACGTTTTTGCACCGTTGTAATATGGTATATTTGTTGTAGTGATGTGTGTCTAACATTGTATTTTATTCTATGTTGATTGATCTCTATTAAATATATATCTATTTGGTGGCGGTGAATTTATTCTCTTGCTTAAGTCCCTTCTCTAAGACATATGAGCTTAGAGGTTATATATCAATAGACATCAGTCGCATGACGTGAATTGTCAGTGTGGCATGCTAAGAAGCAAATGATCAAGGCTTCTATTGAAGAGCAGAGTCTTGTGGTTGATGATCAAGGCACGACTTTAAATAGCATTGCTTTGTGTATAGCATTAATTCGCGAGCGTCACACCTCGGTATGAGTCACAAACGGAATCGTGACTACAGGAAGTGCACTACGTTTCTTTCAAGCTAAGGGTGGCGTCATGGTACGGGGCCCAGACATTTATATATTTTTTGCCTATGTGGATGATGGTTTGCGAGCCGCCTCGGATATATTGGTTACTACGGAGCCGATGGATAGGCCAATAGGACCGAGAAACGTGTGTTTAGGAATAACCAATCCACTAACGTCAGTATGGACCGGCCTTGAAGATCCATGGGTTCACTACGGGGGACCCTGAGGCATTTGCTAGAGTGTCTCTAACCAGTGAGGAGGCATCCCTTGCCTCGACTCATAGATGGAATCCAATTTCCAATATGTAACATATCTAGGGAAAGACTTGATTTGTTATCTCATGTCTGCTTTTCGTGAAAAAAGACCAATTGAAGGGGAGGGTTTCTTCAAACAACAAGGAGCTGAGGCAATTATTCAATCAAATGATATTGAGCATGTTTCCCATATCTTCTCGAGAAACAAGTGGGGTATTTCTTTGCAAAATTGTGCTCAATTTCATATGTGGCAATTCCGGTTTTAATTGCAGAACTAGTATGGAGACATAGTAGCATGGGATACTCTATGCCGTCTATGATTGATACATTTATATTTGAAGTGATTTTGACACTATATACTTATAATAATATCAAAATGATTTGTTTTAAATGTACCAAGCATGTTTGGCTATTATAAGGTAAAACTTAATCCTCCGGCTTGCATTGCATTGTGTGATGGGACCTGAGTCTTATAATAGCTTCATTTTCAAAAAAACATTGCATTGTTTATAAACTGTTTTATGCATGGGTATTCTTGGGAGAAAAACCCGTTCCATGCTATACAGCGTGCTTCCTTGGTTTACTTTATTTCTAAAATAAAGTTTTAAATAACTGTTTTAGTTCTCACACCAATCTCACGACTGACCTGGAATTTATTGTTTTAACCTAAACTCTGGGTGCCCCTATTTTCCATACGGGCAGCTAGTAGTTTTGGTTTTGCAGATATTATATTCACAGGATCCTGGATTTACAGCTGGAACTATATTCGGAAAGCTCTATATCCGTGTATTTCTTTCAGTTGTGTTATGTATTATTTTTCCGCTGCATTGTAATTTTTAATCTCTCATATTTCTCTGATGTATATTATTCATTCATACTCTTTTATATTCTTGTTCTCTGATGTAATTGTTGTAATAGCAATGAAATGTTCTTCTGTTTGTGTTCTGATTTGTCATGTTCTCGACTCAATCTAGGCTTTCCCTTATGGGGGGGTTTGGGTCGTTTCAGACGTGGTATCGGAGCTTTGGTGTACGGAGCTCCAGAACAAGGCACATTAGAACCAAACGAAAGAATTTATCAGAGATTGGATTAGTAATGTCCAATGAGAATGACTCGTTAGAGATAAGATTAGTAGTATACTAGAACGAGTGTGAAGAGTGTTATTTTAAAATGAAAAAGAAAACAAACTTTGTTTTGAAAATTTAAACCTTGTTATACGTATTTGAGTATTTTATTTTAAATTGGTTTTGTACAATCGAGTATATGAGGTTTTGCATATACGCCTTGTAAGCGTGTATACAAAGCCTCAAATATACTGGATAGATATAGAATCACACTCTAGTCGCTCGGAGATGATTCTGATGATTGTAGCTACATCATCTGAATTTATGTTCGAGTTTCGAAAGTGGGATGTCTGTATATTTCCTATTGACTGGTGCGAGAACCAAAACTAGATAGAGTTTATTGTTGTGATTTGACACTAAAAATGCGATTTTTTTTAATATGTATAAAGTTATATATTCAAAAATTTAATCAACTAATTGATTACTGGTTGTGTTGTTTGATTATTATTTAAACTAATAAAATTATTGAAACCAATATGAAAATGAAAGCTGAATTAAGCCAAATTGAATCAAATATTGAATTGTATTGAAAATTGATTGGAATAGCATACATATACATGCATATATGTTGAACAGATCATAGCATGGAAGCTAAGAAAAGGAATAAAATTGTATGCCCGACAAATAGGTACATGTTTACTATTTTCTTGGGTTTTGATGATTTTATGAGCAGATTGGCTAGCCGCTTGGCTTTTTCTTTTTCTTTTGGATTAATGAGGGCCCTGTGAGCCTAGTTGCGGTTTTAAATATCAACCCGTACAAAGGAGGTTATAGCGAAATTTTAAAAATTTAGGGTGTTAGCCAAATTTTTGAAGAATTTGAAAATTCTTAGAAACTGAAAAGTTGAAGAATGAACACCAGAATGAAAGTTGAGTTGATTAGTAAAACAACTTTCAGCTCCGTTCCTTTTCGAGGATGAAAAGATTTTAAGTAGGGGAGACTGTAACAACCCAAATTTTCAGAACCAATTTTAAAAAATTATTTTAGCTATTTAATGTATTTTGTGTATTTAAAATAATTTATTTTAAATAATGATTTAAAATTTATTTAAGTCGAAGTTAGAACGTATAAATTTATTTTAATTATAAAACGAGACTGAAATGGCGTGGTAGTTTGAAAATTCGATTTTAAATTTCAAATGAATGTATAGAATCCAAAATAAATCGGATTTCAGTAAAATAAGAAATATTTGAATCTGTTTAATTAGATCTTTCTAAAGAATGTGAAAAATCCAGATTTCATAACGAGAATTGAAAGTTATGTCCACTTCAAAATTTAAAATAGTCGCTAAGGAATTTATATATATTTTAAGATATATATAGCCCTTAAAAATAGGAATTTTATAAACGACCTCCGTTTTCGACAAAACCACTTTTGTTGGATCCGGAATTATTGCTATATTCCAATTTTCATAATTTTTGGAATTAATATGTGAGCGTGGCAAAAGAAAACGTGTTTTGTCAATTTCAGTTAAATTGGATCAACTAGAAAATGGCCATTTTTTAAACGGTCTCCTAATTCGACAAATTAGTTTTGTTAGGACCGTATCATCAAAAAACAGCTAGATTTATTTTTTTGAAATTTTTGGAGTTAGTATGTGGCCTCAGTAAATAAAAAAGTACGTTTGAATTTAATATGTATTGATTTATATTTTAATTTTGATGAAAACTGATCGTAACAGTCGAATTGACTTACTGGACATATCCCACTATGCTCGGAATGGGGGTATTTAGCTAGGAACGACAATCATTGGGTTTTATTTGAAGTTCGGATTGATAAACGGATATTTTTGTAATTAAAATAATTAAAAATATAAATATATATATGGTCAACCATAGTCAAACCCATTCATTATCTGGGTCGTTGTTCTTCCTCCCGAAGATGGCGGAAATAGCTCAAATTTTTTAGCTTGATTTTCGTCCAATCCACACAACGAAATCATTAGATTCTTAAGGTAATTTTGAAGAGATTTCCATCCTCTTTAAATCCATACTGGTCTCGCCCTCTATCGTTGAGTGTTTATCTTGATTCGTGTGTCTAAAGCGTCGTTGTTCAGTAGCAAAATCTGCCACCAGGAGGCCGTCGAGTTCAACTAGAGAGGGGCCCCTAGGCGTGCCTTTCGAAGCTCCTCGACATGGCACGGTCCGATCGGCACCACGCTTCATGGATTTGAAGAAAAATCCAACCCTAGTTTCGAACCCAGTTTGAACGACGTAGCATGTATATTAAAGAGGAAGAAAGGTGATTTATTTTAATTAATTTCAACATTTAAAAGCGTTGCAAAGTTTAATTAACGAATAAAAAATTTATCTTTTCCGTACGAGGTCCAAATCACGTGAAATTGGATCCGTTGCGATTGTGGGGATGAGAGCTTCACAACAAGACTGACCGGAGCCAATTTGGAGCTGGTTACAATTTAGGGAAAATTCAAATCCAAACTGTCCTTTAAAGACTGACGGAGTGGATCTATGTGAGAACTCCTTCTCACTCTATTTTTTTTTGTTACTAGGATACAGACGAGGCTTAGAAGCCCCCGATACTATTTATTGTACAAACCCTATTGTTTGTTTTGGATTTGTATTGAGGAAATTTGGATTGTAGTTGTGGAATTGATTGTGATTTGTTTGTGGAATTGTTTGGATTGATTGTTATAGATATGTATGGTGCGAGCCAATATCAGGAGAGGGGTAATGTTAGACATTACTCTGGTTTTAATATCGCACTGTTATAATGCCGAAATTTTCTATATAATTTTCAATGTGTATATGAACTATTAAAAATATTCGTGTGTTGAATAAAATGTTTAAACAATAAAAATATTATTTTTATTGAATGTATGAACTATTAAAAAGATTCATGTGTTGAAATAAATATTTTATCGTTAAAATATAATTTTTAATGTATATGTGAACGGCATAAAAATCTCCTGAAATGAAAATAAATATTCATTTACAAATCGGATGATTAGTTTATGTACACCAATTTGACTGATATTGATTGGGACAATAAATTTAACACATCGCCCAACTAAACAAATAAAATTTGTGTTTGTTGATTGAAACCCCACATGTGTATTGGGATGATATTTGGCATATACTATTCCCATTTTTTTAGTTGTATGTCAATCGATTGGTTAACAGATTGTTGTAAGCGTTAATTATTTACATTTAATGCTTATGCAGTTGTGTAATGCACTCTGGATGATGGTTGATTGTATATCATGATTGTTGTGTACATGTGTAGTATGAAATCCATATAAATAAATTATATGGTAATTGATTGGGCCTGATTCCAATTCAAAAGGAACGAATATATTAAAATAACGAATATTTTAAAATAATATTCAATAAAGGATTGAATTGTGAATTTAATGTCCGATTTTGGATGGACACGAAAATATTGAAATGTATGAAGTCGTGTTGATTAGATTTGCGCCATTTTAACGCGAACGACACTTATATCAATTTAATTCATTTTTATAATGAATATCGAAAAGGAAATGATTGCAAAAACTGATATTTTGAAAATATTATCATTTAAATATTATAATGATAAGAATTATTCAATTTTGATTTAAAATTGAAATGGAAGTGGGAATTGTTTTAAAACGAATTCATAAACGATTTATAAAATACATTTTAAATGGAAATCGACGAAATATATAATATATATATATTATATATATATTTGATGACCCGAATAGAACGCGCCGCGACCGTTTGCGAATTTCGACCATTGACTTCAAGTTGACATTACGGGAGGTCCGACCATCGGATTCTCCTAAAATTGGAACCTTGGGTTTGTATCGAAAAGGGCTTTCCAAAAATATAAGAGATTTGAAATCTAATGGTTGGATTTGGAATTATGCCCAAATCAAATTTGGAAAAGTCGTTGTAAGTGCAGTTCGATGACCGTTTATGGAAATCGACTGTATGGGCCTTGATAAAATTATTAAAAATATTAGTAACAAGACGTATAGGCACGCGCTTCGCGCGTGGTGATGGCACGTGCTTCGCACGTGGTCATGGCACGCGCTTCGCGCGTGACTATGGCATGATATTTTCTTTCTAGTATGCTAAAAAAAACAATTTTTTAGAGTAAAGATATGCTAAAAAACAATATTGCAGAGAGTCAAGAATAAACTTACAATTTATAGATGTGGTAGAGGTGGTCCATATATAAAATTGTATAAACTGGTAAATATGCCTGGAAAGGTCGAAGTGGAGAAGAACTTCAAATCATAATGCTTCCTATTCTTATTTACAAACCCTAGGCGTCAACGAAACTCGCAAATTACAAACCGCCAAGAAAATTAAAACTGAGGAGCCTGAAGCTTTGAAATATTCCCAAAGTTTAACAACTAAACAATAAGAAAGAACTAAAAATAAATGACTAACCATACAATATTTACAAATTAACGTGCATTAATTTCTTTGTTAACAAACATTAATTAAAATTGCAACGTACATTAATTGTTATTAAATATTTCATTATTTTTCTCCTTTTCTATGTATGCGCTCGTATATAAATATATATTATATGTATAGACACACACTTTGTTTCCAATAAACTTTATTTTCAATTTTAATTATAATTAATTTAAGTTACTAATTTCATATTAATTAATCAATCAATCAAATAATCAATTGTTTTGCGACTACAATTTATGGTTGAAAATATCAAACAAACAAACTTTTAGGATTTTAATTTTTTAAATATTCTATCAAATGTTAAGTTTTGATAATATATGCAGAGAAGCGGTTAAAATTTGTAATGAAAGCCTATTTACAGATCCTCTTTTTGAGCGATATTAGTGCGGTAATTTGAGTTTATTGAAAACGTTTATTATATCCTAATTTAAATGACATTGAATGTCTAATTTATTAGGAAGATTATGTTAAATAACAATTTAGTATATTTTAAAATTCATACATAAGGGATTTTGGGAAGTTCATAGTCGAACAAAAACATTGCGCTTCAAAGAGAATTATTAACAAAGATAATGATATAAATACATATTATATGTATAGACATATACTTTGTTTCCAATAAACTTTATTTTCAATTTTAATTATAATTAATTTAAGTTACTAATTTCATATTAATTAATTAATCAATCAAATAATCAATTGTTTTGCGACTACAATTTATGATTGAAAATTTCAAATGTACAAACTTTTAGGATTTTAATTTTTTTAAATATTCTATCTACTATTAAGTTTTGATAATACATATAGGGAAGCGGTTAAAATTTGTAATGAAATCCTATTACAAATCCTCTTTTTGAGCGATATTAGCAGGGTAATTTGAATTTGTTGAAAAATGTTATTACATCCTAATATAAATGACATTAAATGTCTAATTTATTGGGGAGATTAGGTTAAATAACAGTTTAGTATATTTTAAAATTCATACATAAGGGCATTTTGGGAAGTTTATGGTCGGACCAAAACTTTGCGCTTCCAAGAGAATTATTAATAAAGGTTTGTGTAAAATCATAACAAATGATTTGGAAAGAATTTGGATGAAAATTTCCACGTTTGTAAAGATAAAAAATATATTTTTATCAAAATGAACTAGTTATTAACTGGAATAATAATCCAATATTTTTAGAGAAATAAATTGGATTTGAAATGGTTTTAAAAATAACCAGAATTTTCCAATGAATAAATTGGAATGGATTGGAATGTAAATAATCTTTGGAATATTTCGATATTGGACTCCGTTGTTATACGGATATTGTTACGGGAATTTGGAAGATACAGATATCGTTATTCCCAATACGATATCCGTTAGTCTCAGATTTGGATATTGAATATAAGCCAATATAATTTCTATTCTGAGCCTTGTATTTAATATTAAATTTGATTTTGGGTTTGTTGTGAATGGTGTCTTAAATAACACTATTCTTAAACCCAATTGAGAAAAGAATAAATCTTTTAATTAAGATTTAGTGAAGATTTCCAATTAATTAATATTTAATTGGAATTGAATAAAAGAATTGGATTTTGGGTTTGTCGTGAATGGTGTCTTAAATAACATTGTTCTTAAACCCCATGTGAAAAGAATAAATCTTTTAATTAAGATTGTTAGAGTTTCAAGTTATATTTAGTAATTGGAATAAATTGGAATGTAGATAAGGTTTATTGTGAACTGTATTTTTAACGACATTCGTTCTTTAACCTGATTAATAGTGAAATGTGATTTGGAATTTATGAATCTTCTAATTAAGATTAATGGAATTTTCCAAAGTAAAGTTTTCCAATTTAATATATAAAATTGGAATTGAATGGAATTCGATTTGGTAATAATCGAAGTGAACATCTGTGGAGGAAGACTGTTAATATATATATATGGAATTTAAAAGGATTTGTCGTTATTCCATTTATATTATTAGTCGGATACGGAAATTGATATCGATTATATATTGATCTATTTTTCCGCGAAGATTCCATAATTAATAGAATGTGATTTTGGGTTTATCGTGAGCTGTGTTTTAAATGACATTGGTTCTTTAGCCCGGTTAAAGACAGGATTACATGCCTAACATTGTATTTCGAACTGTATTTTTATCTCTGAGGTTATATCGGCAGAAATCAGTGGTACGGTGTATATTGTTGATGCGGCGTGTTTGTGTTTCCAAATTTAATTAATCATTAATAACGATTGTTGGAAGATTAAAACTAAATGGAGTTTTAATGAATCTTTAATTTGATTGAAATGAGAATGTGATAATTTAAAAATATCAAATTTGGGAAATGATCGAGAATGGAGTACTACTAGTTTTACTCCAGGCGATAGTTAAATCTTTAATTAGATTTGAACGTGAAATGGTTATTAATTTTACTGATAACACCGTGGTGCTAGATATGGAGTATTACCAGTTTTTCTCCATGGGATGAATAGGTTGGGATTGAGAATAATAAAACAGATGATTACTTCGGTAAGGTGAGCTAATCCCAACTAGTTTGGATAAACCTTAATTTGGTTTGTATCGATATCCAAAGGAAGATTAAAGAATAATTTTCAAAGAATTTGTCTTTGATAAAATTAATGGGAACCTTTCCCTAACAATGTGAATATTTGAATAAAAGAATATTCATAATTGGAATGAGACGTATGTTGTGTTTTTATAGCACTTGATTATAAAATACATGAATTATTCGGAAAGGCCGGGTCTATACCCATTTTGAATAATTGATTCGACAATAAGTTGACGATGAAGACGGTGGTTGAAGACCGAAGTCCATCACATTGTTTGGATGATTACTGATGTCTTGATTGGGTTGTATACAAAAGACAAGGTAATAAGTGGTGATCATCCAGACATACTTGGAGATCGACCGGATATGCGAGGACCTCTCTCCTGTACTGGACATAATGGGATGAGGAATAAGGTGCCTTCGGTTTCGTTCAGACACAGAACGAACTAGTAAATGGAGGTGTGTCTGACATTGGATTTTATTCTGTGTTGATTAATCTCTATTAAATATATTTCTATTTGGTGGCGAAGAATTTATTCTCTTACTTAACACCCTTCTCTAAGACGTACGAGCTTAGAGGTTGTATATCGATGGACATCAGTCACATGGTGTGAATTGTCAGTGTGGCATGATGAGATGCAAATGATCAAGGCTTCTGTTGAAAAGCAGAGTCATGTGGTTGATGATCTAAGCACGGCTTTAAATAGCATAGCTTTGTGTGTATCGTTAATTCGCGAGCCTCACACCTCGGTATGAGTCAAAAACAGGATCGTGACTTCAGAGAGTGCACGACGTTTCTTTCTAGCTATGGTTGGTGTCATGGTATGGAGCCCAGACAATGATATTTTTTTTACCTATGTGGATGATGGATTATGAGGCGCCCCGGATATATCGGTTACTACGTACCGATGGATAGGTCTGATAGGACTGGAAAACGTGTGTTCAGGAGTAACCAATCCACTAACGTAAGTGTGGACTGGCCCTGAAGATCCAAGGGTTCACTATGGGGGTCCTGAGGGATTTGCTAGAGTGACTTGAATCGGTGAGGAGCCTTTCCTTGCCTCGACTCACAGATGGAATCCAATTCCCAATACGTGACATTTCGGTTTTAATTGCATAACTACTATGGCGACATAGTAGCATGGGTTACTATGTCGTCTATGATTGTTACATTTATATTTGGAGTGATTTTGACGCTACATATTTATAGTAATATCAGAATGATTTGTTTTAAACGTACCAAGCATGTTTAGCTATTATAAGGTAAAACTCTATCCTCCGGTTTGCATTGCATTATGTGATGGGACCTGAGTCTTATTATAGCTTCATTCTTTCGAAAAGCATTGCGTTGTTTATAAACTGTTTTATGCACTGGCATTCTTGGGGGAAAACCCGTTCCGTGCTATACGACATGGTCCCTTGATTTATTTTTATTCTAAAGTAAAGTTTTAAATAATTGTTTTAGTTCTCACACCAGTCCCACGACTGACCTGGAGTTTATTGTTTTACCCTAAACTCTGGGTGCCCTTATTTTCCACACGGGCAGCTAGTAGTTTTAGTTTTGTAGATATTATATTCACAAGATCCTGGATTTACAGCTGGAACTATATTTGGAAAGCTCTGTATCCGTGTATTTCTTTCAGTTGTGTTATGTATTATTTTTCCGCTTGTAATAACCCAGAAATCTGGGCCAGTTTAAATTTTTTATTTTGTCAATTTTAGCGAATTTTGATTATTTAAAATGAATTATTTTAAATAATAACGACGAGAAATTTATTTTGAATAGAATTCGAACGTATATATTATATATATCGTCGTTAGAATATGAATATTTATTTATATTTATAAAAGGAATTGAAAATGGCGCGGTAGTTCGATAATTCGATTTCAAACTTCAATTGAATATACCGGGTGCAAAATAAACCGGATTTTAGTGAAACCAAAAATAATGGAATCTAATTGAAAATATCTTTCCAACGAACCCGAAAAATCGAAATTTCATAGCGGGAATCAAAAGATATGCCCAGTTGAAAATTCTGAAAAGTCGCTATGGAATTCAGGCCCTTGAAAATGGGAATTTTGCAAACGACCTCGGATTTCGATGAAACCACTTTTGTTGGGTCCGTGATGTCAAATTATTGCTAGATTCCAAATTCATAATTTTTCGAATCAATATGTGAGTGTGGCAATGGAAAACGCGTTTGACCATTTTCAGTTGATTTTAATCGACTGGAAAATGGCCATTTTTCAAACGGTCTCAGAATTTGACGAAACTAGTTTTGTTAGGACCGTATCATCAATACGAAGCTAGAAAATATTTTTCTGCAATTTTTAGAGTTAGTATGTGACCCCAGTAAATTGAAATGTACGTTTACAATTGATTATAAAGAGTTATATTTGAATTTCAACGAAAACTGATTGTAACGATCGAATCAGCTTACGATACATATCTCATTGTGTTCGGAATAGGGGTGAAACGCTATGGACGACAGACGGTGGGCTTCGTTTCGAGGTCGAAATAAAAAGTCAACTTTTTGTAAATTAAATAATTAAATAAATAAACCCCCCCCCCCTCTCCTTTATTTACTCAGCCTCCCCCCGTTAGTTTTCATTTCAGAAAACGAAATAAAAAAAAACCTAAACTATCGCCGAGACCCCCCCCCCAGGCGGCGCGATACCCCCCTGCTCCACCTCGCGACCCCTCCTCCTTTGCCGCGATCGATACCCCCCTCCTCCTCTGCCGCGATCGACCCCCCCCCCCTTCCTCCTGCTGCCGACCGAAGACCCCCCCCTATCTTCTGCCGCGATCGAGACCCCCCCCATCCTCTGTCGAGACCGCACCCCCTTCCTCCTGCTGCCGACCGAAGACCCGCCCCCCCCTCGGAAAAATCCGATACAATGTAAGTTTCTTTTATTTTTATTTTTATTTTTATTTTGGTTTATTTAATTGTCTAGGTTATTTATTTATAAAGTAATTAGTTTGTTAGAGATAAAAATATGATTTTGATATTAGTAGACAATTAAAAATATAATTTTTATATGATAGGCGTAGGAAAAATATAATTTTTACATGATAGAAAGAATAAAAATTCAATTTTTATCATATGCGGAATATAGAAATATAATTTTTATATGAAGAAAAGGTTAAAAATATAATCTTTTATATTGTAGAGGTATAAAAATATAATCTTTTATATTGTAGAAGTATAAAAATATAATCTTTTATTAAATAAAGACATGATTTTTAATGTGGATAAAAGATATGATTTTTATATTATAGAGAAAGTAAAAATTCGATTTTTATATATTGAATAGCAAAGTAAAAATTCGATTTTTATATATTGAATAGCATAGTAAAAATTCAATTTTTATATATCGAATAGCAAAGTAAAAATTTGATTTTTATATATTGAATAGCAAAGTAAAAATTCGATTTTTATATATTGAATAGCGAAGTAAAAATGTGATTTTTATATATGTAGAGAATACGGGCAGTGAAAAGTGACAAGAGGCAAGAACGACGAAGATTTCTACCTAAGAAGAGTCGTGGCGTTGGATTAGCAATTATGTGAGAACTTCTCACCTTTAATTTTTATTTCTAGTTAAAATATATACTAGGATGCAGACGGTGTTTAGTAGCACCCGACACCCGTCGTCAACAGACCATGGACGACTTGTATGCTTGTTTGTTTGATTTTGATGTGTAGTTGATTGTGTGATGTGATGTGAAATGAAATAAAATATTTATATAGTTCAAATAAAATATTTTATAGGGGAAAATATTTTATAGTTAAAAATAGAATTTTTAACGTGTATATGAAATGAAATAAAAATAAACAAATCGAACGATTTGTTTATATACACACATTTGACTGATATTGATTGGGACGATAAATTTTACACATCGCCCAACTGCACAAATAAAATATGTGTTTGATTGTTTGAAACCCCACACGGGTATTCGGATGATGTTTGACGTACACTAATCCCGATTGTTTAGTTGTATGTCGATCGATTGATTGACAAACTGTTATAAGCCTTGAATATTTATATTTGATGCTTATACAGTGTAGAATGCACTTTGGATGATGGTTGATTATTCATCGTTGTTATTGTATACATGTGTTGTAGAAAATCCATATAATTAACATTATATGGTAATTGATTGGGCCTCATTCCAGTTTTAAAAGAGAAATATTTGAAATAGAATATTTGAAAATAAAAATATATGAAGCCGTATTGATTAGATTGACGTCATTTTGACGTGAACGATACTTATATCGATTTTATTCATTTTATAATGAATATCGAAAGTGATTTCAAAATCTGATTTTTCGAAAAGAAATGAATTCGAATTCAAATTGAAATTGAATAGAAATGAATTCGAATTGAAATTGAATAGAAATGAATTTGAATTGAACTGAAAACGAACTGAAATTGAATTAGAAATCAATTTGAATTGAAATCAGTTTGAAAGGAATTTAAAATGAATTTATAAGGAAAAAATCAATTTTGATTTGAATTAGAAAAGAAGTTGAAATCGTTTTGAAAACGAATTTAAAACGATTTATAAAAACGTTTTAAAAGGAAATCGATGAAGTATATATTATATATATTATATATATAATATAATGGCCTGAATAGAACGCGCCGCGCCGCGGCAGTTCGCAAATTTCGACCATTGACTTCGAATGGATATTGCGGGAGATCCGACCGTCGGATTCTCCTAAAACCGGAACCGTTGGGTTCGTATCGAAAAGAGCTTTCTAACGATTATTAGAAATTAGAAATCTAACGGTTGGATTTGGAATTATGTCCAAATCAAATTTGAAAAAGGTCGCTGTAAGTGCAGTTCGATGGCCATTGATGGAAATCGACTGTACGGGCCTTGATAAAATTATTAAAAATAGTAATAATTTGTGTAAAATCATAAGAAATGATTTGTGGAGAATTGGGATGAAAAAACTCCATATTTGAAAAGATAAAAATTGACTTTTATCGAAATGAACTAGTTTTGAACTAGAATAGTAATTTATTTATTTTTAAAATAAATAAAGTGAATTTGAAATGGTTTTGAAATATAAACAGAATTTCCGATAATTGAATTGGAATGGATTTGAATCGAAATTGTCTTTGGAATATTTCGATGTTGGATTTCGTGATTATACAGATGTTGTTATGGAAATTTGAAAGATATTTATATATCGCTATTTCCAATACGATATTTGTTGGTCGTAGAATTTGATACTGAATATAAGCCGATATATTTTCTATTCAGAGCCTTGTATTTAATATCATATGTTATTTGGGTTTGTCGTGAATGGTGTCTTCATTAACACTATTCTTAAACCCAGTTGAGAAAAGATTAAATCTTTTTATTTAGATTTAATGAAGTGTACCAATTAAATAATATTTAATTGGAATTGAATTGGTATTGATTTTCGGGTTTATCGTGAACCGTGTTTTAAATAACACTTGTTCTTTAACCCGATAATTAATGGAATGTGATTTTGGGTTTATCGTGAACTGTGTTTTAAATGACACCGATTCTTTGACCCAGTTAAAGATTAAAACTAAGTGGAGTTTTAATGAATCTTTAATTAGATTGAAAAGGTGTTAGAATGGAGTATCACCAGTTTTACTCCAGGCGATAGTTAAATCTTTAATTAGATTTGAACGTGAAATGGTAATTGAATTTACCGATAACACCGTGGTGTTAGATATGAAGTATGACCAGTTTTACTTCACGGGATGAATAGGTTGGGATTGGGAAATTAAAATAAAAGATTACTTTGGTGTGGTTCGCTAATCCCGACTAGTTTGAATTGATATTCAAAGGAGATTAAAGAATAAATTTAAAGAATTTATCTTGGATAAAATTAATGGGAACTTTTCCCAAAGTATAGGAATATTTGAATAAAAGAATATTCTGAATTGGAATGAGGCGTATGTTGTGTTTGTGTAACACTTTTATAATATATACGCGAGTTATTCAGAAAGACCGGGTTTATCCCATTCTGAATAACTGATTCGACGTGGTGTTGAAGATGAAGACGGTGGTTGAAGACCGGAGGTCTTCACATCGTTTGGATAATTACTGATGGTCTTGATTGGGCTGTACACCCAAGAAGATGGAAACAGTTGGTGATCGTCCAGACGTACTTGGAGATCGATGGATATGCGGGGTACTAGGTGCCTCCGGTTTCGTTCAGACCCAGAACGAACTTATAAAAGGACTGTGTGTCTGACATTGGATTTTAGTCTGTGTGGTTGATTTCTATTAAATATATATCTGTTTGGCGGCGGAGAATTTATTCTCTTCCTTAACGCCCTTCTCTGAGACGTACGAGCTCAGGGGTTATATACTGATGGATATCAAACGCATAGAGTGAATTGCCTGTGTGGCATGCCTAAGTGGCAAATGATCAAGGCTTCTGTTAAAAAGCAAAGTCTTGTGGTTGATGATCAAAGCACCGCCTGTGTGGCATAGCTTTTTGTAACGTGAATTCGCGAGTCTCACACCCCGGTTGTGAACCAGAAACGGGAGAGGACCTCAGGGAGGGCATGCGTTTCCTTCTAGCTAGGGTGGTGTCAGTGACCTACCAGCCCTGACATTTATATAATTTTCACCTGTGTGGTTATTGCTGTTGCGAGGCGCCTCGGTTTGATCGGACGATCCGGGTCCGATGGAGTCATTCGTTGGCTCATTTACTCCCCAAAGGGAGGGGAAACGTAGTGTTCAGGCATAATAATCCACATCGGTGGATCGGCCCTGATGATCCATGGGGCAGTTGCGGCTGTTCCTGAGACATGGGCTAGATTGTCTCGAATCGGTAGAGGACGATCCCTTGCCTCGGTTCATAGGAGGAAATCCAATTTCCAAATACGTGACATTTGCGGTTTAGATTGTAGAGCCTAGTATGGCGACATAGTGGGATGGGGCGCTTATGTCGTCTATGATTGATACTTATGATTTGAAGTTGTTTTATACACTATGCACTTATAATAGTATCAAATGATTTGTTTTAAACATACTAAGCATTCTTGGATATTATAAGGTAAAAACCCTATCCTTCGGCTTGCGTTGCATTGTGTGATGGGAACTGGGTCTTATAACAGCTTCATTTTTCCTTATTTAGCAATGCGCTGTTTGTTTTATGCACTGGTATTCTTGGGAGGAAACCCGTTCCGTGTTATACGGCGTGGTCCCTTGATTTACCTAACTTTAAAAATAAAGATTAATAACTGTTTTAGTTCTCACACCAGTCACATGACTGACCTGGAGTTTATTGTTTTAACCTAAACTCTGGGTGCCCTTATTTTGACACGGGCAGCTAGTAGTTTTGGTTTTGCAGATTGAAATTCACAGGATCCTGGTTTACAGCTGGAATGATATCCAGAAAGCTTTGTATCCGTATATCTCTTCTAGTTGTGTATTGTATTATTTTCCGCTGCGATGTATTTAAATGTAATTTAAATCTCTGATATTTCTGTGTAATATTCATTTATACTCTGTATATTCTTGTAATCTGATGGCATTGTTGTAATATACAATGAAATGTTCTTCCGTCTGCGTTCTATTTTGTGGCTTATTCTCGAACTATCCGCTCTTTCCTCACCGGGGAAGTTACGGGTTTTTACAGTTGGTATCAGAGCTTTGGTTTACAAAGCTCGGAGAACAAGACACATTAGAACCATATGAAAGAATTCATCAGAAATTATATTAGAAATATCCAATGGGAATGACTTGTTAGAGATAGGATCAGTAGTATCCTAGAACGAGTGTGAAGAGTATATTTTTAAAATTGAAAACCAATTTTGTTTTGAAATTTAAATCAATTATTCGTATTTGATTATTTATTTAAATTGAATTGGGACAATCCAATATATAAAGATTTTGCATATATGTCTTGCAAACGTGTATTCGAAGTTTTAATGTATTGGATAGTTATAGAATCGCACTCTAGTTGCCCGGGGATAATTCTGGTGATGGGGCACCGTCGCCAGTATTTATTTTCGAGTGACGAAAGTGAGATTTCCATATATTTCCAATTGACTGGTGTGAGAACCGAAATTAGATAGGGCTTATTGTTATGAATTGACACCAAAAATGTGATTTTTGACTATATATCAAAGTTATGAATTTGAAATGATAATTCACTAATTGATTGATGGTTGTGTTGTTTGATTATTGTTTGAATAATTAAATGTTGAACCTTTAACCAAATTGGTCAAATATTGAATTGTATTGAAATTTGGTCGCATTTTCTTGTATATACATGTACTTACATTGAACAGGTCATAGCAAGGAGGCTAGAGCAGAGAATAAAATTTGTTTGCCCGACAAATAGGTACATGTTTATCATAATTTACTGTTTTGTTTGGGTGATGATGATTTTATGAGCCGATTGGCTAGCCGCTTGGCTTTTTCTTTTTCTTTTTGAGATCAGAAGGCCTGTATGGCAATTTCGGGATTTCCCGTGCTCACGGTGCAGGGGACGTTATGCCGAAATTTTCCGGAAATTTAGGGTGTTAGCCAAATTTTTGAAGTTTTTGAAAAGTTCTTAGAAACTGAAAAGTTGAAGAACTTAAGCCGTAGTGAAAACAATGAAAGTTGAGTTGATTTGTGAAACAACTTTCGGCTTCGTTCCTTTTCGGGGACAAAAAGTTTTAAGTGGGGGAGATTGTAATAACCCAGAAATCTGGGCCAGTTTAAAATTTTTATTTTGGCAATTTTAGCGAATTTTGATTATTTAAAATGAATTATTTTAAATAATAACGACGAGAAATTTATTTTGAATAGAATTCGAACGTATATATTATATAGATCGTCGTTAGAATATGAATATTTATTTATATTTATAAAAGGAATTGAAAATGGCGCGGTAGTTCGATAATTCGATTTCAAACTTCAATTGAATATGCCGGGTGCAAAATAAACCGGATTTTAGTGAAACCAAAAATAATGGAATCTAATTGAAAATATCTTTCCAACGAACCCGAAAAATCGAAATTTCATAGCGGGAATCAAAAGATATGCCTAGTTGAAAATTCTGAATAGTCGCTATGGAATTCAGGCCCTTGAAAATGGGAATTTTGCAAACGACCTCGGATTTCGACGAAACCACTTTTGTTGGGTCTGTGATGTCAAATTATTGCTAAATTCCAAATTTCATAATTTTTCGAATCAATATGTGAGCGTGGCAAAGGAAAACGCGTTTGACCATTTTAAGTTGATTTTAATCGACTGGAAAATGGCCATTTTTCAAACGGTCTCAGAATTTGACGAAACTAGTTTTGTTAGGACCGTATCGTCAATATGAAGCTAGAAAATATTTTTCTGCAATTTTTAGAGTTAGTATGTGACCCCAGTAAATTGAAATGTACGTTTACAATTGAACATAAAGAGTTATATTTGAATTTCAACGAAAACTGATTGTAACGATCGAATCAGCTTACGATACATATCCCATTGTGTTCGGAATAGGGGTGAAACGCTATGGACGACAGACGGTGGGCTTCGTTTCGAGGTCGAAATAAAAAGTCAACTTTTTGTAAATTAAATAATTAAATAAATAAATAACCCCCCCCCTCTCCTTTATTTACTCAGCCCCCCCCCCCCCCCCGTTAGTTTTCATTTCAGAAAATGAAATAATAATAAAAAAACTAAACTACCGCCGAGCCCCCCCCCCCCCCCACTGCGCCACCGCGCGACCCCCCTCCTCCTCTGCCGCGATCGATACCCCCCTTCCTCCTCTGCCACGATCGACCCCCTTCCTCCTGCTGCCGACCGAAGACCCCCCCTATCTTCTGCCGCGATCGAGACCCCCCCCCCCATCCTCTGCCGAGACCGCACCCCCTTCCTCCTGCTGCCGACCGAAGACCCCCCCCCCCCTCGGAAAAATCCGATACAATGTAAGTTTCTGTTATTTTTATTTTTATTTTGGTTTATTTAATTGTCTAGGTTATTTATTTATAAAGTAATTAGTTTGTTATAGATAAAAATATGATTTTGATATTTGTAGACAATTAAAAATATAATTTTTATATGATAGGCGTAGGAAAAATATAATTTTTACATGATAGAAAGAATAAAAATTCGATTTTTATCATATGTGGAATATAGAAATATAATTTTTATATGAAGAAAAGGTTAAAAATATAATCTTTTATATTGTAGTGGTATAAAAATATAATATTTTATATTGTAGAAGTATAAAAATATAATCTTTTATTAAATAAAGACATGATTTTTAATGTGGATAAAAGATATGATTTTTATATTATAGAGAAAGTAAAAATTCGATTTTTATATATTGAATAGCAAAGTAAAAATTCGATTTTTATATATTGAATAGCAAAGTAAAAATTCGATTTTTATATATTGAATAGCGAAGTAAAAATGTGATTTTTATATATGTAGAGAATACGGGCAGTGAAAAGTGACAAGAGGCAAGAACGACGAAGATTTCTACCTAAGAAGAGTCATGGCGTTGGATTAGCAATTCTGTGAGAACTTCTCACCTTTAATTTTTATTTCTGGTTAAAATATATACTAGGATGCAGACGGTGTTTAGTAGCACCCGACACCCGTCGTCCACAGACCATGGACGGCTTGTATGCTTGTTTGTTTGATTTTGATATGTAGTTGATTGTGTGATGTGATGTGAAATGAAATAAAATATTTATATAGTTGAAATAAAATATTTTATAGGGGAAAATATTTTATAGTTAAAAATAGAATTTTTAACGTGTATATGAAATGAAATAAAAATAAACAAATCGAATGATTTGTTTATATACACACATTTGACTGATATTGATTGGGACGATAAATTTTACACATCGCCCAACTGCACAAATAAAATATGTGTTTGATTGTTTGAAACCCCACACGGGTATTGGGATGATGTTTGACGTACACTAATCCCGATGGTTTAGTTGTATGTCGATCGATTGATTGACAGACTGTTATAAGCCTTGAATATTTATATTTGATGCTTATACAGTGTAGAATGCACTTTGGATGATGGTTGATTATTCATCGTTGTTATTGTATACATGTGTTGTAGAAAATCCATATAATTAACATTATATGGTAATTGATTGGGCCTCATTCCAGTTTTAAAAGAGAAATATTTGAAAAAGAAATATTTGAAATAGAATATTTGAAAATAAAAATATATGAAGTCGTATTGATTAGATTGACGCCATTTTGACGTGAACGATACTTATATCGATTTTATTCATTTTATAATGAATATCGAAAGTGATTTCAAAATCTGATTTTTCGAAAAGAAATGAATTCGAATTGAAATTGAATAGAAATGAATTCGAATTGAAATTGAATAGAAATGAATTTGAATTGAATTTGAATTGAATTGAAAACGAACTGAAATTGAATTAGAAATCAATTTGAATTGAAATCAGTTTGAAAGGAATTTAAAATGAATTTATAAGGAAAAATTCAATTTTGATTTGAATTAGAAAAGAAGTTGAAATCGTTTTGAAAACGAATTTAAAACGATTTATAAAAACGTTTTAAAAGGAAATCGACGAAGTATATATTATATATATTATATATATAATATAATGGCCTGAATAGAACGCGCCGCGCCGCGGCAGTTCGCGAATTTCGACCATTGACTTCGAATGGATATTGCGGGAGATCCGACCGTCGGATTCTCCTAAAACCGGAACCGTTGGGTTAGTATCAAAAAGAGCTTTCTAACGATTATTAGAAATTAGAAATCTAACGGTTGGATTTGGAATTATGTCCAAATCAAATTTGAAAAAGGTCGCTGTAAGTGCAGTTCGATGGCTGTTGATGGAAATCGACTGTACGGGCCTTGATAAAATTATTAAAAATAGTAATAATTTGTGTAAAATCATAAGAAATGATTTATGGAGAATTGGGATGAAAAAACTCCATATTTGAAAAGATAAAAATAGACTTTTATCGAAATGAACTAGTTTTGAACTAGAATAGTAATTTATTTATTTTTAAAATAAATAAAGTGAGTTTGAAATGGTTTTGAAATATAACCAGAATTTCTGATAATTGAATTGGAATGGATTTGAATCGAAATTGTCTTTGGAATATTTCGATGTTGGATTTCGTGATTATACAGATGTTGTTATGGAAATTTGAAAGATATTTATATATCGCTATTTCCAATACAATATTTGTTGGTCGTAGAATTTGATACTGAATATAAGCCGATATATTTTCTATTCAGAGCCTTGTATTTAATATCAGATGTGATTTGGGTTTGTCGTGAATGGTGTCTTCATTAACACTATTCTTAAACCCAGTTGAGAAAAGATTAAATCTTTTTATTTAGATTTAATGAAGTGTACCAATTAAATAATATTTAATTGGAATTGAATTGGTATTGATTTTCGGGTTTATCGTGAACCGTGTTTTAAATAACACTTGTTCTTTAACCCGATAATTAATGGAATGTGATTTTGGGTTTATCGTGAACTGTGTTTTAAATGACACTAATTCTTTGACCCAGTTAAAGATTAAAACTAAGTGGAGTTTTAATGAATCTTTAATTAGATTGAAAAGGTGTTAGAATGGAGTATCACCAGTTTTACTCCAGGCGATAGTTAAATCTTTAATTAGATTTGAACGTGAAATGGTAATTGAATTTACCGATAACACCGTGGTGTTAGATACGAAGTATGACCAGTTTTACTTCACGGGATGAATAGGTTGGGATTGGGAAATTAAAATAAAAGATTACTTTGGTGTGGCTCACTAATCCCGACTAGTTTGAATTGATATTCAAAGGAGATTAAAGAATAAATTTAAAGAATTTATCTTGGATAAAATTAATGGGAACTTTTCCCAAAGTATAGGAATATTTGAATAAAAGAATATTCTGAATTGGAATGAGGCGTATGTTATGTTTGTGTAACACTTTTATAATATATACGCGAGTTATTCAGAAAGACCGGGTTTATCCCATTCTGAATAACTGATTCGACGTGGTGTCGAAGATGAAGACGGTGGTTGAAGACCGGAGGTCTTCACATCGTTTGGATAATTACTGATGGTCTTGATTGGGCTGTACACCCAAGAAATGGAAACAGTTGGTGATCGTCCAGACGTACTTGGAGATCGATGGATATGCGGGGTACTAGGTGCCTCCGGTTTCGTTCAGACCCAGAACAAACATGTAAAAGGACTGTGTGTCTGACATTGGATTTTAGTCTGTGTGGTTGATTTCTATTAAATATATATCTGTTTGGCGGCGGAGAATTTATTCTCTTCCTTAACGCCCTTCTCTGAGACGTACGAGCTCAGGGGTTATATACTGATGGATATCAAACGCATAGAGTGAATTGCCTGTGTGGCATGCCTAAGTGGCAAATGATCAAGGCTTCTGTTGAAAAGCAAAGTCTTTTGGTTGATGATCAAAGCACCGCCTGTGTGGCATAGCTTTGTGTAACGTGAATTCGCGAGTCTCACACCCCGGTTGTGAACCAGAAACGGGAGAGGACCTCAGGGAGGGCATGCGTTTCCTTCTAGCTAGGGTGGTGTCAGTGACCTACCAGCCCTGACATTTATATAATTTTCACCTGTGTGGTTGTTGCTGTTGCGAGGCGCCTCGGTTTGATCGGACGATCCGGGTCCGATGGAGTCATTCGTTGGCTCATTTACGCCCCAAAGGGCGGGGAAACGTAGTGTTCAGGCATAATAATCCACATCGGTGGACCGGCCCTGACGATCCATGGGGCAGTTGCGGCTGTTCCTGAGACATGGGCTCGATTGTCTCGAATCGGTAGAGGACGATCCCTTGCCTCGGTTCATAGAAGGAAATCCAATTTCCAAATACGTGACATTTGCGGTTTTGATTGTAGAGCCTAGTATGGCGACATAGTGGGATGGGGCGCTTATGCCGTCTATGATTGATACTTATGATTTGAAGTTGTTTTATACACTATGCACTTATAATAGTATCAAATGATTTGTTTTAAACATACTAAGCATTCTTGGCTATTATAAGGTAAAAACCCTATCCTCCGGCTTGCGTTGCATTGTGTGATGGGAACTGGGTCTTATAACAGCTTCATTTTTCTTTATTTAGCATTGCGCTGTTTGTTTTATGCACTGGTATTCTTGGGAGGAAACCCGTTCCGTGTTATACGGCGTGGTCCCTTGATTTACCTAACTTTAAAAATAAAGATTAATAACTGTTTTAGTTCTCACACCAGTCACATGACTGACCTGGAGTTTATTGTTTTAACCTAAACTCTGGGTGCCTTTATTTTGACATGGGCAGCTAGTAGTTTTGGTTTTGCAGATTGAAATTCACAGGATCCTGGTTTACAGCTGGAATGATATCCGGAAAGCTTTGTATCCGTATATCTCTTCTAGTTGTGTATTGTATTATTTTCCGCTGCGATGTATTTAAATGTAATTTAAATCTCTGATATTTCTGTGTAATATTCATTTATACTCTGTATATTCTTGTAATCTGATGGCATTATTGTAATATACAATGAAATGTTCTTCCGTCTGCGTTCTATTTTGTGGCTTGTTCTCGAACTATCCGCTCTTTCCTCACCGGGGAAGTTACGGGTTTTTACACCGCTACATTATAATTTTTAATCTCTGATATTTCTCTGATGTATATTATTCATTCATACTCTGATATATTCTTTTACTCTGATGTAATTGTTGTAATAGCAATGAAATGGTCTTCTGTTTATGTTCTGATTTGTCGTGTTCTCAACTCAATCTAGGCTTTCCCATACAGGGAGGTTCGGGTCGTTTCAGAATAAGTCGAAGTTCACAGCACTGGCATACAATCAAACACTTCCTCAAACCGTACAATATTATGAAATACAAGGACAATATGAACTCGAGAATTACCTTTATGTTTCCATACCTTTGTAATATACTCCTTTAGTTTTATCACTGCAAGGTTAAAATCCACTGGATGTAAAGCAACTGTATTTTTCCATGAATCTTCCGAAGCTTTAAAAAATTCTTCAAGAATAAAACATGATTCTTTGAAGTTTCACGAATTGAAGAGAAGTTAAATTTGCTTCAATCGATGGATTTGATGTACCATCTTCGACCCGACCGGAGTTAAGCGTCGTTGATTTTGGATGTTGATGATCTCGTGGTGAGTTAGAAGATGGTGAGTGTAACACCCCACGTCCATTAATGTCACTCGCAAAGGGAATGCATTAACTTCCATGGAGGTTATAAGTGAATATAGAACAGAAAAATTACAACAAGACAGATAATAAATAGTACTTGGAAATCTAAAACTTCATTTTATTGCAGCGGAAATTAAACATGTTTGTTACATCATAAAACCATAGATCATAACCAAGTACAATATCCATCTTCATAAAAACAAAATACATAATCCCATTACATAAATAGCAATTAAAAAGATAACAAGCTGGACTTTACTTCAACGGTCTAAGCTTTCCAAAGAGAGAAGAAGCAATTCAATCAAACTCCACTAGAGCTGGGCCTAGGACCTCTTCACATTGGGCTTTCCAAAGAGTCTAACCTCGTGTCTTTACAACCGTTATGCTTTAGTTTAGGCCTAGAACCTCTCACATTGGGCTGACATTTGTGACCACTGGATTTGTCGGGCGGGTCCGGGCAGGTTTACGTCACAAACGAGTCCAACCTCGTGTCCTAAGCATTGATTAACACTTAAAATCTTTTACCCCAGTTTTAATAATTCCCTATTCAAATTATTAATTAAGTCAACTTTTAATGATGTCCATAATTGACTCAATTATGGCCATCCACTTATGGCATGCAAAATCATATCAATTACACCCCAACTTTTTAATATTAAATCCTTAATATTACCCCTACCCCACGTTTATACGTTCGCTTATTCAACGCGTAATATAGGCTAGACTTGTATAGTCTAACACCTAGCACAAAGATAAATTATCACAACATATAGACAATTAAAATAAATCTAATCATAATAGGGGTGAAACTTGCATAAACTACACATGTTAAGGATCAAAAGGTGTCAATTTGTTAAATGTCTCAATTTACATGATATGATCATAGCCCAAATCTATACATAAACTTGCATATGGGGTTTTTAGGCAACATAATGATGGTGTGAACTAGCATAGGATATCACATATGTCATAGCATAATTCTAGATGTCATAATAGATGTCTTGGCATATGTTCATAACTTTTCTAATCAATCTAACTTGCATATGTGACTTGTCATATAGATCAACATAACCCAAACATGATGATTTAATTAATATGAACTAACTAGCATAGATGGTAACATCATGGCCTTTTTAACATGTATGATTCATCACAACTTAGCATAGAAACTTTCAACATACATAACATCATCATAGCATGATTTACAACATTTAAGATATCATCATCACATAACAATGGATTTACAATATACATGATAGCAAAAGGGGTTTACAACAACATATATGATAATTCACATCATCTACTCATAATCCATTCATAACTCAACCTAATTAAAATGATAATAATCTTGTTAAGATCATCATACTCACAATTTAGAGAAGAAAAGAGAGAGAGTTTTGCTTTGCTTTAGGGTTGAGAGAATTAGAATTGAATTTGCTTTTCTTCTTTCTTAGTTGGCGGCGGCTCCATTGATTTCCATGGCGATGGTATGACGGTAACTATTCTATTTTAATTAGGTTTAGGGTTAGCATTAGGATGTATTTATAGGTGTAGGAAGTTATTTAGGACCACTAGATTAACCCTGAACCATGAGAACCAATCAAATGCAAAATCTGCATTTGAGCGAATCGACCCACGGGTTGACAGCCAAACACCCTGGATTAACCCCTAGTCGACCCAGCAGAGCTCGGGTCGACCTCAAAAATGGGCCGGTTCGGTTATTTCCCCTCCCAATTCGCTGTTTTGAACTTTTTCGCATATTTATTTATTTAATTTTTAATTTTTATTTATATATCAATATATGTATTTCTCTGCGCAACCCATTTCACTTAATTCTTTTCTAAAAATTAAGTATACTTTAATTTGTGAATTTTAATGTTATAAAATTACGGGGTGTTACATTCTCCCCTCCTTAAAGGATTTCGTCCCCGAAATCTCCAAGTCAAGATGAATGTATATCCTATTATCTAATCGTCCATCTATTCAACCATCAAACACCAGCATCCATTGTCCTTAAAAGACTTCTAATGCTTTAATGTTTATATGCACAGTGTGTGTATATGTCCATATCTAATGCAAAATTAGGCGGTCTACTGATTCAGTCGACCTCCTTAGTGCAATTCATGATAGTGCCATGCGTCCAATATGCATGCAAAAGATTCCTAATGATACATATTAATTCTATATGCGTGCACAACCATCCACCCGAATGCAGCAACTATATGATAATACAACCATTATACATACATTTTACTAAATACATCCATATATATGCAATATGCAATATGCAATATGAAGTGACTGAGCCGATCTGGTGCCTAATAGTGTGTGTATATGCATCCACGAGCAACCACTAGCAAACACTTTCATCCACTTTGCATCCACCATACATAACATGTCTCAAACACATGTTTCAACCATAGGATTATCCTAACTAAAGGTCAAAGATACTAGCGAGAGGATATACTAAAGATAAGATAAGTACAAGCTAAGCGATAAAGGAGAAATTAAAGGACATACCCTCAAAAAGAAAAGGGTATCGTGAACGCATCTTCTCTTCCGTCTCCCATGTAACGTTGATCTCATCATCTCCCCATTGCACTTTGAATAGTCTGACCTCTCGATTCCTCAACCTCTTGATCTCCGACCCAAGAATGTGCGTAGGAGCTCGTCGAATTGTCGCATCACGCTCTATCTCCACCTCTCTAAGCAAGCTCGGCTCTACCACTTCCACTGTCTCGTGCAAGCACTTCCTCAAATGTGACACATGGAATACGTCATGTACATCACTAAGTCTCTCGGGCAACTCCACTCTATACGCCATCCGTCCAATCCTCTCCTTAATAGGAAACGGCCCTACAAACCTTGGTGCTAATTTCCCAACGGACCCAAAGCGAACAACGTTTCGTAATGGAGACACTTTGACAAAGACCATGTCCCCAACTTCAAACTCGAGATCTGTCCTCCTCTTATCCGCATAAGATTTCTGCCTATCTTGCGCTGCTTTCATCCTCCTTCGAATCAAGTCGATCTTCTCCGAAGTCTCCCTAATCACATCGGGCCCAAGTAAGATCTTATCCGTAGATTCCCACCAACATGTAGGTGAACGACAAGGTCGTCCATATAGAGCTTCGAATGGTGCCATACCAATGCTGGACCGGAAGCTATTATTATATGCGAACTCAACCAATGGAAGATGCTCTTCCCATGTACCCCCAAAGTCTAGGATACATAGCCTCAACAAATCCTCTAGAATGCGATTCACCCTCTCAGTCTGGCCGTCCGTCTGAGGATGATATGCGGTGCTCAAACATAACTGAGTCCCTACCGCCTCTTGTAAGCTTCTCCAAAATTCGCTAGTGAAAATAGGATCGCAGTCGCTTACTATGCTAGAAGGAACACCGTGCAAACGAACTATTTCTCGAACGTATACGGAGGCTAACCATGGAGCAGTCCTCTTACTCTTTACGGGAATGAAATGGGCGCTTTTAGTAAGTCTATCTACTATAAACCAAATTCCCGTATTACCCTTCCTTGATCGTGGTAACCCATCCACAAAATCCATCGAGACACTTTCCCACTTCCATAGTGGAACCTCCAATGGGTGAAGCAACCCACCAGGTTTCTTTTGCTACGCTTTTACTTGTTGGAACACCAAGCATCTAGCGACATACTCGGCCACGTCTTTCTTCATGTCGGCCCAAAAATAAACTCTCTTCGTGTCTTTGTACATCTTGTCCCCGCCGGGATGAATTGTCATCTTCGAATGATGTGCTTTGTCAAGAATAGTCTTCCTTAGATCATCGTCTTTTGGTACACAAAGTCTACCGTCCCTACGTAACCAACCCTTATCATCTAGGGTATACCTACGGAGATGGCTTGATGACTCCCCTCCTTTGAGCTTTTCTACTAACTCAACTAACTGTGGGTCGTCTCGTTGTGCCTCGCCAATCCGTCCCAAAAGCGTAGGTCTGACCTCCAAGGATGCTAGCAAACTGGGTACGAAGTCAACGGAAGGTCTAAAATCAAACATAGAGATGAACTCTAAACTTCGCCGCTCAACAAACAAAGGACTTAAGGATAATCTTTTTCTACTTAAGGCATCGGCCACCACGTTACCCTTGCCAGGGGTATATGCTATCTCAAAGTCGTAGGATGCTAAGAACTCCATCCACCTTTGCTGCCTTAAGTTCAAGTCCTTTTGAGAGAATAGGTATTTTAAAGATTTGTGGTCAGTGAATAGTTCGAATTTCTCGCCAAGAAGATAATGACGCCAAGACTTAAGCGCGAAAACAATAGCGGCCAACTCTAGGTCATGTGTAGGATAATTTTTCTCATGCGCTCTCAACTGCCTTCCACCATAGGCTATTACCCTACCCTCTTGCATTAAGACTGCGCCTAGTCCTGTCCCACAAGCATCAGTATAAACGGTAAACGGCTTACTCCCGTCTGGCAATACTAAGACTGGGGCTGAAGTCAAAGCTCTCTTCAAACGTTGGAACGCATCATCACAATCTACGTCCCATGTGAAAACTAGGTTCTTCTTCGTCAAGCGTGTCAATGGAGCTGATATCTTTGCGAAGTCTTTGATAAACTTCCTATAGTAGCTAGCCAACCCCAAGAAACTTCTCACTTCGGTAGCATTTTTAGGAACCTTCCAATCCTGGATGGCCACCACCTTCGCGGGATCAACAGCTATCCCTTCTTTGGAAACCATGCGCCCCAAGAACCGTACTTCCTTCCTCCAGAAGTGACACTTAGAAAATTGAGCCTTAAAGCTATGCGCTCGAAGAGTCTCCAACACTTCCCTAAGATGTAGGGCATGCTCTTCCTCATCCTTAGAAAAGATCAAGATGTCGTCTACAAAGACTACCACGAATTTATTAAGGTACTCCCTAAACACCCTACTCATCAAATCAACAAAATATGCTGGGGCGTTTGTCAAACCGAAGGGCATCACTAGCCATTCATAGAAACCGTCCGGAGTCCTAAAGGCAGTCTTGTCTATGCTATCCTCAGCCACTCTCAACTGATGGAACCCAGTGGCTAAGTCCAACTGCAAAAACACTGAGGCGCCAACTAACTGATCGAAGAGATCGTCAATCCTCGGCAGTGGGTGTCTGTTCTTTTTAGTAAGCTTATTAAGTTCTCTATAGTCTACACAAAGTCTAAGGGACCCATCCGCCTTCGTGGCAAATACTACTGGAGCACCCCACTCCGATATACTTCGTCTTATGAACCCCTTCTCAAGCAACTCCTTCACTTGCTTACCGAGTTCCCTCCTTTCACGTGGAGCCATGTAGCGTACTGGCAAAGATACTGGTTTCGCATTATCCACAAGATATATTCGAAAATCTATCTCCCTCTTCGGAGGCAAGCCCTTCACCTCCTCAAACACATCTGAATATTCTCGGACCACTCTAACAGATTGTAGATTTTCCTCAGACGCGTCAAGCGATTCTAGATAACTTAGCATAACCGAATTTATAGGATTACAAAAGATTTCGAGAGTGTTGCCAAGGCGAGTCACGAGCCTAACTACTCTCCTTTCACAATCAAGAACGACCCCATTTCTGGATAACCAATCCATTCCTAAAATTAGCCCATAGCCCGTGAAGCCCAACACATAAGCATCACATCTAAATTCAACGCTAAGTATGGAAATTTTCAAATCCAAACACATCATAGACAAATAAGCTGAGCCCCCAATTGGATTCGAAACAACTAAGGGATCCTCTACTAAATTGGTGTTTAAGTGCAGTGATTCAACTAATGATGTAGAGATAAACGAATGTGATGCGCCTAAATCGAATAAGGTACGGATAGGATGATCAAACAGAAAAACTAAGCTTTCAACAGAAATGGTTCTACCTCGTTCTTGCAGCGGTGGGACCGCGAGAGCCTGAACTTGTCCCCTAGCCTGCCCTGGTGCCATAAGAGCCTGCACCTGTCCTCCCGAGGTAGCTCCTGCCCTCTGCCCCTTCTTTGGGCAGTCCTTCACTAAATGTCCCGCATCGCCACAATGAAAACAGCCTGTCTTCTTTTTCTTTCGGCAATCCTTGCTGAGATGGCCTGGTGTGCCACAGTTAAAACATTTCTTCTTTCCCTTGTCGTTTTTGTCTTTACCACCCTTCTTGTTTTGCTGTTGTGGTTTCTTCTGATCCCCCTTCTTCTCGGGTGCCTTATCAGCTTTAGCGCTTTTCTCCTCATGCATGAGCGCCATTTCTACTAACTTCTCAAAGGTAGCCCCCATCGGGATGTAGGTCATAGCCAACCCTTGCAATGGTTCATTCAAGCAATTCACGAACCTTAGAGCCTTCTTCTCCGGCGTGTTTACTAAGTCCAAGCCAAACCTTGCTAACTGATTAAATTTATTGACATATTCTTTCACTGATGAGCTTCCTTGCTTCAATGTCAAGAACCTTTCCAATATATAGATTTTCTTCCGCCCTTGAGAGAAACTTCGCCTCGAACCTACGTCTGAAATCCGCCCAAGAGTCAACAGGACGCTCCCCATTAGTGATCTCCCACCAAAACGAGGCCTCTCCCTTCATCAACCAAGCTGCTAAACGCACTCTCCTCCCTTCTTCTACTTCAAAGATTTCTAGCAATTCTTTCACCTCCTTAAGCCAATCTCTAGCTTCCACAAACGTTTCTGACCCTTGAAATGGTTTTACACCCATAGCCTTGAATTCCTTGCACGTCTTTGCAAAAGTATCTACGCGAGGAGGAGGAGGAGGAACGGGTGCAACTGGTGGTGGAGGAACATTGGCTGGACCTGCAGCGGCCCTAGCCTCCAATAGCCTCCTATACCATCCTGGTATCGTTACACCGTCGGGTAGATTAAGATCTTCAGCCATGCTGAAACGAAAAAGGAAAGATTCAAAATGGAGAATTTGAAAGATAAAGATATGTGGCTATTGGGGATTATGTTTTTCTTAAAAACTTTTCTCTTTAAATTTCTCATTAAAACATGTTTTTGAAAACACTTCTTCCAAAAATAACTATTTTCCTAAAGTATTTTTATCTGTTATGGTAACATTAAGCTCTGATACCACGTGTAACACCCCACGTCCATTAATGTCACTCACAAAGGGAATGCATTAACTTCCATGGAGGTTATAAGTGAATATAGAACAGAAAAATTACAACAAGACAGATAATAAATAGTACTTGGAAATCTAAAACTTCATTTTATTGCAGCGGAAATTAAACATGTTTGTTACATCATAAAACCATAGATCATAACCAAGTACAATATCCATCTTCATAAAAACAAAATACATAATCCCATTACATAAATAGCAATTAAAAAGATAACAAGCTGGACTTTACTTCAACGGTCTAAGCTTTCCAAAGAGAGATGAAGCAATTCAATCAAACTCCACTAGAGCTGGGCCCAACCTGAGGACCTGGAGGAGGAAAAAGGATAGAAATAGAGGGGTCAGACATAAAGTCTGGCGAGTATGATAATTCTAACAATACTATTATCAAAATAACTAGACTAAGGCATAAGCTGGAAGACAAGTAAATGTCTATGAACTCTTAGGAAGATAAAGATAGCGTTTAAGATAACGTTAAAGATAACGGTAAAGGCACACCTAATTACTAACGAATGATTACTACACTGCACCGCACATAACTACACTGCACCACACCAGTCACCCTATTGTTTGATCCCACTTGCTTCACACAGAAACTTTATAAATAGCCTTACGTACCCCTAGCTGACTACATAGGTGTCGTCTGTCCCTATCTCCCCTAGGTGTACCCCACTACCCACTTTCGATCGGCTCCCTACTCGTAGATACTCGTGCTGGCCCCACAGTGGGGTGTATCACTCCCCTAAAGTGGCAACCCGATACAACTTGAGAATGCACGGCTTATACCTACACGATGCAACAACGTCTTACCTACCAGCCCGGGTCCACACACGCATATGAAACCCGTTGGACTTGCGTTGCCACCGCTCCCCGTTTTGGCCTCTTACAGTCAAACCCAGCAAGCATGTCTCGTCCTCGACTTGGGTCGAGCCCACAAAGATACATTTGGGATACTGGTCGAAATGGGCCCCCACAAGCTACCCACCTAAGCTTGTCACTAGTATATCCCACTTAACCCTCTTAGTCATGTTCATTTACATGTGTGTTTGGTTAAGTCTTACTAATCATATTTCACATGCCACTAAGGGCACCCCCTAGATTCCTCATGCCACCCAAGGCACCTACTTAACCCCCATGTCCCACCTTACATGTTTATCTGGTTAAGTATTTCTTAATTCATTCAGGCCATAACCTCATAAAGACCTCTCACATTAGACTGGCATTTATGGCAGCTGGATTTGCCGGGCGGGTCCGGGCAGTCTTACACCATAAAAGAGTCTAACCTCGTATCTTTACAACCGTTATGCTTTAGTTTAGGCCTAGGACCTCTCACATTGGGCTGACATTTGTGACCACTGGATTTGTCGAGCGGGTCCGGGCAGGTTTACGTCACAAACGAGTCCAACCTCGTGTCCTAAGCATTGATTAACACTTAAAATCTTTTACCCCAGTTTTAATAATTCCCTATTCAAATTATTAATTAAGTCAACTTTTAATGATGTCCATAATTGACTCAATTATGGCCATCCACTTATGGCATGCAAAATCATATCAATTGCACCCCAACTTTTTAATATTAAATCCTTAATATTACCCATACCCCACGTTTATACGTTCGCTTATTCAACGCATAATATAGGCTGGACTTGTATAGTCTAACACCTAGCACAAAGATAAATTATCACAACATATAGACAATTAAAATAAATCTAATCATAATAGGGGTGAAACTTGCATAAACTACACATGTTAAGGATCAAAAGTTGTCAACTTGTTAAATGTCTCAATTTACATGATATGATCATAGCCCAAATCTATACATAAACTTGCATATGGGGTTTTTAGGCAACATAATGATGGTGTGAACTAGCATAGGATATCACATATGTCATAGCATAATTCTAGATGTCATAATAGATGTCTTGGAATACCTTCATAACTTTTCTAATCAATCTAACTTGCATATGTGACTTGTCATATAGATCAACATAACCCAAACATGATGATTTAATTAATATGAACTAACTAGCATAGATGGTAACATCATGGCCTTTTTAACATGTATGATTCATCACAACTTAGCATAGAAACTTCCAACATACATAACATCATCATAGCATGATTTACAACATGTAAGATATCATCATCACATAACATTGGATTTACAATATACATGATAGCAAAAGGGGTTTACAACAACATATATGATAATTCACATCATCTACTCATAATCTATTCATAACTCAACCTAATTAAAATGATAATAATCTTGTTAAGATCATCATACTCACAATTTAGAGAAGAAAAGAGAGAGTTTTGCTTTGCTTTAGGGTTGAGAGAATTAGAATTGAATTTGCTTTTCTTCTTTCTTAGTTGGCGGCGGCTCCATTGATTTCCATGGCGATGGTATGACGGTAACTATTCTATTTTAATTTGGTTTAGGGTTAGCATTAGGATGTATTTATAGGTGTAGGAAGTTATTTAGGACCATTAGATTAACCCTGAACCATGAGAACCAATCAAATGCAAAATCTGCATTTGAGCGAATCGGCCCACGGGTTGATAGCCAAACACCCTGGATTAACCCCTAGTCGATCCAGCAAGGCTCGGGTCGACCTCAAAAATGGGCCAGTTCGGTTATTTCCCCTCCCAATTCGCTGTTTTGAACTTTTCGCATATTTATTTATTTAATTTTTAATTTATATATATATATATATATCAATATATATATATTTCTCTGCGCAACCCATTTCACTTAATTCTTTTCTAAAAATTAAGTATACTTTAATTTGTGAATTTTAATGTTATAAAATTACGGAGTGTTACAGTGAGCACCCCGAATATATATATACACATATATATATATACACACACACATATATGTATGCATATACATGTATGATATATATATATATATATATTTGAAAATTGGTACACAAATATACGCATATATACACATATATGTTTTGAATTTGTTTAGGAGAGAAACTGACCAGTGTTGTGAAACCCTCCCTAGTGCACCTAGTCCGATCCGCGGGTACCACACAAGTGGATGATCTTAGCATATGCAAAGGTCAAGCTTTTAGCATGCCATTCCAGGTTTTGAACCCATGCCATTGTTACCATGGCGCAAAGTCCTTAATTGCAATATATATACATACATATATACATATATGTGTGTGTGTGTATAAATATATAATCTTTACTTATATGTACATTTTGATCTTATATGTCTCTAATTTATATATGTAGTATACACACATACTTCCTACTTGAACATACCTCTATTTGATTGATCTTCTTAAATTTCAAAATTGTGTCATTGATGAGATATGAACTCATAATCTCTGATTTCAAAGTCTTCTCCCTTAGCCTTTACACCAAGGACTATTTTCCTCTTAGAACATTGAAAGTTATTGGTTTTATATGTGTATCTTTTTTTTGGCAAAGCCGACCGGTTTTTAAAGTGGTATGTAACACTTTTTTTTGGGCAAAGCCGACCAGTTTTTAAGGTTACCGCAAACACCTTTTATTATGACTAATAATAAAAAAAATACAATATAGTACAAGTGACTATAGTTAGCAATCAGCTAATCGGTTTTTAAAGTGGACTGTCCACTGTCTACGGCATTTATTGTGGGCCGTCTACAGAATCTACCCTAGATTACAGTGCAGGAGCTTGCTAATTTACAAGACAACTAATTTCCTAACTCTCCACACAAGGAGAGGATGAGTACATTACATATACTTTACATAGTGGAAATTACATATGAATACAAATATAAACAGTGATAGAATGTAACAAGTTAGACTAGGTATTCAGAGACTAATTGCATGACAAGACTGAAGATGATCTTAGCTAGTGCGTGCAACTCAGCCAATGTGACCATACTTCTGACTGCCAAAAGTATTGAGCTCCACACCAAGGTACAGAGAAACTTTACATGCACGATTACCGTTGTGGCCATACAGGAGATTGACATGAGATGGAGGATACAATATAAATCTGAACCAAAACGCCATAAACAATCGATCTCAACAACCACGGATTACATAAACTAAGTTTCATATCAGATCTGCAAAGTATATTCCAACTTGCTCTTGAACAGATCAAGCGCAGTACAACCACCACCAGATAAAAGACTAAGGTTAGCGTCGAAAAGTCTCATGTATAACCATGTTGCCAGCAGTGATAACCAGAAGCAAGACCATTTAAAGCAATGTAACACTTTTTATTATAACAAATAATATAAGTACATTATTATAGGAGTAAACATATCTTATAGCTACTAAATATGTTTCCTAAGATGGACCGTCCACCTCTATCCAATCTAGGTTACTGCACTGGAGCTAGACACTATTTCTAGACTATAAAGACTCCACGTAGGGACTGAATAGCCAAAGAAAAGCTAAGACGATTACATACTTCAAAATGAAGTTACATCACATAAAGGAACTAAGGTACAAAAGTACATAGAACACAGCTGCAAAACACAGTATACAATGTGTAATTTGCCAGCTACTTGTGACATGATTTAGAATGGCATATTGTACTGCAGCCATTCCAACACACTAGCAAGGCAGAAAGACAAGAGAGTAGGAGATTACCAAGTACAACAAAGAAAACCCATTAGCAACCAAGCCAAGTAGTATGAATCGCATTGTACATTTGACAAGAGGGAGGCAAAGCCAGCTTCAAAGGAAGCCAGACGAAACTATAGCATGATAACAGAATATAATATCACCAAGAAAGTGGAGAAAAAACACAAATTTAATATTAAGGAGCTTGAAAATTCCATAACAAATCATTACATTGGACGAAACATGACACAGAACCACATAACAAAGCAAAAATCCATTTCGAGTATAACATTCCAACAGTAACAGATCTGACATAAAACCAATATCACCTAGAAGGAGAGGGTTGCAAAATAAATGGTAGCACCACCATGAAATGTCAGCAAGTTTAGAGCTTAGCTTCACAAGAATGATGAGATCTAGTAGATGAGCGAACAAGAAACCTCAAACAAACCAAACCCAATGGATCTCCACACAAACCAGAAGGAAACATGAATACGAATAGAACAATACTCTAGATATCCATAAGAAAGTAAAGACACAAACACAAACAAATAAGAAACACATAGTGGAACACCGAAGAACCATCAGAACCAAAATTAGAGACTCCCCTACCTGTAGCAATGGAAAATCAGTCACATATGTGGGTAAAAAGAGAAAACGAAAGGCCGAGTTGGTGATGAAAGGGAACATGACACATCACGAGAAGCTTAGCATAAGGATCATCAAAAGTAATTTCGGGCAAAACTAGAAGAACGAGATGATCCTGTGCAAAAGGACGACATGTTTGAGAGGAGATGGAAAACATATAGCGGGGATAAAGAGAGAAAATATCGGGATATATCGGATGGCTCCAAAATAGCACATAAAACTTGTGCTTAATGCTTTTACCAACATATAAATGATAAATTAACATTCATTTTACTTATAATTAGTACATTCTAAGCTTAAAATAAAAACATGTGCAAACATATGTAAATAAGTATTAATTTTTATTTAGCTTAATTAAATTTAATATGATACTATAACATTTTTTATTCAGAAAAAATATGTTAAAAATTAAATTTAAAAACTAATTTTATAGTTTTTATAATGTATAAATATTATTTTTAATTCATTTCTTTTATAGAAAATATAGCGGAATATAGCAGAAATAATGAGAAATATCAGAATTATCAAAATTTAGCAGGGCATAAAGCGGAAATGTTATTTCAAAGGCTATTTGGAAATAGTGTAACAGTAAAATATAACCGAGATACAGCGGGGCATTAACTGCACAGCTCCTAATAAAAATCAATTCTTAATTGCTTTAGTTTCCGAAACGCAATAGTTGCAGGTCATTACAAAGGTAGCAAACAAAAAATAGGAAACACACCAATGGAAGACAGTTCAAATCAAGGACAAAAGGAGCATGAATGCACAAAAGAAAAATCATGTGATGCTCCAGAACAATAGTTCATGAACTTTGCACCTTTCAAAGGTCTTTCCATTATATAGGACAAGAGTATAGTACGATTGAACATCAATTGCCTAATGTCTATCAATATGATCCAAGCTATTATAACTATTTTTTGAAGATTATAACTATGGAAATCCTATGCAACAATCAGATTTGGTAAAACCTACACCTCACCTCTATCATTGCATTTATTTTGCATTTGCATTGTACTTCATTTTGTTATTTACATCATAAAACATTATGTTCTGTGTAATTTCCATTTCTTACTCGTTTTAATTTTGTTGTATGCAATGAAATTATAATTTAAGGTGTTATTTTAAAATTTGTTTGGATATTTTTGTTTCTTCCTATGACTATTCATGACCTTTTTGCTAATGACAAAGGGGGAACAATTTGTGAGAGCGTGTACATAAAAGATGCATATATTTAGGGAGAGTAACTATTATACGCATATGTTTTACCGTTTGTGACATTATAGTTTGAATTTTTTATTTGTCATCATAATAAATGTAGAGACTATTAGAACCTCATTTCTTGGGTTTTAATGACAATAAATATACAATCATATATCATGAAGTTGTCTAACCACTTATAGGTACAAAATATTCAATGTTTCTCAATTATCCGAGGATACGATTCCACTAAGAGAAAGAACTCAATGAGATTATTATACCATACGATTATTTGTGTTTTAGAACCCTAGATATCCTATAAAATTTTGCTTGAAAAACTCATATGTTTATACACACATTATAAAAAAATTCAAAGAAAAAAAATGATATGTTTTAAAAAGAACCAATGTCAGAATCATCTTTCCAATCTCTGGTGCCCTGGGCAAGCTCTTGTACACATTTGTCAAACACCTGAAGTCAGGACTAGCTGCATGACTTTCATCTCATTTTTATTTCCAAACTTGCACCAGACATTTGAATAATGATTCAAACATCTGAATCAAAGTTCAAGAAATATTCAACATCAATGATGAACATTTAAAGAGTTGTAACTATTGATGGAAACCACGAACATCTATTTGATCTTGCTGAGTTTATGAAACCAGGTATCTAATTATCTTTTTGAATACTCTTGCTTTATGCACTCTCATAAGCTCTCAAAAATTATATTGCTCTCTTGGACTTGCTACTATCAACAAAAACTTCTTCTTGACTTCTTTGTTCATTCACGATTTATATTCACGAGAGATTAGGGGAGGAATTGCGCTCAAAGATAAATTCAGTGTTTATAGAGCACCAATCTATCAAGAAAAACCATTTGTATAAGCTTGTTCTTCCAGGAAAGTGAAAGGTTGTTTTAGTTAGCGAAAGATCAAGGTGGAGCTTTGGGGCTAGAGATAAATCGAGAGGTTCAAACAAGTATAAAAACTCTAGAGTGATCATTTCTAACTTTT
This sequence comes from Allium sativum, assembly GCA_030737875.1. NCBI lineage: Eukaryota > Viridiplantae > Streptophyta > Magnoliopsida > Asparagales > Amaryllidaceae > Allium > Allium sativum. The sequence goes on along the minus strand of CM060919.1, from coordinate 879,683,692 downwards.
TATTTACTACCCTGCATTATTTTTGGAAATTGGGCAATTATATACGCAAGTTTGGTAGTACATACCATGCTACCACGGAAAGGGAGTTTGACGAGATCAAACTCATTATTGATGCCAAAGAATGTTGCCAACGCCCAAGATTTTTAATTACTTAAGAGTATGGTTTTGCATAAGGAAAATAAGTGCAAAAGAGCAGAAAAGCAGTAAATGGCACTTGAGATTTATAGTGGTTCGGTCCCGTGAGGGGCCTACGTCCACTTTGGTAAGGCTATAGATACTTTATCAACAACAACGATTTACAAGCAATGAGCCCCTTTTAGGCATCTAATTACAAGAATTTTCATGTAATTTGAAGTCATAGTCATCATATGTGATTGTATGGAAAAAGTAGATTTTGTCCTTCTTCCATAAAGTGAAGATGCCATTAGAGAGATCCGTTGGAGCTCCAGGTAGGTGTTAAATCAGCAATTTTTCAACCCTTGTAACAAATGAGCTTGGGGGTATTTATAGTGGAGAGGGTAGGTAGGACTAGGTAGATTTTGGGGACCACACAGTAGAAAATTGCATTACGGGAGTGTACACACCATAAAAATTGCATCACAAGTAGAGGATACGATTTTCACTCCCAGAGGATGTGAAAATTGCATCCTAGAGGGATGCGTTGCATGCACAGGGTCGCTACATCCTTTGGAGGCGATCCCATCGCATCTGATTGACGAGATGGCCTCGCACCCCATGGGATGTGATGGCATTGCATCCCATAGGATGTGATGCATTGCATCACGAGGGATGCTGTAACGACCCGCATTCTGCGCATCATAGGATCGTAGGATATTTATTTCTTTCACATACGAAGTCGTATGGTCATGTAACTTTGGGAGACGACTATTGGGGTCATTTCCCATGTTCATGATTTTTCCTGATTTTTATATGACCATTTTACCCCTAGTTATCACTGTTTTGGCCATAACTTTTGACTGGAAAGGAATTTTGACCTGAAACCACTTTCATTGGCTTCGAATGATAGTTTCTCTTTCCGTAGAGTGGTCACATTAGCCAAACGGACTTACCGTTTGGGAGATATGGCTGAAACAAGTTTCAGATGGAGAAAGACAGCTTAATTGGGCTTAACCGGGTGATTAGCAGCTAGGCCCAAGGGGAATTTCGGGTTTAGAGGTTTAGGAGGACTGATTAGGGTTAGGTTATCATTTTCATTTCAGTTTTGAGCCGCCACAAACCTCCTTGAGACCTTAGTAATGGTTTCCTACATCTAAAACACCCCAAATCACTCTCTAATTGAAGATTAGGCTTAGCAACACCAAATTAAGGAGAAAAAGCACCAAAGCAAGGTTAGAGCTGCTGTTAGACATCAGTATTCGCCCCAAATCAGAGGAGTTTCAGTTCTGAGAATTTCATTTGTGGCCAAGGTGAGTGATTTGCATAGTTTTTGCACTAATTACAGTGATTAAGGGTAATTAGTGAAGATTAGCGAATTTATACGTAAATAAATTCTGGAAAAATTCTTAAAATTCTAAATTAGTGTTTTAAGGCTCTGTTAGAAATTTGAGATAATTTCGATGTGTTTTGTTAATTGTATGCCTAAACATGATTAAGAAGGATTATAGGAAAATGTGAGGTTTTAGCCACTTTTGATCCATTTTGATTCATTTGGATTATTGTTTGCTGTTTGTGATTGCTATTACATGTTGCTATGATTCTATGGTATGTTTCATGATTGATTAGAATAGTTAAATTGGTCGAAAACGTCGTCGAATGGCGTAGAAAGCTCGCTGGAAAGTTGCAGAAGTGTGCAGGTTCCTAACCGGTTCGGATCGGAGAAAGGGGGTCGGATCGGATTTGTGAACTGACCAAGGGGATTCGAACTGGATTGGAACTTGTCGCTGGAGAAGGCTTGGCAAAAAGGAAGGCTGTTTACTTAGAGTTGGAGTGGACAAGGGGATCGGATCGGAAGAACAATGGAGGCCAGATCGGATCGGAAGCACATTAGGAGCGAATCGGATCGGAGTAATCTAGGGAGCGGAGCGGATCGGACTGGAGTGAGGCGGAGTGATCGGACCGGATCGGAGCAGATGGGAACGAGGGAGCTAATTCGGAGAAGGGGCATGAGCTGGAAGGAGGATAGCAACCCGACCCGACCCGGAGGAGGACACCGACCCGACCCGGAGAGAAGTACCCGACCCGAATCGAATGAAAGAAGACAAGGAGAAGGACCCGAACCCAGAGGAAGGTGGCACTCCGAACCGAACCGAGCATGGGTGACCGAACCGAACCAAATTCTAGAGCTGCTACTGCACGACAACTTTTCTGAAGTCCCACTCCAATTCGACCAAACCCGAGATGCAAAGGAAGTCCAAATGAGAGGTTAGAGCTCTTGATTTAGATGGGAATCAACGAGTTCGCTTCATGGTTGGGCTTTGCTGCGGGACGCGTGCTAAGGAGTTATCGATGCCTATAGCTTTGGACCACTATGGTAGGAGGTACGAAGGCGGATTCAGGGCCACTATGGCATTGGTAGAACCAAGGGCTATGACCAATGAAGTGGGTCATTGAAATGTTTGGTCATGACTCCAAGTGTTTGGCTTGGTCACAGCAGGGTTTCTACAAGTCGGGATTCGTCGTTACCTCAGTTTGTCTAGTGTTCCAAAGTGGTAGATGTCGTACGCTTTACGCACTGAGTGAGAGATGTGAGGATGGTTGCTATGGATGATTTGCTTGCTCTCATTCTGACATGTACACCCCACCCCCGTATCCTTACACTATTTATTATGGCACCTTGGAGTATTGTACAGTATGTGGTACTAACTCTTTGGTTGCAGGTCCAGGTTCAGGTATGGTTTAGTATACCTGTTATTATTCTGTTTAGATGCTTATCGCTCATACCAGGCTTTATGTCTGACCCAGAGTTTTATGTTTCCTCTTATTACTCTGGGTGCTCACACGAGCAGACTAGAGACAGGTTAGCTGGTGGTGCGCGGGTAGATGATCCGGAGACGAGCAGGAGGCTTCCACGTAATATACATATATAGTATTCTCCCTGTGTTGTTGAAGATCACTGCTTGGGCATTGGTGGTGTATCTTCTATTTTTGCTTTCTGTCGTTCAGAGACAGTAGATTTTGAAAAGTTGTAATAAGCTGTATTTGGATTTCCGCTGCTTTGAGATTGATGTTGGTTTTAGTTGTCAGCTTATGCACTGTCTCGCCTGTTTTATGTCAAGTACATTACTATTATATTTTATTCCATGCGCTGTGAGACATTCTACAGGTTCTTTGATTAGTTCATTCCCTTCTTTCCTTCCTTATGACGACCGTCTTGTGCTAGTCGGGCATGTGTGCAGCGCACTTTTGGAGGAAATGCAGGTTGGTGCGAGGCGGGCCGTCACACTTGGTATCAGAGCTCTAGGTTGCGTAGTTAACCTAGGGAAGTTATCAGGGAGAGATATTATACGTATACGAGAGAGCGTATTTGTGATTATTTTGGTTTTCAAAAGCTATATATATACTATTAGTAGTATAAGGATGGAGTCGTACTGCACTAACACCACTATGGAGTCGTTAATCATTTCTTTTTTCAGATTGACGATGAGCCGATATGTTAGAGGTACCGGTAGAGGGGCCAATAATGGGAATGCTGCTGACATGAGGACGATGTTTACTGACCTCATGAGAGAGATGCTTAGGGATGTTCGGAGGGCAGCTCCCAATGATGGAAATGGTGATGGCCCAATAGTGCAGGCGCCGAGGGTTGATTTCGCCAAGCTGAATAAGGATTATACTAGCCTTGGTGGAAAGCCGTTCCATGGAACGGAGTCGGCTACGGATGTTCAAGATTGGGTGGATAGTTGCGAACGTATCTTCGAGGATTTGGGTATCGAGGATGCAATGAAGAGAAAGCTAGCGTCCCGTCAGCTGCAAGGGCGGGCAATGAATTGGTGGAATGCTATAAAGGCAGCTACTCCTGAAGATCAGATTACTTGGGAGCAGTTTAAGGCTCGCTTTAGTGAGAAGTTCATTCCAGCTGCTCAGAAGTCAATGTTGTTTAAGAAATTCTTGGAGCTCAAGCAGAATGGCAGGGCTGTCTCGGAGTATATTGCTGAATTTGACACTTTGTCAAAATATGGGTTATCTCTTATAGATACTGCCGAGAAAAAGAATGAGAAATTCATAACCGGATTGGATCAGTACTTGGGGGAAAAACTTATTAACCACATCGATGAGACGTTTGAATCGATTGTGGGGAAAGCGTTAAGGTCAGAAAGTCTCTACCCTAAGCCAAAGACTGAGGTTGCATCCGCAGACGAGCCAAAGCCACAAGCTAGTGGTGGAGGCAAAGGTGGTTCCCAGAATAAGAGAAAGCAGAATCAGGCTAAGGATGGCCAGAAGAAAAAGAATAAGCAAGATGTGGAGTGCTTCAGCTGTGGTAAGAAGGGCCATTATGCTAGTAATTGTCGGGCCAAGCCAGCGGATAGGAAGTGCTTCAATTGTGGCCAATTGGGACATCACAAGGACAAGTGTCCGCAACCCCCTAAGGAAAAGCAAATGGTGAAAGCATATGCTCTTAATGCTATTCCTTCTTCGTCGAATGCCCCAACTGCGGCGGAGAAGGGAAAGAATGTCGTCATTCAAGGTATGCTTTCTGTTTATGATGTTCCCGTTAGAGTTTTGTTTGATACCGGAGCTTCCAGTTCTTTCATATCTAGTGACCTGGTAGATAGGTTGGGATTGGAGCCCGAGATTGTTGATAGACCTTTAGTAGTGACGAACCCGATTGGTGGTTCGACTAGTCTTAGCATGATTTGTCGTAATGTGGTTCTATCGAGTCATGGATGCATGTTTGTTTGTGATTGCTTTGTTTTGGGCTTTACTGGGTTTGGCATTATTTTGGGAGTAGATTGGCTCCAAAGATACGGGGTGGTGGTAGACTGTGAGGGCTTGTTGGTGACAGCTAGAGCAGATGATGGGCGGAGGATAGTGTTTGGTGGTCTACCCAGTAAGGGGGTATTGGCTAGTTTTCTAAACTCCCTCGACATTCCGCATAGTGAGTTGTCAGGTTTGCCCGTGGTTGGCCAGTATCCGGATGTTTTCGAAGAAGTGACCGGACTTCCACCACACCGAGAGATTGAGTTCCGTATTGATTTGGTAAAAGATGCCAGACCTATAGTGATGCCACTTCGTCGTATGGCACCAAGGGAGCAGCGAGAGCTCGAGGTGCAAGTCAGCGATCTTTTGAAGAAGGGATTTATCAGAAGGAGTGTTTCTGAATGGGGAGCACCAGTTGTGTTTGCTACCAAGGCAGATGGTTCCCTTCGTTTGTGTGTAGACTACCGCGAGTTGAATAAAGTGACGAGGAAGAATAAGTATCCTCTACCGCGGATAGATGATTTGTTTGATCAGTTGAGTGGCGCGAGAGTATTTTCTCAGTTGGATCTCGCGACAGGTTTTCATCAGCTTAGAGTGGAAGCTGAGAGTATAGCTAAAACGGCATTTCGAACGCCGTCTGGGTTTTATGAATGGTTGGTTATGCCATTTGGGCTGACTAATGCCCCGGCATATTTTGTGGATCTTATGAATAGGGTATTCAGAGATCAGTTGAATAAGTCTGTTCTTGTGTTCGTGGATGATATTTTGGTCTATTCGAGGACAGAGGAAGAACACAAGAAACATTTAAGAGTAGCGATGGAGGTGTTAAGAAAACACCAATTGAAAGCAAAGTTTTCTAAGTGTCACTTCTGGAAGAGGGAAGTGAGGTTCTTGGGCCATGTTGTATCAGAGAGTGGTATTGCCGTGGACCCAGCAAAGGTGGCTACGGTACAAGATTGGCCTACGCCCAAGAATGCAACAGATGTAAGAAGTTTCTTGGGGTTAGCGGGATATTACCGTAAGTTTATCCAAGGTTTCTCCAAGATAGCAGCACCGTTGACCCAGTTGACCAAGAAGAATCAAGCTTTTGTCTGGGATGAAAGGTGCGAGAATGCATTCAGAAGTCTAAAGGACAAGTTGACAAGCGCACCAGTGTTAGTCATTCCTAAGGGGGATGAAGAGATGACGGTATACACGGATGCCTGTGGTACCGGACTGGGTGCTGTATTGATGCAAGGCGGTAGGGTTGTAGCTTATGCAAGTCGGCAATTGAAACCGCACGAGAGAAGATACCCTACCCATGATTTAGAATTGGCAGCGATCGTGTTCGCGTTAAAGATGTGGAGACACTATCTCTTGGGAGAAAGGTTTGAGCTGTTTACAGATCATAAGTCGTTAAAGTATCTATTCTCCCAGAAGGATTTAAATCTCCGTCAGCAGAGATGGTTAGAGTTCTTAGCTTCCTATGATTTTGACATCGCATACACACCAGGAAAGGGCAATGCGGTGGCTGATGCATTGAGTAGAAGACATGCCAGCTTAGGGGCTATGTTCCTTGAATGGAAGCAACTGGAGTTTATCGCGGGGTTTGATTTCAGACCAAAGTGCGAATTGGATCCAGAAATGTTAGCGAGTTTGACGATCAGACCCACTTTGATTGAGCGGATCGGCTCTAGTCAGAGGGACGATCCTAACCTATTGGAAATCATCTCCAAGTTAGAGATGGGTATCGATGAGGAGGTGAACAAGTATGGGCTTGATCGAGATAGATGGCTTAGAAAGAATGGAAAGCTTGTTGTACCCAATGTCAATGGATTGAGAGATGAAGTGCTTAGAGAATGTCATCACTCAAGGCTGACTATACACCCCGGTGGTAATAAGATGTATCGAAATATGAAGCAGACCTACTACTGGGAAGGGATGAAAAGAGATGTTGGGAAGTTTATATCCAAGTGCATGAATTGCCAGCTAGTTAAAGCCGAGCAAAAGAAGCCTAGTGGGTTGTTACATCCCTTAGAAATTCCCGAATGGAAATGGGAGCAAGTCTCGATGGATTTCATCGATGGGTTACCAAGGACTAGATCGGGATATGACAGCATTTGGGTAATTGTAGATCGACTGACTAAAAGTGCAAGGTTTATACCAGTCAAATCGACTAGAACGGCAGATAAGTTAGCAGAATTGTATATGAAGTGGGTAGTGAGATTTCATGGAGTACCTAAAAGCATTGTGAGCGACCGAGACCCGTTGTTCACTAGTGGGTTTTGGAGGAGCTTGCAAGAGGCGCTAGGGTCAGAGTTACATCTCAGTACCGCATATCATCCCCAGACCGACGGTCAGACGGAAAGGGTGAACCGTATTTTGGAAGATCTCTTGAGAGCATGTATATTGGATTTTGGTGGATCATGGGATGACCATTTGCATCTAGTAGAGTTTGCATATAATAATAGTTACCAATCCAGTATCGGTATGGCTCCATTTGAAGCTTTGTACGGAAGACCGTGCAACTCACCATCATGTTGGATAGAGACTGGCGAGAAGTTTATGCTTGGACCAGATGTGGTGAGGGAAACTTCAGATAAAATCAAGATCATTCAGCAACGAATGAAGGCAGCCCAGGATAGGCAGAAGAGTTATGCTGATAAGAGAAGAAGAGACTTAAAATTCTCCGTTGGTGACTTGGTGTTTGTCAAGATTTCTCCGTTGAAGAGCGTAATACGATTTGGCAGGAGAGGTAAATTAGCACCAAGATTTGTTGGCCCATTCCCTGTTCTTGAACTAGTCGGGAATTTGGCATATAGAATTGACTTACCAGAGAAGATGGCGGGAGTTCACAACGTATTTCATGTTTCCCAACTAAGGAAGTTCGTTCACGACTCAGATATGACTATCTCACCTGATCAGTTGGAAGACTTCGAAGTAGAACCCGAGGCGGTTGGAAACCGCGAACCAGCCCGTATTGTCGCGCACGACATGAAGCAACTTCGAAGGAAGTCGGTGAAGCTAGTCAAAGTACAGTGGAGCGAAGACGAGAATGATTGTACTTGGGAAACAGAAGAGGACGTAAGGAAGAAGTATCCAGAACTCTTTGTCTGGTAAGATTTTATTAGCGATTTAGTTTTCCGCATGCTAGGATAGACTTGTTTGCTTGCTTTGCATGTTTGATTGTTGTATATGGTTGTTAGGCATGCGGGATCCCTTGTATGTTATGGGTTAAGGAATTTCGGGGACGAAATTTCTTAAGGGGGGGAGAGTGTAACGACCCGCATTCTGCGCATCATAGGATCGTAGGATATTTATTTCTTTCACATACGAAGTCGTATGGTCATGTACCTTTGGGAGACGACTATTGGGGTCATTTCCCATGTTCATGATTTTTCCCGATTTTTATATGACCATTTTACCCCTAGTTATCACTGTTTTGGCCATAACTTTTGACTGGAAAGGAATTTTGACCTGAAACCACTTTCATTGGCTTCGAATGATAGTTTCTCTTTCCGTAGAGTGGTCACATTAGCCAAACGGACTTACCGTTTGGGAGATATGGCTGAAACAAGTTTCAGATGGAGAAAGACAGCTTAATTGGGCTTAACCGGGTGATTAGCAGCTAGGCCCAAGGGGAATTTCGGGTTTAGAGGTTTAGGAGGACTGATTAGGGTTAGGTTATCATTTTCATTTCAGTTTTGAGCCGCCACAAACCTCCTTGAGACCTTAGTAATGGTTTCCTACATCTAAAACACCCCAAATCACTCTCTAATTGAAGATTAGGCTTAGCAACACCAAATTAAGGAGAAAAAGCACCAAAGCAAGGTTAGAGCTGCTGTTAGACATCAGTATTCGCCCCAAATCAGAGGAGTTTCAGTTCTGAGAATTTCATTTGTGGCCAAGGTGAGTGATTTGCATAGTTTTTGCACTAATTACAGTGATTAAGGGTAATTAGTGAAGATTAGCGAATTTATACGTAAATAAATTCTGGAAAAATTCTTAAAATTCTAAATTAGTGTTTTAAGGCTCTGTTAGAAATTTGAGATAATTTCGATGTGTTTTGTTAATTGTATGCCTAAACATGATTAAGAAGGATTATAGGAAAATGTGAGGTTTTAGCCACTTTTGATCCATTTTGATTCATTTGGATTATTGTTTGCTGTTTGTGATTGCTATTACATGTTGCTATGATTCTATGGTATGTTTCATGATTGATTAGAATAGTTAAATTGGTCGAAAACGTCGTCGAATGGCGTAGAAAGCTCGCTGGAAAGTTGCAGAAGTGTGCAGGTTCCTAACCGGTTCGGATCGGAGAAAGGGGGTCGGATCGGATTTGTGAACTGACCAAGGGGATTCGAACTGGATTGGAACTTGTCGCTGGAGAAGGCTTGGCAAAAAGGAAGGCTGTTTACTTAGAGTTGGAGTGGACAAGGGGATCGGATCGGAAGAACAATGGAGGCCAGATCGGATCGGAAGCACATTAGGAGCGAATCGGATCGGAGTAATCTAGGGAGCGGAGCGGATCGGACTGGAGTGAGGCGGAGTGATCGGACCGGATCGGAGCAGATGGGAACGAGGGAGCTAATTCGGAGAAGGGGCATGAGCTGGAAGGAGGATAGCAACCCGACCCGACCCGGAGGAGGACACCGACCCGACCCGGAGAGAAGTACCCGACCCGAATCGAATGAAAGAAGACAAGGAGAAGGACCCGAACCCAGAGGAAGGTGGCACTCCGAACCGAACCGAGCATGGGTGACCGAACCGAACCAAATTCTAGAGCTGCTACTGCACGACAACTTTTCTGAAGTCCCACTCCAATTCGACCAAACCCGAGATGCAAAGGAAGTCCAAATGAGAGGTTAGAGCTCTTGATTTAGATGGGAATCAACGAGTTCGCTTCATGGTTGGGCTTTGCTGCGGGACGCGTGCTAAGGAGTTATCGATGCCTATAGCTTTGGACCACTATGGTAGGAGGTACGAAGGCGGATTCAGGGCCACTATGGCATTGGTAGAACCAAGGGCTATGACCAATGAAGTGGGTCATTGAAATGTTTGGTCATGACTCCAAGTGTTTGGCTTGGTCACAGCAGGGTTTCTACAAGTCGGGATTCGTCGTTACCTCAGTTTGTCTAGTGTTCCAAAGTGGTAGATGTCGTACGCTTTACGCACTGAGTGAGAGATGTGAGGATGGTTGCTATGGATGATTTGCTTGCTCTCATTCTGACATGTACACCCCACCCCCGTATCCTTACACTATTTATTATGGCACCTTGGAGTATTGTACAGTATGTGGTACTAACTCTTTGGTTGCAGGTCCAGGTTCAGGTATGGTTTAGTATACCTGTTATTATTCTGTTTAGATGCTTATCGCTCATACCAGGCTTTATGTCTGACCCAGAGTTTTATGTTTCCTCTTATTACTCTGGGTGCTCACACGAGCAGACTAGAGACAGGTTAGCTGGTGGTGCGCGGGTAGATGATCCGGAGACGAGCAGGAGGCTTCCACGTAATATACATATATAGTATTCTCCCTGTGTTGTTGAAGATCACTGCTTGGGCATTGGTGGTGTATCTTCTATTTTTGCTTTCTGTCGTTCAGAGACAGTAGATTTTGAAAAGTTGTAATAAGCTGTATTTGGATTTCCGCTGCTTTGAGATTGATGTTGGTTTTAGTTGTCAGCTTATGCACTGTCTCGCCTGTTTTATGTCAAGTACATTACTATTATATTTTATTCCATGCGCTGTGAGACATTCTACAGGTTCTTTGATTAGTTCATTCCCTTCTTTCCTTCCTTATGACGACCGTCTTGTGCTAGTCGGGCATGTGTGCAGCGCACTTTTGGAGGAAATGCAGGTTGGTGCGAGGCGGGCCGTCACACATGCGATGGAATCTCATCCTGAGGGATGCGATGGAATCGCATCCCGAAGGATACGAATCCATCGCATCCGAGGGATGCGATTACTAACGCTTTTAGGGGGATGTGATTTGAGGAGAATGAGTGGGTTGATGCGGTTTTGTGAGGGGTGCGAGGCAAGTTGGTGTGAGGTGGTGCAAGCGGTTGTGTAATGTGATGTGGGCCTTATGAGGAGTGGTGAAGCTATTGCTTGCTCGACCTCTTCTCGGCTTGAACCTTCAACAACTTGGCAACACTCCGAGCTTTAATACCACGTGACGTGCTAAGTCAAGTGGGTCTTGTGTGTTTCTGGGAACCAGACGAAAATGCCAGTTAACATTAACCCCCAAAAGTACGTCTTGTCTTGGCATGATGTGCTTTATGTTGAGAAGAAGTTTCTGCAAAGTAGGTAAGCTTTCTGTTTGTTAAGTCTTTGGTTGCGGACGTCTTGTTGAGCATGTTGAGGGTTTTGGTTCATCGGTCGCTCTTTGGGCGTCTAATTCATGTTTACTCATGAATGTAGATGTTAGTCGTCGACTTTTCATTTACGTGGTAACGTAAACAAAGCGTAATCGACGTAGCACCGCATGTGCGCTCACACGCTTTTGTGCGGATTTGCGCGATGTGCTTATGGTTTTGAAATAGAGCATGAGTAGAAAGTGTGAAGTATGGAGATGTGTGTATGAATGCATTTATGCACATATGTGTCATCACATATGAGTGTATGCATGCGTATCGTTATCGTACATATGTACGTATACATATACACATACACATATATACATACACACACACACACACACATATATATATATATATATATATTATTGTTAATTTTAATTATTATTATTTAAATATCGTATCCCTTTGATGGTGCGAAATCTCGCATTTCAGTGGGATGTGATATATCGCATCCCGGTGGGATACGAGAATTCGCATCCCTGAAAGGGTGCAATTCTCGACGTACCCCCGAGAGGACGCGATGTGTAACGACGTCCCATAACTCATGCACTTAACAAGAGAAATAATGCGCTGAAAGATGTGCCCGGAAGCTATAGACGATCATCAAGGTATGAAACACAATCAGAACCTGTCGTATAACCTACAGCGCAAGGATAAAATATAATAGAACATATACAAGTGGAAATAATAGTGAAGCATATTTGAGAAGAAAAACTCCATACTTTCATGACAACTAGAAAGTATATCCAAACACCAGGATTACAAAATATATGTCTGTACAAATTTTCCTAACTACAGCACTCAGAGAAAAACAATAAAAAACGGAAACACGGATACTATACAGTAGAAAAGATAATACACCAGCCTTCTACTCGCCACCGAACTGCAACATCGTCCTCATCAAGATATCACCTGTCACTTGGTCTGCCCATCCAAAAATCGGATGAATAGCCTAAGGTAATAAGAGGGAAACATAAAACCTTGAGTCAGACAACAGTAACACCCTGTATTTTTATAACATGTTAAAACCATAAATCAAGGTAGAATAAAATTTTAAAATAAGAATCAGGGGAAATGGATTGCGCCATTGCGTTCATCTCGAAATTCGGCTTGGAAACGAGTCCGACTTTTCGAAAAACGGAGTCCGTATGAGGGAGATATGACCCTCCGAAGTTTCAGGAATTTTCAAAATCGAAAACAGCTCGAAATTCGAATTCAAATGCCAGCGCAGACTGGGCGGGAATTTTCCCGCTCAGGACCAGGTCGACCTGGGGGTCGACACTATGTCGACCTCCCAGGGACCAGGTCGACCCTATGGACGACTTGGGGGTCGACCTGGTGCCAGAACCCAGTTCTGAGCCTGGGTTCATTCTGATGTATCTGATCACGTTTTCAATCTAGATTCGTCTGCCTAATCCTATATAAACAGCCTCCTAGCCTCATTCTCTTTACACCATTTTATTCTCTCCTTATGCTGCTTCTGGAATAATTGAAATAAATAAATTAAAATAAAACATGAAGACTGTTCTTGAAGACTACGGCTAGGAATTGCAAATTGGAGATTCAAATCAGGATTAGAGCTTTAAGAAAAGGATCAAAGGCTAGTTCAGCGGCTTCGGGCAACGTCGTGCAAATCCTAGCAAAATTATCACAATGCTATTTGATTATCCTTTCTCCGATCAATGTAAGTCAGTTACTTTTTAGATTTGAACGTCTAGATCTATTTGTGGCATGTAATTGAATGGATATAAGAATATGCCTAATCCTTTCACTTGAATCGATGCTTGTATATGCCTCTGGATCTGATTCTCGATTATGACGTTGAAATTATTGTTAATAGCCTATGCCTATGACTGTGAACATGAGACTATGCCTATGACTGAACATAAGACTATGCCTATGACTGTGAACATAAGACTATGCCTATGCCTAAGACCGTGAACATAAAACTATTGCCTATGACTATGACAAGGACAATTGTGGCTAATCACCTATGACTCATGACTATGAGATTATTTCCTATGATTATAAGACTATTATCCATGACTATTGTGTCTAATCGCCCATGATTCATAACTATGAAACCATGACTATGACTATTGAGGTTAATTGCCTATGACTAGTATAGTTAGTTGCTTACGCCCATAACACTATAGTTGTAAATCATGTTGTACACCGAATTGGCATTATGTTAGACCAAATCACCTATGCATATTCCCTAAATTGTGTTGATCTTGTATTTATGATGTAGCTTGTCTAGTTTATTCCTATTCACTGTTATGTACATCAAACTTATTGGAACAATTATCTTTGTAATTGGTTCGCTTTCGCATGCCTATTCTTTTATGTCAAATTCTCGCGCTTATCCCCTGATCCTTTTGCTAGTTTCATTTCATAAGTACTTAGAAACTTGTGAAATCATGTTATACATATGGCTACGGGGGGGGAATTTGGGCGTAGCTTAATTTATATAATTTGGCATAATAAATATGTTGATATAAATCCGAATTGGCTATAATAGTAAATATTACATGCATATTAAACTTGGACGTATAATGGTAAATTGTTAATTGGCCGCAAACCATGTAGTTGGCATGTGAGTTTAGTTTTGGCATAAATTATAAACTAGAATATTAAATCTAGTTCTAACATGAATTGAAAAATTGGATATTTCATCTAAGTTGGGCCAAAAATGTAAATAAGAACATTAAGTCTAGATTAGGCTTAACAACTTATTTGGAACGCCAAATATGTGGCATAGTGATTTTGGGCATAACTATTATGGCAAGTTTGGGAAGGTAGGTTATAGCCTATTCTGATTAATAACTTGAAATTACATGTAATGTCATGTTTAGCATAACCATGGTTAGTGACACTTAATTTGGTATAATCTTATAAACATGGTTTAGAGGGAAAGTGGGCCATAATAATAAATGTTGACAATGTACAATAAAAGAGTAATTATGGCATAAGTAAATTAGTAATAATTTACAAGAAGAATTTGTCCTAAATGAGAAATGTGTACATTGTAGAAAATACGAATATGCCTAACCCGAGGTTAGATTGAGTTACGGTATAAGATTGCCCGGAACCGCCCGACAAATCCAGCAACCGTAATAATACCTATCTAATGTAGGTGGTTAGAGCATTGAGCCCAAAAAGGACCCGAGGTTAGACTGAGTTGCGGTGTAAATCTGCCCGGAACCGACCGGCACATCCAATGACCGCAACAATATCTGTCTAATGTGAGTGGTTGGTGCTTTAAATGAATAATTTAAAGCTAAGAAACAATTAAGCTAGACAAGTGGGTGAGGTTAAGTAAAATACACTTAGCCAATTTAACATGTTTACTAGACTAGAAGGTGGAGTTAAGTAAACTTAGAACACTTAGCCATCGTGGTGTGCCGAATGAACAAGGTTAAGTTAAAACAGGGAGGGACAATACTTAACCATTAGAACATGTGAATTAAACAGATATTAGGGTTAAGTTAACTAAGAGAACACTTAACCGCTTTAGCATGTTAGCTAAACAAAAAGGGCAGGGTTAAGTAAAAGGGAACACTTAGCCAATACAAGGTGAAGGGGTGGGGTTAAGTAATAAGAAATACTTAACGAATATAACTTGATTTGTGGTAGGGTTAAGTCTACATGAACTACTGATAACACTTAATCAGTTCATCAAGACAAATGAATGGGTTAAAATAACTTGAATTGACTAATGACACTTAACCAATCCAACTTGACGAGAAAGAGAACTAAGTAGTAAACCTTAGTTAAAAGGACTAAGTTGTAAACCTTAGTTAAGAAAACGACGGTTCGGGGACTAAGTAGTAAACCTTAGTTAAGGGAACTAAGTAGTAAACCTTAGTACGACACGAGAAGGACCGAACGTCCATCTGATCTTAAAGAAGGCTCCAACGAACTGGGGGACGAAGCACGCGGCTTCGAGGGGACATGAGGGTACTCTTGGTATCCCTTTGTGAGGCTGCAGATGATCCGCCTGGGCTCACAGAGGTTAAGGTCTGCGTTAGAAGAACCAAGGGTATGCCTTGGTTGCAATATAGGGCAACCTAAAGACTACGATGGACCAGCGTGATTCGGTGAGACCAGTAGCCCTGTGATAGCGACTCGTCGTCTACCTACCATATTTAGTCAATCGAGATACGTGAAGCGGAAAGGCGGAGAACTCCAACAGACCATATACTTGCTATCTAGTTATGGGTGCGGATGGCCATAGGTTAGTGGGGCATAGAGGGCTTGCGTATGCCTTTCATTAGTTGAGGGAGGGGTCAGGTGGGACAATAGCCACTGGAAAAACATACCTTAGCATCTGCATCGGCAAATATCTGAAAGCTCCCGACTGAGTTCCGTGTTTCTAGATTTGCCCTGCCATGAGATTCGGGTCACACATATAGAGGACATGTGCATCTAGACAGTGATAACGATCCACGACACATACGTGGGGAAAGTCTAGGAACATATACCGCCCTAGGTATTGTGTCCTAGAGTAGGGGCGTCGTTCGATAGGTAGCATAATCCCTAGTTGGAACTAGGTCGCGTAAACCCTAAAATCCGAGAAGCATTAGATAAATCGCATAAATCTTAGTTAAATCTAGGAAGCACTCGATAGAAAAACCCTAGGTTAGACCTAGGTAATAAATGACAAATGTACACTTGAGACAAACAAAAATTGTGGGAATTGGGATCACGTATCTGTTCTTGTCAGTTTATACGGATTACTAGTCAGGTGGTGCAGGGATATAAAAATTAGAATAACAAGGTAGTGGCGAAGCAGAGAACGTATAGAAGTGCATCCAGTTTATCTTACCTTATCATATCTTGTGCTAACCTTATGATTCCCGTCATCATGGTGTAGTCTAGTATACAATTAATTCATGCCATGTTGCTTTTACCTGTTCACATGCTGAAAATTACTGAACTTACCAGACTTTATGTCTGACTCTGTTTTCTTTCGCTTTCTTGTCTTCCGTTCCCCTCCCACCCCCATCCCCCCCCCCAGGTTCGCAGGGAGGGAATATTACTACTTAGCCCAGTTTTCTTCCAAGCTGAAGGCTAGTTGAAGTTTTGCTTGGATTCTCTTTTCCATTGCTATGGCTGGCTCACGCTACATTGGGGAATATAAATGTATTTTTATGCTTCTTTATTTTGTAAGACAGATTTCCTGGCATTGGAAAATAATTGTTGTACAAACTATTTTATAAATAAATAAAGTTCTATTTTCCGCTGTTTTAAATTTTGTCTGTCTTGTAATTTATCTGTATCTTTTACCTATAACTCTCCACCGAAGTTAAGGCATTCCCTTTGTGAGTGACCTAAACGGATTGGGGTGTTACACGTGGTATCAGAGCTGAAGGTTACCAGATCAGATAAAGATTTGAAAATTTATTTTCAAAACAGTTTTTAAAAGAAGCATTTTCAAAAGAAAAGTTTTCTTTTAAAGGCATATTCCCCAAAAGCCATATGCACTATCTTCTGATCCTCTGTTTGAATTCTTGTCCCCTTCTTTCTTGAATCTTCGGGGTCCTGGCTTTCTGGGAGGTAACCTCATCGCGGCACGATTCCATAGGCTTGATAAGACTACAATACCTACATAAGGGCAAAGTAGTGCCCGACTCCCATCTATAGCCATAGTAGTTTCACCTGCTGCTAGTTTTGGAGGGTTTTCCGTGCGATGGAGGCAGCTTTTGAGAAACTTGTCAATATGATTTCACAGGGATGGTAAAGATGAGGATGAGGGAGCTTGGCTAGGGAGCTCAACACAAGGATGAGAAATTCATGGATATAAACTCGACTCACGAAGAAAGAAGGAATTATAAAACCTAAGACGAGAGGAAGTATCTTTTCCATGGTATGATATGACATATAATTAAGGACAAGGGCAAGGACGAGGGACAGGATTTTCAGAAGGGAGAGTGCATACTTCCACCATCAGAATACCTGGGAGAGAGATAGTAAAAGTCTCTGTTGGAAAAGTTTAGCTTCTCGTTTTGATCAACCAGTTAGTACTCTTTTGATCTTAGTGCTTCGCATTTGTTCATATCTACTTCCATAGTTGAATCTCTGCACCTTAGTACTTGTATAGTAGAAGATCCCATTAGTGTCTCAAATCCAATTGGTGGTTCGGCCCGTTTACCTTTGGTTTGTAAGGATTTGAGAATAACTATATTAAGTGTTGAGTCTAAGAGTAATGCTTATGTTTTTGGTTCCATCGGCTATGAGTTGATTCTAGGCATGGGTCAGTTGGCTAGTAATTCTGAAAGGAGGGTAGTTAGACTTTTGACTTGCCTTGGAATAACCTCGAGATTCCGTGTAAAGAATCAGTTAGGCTTAGCTAGCTAGAATCGCTTAATACATTTATCGACGATTTGCAATCCGCTAGGGTGGTCCATGAGTACGCAGATGTTTTTGATTAGGTTAGGAGTTTACCCGTAAGACGCGGGATAGACTTCCACATGTATCCAGTTGATAGTAAAAAACCAACTATCCGGTCAATGGTAGTTTTGGGAATGGAGGTCAAGAAGCTTCGCAATCGTAAAGATTAATTAAATAAGGTACAGAATAGTGAAGCTCAAGAAGATGCGACTTAGAAGACTGAAGACTAGATACACGCATCATACCCTTTTTCTTAAGGGCACGTCCTTGATCTCTTTTTCTAGGAATTTTATACATACCTCCTAGCTTTTAAGGTATATCCGCTAGGGCGTATCATCGATCTTTAGGGAGAAGCCAATGGATATAAACATGTATTTGAAACATGTTATGATTGATGGTTGCAAATGGTTGCTCGTGGATGCGTATACACACCATAGGCGTTAGAACGACTCAGTCACTTTCATATTTCATTAGCATATATGTGCTTGCTTAACGGATTTAACTGAATATGTTATCATATGGATATTGCATATGGATGAATGGCTATGCACACATGTAGTATTTACATAACTAGGTATACTTGCATACATGATTGGACGCATTGCAATGACATAATTCGCATTAAGGAGGTCAACTGAATCAGTAGACCGCCTGATTTTTGCATTAGATAAAGACTTATACACACACTATGCATATGAACATGAAAGCATTAGAAATCTTTTTAAGGACAATGAATGCCTGTGATTGAATGGTCGAGTAGATGGGTGATTGGATGGTAGGATACATTCTTCCTAACTTGAAGATTTCGGGGACGAAATCCTTTTAAGAGGGAGAGAATGTAACACCCCGTATTTTTAAAACATGTTAAAACCATAAATCAAGGCAGAATTAAATTTTAAAATAAGAATCAGGGGAAATGGATTGCACCATTGCGTTCGTCTCGAAATTCTTCTTGGAAAAGAGTCCGAGTTTTTGAAAAACTGAGTCCGTATGAGGGAGATATGACCCTCCGAAGTTTCAGGAATTTTCAAAATCGAAAACAGCACCAAAATTCGAATTCGAAATTCGAAATTCGAATTCAAACGCCAGCGCAGACTAGGCGGGAATTTTCCCGCCCAGGACCAGGTCGACCTGGGGGTCGACACTATGGTCGACCTCCCAGGGACCAGGTCGACCCTATGGTCGACCTGGGGGTCAACCTGGTGCCAGAACCCAGTTCTGAGCCTGGGTTCATTCTGATGTATCTGATCACGTTTTCAGTCTAGATTCGTTCGCCTAATCCTATACAAACAGCCTCCTAGCCTCATTTTCTTTACACCATTCTATTCTCTCCTTATAGTGCTTCTAGAATAATTGAAATAAATAAACTAAAATAAAACATGAAGACTGTTCTTGAAGACTACGGCTAGGAATTGCAAATTGGAGATTCAAATAAGGATTAGAGCATTAAGAAAAGGATCAAAGGCTAGTTCAGCGGCTTCGGGCAACGTCGTGCAAATCCTAGCAAAATTATCACAATGCTATTTGATTATCTTTTCTCCGATCAATGTAAGTCAGTTGCTTTTTAGATTTGAACATCTAGATCTATTTGTGGCATGTAATTGAATGGATATAAGAATATGCCTAATCCTTTCGCTTGAATCGATGCTTGTATATGCCTCTGGATCTGATTCTCGATTATGACGTTGAAACTATTGTTAATAGCCTATGCCTATGACTGTGAACATGAGACTATGCCTATGACTGAACATAAGCCTATGCCTATGCCTATGACTGTGAACATAAGACTATGCATATGCATAAGACCGTGAACATAAAACTATTGCCTATGACTATGACAAGGACAATTGTGGATAATCACCTATGACTCATGACTATGAGATTATTGCCTATGATTATAAGACTATTATCCATGACTATTGTGTTTAATCGCCCATGATTCATAACTATGAAACCATGACTATGACTATGACTATTGAGGTTAATTGCCTATGACTAGTATGGTTAGTTGCTTATGCCCATAATACTATAGTTGTAAATCATGTTGTACACTGAATTGGCATTATGTTAGACCAAATCACCTATGCTTACTCCCTAAATTGTATTGATCTTGTATTTATGATGTAGCTTGTCTAGTTTATTCCTATTCACTGTTATGTACATCAAACTTATTGGAACAATTATCTTTGTAATTGGTTCACTTTCGCATAACTATTCTTTTATGTCAAATTCTCGCACTTATCCCCTGATCCTTTTGCTAGTTTCATTTCATAAGTACTTAGAAACTTGTGAAATCATGTTATACGTATGACTACAACAGGGGAATTTGGGCGTAGCTTAATTTATATAATTTGGATTAATAAATATGTTGATATAAATCCGAATTGGCTATAATAGTAAATATTACATGCATATTAGACTTGGGCGTATAGTGGTAAATTGTTAATTGGCCGCAAACCATGTAGTTGGCATGTGAGTCTAGTTTTGGCATAAATTGTAAACTAGAATATTAAATCAAGTTCTAACATGAATTGAAAAATTGGATATTTAATCTAAGTTGGGCCAAAAATGTAAATAAGAACATTAAGTTTAGATTAGGCTTAACAACTTATTTGGAACGCCAAATATGTGGCATAGTGATTTTGGGCATAACTATTATGGCAAGTTTGGGAAGGTAGGTTATAACCTATTCTGATTAATAACTTGAAATTACATGTAATTGTCATGTTTAGCATAACCATGGTTAGTGACACTTAATTTGGTATAATCTTATAAACATGGTTTAGAGGGAAGTGGGCCATAATAGTAAAATGTTGACAATGTACAATAAAAGAGTAATTATGGCATAAGTAAATTAGTAATAATTTACAAGAAGAATTTGTCCTAAATGAGAAATGTGTACATTGTAGAAAATACGAATATGCCTAACCCGAGGTGAGATTGAGTTACGGTATAAGACTGCCCGGAACCGCCCGACAAATCCAGCAACCGTAATAATACCTATCTAATGTGGGTGGTTAGAGCATTAAGCCCAAAAAGGACCCGAGGTTAGACTGAGTTGCGGTGTAAATCTACCCGGAACCGACCGGCACATCCAGTGACCGCAACAATATCTGTCTAATGTGAGTGGTTGGTGCTTTAAATGAATAATTTAAAGCTAAGAAACAATTAAGCTAGACAAGTGGGTGAGGTTAAGTAAAATACACTTAGCCAATTTAACATGTTTACTAGACTAGAAGGTGGAGTTAAGTAAACTTAAAACACTTAGCCATCGTGGTGTGCAGAATGAACAAGGTTAAGTTAAAATAGGGAGGGACAATACTTAACCATTAGAACATGTGAATTAAACAGATGTTTGGGTTAAGTTAACTAAGAGAACACTTAACCGCTTTAGCATGTTAGCTATATAGAAAGGGCAGGGTTAAGTAAAATGGAACACTTAGCCAATACAAGGTGAAGGGGTGGGGTTAAGTAATTAGAAATACTTAACCAATATAACTTGATTTGTGGTAGGGTTAAGTCAACATGAACTACTGATAACACTTAATCAGTTTATCATGACAAATGAATGGGTTAAGATAACTTGAATTGACTAATGACACTTAACCAATCCAACCTTGACGAGAAAGAGAACTAAGTAGTAAACCTTAGTTAAAAGGACTAAGTTGTAAACCTTAGTTAAGAAAACGACGGTTCAGGGACTAAGTAGTAAACCTTAGTTAAGGGAACTAAGTAGTAAACCTTAGTACGACACGAGAAGGACCGAACGTCCATCTGATCTTAAAGAAGGCTCCAATGAACTGGGGGACGAAGCACGCGGCTTCGAGGGGACGTGAGGGTACTCTTGGTATCCCTCTATGAGGCTGCAGATGATCCGCCTGGGCTCACAGAGGTTAAGGTCTGCGTTAGAAGAACCAAGTGTATGCCTTGGTTGCAATATAGGGCAACCTAAAGACTAGGATGGACCAGCGTGATTCGGCGAGACCAGTAGCCCTGTGATAGCGACTCATAGTCTACCTACCATCTTGAGTCAATCGAGATACGTGAAGCAGAAAGGCGGAGAACTCTAACAGACCATATACTTGCTATCTAGTTATGGGTGCGGATGGCCATAGGTTAGTGGGGGCATAGAGGGCCTGCGTATAGTTCTCATTTTTCAAGGTGTGCCTTTCATTAGTTGAGGGAGGGGTCAGGTGGGACCATAGCCACTGGAAAAACAGACCTTAGCATCTGCATCAGCAGATATCTGAAAGCTCCTGACCGAGTTCCGTGTTTCTTGATTAGCCCTGCCACAAGACTCGGGTCGCACATATAGAGGACATGTGCATCTAGACAGCGATAATGATCCACGACACATACGTAGGGAAGTCTAGGAACATATACCGCCTTAGGTATTGTGTCCTAGAGTAGGGGCGTCGTTCGATAGGTAGCATAATCCCTAGTTGGAACTAGGTCGCGTAAACCCTAAAATTCGAGAAGCATTAGGTAAGTCGCGTAAATCCTAGTTAAATCTAGGAAGCACTCGATAGAAAAACCCTAGGTTAGACCTAGGTAATAAATGACAAATGTACACTTGAGACAAACAAAAATTGTGGGAATTGGGATCACGTATCTGTTCTTGTCAGTTTATACGGATTACTAGTCAGGTGGTGCAGGGATATAAAAATTAGAATAACAAGGTAGTGGCGAAGCAGAGAACGTATAGAAGTGCATCCAGTTTATCTTACCTTATCATATCTTGTGCTAACCTTATGATTCCCGTCATCATGGTGTAGTCTTGTATACAGTTAATTCATGCCATGTTGCTTTTACCTGTTCACATGCTGAAAGTTACTGAACTTACCAGACTTTACGTTTGACTCTGTTTTCTTTCTCTTTCTTGTCTTCCGTTCCCCCCCCCCCCCCAGGTTCGCAGGGAGGAAATATTACTACTTAGCCCAGTTTTCTTCCAAGCTGAAGGTTAGTCGAAGTTTTGCTTGGATTCTCTTTTCCATTGCTATGGCTGGCTCACGCTACATTGGGGAATATAAATGTATTTTTTTGCTTCTTTATTTTGTAAGACAGATATCCTGGCATTGGAAAATAATTGTTGTACGAACTATTTTATCAATAAAGTAAAGTTCTATTTTCCGCTGTTTTAAATTTTGTCTATCTTGTAATTTATCTGTTTCTTTTACCTATAACTCTCCACCGAAGTTAAGGCATTCCCTTTGTGAGTGACCTTAACGGATGTGGGGTGTTACAGTATTAGTGAGCGATAAAACAGCTATCTAACATCATCAATAAAGTATGTGATAATAGGTAGACAAACAGACTAATCTACCAAAACCAAAGAAGAACTTAACCCTTCCCCACATCGAACGGTGATAGCCTTTTCATCAAGCATTTTGACCATACATCCATGGAAACCAGAACAACCATTCATTCATAGCAATTAGAATTAACCAGACAATAACAATCATGGCAACCAATTATATATCTCACGTAAACCATCCTAATCGAGCTGAACATCCCTCGAGCACAAGCCCCAGAGGTCTAAACCAATACTAGAAAAGCACCCAAGAAACATCTCCTTCGTGTCAGACAACCTATGTGAGATGGTACAAACAAAGCATCCAACATCCATGACTGACTTTGGCTATCACCGCCAATCCTGCTTTGAAACCATCGTTAATCGTATGACTGACAACGACACGCCATCAACTGTCAAGAGCCAATGGTAAAACCTAGTTCTAGTTAAAACTCCATACGCCATACAATGAAACGTATCTAGGCCCATTCGAGCTGCCCAGGGTACTCGACCATACAACGAAATCGTGTAACCCCTGCTTTGAGTCCGCTAGAACTTACGACAATGATAATTCCTCGGCCTTCGGTATCTCTAGTCGTCATCGACGGCGACCATACAACCATTATCAACAAACTTAGAATACCTTTGAGTTGTCATCACATTCGTTGCATTACGACAGTCAACAAACACATCACTATAGCAAAGACCGATCCCTGTACCAATGGCTGATCCCTGTACCAATGGTCGGTCCTGTAGCAATGGCCAATCCCTATAGCGAATTTTCAGATAACCCACCCTGTAGAAGTTTCCCGACCGACCCATCCTGTAGCAGTTTCCCGGCCGACTCATCCTGTAGCGGTTTCCCGCCGACCCATAGGCACTGTAGTAGATTTCTTGCCGACCCGTAAGCACTGTAGTAAATTTTCAGCCGACCCATAGGCAGTGTAGTAGATGTCCGGCCGACCCACAGGCACTGCAGCAGATTTTCGACTGATCCATAGGCACTGTAGCACCGATCCATGCTGTCTTTCTCTCCAAGCCACATTGCCGACCGATCCATGATTCCGACCGATCCATGACATTTTTCTCCGACCGATCCATCACCTAGCAGATCCGATCCATCCCCAGACTTGACCAAAACTTCGTAAAACGACTATATTGACGAAATCAACTCAGCCAATTCAACCACAAACATGTTGTGAGATCACTAACAACTTGAAAATGACAATTATCATCAATAGTTATCGCCAAAATCATGATAAATGAATCATTGATCAAAATAAGGGATCTAAATAAACACACAAAATTATGCAGAAATTACCGGTTTTAAGTTGTTAAATTAGATCCTATGGTGATTCTTATGGAAATAGACTTACCATGATGTCGATCAAGGTGAAACACTTGAAAATGATGAAATTAAGATCAAACAACTCATATACTTGATTGAATCCGCATGAGAGATGCATATCACTCACCAAATCTCTAAAACAACTCGAAAACACTTAAATCTAGACCCAGACAACGAAGAATTTGCTCTAAACTCTTCAATTCGATGAACTCTCTCTTCAATTGATGTGGATCTAGCTTCAAATGATATAGATATTTGATTCACTATGCTTTAATGGTGGAAAGATGTAGAAGACGAAGTAATGGAGGACCTCTAGTTCTACCAAATGAGAAAATGGAGAAAGTAAACGATTTTGCATGCCTCGTTTCCCCTATTATAGCCTTCCACCATCCCACTAATGGGCCTCTCCAAATCAGCCCATTATGGCTTACAAAACCAAAACAACAAACTGTAAAACCTTAAAATAGGGATTCCTCCCAAACCGTTGAGCCAAAACCTTAATGTGACCAATCTACGGAATGGGAATCATCATTTCCTTTCCAATGAGACCAATCTCAGCACCTGAATCGATCCGAGTCAAAAGTTATTCCATATACAAGATTAACAGGGGAAAAATAGTCACAAACAAAATTAGAAAAAAATATATGGACATTTCTCACATCCCTGTAAATAACATATTCACATATGAGAATGATCCAACCCTCAGGGAATAAAATAAAAAATATTTTACGATTCTCCAATACGTAAAATGTTGGCTGTTACATTCCCCTCCCTCCCCCCTCCCCCACCCCACCTTTTTAGGAATTTTTCCCCCTGAAATCTCCAGCAAACACAAGCAACCAAACAATTCTGCATGCCTATCACTCAAGAGCAACCGATTTTATCACACAAACTAGCAGTCATCAAGCCATTCATCCATAGCCTTTCCCAGCACGCAGAATTCTAAAAGAAAACACCATAGTATAAGTTACAATGATGTAAGGTGACACAATACTTATGGTCATACCAATGAAGAGTTCTGGATGGGTCATCTTCATATTTTTTCCGTCTCCCATGTACAATTTTCATCATCCTCACTCCATTGTACCTTGACCAACTTAACCGTCTTCCTCCTAAGTTGTTTCGTGTCATTTCCCACTACACGAAGCAACTTAAGTGGTATTGTAATTAAGGCCTAAACTTCTAGGTCTTCATACTGTTCTGGAGATACCACCACATTCGAATCATGCACACACTTTCGTAAAAACGACACATGGAAAATATTATGCACACTTAACATCTTCTAGGGTAACTCCAATCTATATGCGATCTTTCCAATCTACTCAACTACCGAAAACGGTCCAACGAACCTAGGAGATAACTTACTTTACTTCCGAATCGAACAACATGCTTCAACGGTAAAATCTTAACGAAAACCCTATCGCCAACGTCAAATTCCAAATCTTTTCGACGCTTATCGATGTAACTCTTCTGACGGTCTTGGGCTTCCTTCATTCGTTGCTGAACGATCTCGATACAGTCTAATGTCTCTCTAATTATCTCAGACCTAAGTATCAACTTATCACCAGTTTCTAGCCAATGTGTCAGAGAATTACACGGTTTACCATACAACGCCTCGTATGGTGCCATCCTAATGCTCGACAAGTAGCTATTATTACACGCAAACTCAAATAGATGCAGATGGTCTTCCCATAATCCCCGGAAGTCCAATACACAAGCTCTTAGGAGATCTTCCAAAACTCGGTTAATGCTCTTTGTAGTTTAGGGATGATGAGCCGCAATCAAACACAACTCGGTTCCCAAATCTTCTTGCAAACTCTTCCAAAATCCACTCGTGAACAACAGATCTCGATCACTCACGATGCTCTTCGGGATACATGGAATCGAACTATCCATTTTATATAAAGCTCAGCTAACTTCGATGTCATCCTAGTCGATTTGACAGGAATAAACCTTGCACTTTTGGTCAAACGATCCACGATGACACAAATTCCTTCATTTCCTGCCCTGGTTCTATGTAGTCCATCGATAAAATCCATCGATATCTGCTCCTACTTCCACATAGAAAATTCGAATGGATGAAGCAACCCACTTAGCTTCTTCTGTTCAGCTTTCACTAACTGACAGTTTATACACTTAGAAATGAACTTTCCAATATCCCTTTTCATTCTTTTCTAGTAGTAAGATCGCTTCATGTCCTGATACATCTTATTATCACCGGGATGAATTCAACGTCAAGTGATGACATTCGCTCAGAACCTCATTTCTCAATCTATCAATATCAGGAACAACCAATTGTCTTTGCTTTCGAAGTCAACCTTCTCAATCGACCTCGAACTCCTTATCCTTTGGTTCCAATTTTTGGATAAACTCGACAAGGTTTGCATCTCGCTTCTAGCTCTCACCAATCCTTTCGATGAGAGTAGGTCTTATCAACAAGCTTGCCAATATTTCAGGTTCCATCTCACACCATGGTCTGAAATCAAATCCTGCCAAGTACTCGAGGCTTTTCCATTCTGAAAACATCGCTCCCAATCCTACATGTCTTCGACTCAACGCATCTGCAACTGCGTTGCTATACCAAAATCATATGATGCCATAAACTTAACCACCTTTGCTGCCAAAGATTTATATCCTTTTGGGAGAAAATATACTACAATGACTTGTGATCCGTAAACAACTCGAATCAGGCCGCCAAGAGGTAATGTCTCCACATCTTTAGAGCAAACACGATCGCTGTCAACTCCAAATCATGAGTTGGATAATTCCTTTCATGCAGCTTCAGTTGTCGACTCATGTAAGCCATAACTTTATCCTTCTGCATTAGCACTGCTTCAAGTCCTATACCACATGCATCGGTGTACACCACCATTTCTTTGTTCCCGCTTGGAATAGTTAAAATAGGGGAACTCGTCAGTCTCTCTTTCATGATTCTAAAAGCTTGCTCACACTTCGCATCCTATGTGAACACTTGGTTCTTTTTCGTTAATCATGTTAATGCAGTAGCTATCTTGGAGAAATCCTTGATAAATCGCTGATAATAACCTGCCAATCCAAAAAAACTTTTCACGCCCATCGCACTCTTAGGTCTATCCAATCCTGAATTGCTGCCACTTTAGTGGGGTCAACAGTTATTCCATTCCCAGAAACTACATGGCCTAAGAACCTCACTTCGCTCTTCCAGAAGTGACACTTCGGAAATTTAGCCTTCAGCTGATGCTTTTGCAAGATTTCCATAACAACTCCCAAAAGCGTCTTGTGTTTTTCCTCATTCTATGAGTAAACCAGAATATCATCCACGGACAAAAGCACGAACTTGTTCAGTTGATCTCTGAAAACCCTATTCATAAGATCTACGAAATACACTGGCGCATTAGTCAACCCAAAATGGCATTACCAACTACTCGAAGAAACCGGATAGTGTCCTAGAAGCAGCCTTCGACACACTATCCTTCGCCACACTCAACTGGTGAAATCTTGTTGCTAAATCCATCTGAGAAAACATTTTGGCCTCGTGAAGCTGATCGAGAAAGTCATCAGTCCTCGGCAACGGATACTTGTTCTTCTTGGTCACCTTGTTCACCTCACGATAATCCACCCACAATCTCAATGATCCATCTTCCTTGGTTGCAAACAGAACTGGTGCACCCCCTCGGATACACTTTTCCGAATGAATCCTTTTATCAAAAGGTCATGAACTTGCACCTCTAACTCTTGTTGTTCCTTAGGCGCCATCCGCCTAAGAGGCATAACGATAGCACCCTCGATCAAATCAGTCCTAAATTCAATCTGATGATGCAGCGGCAAACCATTGACTTCCTCAAAGACATCCTTAAACTCATTAGCGATCAGCATGGACGACAAGTCTTCCTGTGGAATCTCAAGCGAATATAAATAGCTCACGAAGACACCATTTTCGGGCTTACATCAAATCAAAACCTTTCGCCCTTCCATATCCCTGACCCTCACTTCTTTCTTCTCGCCATTCACTCTAACTGCATACCTCTTGAACCAATCCATACCCAAGATGATCCCAAACCCAACGAAGTTAAGAATAAAGCAATCACATACAAATGAGCAACCATGACTCGACAACACAAGACCACGACAAAGCATACAAAGGTTGGACGAACCCCCAACTGGATTATTCACAATCAAAGGTCTATCACAATTCTCGGGCTCTAAACCCAAACGGCACAGAAGCTCATTACAAATGAAAAATGCGATGCTCTAGCATCAAACAACACTCGAACTAAAACACCTCGAATAGAAAGAGTACCTTGGACAACGACACCCTTTTCCCTTCTCCTCTGCAGTAGGAGATCTTGAAGAAGATGGCACAGCTTCCAAAGCATAAGCCTTCACAACCTGCTTACCTGTAACACCCAGCCTCCGCTAGGGTCACTCGCAAGGGAATGCACTAGCTTTAGAGGGGCATTATTGGTAAACATGCACAGAAATATCACAAGACAGAACATATAAAATAGCGGAAGTAAAATCAAATTTTCATAACATGAATAAATAAGGTCTAAAGCCTTTTACATCAGAGTACATCAAAACCTGTCTTGCAATAGTAAAGAAGCATAGAGACTTTTTCATAAATTATTCCCCAAGTAAAAAAAACAGTAAAGTAGCCATAGCCAAGAAAAGTCCAAGCCATCGATGATGACCTTCAAGCAGAAGAAGTCCGAACTAAACAACAGTATTTCCTCCCTGTAACCTGGGGGGAATGGAAGAAAAGAGGCGAAACAAAACGGGTCAGTCAAAAAGACTGAGTAAGCCCTATCTACTATTAGTATAAAAACTAGTAAAGTTAACTGACATGAGAAACTGAGATGAGCATAAGCATGATAACAAGATAGATAAGCTAAATCAAAATAACAGGATGAACTACTGAACTCAGGTAAACTAAGGTGTCATGATAAATTACGATGTCAAGATAAAACAAGGCATCACATCGTCAGGTTTCTATCCAGTATACTATCCCAAGGTATCTACCCTGTATAACATCCCCCGGTATCTATTATGTATATTTCTCCTGGTTCTAACATGTATATTTGCTCTGCACCTCTCGTACTAGTATCCCAACCCGCGTCATGTGTTAACTATGAATGTCCCTTGCCCAATGTCATGTAATGGTCCATGCCAACATAATATATAGCATATGTAGGTTTTCCCAACTCGTATGTTTCTTTCCATGTATAAGTTCAGTCCTTTGCCGCAGGCCATACGGGCTTTCCCATGTAAACGTTTTATCCTTGAAGTTGTTTTGGACTGCAACCCTTGATCTAGTTATGTTTCCTTACCATGAACTATCGCGCGTTCACTTAGGATTTATGCCACCTAGGACCGCTAGGGATTATGCTACCTAATGAACGTCTCCGTGTCTCGGTTTGGGTTCAGCCACCTAGGACCACTAGGGATTATGCCACCCGTCAACCGCGCCCTTCATCCCACGTATGTGTCGTGAATCGTTTTCCATGTCTAGACGCACATGTTCCCCAATGTGCCATCCGAGTTCCGTGCCAGGGCAAACCAAGAAATACGGAACTCGGTCGGGAGCTTTAAGTCGTCTGCTGATGCAGATATCAAGGTCTGTTTTTGTACCCGTGGCTATGGTCCCACGTGACCCCTCCCTCAACTACTGAAAGGCAACCCACGAAAAATCATGTATGAGAACTACACTAGGCCCATCGATGCCCAATTCCTGATAGCCATCCTCACCCATAACTTGATAGCTAGTATATGGTCTGTTGGGAGTTCCCTGCCTTTCCGTACGTACACGATTGACTAAAGATGGTAGGTAGTCGGCGACATGCTATCCCGGGGCGAAAACCAAGAATCGTCGACTCCACGCTAATCCATCCCAGTCTTTAGGTCGCTCGCATAGCAACCAAGGCATACTCTTGGCTCTTCTACCGCAGACCTTAACCCCTGTGAGGCCGGGTTTCATGGACCACTTGCCACCTCACAGAGGGATACCAAGAGTACCCTCACGTCCCCCGAAGCTTCCGCTTCGGCACCCAGTTCGCTGGAGCTTTTATCCAAGTCAGATAACCTGCTCCTCCTCGTATACTAAGCGATGACCTACCGTATCAGGTTACTCATCCTTTTATGAACTAGTCCCATGTCCCTAGCTAAGAATTATTACTTAGTTACCCTTAACTAAGGTTTACCACTTAGCTTCCTTTCCCGTTATCCTTGATTAACCACGATTTTCTACCTAGTCCCTCTAACTAGGGTTTGTCTATTGGGTTAGGTGTTATCATTCAAGTCCATGACTTAATCCCGTCTACAAATCATGTCAAAATTGGCTAAGTATCCAAGTTCGAGACTTAACCCGTCTACAAATCATGTCAAAATCGGCTAAGTATCCAAGTCCAAGACTTAACCCTACAAACCATGCTCAAGTTGGTTAAGTATATATATTAACTTGACCCTATCAAATTCCTTAGTCAAACCGGTCAAGTGTAATCAAGCGATTCGTGACTTAGCCTTATCATGTTTCCACGGTATATTGGTTAAGTATGGATTAACTTAACCTCAATAAATTCACGAGTTAGATTGGTTAAGTATGGATCACTTAACCACATCAAATTAACGAGTTAGGTTGGTTAAGTATAGGTCACCTAACCACATCAAATTAACGAGTTAGATTGGTTAAGTATAGGTCACTTAACCACATCAAATTAACGAGTTAAATTGGTTAAGTTTTTAACTTAACCCCATTAAACTACCAAGTGGGATTAATTAAGTTTAGGTTAACTCATCCCCATCCGATTACCATGTTTAGACTAATTGAGTCTAATCTTAACCCCATCCATTAACTGTATCTCTTGGTTAAGTGTCATTAAGGAAACATACTTAACCTTACCAAGTTATCGCGTTGGATTGATTAAGTGTTGATTAACTTAACCCCGTCCACTAGTCGTATAAAAATGGTTAAGTGTCATTAGGCAAATCAAGTTACTTAACCTACCCAACCTTGTCATGCTTTGTTAAGTATCATTAGCCTAATCAAATTACTTAACCCACTTGTCCATGTCATATTTGGTTAAGAGTCATTAATCAAATTATCTTAACCCTATTATGTGGCATTAATTACTTAATGCACCTTCACCTCTCACATTAGACTTTGTTGTGGTTACTAGTTAAGCCGGTCGGTTCCGGGTAGCTTTACACCACAACTTGGTCTAACCTCGGGTTCAAGCACAACATGACCAACTTCTCACATTGGGTCCTATTGTTTGCAACTATTAGTTAGGCCGGTCGGTTCCGGGTAGTTTTACGTTGCAAACTCAACCCAACCTCGAGTTGGCCACTTTCATGTTTAGTCTAGTGTCATGTTCCTATTCAAGTTTTCAAGCAATTGGGTAGACCTAACTTAATAGGTAAATTCCCAATGGGTAGACCTAACTTAATAGGTAAATTCCCAAGCTTATGTTTTTATGCATATTTACATGTCAACTTCCATGTTATCTTTCAAGTCATGTTTTCAAGTTGTATCTTCATGTCATTAGAAGTTACCCATAACATAACCCAACGCCTTTAAACTCGCATATATGTTCGCAACAACGTAATGGATTAAAAGAAGAGACTTGGCAAAAGCATGTCAAAAATGGATATTAAGCCACAAGTTAATCATGGTGGCAAATGAGGCACACATGTGTTCATTAACTTGCATGTTACATTCTTAAGCCTCAAAACATGCATAAACCCAAACTTGGCACATAAACGAATCATGGTGACAAAAGGCATGGAATGATGACTAGAGACTCGCATATATCATCATATAAGGGTTATGACTTCATATGCAAGTTGACATAAAGATTATGACGATTCTCATGTTGCATAATGCAACTTTCCAACATAAAGGTTGTAGCTTTTAGCTCATAAGATCAAGATAATGACTTCATAAACTTGCATGACATGATAGCATAAATCATACTCAATGATCAAACCCAAATTTGCAACATGAACATTTAACTTCATGGTTAATATCTAAGAGTAGGGAAGGGCTTACATTGCTATTAAGGCCTAAATCGATTACACTAAAGCTTGTGATGAAGCCTATGCATGCCATCACCCCAAAAACCCAAAGATGGATGCTCCAAATCAACAAAAACACCATCTTTATGAACAAAGATCAAAGCTTTTGCCTTGGAATCAACTTGAGAAGCTCTCATACTAACATAGGGACTCTCTAATACTCTCATGATCATGAAACCTCTCATA
Source organism: Allium sativum (assembly GCA_030737875.1). Taxonomy (NCBI): domain Eukaryota; kingdom Viridiplantae; phylum Streptophyta; class Magnoliopsida; order Asparagales; family Amaryllidaceae; genus Allium; species Allium sativum. The sequence continues at coordinate 879,651,207 of CM060919.1, read as the reverse complement.
GAAATGAAGTGGAGGCTAGGATAGTTGAGTGGAGGCCATGAGAGTAGGAATTTTGCCATAGTTTAGTTACATGAGTGAATAATGAGGGTTTAGGGGAGGGTTAGGGGCTTATTTATAGAAGATTAGGCTAGTTAGGACCCTTAGATTAACCCTAGGACCAACCTGAACCGTCAGATCTCAAACCAGGCCCAAAAACCTAGCCAAGATAGAAATAGGTGCACCAGGCAAGACTGCTCGTCTGAGCCAAGTCGACAGCCAAGTCGACAGGGCTGTCGACTTGGTCAGACCAAGTCGACTCCCAAGTCGACAGGGCTGTCGACTTGGGTACTGTGGCGGGAATTTTTCCCGCCTGGCCCAACTGGCCCAATTTTCCAAATTCAAGTTTGAATTTGAAATCTGTTTTCACTTAGAAATTTTCTGAAAACTTCGTTGGGCCTTAATCGGGTCATACGGACTCCGATTTTCGAAAACTCAGACTCTATTTCGCGTATTTTTCCGAGATGAACGCAATGGAATAGCCCGTTTAACTTGATTCAGAATTTAAAATTAAATTCTGCCTTGATTCTCGTCTTAATCATGTTATCGAAATACGGGTTGTTACATTCTCCCCACCTTTTAGGATTTCGTCCCCGAAATCTCCAAGTTAGGAAGAACATATCCTACCATCCATCATCCATCTACTCAAAACATCATCCACAAGCGACCATTGTCCTTAGATGATTTCTAATGCTATATGAATATATGCAAAACGTGTGTGTACATGTTCCTTAGCTAATGCAAATGATCAGGCCTGAATAATCTTTCTAATGCAAAAATATGTATAGTGTCATGAATCCAACATGTATGCAAATAGTCCTAGTCATATAGATACTATATGCGTGCACAATCATTCATTCATATGCAACAACCGCATGATAATACATTCGATTTCATCCATAAACAAGTATAAATACTCGTGCATATGCAATATGAAATGTGACCGAGTCGAGCTAGTATCTAATGTGTATTCGCGCATCCACGAGCAACCACTTGCAACCATATCAATCATAACATGTTTCAAGTACATGTTTACATCCATAGGGTTCTACCTAGAATTCCCTGAAACAGGGCCGAGAAGATAAACAAGACAAACTCCTTACGGGGTTTGTAACAGAAAGTAGGACCGAGAGGATGTCCACAAAAGATAGCCTACAAGTAAGCTCCACAGAAACAGGGATCAAGGATATACTCCCAAAAAGAGATATCATGCGCGTATCTAGTCTTTGACCATCAAAGTCGTATTTCCTCGAGCTCAATTCCATTGCGCCTTGACCGTCCTTTAACTTCGCGATTTCGTAGCTTCTTATTTCCTGTTTCCATAACATGGGCTGGAACTCATTTCTTCGTCGCCTCTCGTTCCACTTGTACTTATCCTTTTCCTAGAATACTTGACGCAAACATGACTGCGTACTCATGATCTCATGCAAGCTTTCCAAAATTCACTAGTGAATCTTGGATCTCGTTTATATACTATAAGGCATTCCATGTAGAAGAACTTTCTCTTGAAAGTAAACAGATGTCAATCAGGTTATCATGCGCACTTACTAGGGTGATCTCTATAACCCATGCATAAATGAAGTAAACCATCAGTCTTATTGGCGAACACCACTCGATCGGGCTTCAAATTTCCAATAAAGGCATCAAGGGATTCTAAGTAACTAGTCATGACAGAACCTCAAAAAGGTTACCCGATACTTCGAGGGCATTACCAAGGCTAGTCAAAAGGTCTAACTACCCTCCTATCAAAACCGAGAGTGGCACCCCCTACTGGATAACCACTTCATCCCTAGAATCCATCCATAGCTTATAAACATAAGCATTATTTCCAAACTCAACACTTGGCATAGACATTCCCAAATCCAAACAAGTCATGTATAAATGGACTGATTCTCCAATAGGACTTTGAGACAAAAATGGGATTCTCTATTACGCTAGTACTTAAGGTGCAGAGACTCAACTATCGAAGCAGACTTAAATGATACGAACAACGAAGTCCTAACGGGATGATAGAGAAGAAAAGCTAAACCTTTAACAAGATCGTTACCCTCCTTCCGAGGTACTCTAGAAATGAGAGCATACTACTGCCCTCCCGATGATCTTGTCCTTGTCCCATAATACTTAACTATCCGCCCCGTTTTACCATGCCAAAGGTACTCTCTCGTCATGGGTTTCATTGTTCATCTTTCTCCCTCCTTTGAGGACTAAGCCATACCAACAAGTTGCTCATCCTTAAGCTCGTATCCTTTATCCTTCTTTCTCACGATCCTTTCTTATAACGCGGCCACTGGTCTCTCGAGAACCACCTCCATCGTATGGAAAGCACTTTCGTAGGTAGAAAAGACTAGTCGCAGTTAAAACTACTGTGACTACAGATGGAGGAAAGAAAGGAAAAGAGACTCAATTAAGGAAACAAGGATAGTGCTAATGGCCTTTGGGGAATAGCCTTTTTCTTTTAAAAGAAAATTTTCTTGAAAAATGCTTCTTTGTAAACGGTTTTTTTTTCAAATAGTTTTCAGAAGGTCTTTAAAAACTTTTGCCCAGTCTGGTAACCTTCTGCTCTGATACCAAATGTAACACCCAGCCTCCGCTAGGGTCACTCGCAAGGGAATGCACTAGCTTTAGAGGGGCATTATTGGTAAACATGCACAGAAATATCACAAGACAGAACATATAAAATAGCGGAAGTAAAATCAAACTTTCATAACATGAATAAATAAGGTCTAAAGCCTTTTACAACAGAGTACATCAAAACCTGTCTTGCAATAGTAAAGAAGCATAGAGACTTTTTCATAAATTATTCCCCAAGTAAAAAAAACAGTAAAGTAGCCATAGCCAAGAAAAGTCCAAGCCATCGATGATGACCTTCAAGCAGAAGAAGTCCGAACTAAACAACAGTATTTCCTCCCTGTAACCTGGGGGGAATGGAAGAAAAGAGGCGAAACAAAACGGGTCAGTCAAAAAGACTGAGTAAGCCCTATCTACTATTAGTATAAAAACTAGTAAAGTTAACTGACATGAGAAACTGAGATGAGCATAAGCATGATAACAAGATAGATAAGCTAAATCAAAATAACAGAATGAACTACTGAACTCAGGTAAACTAAGGTGTCATGATAAATTACGATGTCAAGATAAAACAAGGCATCACATCGTCAGGTTTCTATCCAGTATACTATCCCAAGGTATCTACCCTGTATAACATCCCCCGGTATCTATTATGTATATTTCTCCTGGTTCTAACATGTATATTTGCTCTGCACCTCTCGTACTAGTATCCCAACCCGCGTCATGTGTTAACTATGAATGTCCCTTGCCCAATGTCATGTAATGGTCCATGCCAACCTAATATATAGCATATGTAGGTTTTCCCAACTCGTATGTTTCTTTCCATGTATAAGTTCAGTCCTTTGCCGCAGGCCATACGGGCTTTCCCATGTAAACGTTTTATACTTGAAGTTGTTTTGGACTGCAACCCTTGATCTAGTTATGTTTCCTTACCATGAACTATCGCGCGTTCACTTAGGATTTATGCCACCTAGGACCGCTAGGGATTATGCTACCTAATGAACGTCTCCGTGTCTCGGTTTGGGTTCAGCCACCTAGGACCACTAGGGATTATGCCACCCGTCAACCGCGCCCTTCATCCCACGTATGTGTCGTGAATCGTTTTCCATGTCTAGACGCACATGTTCCCCAATGTGCCATCCGAGTTCCGTGCCAGGGCAAACCAAGAAATACGGAACTCAGTCGGGAGCTTTAAGTCGTCTGCTGATGCAGATATCAAGGTCTGTTTTTGTACCCGTGGCTATGGTCCCACGTGACCCCTCCCTCAACTACTGAAAGGCAACCCACGAAAAATCATGTATGAGAACTACACTAGGCCCATCGATGCCCAATTCCTGATAGCCATCCTCACCCATAACTTGATAGCTAGTATATGGTCTGTTGGGAGTTCCCTGCCTTTCCGTACGTACACGATTGACTAAAGATGGTAGGTAGTCGGCGACATGCTATCCCGGGGCGAAAACCAAGAATCGTCGACTCCACGCTAATCCATCCCAGTCTTTAGGTCGCTCGCATAGCAACCAAGGCATACTCTTGGCTCTTCTACCGCAGACCTTAACCCCTGTGAGGCCGGGTTTCATGGACCACTTGCCACCTCACAGAGGGATACCAAGAGTACCCTCACGTCCCCCGAAGCTTCCGCTTCGGCACCCAGTTCGCTGGAGCTTTTATCCAAGTCAGATAACCTGCTCCTCCTCGTATACTAAGCGATGACCTACCGTATCAGGTTACTCATCCTTTTATGAACTAGTCCCATGTCCCTAGCTAAGAATTATTACTTAGTTACCCTTAACTAAGGTTTACCACTTAGCTTCCTTTCCCGTTATCCTTGATTAACCACGATTTTCTACCTAGTCCCTCTAACTAGGGTTTGTCTATTGGGTTAGGTGTTATCATTCAAGTCCATGACTTAATCCCGTCTACAAATCATGTCAAAATTGGCTAAGTATCCAAGTTCGAGACTTAACCCGTCTACAAATCATGTCAAAATCGGCTAAGTATCCAAGTCCAAGACTTAACCCTACAAACCATGCTCAAGTTGGTTAAGTATATATATTAACTTGACCCTATCAAATTCCTTAGTCAAACCGGTCAAGTGTATTCAAGCGATTCGTGACTTAGCCTTATCATGTTTCCACGGTATATTGGTTAAGTATGGATTAACTTAACCTCAATAAATTCACGAGTTAGATTGGTTAAGTATGGATCACTTAACCACATCAAATTAACGAGTTAGGTTGGTTAAGTATAGGTCACCTAACCACATCAAATTAACGAGTTAGATTGGTTAAGTATAGGTCACTTAACCACATCAAATTAACGAGTTAAATTGGTTAAGTTTTTAACTTAACCCCATTAAACTACCAAGTGGGATTAATTAAGTTTAGGTTAACTCATCCCCATCCGATTACCATGTTTAGACTAATTGAGTCTAATCTTAACCCCATCCATTAACTGTATCTCTTGGTTAAGTGTCATTAAGGAAACATACTTAACCTTACCAAGTTATCGCGTTGGATTGATTAAGTGTTGATTAACTTAACCCCGTCCACTAGTCGTATAAAAATGGTTAAGTGTCATTAGGCAAATCAAGTTACTTAACCTACCCAACCTTGCCATGCTTTGTTAAGTATCATTAGCCTAATCAAATTACTTAACCCACTTGTCCATGTCATATTTGGTTAAGAGTCATTAATCAAATTATCTTAACCCTATTATGTGGCATTAATTACTTAATGCACCTTCACCTCTCACATTAGACTTTGTTGTGGTTACTAGTTAAGCCGGTCGGTTCCGGGTAGCTTTACACCACAACTTGGTCTAACCTCGGGTTCAAGCACAACATGACCAACTTCTCACATTGGGTCCTATTGTTTGCAACTATTAGTTAGGCCGGTCGGTTCCGGGTAGTTTTACGTTGCAAACTCAACCCAACCTCGAGTTGGCCACTTTCATGTTTAGTCTAGTGTCATGTTCCTATTCAAGTTTTCAAGCAATTGGGTAGACCTAACTTAATAGGTAAGTTCCCAATGGGTAGACCTAACTTAATAGGTAAATTCCCAAGCTTATGTTTTTATGCATATTTACATGTCAACTTCCATGTTATCTTTCAAGTCATGTTTTCAAGTTGTATCTTCATGTCATTAGAAGTTACCCATAACATAACCCAACGCTTTTAAACTCGCATATATGTTCGCAACAACGTAATGGATTAAAAGAAGAGACTTGGCAAAAGCATGTCAAAAATGGATATTAAGCCACAAGTTAATCATGGTGGCAAATGAGGCACACATGTGTTCATTAACTTGCATGTTACATTCTTAAGCCTCAAAACATGCATAAACCCAAACTTGGCACATAAACGAATCATGGTGACAAAAGGCATGGAATGATGACTAGAGACTCGCATATATCATCATATAAGGGTTATGACTTCATATGCAAGTTGACATAAAGATTATGACGATTCTCATGTTGCATAATGCAACTTTCCAACATAAAGGTTGTAGCTTTTAGCTCATAAGATCAAGATAATGACTTCATAAACTTGCATGACATGATAGCATAAATCATACTCAATGATCAAACCCAAATTTGCAACATGAACATTTAACTTCATGGTTAATATCTAAGAGTAGGGAAGGGCTTACATTGCTATTAAGGCCTAAATCGATTACACTAAAGCTTGTGATGAAGCCTATGCATGCCATCACCCCAAAAACCCAAAGATGGATGCTCCAAATCAACAAAAACACCATCTTTATGAACAAAGATCAAAGCTTTTGCCTTGGAATCAACTTGAGAAGCTCTCATACTAACATAGGGACTCTCTAATACTCTCATGATCATGAAACCTCTCATAGAAATGAAGTGGAGGCTAGGATAGTTGAGTGGAGGCCATGAGAGTAGGAATTTTGCCATAGTTTAGTTACATGAGTGAATAATGAGGGTTTAGGGGAGGGTTAGGGGCTTATTTATAGAAGATTAGGCTAGTTAGGACCCTTAGATTAACCCTAGGACCAACCTGAACCGTCAGATCTCAAACCAGGCCCAAAAACCTAGCCAAGATAGAAATAGGTGCACCAGGCAAGACTGCTCGTCTGAGCCAAGTCGACTCCCAAGTCGACAGGGCTGTCGACTTGGTCAGACCAAGTCGACTCCCAAGTCGACAGGGCTGTCGACTTGGGTACTGTGGCGGGAATTTTTCCCGCCTGGCCCAACTGGCCCAATTTTCCAAATTCAAGTTTGAATTTGAAATCTGTTTTCACTTAGAAATTTTCTGAAAACTTCGTTGGGCCTTAATCGGGTCATACGGACTCCGATTTTCGAAAACTCGGACTCTATTTCGCGTATTTTTCCGAGATGAACGCAATGGCATAGCCCGTTTAACTTGATTCAGAATTTAAAATTAAATTCTGCCTTGATTCTCGTCTTAATCATGTTATCGAAATACGGGTTGTTACATTACCCTTAGCCAATTCGGGGCAATCCCTCTTCTCATGCCCAAGTTTTCCACTCTTGAAGTACATCTTAGCTTTTGGTTTCTTACAATCCTTGGAATAATGGCCCTTCTACCAGCAGTTGTAGAAAATCACTTCTCCTTTCTGCTTTTTTTGGTCGTCCTTCCCTTTTTGTTGTTGTTGCTTCCTCTTCTTATTGTTATTATTACCACCCTACTGTGGCTTTGGAGCTTCCTAGGTTGCAACAACAACTGCTTCCTCCTTTGGAAATAAGCTTTCATGTCTCACATATTTTTCCACAAGCTTCTTAAATGAATCATCAAGATGTTCTACCAATGGTCTTTCTATGTAGGTATCCAAACCCATAACGAACTTCTCGTTCTTCTGATAAGAAGTGTCAATATACCAACGAGCATACTTCAACAAGGCCTTAAAATCAGAAACATAATCAAGCACTGGCCTACCATTCTGTTTCAACTCCACAAATTTCTTGAATAAAGCAAACTTTTGAGCAATGGGGATAAACTTCGTCTCGAATTTAAGTTGGAACTATTCCTAAGTTATCTCTTCTTCTGGAATTTCCACGGTGATAGAATTCCACCACTCCATGGCTCTACCCTGTAGCAGCTTGATGCAAATTTTCTCTTGGTTGCATTATCTATGCCCAAATCTCCAAAAAAATACGAACATAAGAATCCATCCACCTATAAACCTCTTCAGTCAGCTTTGTTCCTTTGAATGGTTTTTCTCCAAGAGATGTGAAGCCTTTGCATAGCTTCCGAAATCCACCACCCTAGGCACGTGCACACCTACATCTACAGTGGCTGCCACTAGAGAGGTTATTCTTCTCATAATGCTTCCATCATGGCCTCAAACATGGTTGGATAATATGGTGTACCACCATTTTCCCCTCCAGGCACAGCCTCCTCCCTAGTAGTATGTTTTGAAGTTCGTCGACTCATTCTAAATCTGCAAATTAGAATGGTTAGTCACTTGCAAGAAAAATTGCTAATGGAGTTCAAACGCTACTATACTACATACTACAATATAGATACATCCATTTGAAATCTACAAATACATCTCTCATATGTAATTACGTCTTTGAACTTTGGCTAAAATCGTTAACCAGAGATCTGATACCAAATGTGATGACCGCCCATAACTCCTGCACTTAACAAGAGAAATAATGCGCTGAAAGATGTGCCAGGCAGCTATAGATGATCATCAAGGTATGAAACACAATTGGAACCTGTCGTATAACTTATAGCGCAAGGATAAAATATATAGAACATACAGAGCAAGCAATAATAGTGAAGCATATTTAAGTAGAAAAACTCCAAACTTTCATAACAACTATAAAGTATATCCAAACACTAAGTTTTCAAAATGTATGTCTGTACAAATTTGCCTCATTACAAAACTCAGAGTAAAACAACAAACAACTAAAAAAAAATAGATACTATATTGTAGAAGAGATAATACGCTTGCCTCCTGCTCGCCACCAAACTACAACATCGTCCTCACCAAGATATCACCTGTCACATGTCACTTAGTCTACCCATCCAAAAATCGGATGAACAACCCAAGGTAATAAGAGGGACACATAAAACCTTGAGTCAGACAACAGTCTTAGTGAGTGATAAGACAGCTATCTAACATCATCAATAAAGTATATGAGAATAGGTAGATAAACAGACTAATGAAACAACACCAGAGAAGAACTCAACCCTATCTTCCCCACATCGGACAGTGATAGCCTTTACATCAAGCATTTCAACCATACATCCATGGAAATCAGAACAACCATTCATTTATAACAATCAGAATTAACCAGATAATAACAATCATTACAACCAATTATATATCTCACGTAAACCATCCTAATCGGGCTGAATATCCCTCAAACACAAGCCCAAAGGCCTAAATCAATATCAGGCCAGCCCCAGGTGAATTCTGCTGACCTTTGTTAGGCTAAACAAACAAAATTATATAATTAATCCTTGTCATTTGGTCCATCTTTCTTCGTAAGCGTACACGCACTCCAGCAGTTCCCTTCAATTTCTTTTGACTTTACGTTGCATAGCTTCTTGATTGGGCCGTTGGATTGAGGATCACGCAACAGTTCGGGTCGAGTTAATTAGACCTGCCTCTATATTCGATCCGAAGGGATCAAGATTGCTTCTATTGTTCACCTATCGGGTCGGATTGGGCCATCATTTCGGTGAAATACGAACAACCTATTGTATCGTATATAAAGTAATGAATCCGTTTTTGCATCTTATTTTTATTATCGCTTTAGAACTAAACAATCAAGACTTAATCTCTAAATTTCAGCATTTCACCCCAAATTTCATCGATAGGCTGGATGTGCTAGGAAATGGCTCCAGTCGAGTAAGCTTCAAATTCTAGTGTTCATGTTTCAATTATATTAATGAATTCACTAATCCTTCTCTCTTGTTTGTAGTTTCGAATCCCAAAAAAGAGCAAGGCGATATATACTTAGATCGGTTGAGCATCTGCTCAACGGTAATCCGGACTCCTTGAACGTCAAAAAATCTTTGGTGGATGAAGTTCTTCACCAACATCGCCTACTTGATATGAGTCGGGGTATGGTCATGGAGGTCGTGCTTATACATATGTTCCCCCAGCTCAAGCTCCTTCCTTGCCCGCAGGGACCGGCAGTGCGCCCCCAATCGAGGGGCAAGTCATAACTTCAGCTGAGGTGGGTGAGAGCTCCGGAGATCAAGAGCTCGCAGGCTCCAGTCAATATCGCGATCGGGAAATAACGAGACAACTCCTGAGCGAGATCCAACTACTCTTTTAAAGAGTCCTTCCCCGATGCACATCCAAGATGAAGAACTTCTAAATAGGCTAGTTGGGGAGGAACCCCGGGATGTTGATCAAAAAGATGCCTCTATTGCTGAAAGCCAGCCTTCCCCTAAAACACAGTCTCCGACCAAGTCCTCTGCCCTTGAATCCTAGCTAGAAGACCCCATATTTTGAGGCTTGGAAAAACTTCCTTTGGCCGACGAAATATATGCATCCAAAGATATTGGCACAGGCTCCTTCTTCCCCACATTCGAGGAGGAAGTCACTCCTGTGAAAGCTAGGAAGACTACACCGATAAGCCTAACTCCGGGCTCTAGTCCGTGGAGGGGACCATTTAGGGAATAAAAATTCATGTGTGATATACTGCTTCTTGGTTCTAATACTGAAATATATTAACTTGTAGGAGGAATGCCTTGTCGCATATATAATCTCAGGGATGTTCGGGCAAGCATACCCCAGTATGGCTCCGATACCGAACACGATCAACGGGAAGTCGCGGTAAAGACGATAGGAGACATTGTCAGTCTCAACACCATTGATCTTCCCATTCTGGCTCTCCAGCCTGCTAAGATTCAAAGAAGTACAAGGGCTATCAAAGTCAACGCGGGGGAGATAAATACCCTTCTAAAGCTCAGGTTCCATCAAAAGATTCTCATTATCTAGAGAAACCATCGAGGAAGCACTCAGATCCAAAAGGTAAACCAAAAGATTTGGACGAGGAGAAGGACAAAAGTAGTTTGGCGGTTTTTCCCGCCAAACGTTGGAACATTGACATTACCACCACAAGTCCAGTGATACTCGATTCTGAGAATGAGAGAAGGTTAAAGATCTTAAGGAAGCAATTCCTAGATTATCATTTTGGGAATATGCATTTTATTCCGAATCTTAAGCCAGTATCTACAGATTGAGCGGTAGAAGTCAAAGCTCAAATAAACCTTGTGGATAAGCAATATCAGGAAACTTGTAAGTTTGCTCGAAAGCTTTACATGATTATAAAAAATCTGTTGGTGGATGTAGATAACATGAAGCAAATGGTTGAGTATGACTTTGAAGGTAAAAGATACCACGGAAAAAGAGCTTGAGGCCACACATGCCAAGCTTGCCCTCGTGCAGCGTGATGCTGAAAGTTATAAGCAGTAGCACGATGAACTACAGTAGCGCTATTATATTGTGCTCGATTCTCATAGTCAAGAGCGCACGACCTTGAAAAAGCAAGTTAATGATGCTAAGTCAGAGAGCACCGGACTGAAGTTAACTTGTACTCGCCTTAAACAAGAAAAGGCGGAGTTAGAAAAAGAGGTCGCTAGTCTAATAGCTAAGTTGGCGGAGTCTGAAGAGAGGACAGTATTGGCTGAGGGAAACGCCAATATTGCTCTCAAATCTGCCTCTGAGTGTAATGTACAGCTTGCCAAGGCCGGAAAAGAGTTAGATGAATATGGGGATCCCACGATATCTTTCTTTGCCCAAGTGACTTGGACTCGGGATATTTCTTGGATCCAACATTATTCGACAACTCTGGTTGACGTATGGAATCAAATTGTTGACGACGAGAAAAGGCGGTCAAAGGTTGAGACCATTGATGAGGAGAGGCTGGTGGAAACATAGTTGAGAGGTGATGAACTAAAGCGCTTACCGGAATGGCGAAAACTAATCCAGGAAGCTATGGTGGAGGAGAAGCGCCTAGCCAAGGGGAAGAATACAATTGAAGGTGGCTCCAGTTCCTCTATTGCCATGCCTGGAGCTGCAGAGACTGAGGGATATGATCCCGAACATCCAGAGATCCCCAAGGCTTCTCTTCTATCTCCCATCGAGGAAGCAGCTACTCCTGCCACTCCTGGAGACAAGTCTACTGAAGGTATCTCTGCCTTTTCACTGCAATTTGTTAAATCTGTTATAGCGTGTCATCGCATCTTCGAGAAGAGAATCGAAAAACACATGTTTTCTCCAGATCTAATAATTGTTGCTTCCCGTTCTTTAGGTACTAAGCCCACTAAGTACACTGAAGAGAAATAGGAAGAAGCCGCTGGCAAGGCTATAGTATCCTCCAGTGCTGAAGCTCTCCAAGGGGGAGAAATGATTGATGCTTTAAAGTAGAGGTATCAAATGGGTCATTTAGGGTCGTATGAGGGTCAACCAAAATTTAACCCAACCCATTTACGACCCATTAATTTTGATCCATTCAACACAAAGCTTTATCTATCCCAACCCATCTATTAAGCGGGTTACCCTTTGATCCATCTAAATGTAGTATGCTATTTTTTAAATACAGTTATGAGAATTAGTCTGTTATTTTCTAAGTATAAACGTTAATCACCTTGAAGAGCTATACTGTTCGTTCATAGGACGAAATATCCGAGTGTTCCATACTATCCGTAATTTATATGGGAATTTATCGGTCGAAGTCTCATCAGATTCCAAGACAGTATGGAAAATTTACTTTAGTTTTTACCCAAAAAAAATAGTAACTCTGTATGTAGGCAAAGTTCAAATATGAGAATATAGCATGTTATTTTCTAAGTATACTTTCCACCCAAAATCATCATGACATTAAAGTACTTATGTGTCTTTATTTCTTTAATCTAAGAGTACTTCGTATTTTTTTTTCTTTACTATCCTTTCTTTGTTCTTACCTAACATTAGATCATTACTTTATTAAACTAATTAATCTTTATTAAAACTAATATAAATTCTTTAGTTGATATATGTATGTGTTATATTTATTTAAGTTAATTAAACAATATTTTAAACATCTTCTACGTGATCAAAAATTGGTGTTTTCGAAAAATTCCTTCGATCACAGATTCTGTTTTTGTTTGAACTCTTTATTTTTATAAAACAAATTTTAAAAAAAACCATATTATTTATTATAAATTAAAAGTGGGCATTTTAGTTATAAAAACTATTAATATTTAGAATTAATTAAATATTTCAATCAAAACAATAAAATTCCAGACTGTTACATGATTGCTCTCCTTCCATGGTTTTTTTTTTAGATGGTGGCACAAGCTAATACGGAAACCAAAGTAACACGGATATGCACGACATGAACATGACACATGACTCGACCTTGAACAACTCGAACATACTAACTCAACAGCGACCAAGACGCGACATGGCAAAGACGGAAAATGCAAGTTGCGGCAACAAACGTGGTGAGAGGGAACAATGGGCTGCGGACAGGCTTTCGGTGATAGGCGATTGGAGCACCAGTGCAATCGGAAGGTGGTGGGTTGTTTGTATGGAGGTAGCTTGAACAGAGATGGTGCGTTGAGTGGAGGGGAGAAGCTAATTGCGGGCATGGCGGAGTGCTGGACTATGGAAAAGGGGCGGAAGACGAGACACGGGCTATGGGGTTTTGCGGGTTAGTGGTTGGGAGTGTTGGAGGGGAAGGGAGACACATTTGAATTTCAAAAAAATGACTGTCTTTTTTAGAAAATGATCTAGTATTTGTTAGAAAAAGAAATACCTAAATTTCGAAAATATTTTAAATTCTACAAATTTATTCAATTTGACTGCAATGCCGCGAATGGATGAAACTTGTGTATTTTACTATTTTTTTCCTTCATTGTGTTTTAATTAGACGTATCCTAAATATCAGATTTCATAATTTAATTTTACTGTAAATTTTTACGTTATATTTCTATTAACTACACTATTTTTATCTTGCGTTATTTAAATTGTTGAACGTTCCGTTGTTAACGATCAATTTAATTTATTTAAAATAAACAAAAACACACGCAACTCGAATTAAAATTTAAAATTTAAAGTTTAAGTTTAACGTCAAAGTCATCTTCGTATCATTTACTGTTATTATTTCACGACCGTCAAATATCGTTTCAAACTCAAATTTATTCTTCTTATAAAATTATGCTTAGCTTCAGAATAAAACATATATTTCTGTTTCTGAGGATATTATTTCAATTTCAAAAAAAAACTCCAATTCAATTTTGGCACAACGTAGATTACAGTTAACTTGCTTTCTTTTAATTAAAATGTTACAATCAATTTAATTCTAATATACTTAAAAGTTGAAGCTTAAATTTACATTAAGAATCCTAAATTTATATTTGGATACAATTTTATTCAAATTTTTAACATAATTTAATATTTTGAAATTTGTTGGAAGTACGGCATGTTACATTTAATTACATATGCATATCATTATTTTGGCTAATTATATTTTATTTTTTATTGCTATATACGCATATTCAATAGCAATATATCAATGTAAATTAAACGTGGTGTTCTGTGTAAACAAGTCCAGTCTAGTTATATTTCAACCAGAAAAGCGAGGCTATAGTTGCAATCACGGTGCAGAATTTAACATAGAAATTATTTTATGTTTTTCCATCGTGTGTCGCTAACATTCTACAAATAATTAATTGTTCAAGCAGTACAAAGTAAAGCTTAGTTTACACTATGCTTAGTTTCCCTTATGCCTCCAAGTGAAAAGTTCAAAATTTCAAACACAAGCGATGCATAACATTTGCAACACTTATCCAAATAGATAATCATATTGGAAGTCACTGAGATATCCAGGTTACACACCTAAACCAACATTGAACAACTGCAATGATAATGATCCAAACTCAACTAACATCATCAAGTATACGTGAGTACTAAAAAGAATACTAGCTTATTTATAGAATTTTAGAACATAAAGTTACCTGCAAAATTGAATAGAAATAAGTCTAGAAGATCAAAGTTAAAACAAACATTGGAAACAATATAACTAAATATGCTGCAAGTTTTATTTAACAATATCATGTTAATAAAATTATGCGGCATTTACATCCACCTCACATGAGATGCGATGTTGGAAAGTAATGCAAATGGGAAGACTGGCTTTACATATTACATCTTTTATTTTGACATAAAGACAGTATACATGAAGAAACATGAACTGCAATCTTCTTGGACATCTTCAGCTCCATTGACTTGCTCCACGTACGGTGCATTAACTGGACTCATCTGATAACAGAGACAGTTTGCATCTTTTCCTCTCAACATTTTTATCTTCAAAAGCAGCAACTTTTTGCATGCAAATCAAATCATGAAAACTACTAAAAGCTCAACGGGCTCAAACTGAAATCCCAGAAATTTCACTTGTATCCATCTCATTGACAACTGCAATAATAACATGCTGAATTCAATTAAGTGGGATATATCTAAATATGTAACCAAACTACTGCTACATAACTAAGCTCAGGTCAAAAAATGAGATAATGAAATCTTCTTACCACAACAGCAAGAGCACAATAAGTTGGATAAGAGCGAGCCAGAGCGAAAGCGCTGCTCTAATCTCCTTCCTCTTCTTCCTATTATCCCATTTACCTCTGAGAATACAAATGTCATCGGAGTTGGGTTTGGGTCGCATGTAACTAAATTGTCCAACAGTCGTTTCAGATTGGCGATCCAAGGATTTCAGGTGGAAATTCTTCCAAAAAATACAAGTTACATAAATACAATCACTCCTTTATCTTTTATCTACTAACTTCTACGTCCCTTAATCTTAAACCCTAACACTTTTTGTTAGAAATTAGGTTGATCTGAGTGGTTTTAGTTATATTTTGATTTGCAGCTGTGTCTTGTGATCAAATGTATATTGTAAAGTTGGCCAATAGGCTGATTCTGATTGATTTTTTAAATATCATTTTGCCAGTCACGGCACTTTTACGAAACTATATCCGGAGGACGATTCAACGGTGATAATAAGTTGGGTTATTTATTTTACTTAACTAGTGCTATGGTGAAATAGTTATTGGGTTTGTCTAGATTACCAGTTTGAAAAGGTACAGACTCTACCGTAGAGTATGCTGGAACGTGATAATATTTGTGTTAAAAACGGTGGAATATGTAAGTTAATCGATCTGGCTTGTTCACAATGAATTTGAAGAAGCCTACTACTTCACACAAATTTTTCGTTAGTGATTTATTCATAACACGTGAAGATGTGAAGAAATTTCATATACAACACTTGGAGTAGAAGTGCAGGGCGTTTGGAAGTTTGTGATCTCAGCATGGGTCCAACTCTAATTTATATCTTAGTTTTTATTGTTAGTCTTCTGTTCTTTTAATGCATATGCGCCTATAGTATCCGGGTTTCATGCTAACCTTGTTATGTAATTTCCTGGTTGTTAATAAAATGTACAAATTTTCATATAATCATCAAACTTATGAAATATTCTAAACGATTCAGCAATCCTGATGTTAAAAGATCATGTACATATTGAATGCAAATTGAAAGTAGACTAAAATAAGATGTATTTGGAAAAAGTAGTTCATTTCAACTTTTAAAAAGTCAAAAAGCGACTTATATAAGTCGATCCAAACGAGGCGTGTCAACGTTTTAGAAAATGAATTAGTAGCAACCAAATAATACCTGAATTGCTGAGAAAATCGATCAAGCAACGAACGTCATCAGTCTTCACACAATTCTGAACACCATACCGTCAAATTTGAATAGTACTACGACGATCGTGATCAGCGAGACAAACCGGACAATGACACATTCTGCAATTAATGCAGAACATATTTAGGTTGCTTTTCTTGCTCTTGCAATCCTTGTGAACAGCGCAAACAGCAAAGAATGTATGCTTTATACGAAGTCCAAGCCATTCGTGCTCAATCATCTTTCTACGATCTGGAATCTGGTTGCTGACCTGAACGATGAGTTTACAGTGCAGTTCAGCAGCAACCTTTTAATCCCCTACCTGTTTTAAAATGGATATTTAAAAACGATGAAAATTTGAAAGTCAAACAGCCAAAAATCACACAAATATACACGCTTATAAGATAATTTTAAGATTAATAAACTGAATGCCGCTCAAACTCACCGAGGTAGAAAATAAACCTACCATCCCACCTTTTACATACCATAGTAGAAACAGAGTCCACCAAAGTAGATTATCATAATGACTAAAAGCAAGTTTAATGCTACATTCAAACGGCAATGTAGCTATCATGCTCAACTTAAATGACTGACTTTTAACTACTATATATTGGTCATTTTCAGCAATATGGCAATACTACAATATGAAGCATCAAAAAAATTAAATGACACGTTTTGATAAATACAAAATCCATTCATGGCTTACATTGGACACAAAATTATTTGCTGTGCATTTTCATGAACTTAAATATTTTTCTAAAAAAAACTATGGCACTATTCATAAAGAACTCCAATATATTCCAAATAAACATTACTTCAACAATTGTTATGAATTAATAAATGGGTCAAGATGAGATATACTTGGTTATTCGGGTTGAACATTGAATCTCATTATTGTCGTCATCTTGAACATCATCATTGCTATCATCCTCGTTGTCGCCATCAATATCAAACATAAGTACTCTCCATTTTGAACTTCTTAAAATAATCATGACGACTTGAGAGCTTTTCTAAAAGACTACCTGTATTGACTTCAATTTTAAAAAATTACTAAACATAAATGGAAACACCAATGGACTATTCAAGGTAATAGGAAATGATTGATTTAAGATAGAATTTACAAATCTCATCCCAAATACACAAGCGAAAGAGGAAATTCACAAACACCGACTTTGCACTGTTTTTAATCTGTTTAACACATGGTTTTAATTAAAATTACACATGGTTTTAATTAAAATTACACATGAATTTCCTGAGAATTAATAAATAAATTATACAAATAACACAACACGGTAAGAGAGTTATACAAATATATACCATGGAAGATTGTCATCTCAAGAAATACTAAGACGCAATCTAATAAAAGTGAACAACATTTTGCAGTAATGTCTGTCAAATTGGTTGTGCATGAACCCCTTTTTATTATTATTACACTTAACGAGTATTAGAAGAAAATGTAATTTAATTTGACATGCACTCAACTTTGAGTTCTTTAACTAATAGTTTAGAAAAAACACATCTACAAAGATGGTAAAAAAAATTAATCGATGCATCATTGATAGATTATGGTAATCAAGATGCAATTCTATCGATGAAGCGTCATTTACAAAGATGAATGCAATGAAGCACTTTTACTGCCCTGAACGGATTTAATTTTTACCATCCTCGTCAATTAACTTAATATGCATTCAATTTTTAGTTCTCGAGATTAAAGTTTTAAGAATGTACAAACGAAGATAGCATAACGTTTATCCATGAACAGACATTTGTACATGCAATTTAGCTAGGGCTGACAACAAAAATCACACTGAACCGATACGAAAAGACTTGAGCTTGAGCCGAGCCTCATGGGTCTCAAATGAGATCTGGGTGATGAGAATACAACGCAGACCCAACTGACTGACCAAAAAACATTGAATTATATGCATTTTTAGTACTATAATACAACCGGTCTGACCTAACCCGACCCAGATCTAAACTCGGACCGACCTAGGTTTTTAGAATATATAATGTGGACCCAACAAAAACCTAACCCATGTAGAACCAAGACCCGTTGGTTTTAGTCTCCCATACATCAGATCGAATTGATTGCCACCCTTAATTTTAACAAACTACCTTGAGAAGTATAATTTGACTACCAGCCGCCAGTTATGACAACGATGCATGGGGTTTAGTTATTTAACAGTATGTAACATTGTAGAAAAAATTGATATGCATAAAATAGTATGAAATTTGTGTACTCAAGCGGATCAACATCCTTATTAGCTCCATGAATACTATTTTGTTTTCTAAACATGAAATCTTGAAAGTAGAAAATCCATCGTACTTGATTGCACTTGCAGAAACTTGAAAAGTAAGATTTGAAAAATTATGTTGTAGGAGTGATGGAGCATTAAAATATACATAAGAGATATTTCCCATGGGAAATATGGCAAAAGCATGGTGGATTTTATGATTTGGTATTTACTTATGAGAACATTTGGTAAGTGAAAACCATTCCCAAATATATGTTTAAAAGCTCATTTTTTATTTAGATAAAATATAACAAAATACATCTAAATATTAATAGTATGTTTCTATGTCGAATTTTTCCAAAAAAAAAAAAAAAAATGGAAAATGCAAATATATGCTCCCTGGGAATTTCAGATATTTCGCAAATTTCTTTGCAAATATTTGCAGAATTTTACGCAAATATCCTACTTAAAAACAGGCAAGTCCGTACGGCTTGACGGCATCCCAAATGGCATGTGAAGAAGCTTTTGAGATGCAAGGACAACATGATTAACTAAGTTGTTTAATAATATTTTCAAATCAAACAAGATACCAGATGAGTGGAGGAGAAGCAATTTAGTTTCAATCTTCAAGAACAAAGAAGATATTCAAAGTTGCACAAACTATAGAGGAATCAAGCTTATGAGTCATACAATAAAAATTTAGCAGAGACTGTGAACATCGTTTGAAGAGGTTGATGAGTGTTTCTAAGAATCAATTTGGTTTCACGTCTAGAAGGTCAACCACAGAGGCAATTTCCTTGATAAGGCAACTAATGGAGATTTAGGAAGCAAAAGAAAGATCTTCGCATGGTCTTTATTGATTTGGAAAAAGCTTATGATAGAGTATCGAAAAAGGTTATGTGGTGGGGCGTTGGAAAAGAAGAAGGTCTCAACAAAGTACATTACCCTTATTAATGATGATGATATGTACGATGGTGTCATAGCATGTAATGGTGAGACCAGTGACTATCCCATTAACATAGAATCACATTCAAGGTCGACATTGAGTCTCTATATTTTTGCCTTGGTGATGGATGAAATTACAAAGGGTATACAAATGAAATTCCTTGGTATATGCTCTTTCCCGATGAAGTTGTGCTAATTGATAAACGTAAAATATGAGTTAATAGACAGCTGAAGTTGTGGAGGAAGACTTTGGAACCGAAGGGTTCTAGACTTAGCAGAACTAAAACAGAGTGAGTGAAACGTGAGTTCAGTGGTGTCAGATCAGATGAGGAAGATGTCACATCGGCCAGTCAAGTAGCACTTAAGGAATACTTCTAATCACCGTTATCACGACGCTCGACTAATCGGCGACTAGTCGACTAATCGGCGACTAGTCGACTAATCAAGATCAAACCATCGACATGAAGTCTCGACTTGCTTTTTGTATGAATTTCGGCGCCTAGGTGGAAATTAATCGACCAGTCGAGTCAGCTAGGATGTTATTAGTGTTGACTGGTTTGGTATTGGCCCATTTTAGAAAAGAAAAAAAATCCGAACCCCTTACAGTTACTGATACATCATACAGGAAAAAACTGAAAGTTATCGACATCTGTATCGAATAATAAAAAAACAGCAGAAAAGGATCGATACCTAGTACCGATCAAAAAAACAAATCGATCGAAAGTCAATTTAAAATTTTCAAATTGAAAAAGATCAAATATCGATTATGGAACAGAAAAAACTTCAAACCCAAGCTTCGATCGAAAGTCAATCGTACGCTGAACCTGCAGCGCCGTCTTTCCACTGCCATCTTGCAACTTGCACTTTATTAAATTCTATGCATCTTTTGTTTATTTTCTTTGTTCAGTAGCAATATATTTATTGGTAGCAATATATTAGAATTGACAACATTTTAGTGGCAGCAATATATCTGTCGACTAGTCTATGACTATTCGAGTAGTTGACTAACTAGACCTATGTCGACTCGACTTGACATACCACCATAATAACAATGCTTCTAACATTTAGAATCTATATTGCAGTTTGATGAGGAGATTGATGAAGATGTTAGTTTTAGAATTCGAGCAAGAGTGCAATGGCGACTAGCATGTGGCATTCTCTATGATATCCCTCGAAAACTTATATAAAACACCAATCAGGCCTGCGATATTATATGGCGCAGAAAGTTTGCCTACTAAAAGACAACACGTCCAAAAGATAAATGTACCAATGATGCATGTGTTGTGTCAGAGCTGCGGATATACCAGACGAGATTGAATTAGAAATATTGATATCCATGACAAACTTAGAGTTGCACATGTTGAAGAGAAATTAGACCAACGCTTTAAGTGGTTTGGACATCTCTAACGAAGACCTCGGAAACTTATATAAAACACCAATCAGGCCTGCGATATTGTATGGTGCAGAAAGTTTGCCTACTAAAAGGCAACATGTCCAAAAGATAAATATACCAAAGATGCATGTGTTGTGTTGGAGCTGCAGGTATACCAGACGAGATAAAATTAGAAATATTGATATCCGTAACAAACTTAGAGTTGCACATGTTGAAGAGAAATTAGACAAACGCTTTAAGTGGTTTGGACATCTCTAACGAAGACCGCGCAATGCACTTGTGCATGTTGAAATTATAGGTCGTGCCGAAGGCCAAAAAAGAGGTAGAAGTCGGCAAAAATGACACGTGAAAAGGTAGTAAAAAGAACTTGAGAAATTGGAGTATATCTGAATTGGAGTGCATGAAAGTTAGTGATCCATGTACCAAAACCTTGGTCTTTTAGATAGTTTAAGGGGAGTGTTAGTTTTAGTTGATAAGATTTGCGTATTAGAGGCATAAGGCGTAGTACTGGTCACTAGTATCTATTATTATTATCATCATCTCCATCGCCATTATTTCTAGTACTATTATTATGTGTGTAATTATTTTAAATTATATTTTACCTTTATTTACGCTTTCAACTTTTAAATCTCTTGTTATCACTATTACATTTGAATTAACCCTTTTTTTGTTCCATGTCTAGCCAACCCCAACTTGTTTGAGATTTTGTCTAAGATTTATGGCTTAGTTGTTCCTACTTAAAAATAGGAATCTTTTAAAACATGTTTTTCAGTAGGGATGACTGCGTATTTTTGAAATTTGAGAGGATGCTTTCGTGGAAGTTTCCGGTTTTCATTTTATACTTGCTGAATAGTTATCGTGTTAGCTTCCATACCATTTAAATGGATCATTATGTATATATAATTACCTGTGCATCAATAAGTGGTAATCAGATTAGAATATTTAATTGAATGTAAAATTTTGGCAAGATAATATATTTTTAGCTAATTTTATACATTACTTAGACTTTATTACTATGAATGTATCTTAGTAGTGCATATGTTTATATACTTTTGTAAAAAAATGAATTGGATATGTGAGTGAGGATATTCAACCTGATTTGAGCCATTAATACAACTGTCTCATGTTCGAGTTTAATACAACTTTATATATGTGTGTGTGTGAGCCATTAATACAACTGTCTCATGTTCGAGTTTAATACAACTTTATATATGTGTGTGTGCGCGCACGCGTAGACGCATAAACAGATATGCTATCCATCTAATAAGCACAAATAGCACCTATTTGATATGATTTGCAGTGATAATTTTTTTAATAGTTTCCACTTATGCAGTAAAATAAATTCAATCTATCTTTGAAATAGTACCATATACATTTAACTTACATATGCTTATTATTTTGGTTAATGATTCTTTATTTCCATTGTTATATATATACATACATACATACATACATATATATATTCAAAACCAATATTCAATATTTCAATGTAAATTGAATGTGGTGTTTTGTGAACAAGTCCAGTCAAATTTCGCTTCAACTACAAGTGAAGCTATAGTTGCGATGAGGGCACATAATTTTAACACCAAAATTTTATAAGGGAACCTATCTAATATCTCCAATGTTTAGGTGTCCTATTATACAAACTTTATCATGTTTGAAATGAAAAATAAGACAGGAAACAAAACATTCTTGTCATGTTTGTGAAAGATGATATAAAAATGTCATTCTGATTTTAACTTTGGTAAAATACATGTGCAAATTATGGAACTATCACATGACTTTTTAATGGATAACACGACCGAATAATATTCAGAACTCATATCTTACAAATATAACTTTGATATATCATGAAAGCTAAACCAAAGACTATTAAAAAAGATATCCTAGTAAGAACATGAATAATATTTTGTTTAACGAAAATATTAAATCAACCATGCAAATTAAGATGGTAAATATGTATTTGCAAAAGAAATATAAAAAACAGAATGAGATAACGAGGGATTGGAAATTTTACATTGCTTACATGTTGTTCAGTAACCATGCAGTGCACCTAAGTGTGGAAGTTTCAAATGTGAAACAATTGAGCATCAACATACACTTTCCATCTTCCAATTATCCATTTGTTAAAATAGTACCAGCACTCCAGATCGGAACAACAAAGATAGATAAGATTCATTGTTCATCATAACTATTCAATTCTGATAAGCAACGATTTAGTTTGATTTTCATCCATACAATTTTACAAAAATAGGTAGTACTATTAATTAAATATAATTTATATTCGAATTATCATGACAAATAGTTGTACTTTACAAACTTAGTAGACTAATCAAGTTACATGAAATTAATTACTCGTTATTTTAGTGTTCTTTCTTTCTTGTCAACCAAAATGAACACAAATCTTATCTCACTATTTTAGTACTTACTACTACCACACCAAGATATAGCTGTGTAAGGGTTCATCTAATATTTCCAGAAATTCAACAAGTCTATCTAATTAAGATTAGTGTGATGCTAAGGGTGCCGCGGTTTGTGCTAGGGGCACCACGCAACCGCCGAATAGCATTCGTTCGGGCTACTGTTGACCGCCGAACAAGGCCCAAAAAAAAAAAAAATTTGTTCAGCGGTTGATGTGGTACCGCGTAGCATGAATTGCAGTGCCCTTATATCATCACACTAAGTTTATATCGTCTACATTATCAAAAGCTTTATTTGGATGGTGTTAGGCTTTATTTGAGTTTTACATTCTTAGTTGTTGCATGACATACAATTGTGTCCTACCATTTAGCATTTTCTTTGATACTGTCGCTCGTTGTCATCAAATATTTTTAGAAATTCATGTGCTCCAATTTTACATCATTCCACAAGACAGATTTATCTAAATACTAAAAACATGAAATATCATATGAAAATATGTAAAAGAATACTTGTTTTAGTTTGTCTAAATTAAAAGGATTACAATTTGAATATATAATCATGTGCTCCAACTACGAAATAAACTTATTTTAAATGCTAAAACCATGAAATGGCACATTAAATTATGTAAAAATAAAAGACGATTATTGTTATAATTTGTCTTAAGTAAAGAAACAAAACCATTTGGATAAGAAGCGCGGTTGGTTAAGGAGAAATTACATAAATAGAAATATTAATATAGGATAAAACAATAATGTATATATATTATATGCATTTCTCTTAACATTATCCATGGAAAAACTGCAAAAGATAAATAACATTTTGATATTCATAAATTTAATTTCTAATTTTAAAAATACTTAGGGCGAAATGTGTTATGTTTTTTTCTCTAAACAATATTATCCATCAAAAACTATTGCTTGGATCCCTATTTCAGATCTCGGTCATTCCAACCAATATCTCGAGAAGTTCTAACATAAACAACAAAATTTTGGTGAAATTCCCATTTTTCGTTTACAAGCCAAGATCATGGCATCACATCAAATATCAAATGCTAATATCTCAAGAATATTTTTTTAAAAAAATCTGACAACATGAGTTCTGATAAAAATCAAAATTGTGTGATAGTACGATAAATATTAACACAGAAAACCTACTTGGACAAAAACTAGTGATACAAAATTTGACACAAGAATCACAACCGCTAGATCTTATTTCCACCTTCCATTTAAAGATAAAAAGATCAGACAATCAGGATTTGTTGTGTCAATTTTAAAATTAGAAACCTTTGATCGTAATTATGAAGTCACTATATTGTATTAATCAATATATTTTCTTAGACACAAAATATTGTTCTCTCACAAAACAAATGCAAGATAACCAAGGTTTCAAATCTCGGAAATCTACGCCGAGATCTCGTTTTTGAGATCAGGCGATTCGAAACAACAAATGTAGTCATATCTCGTTTGAACTGAATCTAAATCGAGATTTGAAAACCTCGGCCAAGATCAATTAACCAGATCCCGACCGAAACTGTTGTATTATGAATTCTAATTTTGGATGTAATCTTGAATCCCAATGGTCACTCTCATACATGGCTATAACCAGTCAAATAGGGTAATTATGCTCATCATAGTTGATTCTAATCATATATGGTGATTAACTATGTAAATGAACTTTAAAGATAAATCATATATGATTACAGCTGGCAGCATAGTAAAAATATGATAACTATATATGCATTACAGTGGAACAATCACCTTAAAGATAAATTATATACCTAGCATAATTGATCGTAATTATGAAGTCACTATATTGTATTAATCAATATATTTTCTTAGACACAAAATATTGTTCTCTCACAAAACAAATGCAAGATAACCAAGGTTTCAAATCTCGGAAATCTACACCGAGATCTCGTTTTTGAGATCAGGCGATTCGAAACAACAAATGTAGTCATATCTCGTTTGAACTGAATCTAAGTCGAGATTTGAAAACCTCGACCAAGATCAATTAACCAGATCCCGACCGAAACTGTTGTATTATGAATTCTAATTTTATAATAGGTCGGGTCTATAATATTTTCTCTGTGTCTAGGCCTATATTTGTTGTGTTATTTAAATAACAAACTAAGCTTTATATTTCATTTCTAACCATAATGTCCTGCACCTATACAATAAGAATATGCATGTACAACTAGAACATGCTATCATGCATCTATACAAACAAGACATCGTCCTTTGCGCATTCCAAATGTCGTCCTACATTTGTAAAAACAAGAAAATATTATTTTTATGAATGTTTAGTCATTGACTCGTGGACACTGTTTATTATATAAAACATGAAATTGATTCGTACTTTCTTAACTATTCAATTTTATTTTAACTTACTTGGTTGTATATAGTTCTAAATGATTGCAGACTCATTCCAAAAAAAAAAAAAAAAACTGGCGCAGCGTCCGGGATCAAACTTCACACGAATGTATGGATCCATGTAAAACGATCAAGGATGAGGTAGGTGCTTTGCACTTTGCACAATGTTTGCAGAAATTGGATGCACACATGATGGATGTATATTGTGTGAGAGGTTATTTGATTTTACTCTTATCAAATTTGGAAGAATGTAAAACCCCGTATTTTTAATGAAATTAAAAATGTGCATAAATGTATGAATATATGCATGAACATAGATTATACATTAAAAAAAAGATTGGTTGCATGTTGCATGCACTAATTATGCATTGATAACAAAATGAGGTAGTTTGTGTGTGCGAAATAATACGACACATAAATTAGAGAAAATGGTTAATTAGCATGCAAGCGTTAAAACAAAATATATATACGTATATATAAATTTGGAGGAAAGTAACGCACACACAAATAAATGTAATGCATACAAAGAAAGAAGAAATAAAAGAGATCAATACATGCAAAATAATAAAGTCACATGCATAAGAACATTGAAGAGAGAATGTAAATTTGATAAATTAATGTTAAAATTGATTGCATGCATAGGAAACGGTTAATATTAATATAATCGATTGCAATCAAAGGAAGGCATGCATAGTAATAAAGTTGCATAAAATATTTGCAATGCAAAGTTAATGAATTAATTGAAATGTATGAAATTCATAAATTGAGAAGAAGATAAAATGTATTAATAATGAAAATGTGTTAAATAAATATAGCGCATGCAGAAACATGCAATTCAAATTAAAAATAATATATAAAAAGAGAAAGATAAATTAGAGAAAGTATAATGGACAATCAATTAATGGATTTAATTGCATAAAAATAAGAAGAGGTGTTTATATATGTATATATATATACATGGGCGATAAAAATTGGAACAAATGCGATGCATTAAATAAAAAGAAAATATTGCATGCAAGAAGGAAATTTTGGAGAAAGTTAAAAATAGTAAAAAGAAGGTTAATGCATTAAATTAAGGAAGAAATTTAAAGATTTAATGTGAAAGAAGTTTAATTAGAAGCGGTTTAGTGTGAAAGCAGATTTTACATGAAAGCAGCTTAATTAGAAAGAATTTAATAGGAAGGGTGTTTTAAAAAGAGAAAAGTTGGATATTAATTGATTTGAGAAAATTAAATATGGAACAAAATAAAGAATTGTTCGCATAGAAATGTTTTATATACGCATAAGAGTTGAATACGGATAAAAATGATTTAAATTAAGGATTGCGCGCAAATAAAAAAGCATTCAGTGAACATGGAATGTTTTCTGGTCTAAATACGCTGTTTAACGCCTATATATAAGACCCTAAACATAGGCTTTTATTCATCTAAAAAATGGTGGCGATGGCGGAGCTCTACCGCAACGTAAATTGAATAACCTATTCTTCTCCAAGTTCAATTCAGCAAAGATTAAACACATTCAACGACTGCTACAACAACAAATCCAACATGTTTTTCGCAGTAATTTGGATACATTTCCTTGGATCTATTCATTGTGAGTTCATGTTATTTTTAGATCTGAATATTTAAGTTGTAAACAACGATAAGTTGTAGTGACGGTGTAAACTGAATTTATGATTAAATATTTAGATCTAAAAATAACATGAACTCACAGTGAATAGATCTACGAAAATTGATCCAAATTACTGCAAAGAACAAGGATTTCAATATGGAATTCAAATCGTAAATCGGAAAGTTCAAAATTTGAATCGAAACGAAATTTGAATCGTGAATCGTAGATTCAAATAAGATCTAAATCGTAAATTGTAAAACATACATTTCGAATCGAAACATGATTCAAATTATAAATCATAAACTTTTACTATAATTATATATTATATGTATATAACATATATTGAATTTTTTCCATGATAGTGTACTAACATAATGTTTTTTCCACTTGCAGGTCATTACTGAGGTTAAAAGATTGTGAGCAAGAATTCATTTTTTGTATTTATGTACTTAATGATGTAATAAATAATTGCTTATAATTCTGATTTATTTTTTTGCATGTTCTGGTATGTAACCAATAGAATTTTGTTTCAGCTAAACTGTTTACCTATGTTACCATTTAATAAAAAAAACCAGAATGGTAGATATTACAGAATATGCGCTATTATATTCTGTAGGAATTTTTTTACATATGTGCTTATTATATTCTCCTTTTATATAAGCATATGCAAAAAAAAATTTGAATGAAAAAAATAAAAAGACGGTATCTTGTTGATAAAAAGAGAGTCACATATATATATAACCAAAGATTTAATTCACGAGAGTAAGCAAGTAAAATAATAGCCAAACAAGTAAATTTCGACGGTATATCCCTACTAGTTCTCAAAATCTAATTCACGCAGCAGTGGTTAAAAATAAAAGGAAAAAAAATAGGGTAGGAAGAAAACGAAGCACCAAAAAAAAAAAATTACGGCTTACCTCTTCGCGCGGAAACAACAGGTGCAGTTCGTAGTTCGTATCTTTTTCCCTTTGGCGTCTCCGTAACTTGTCAATTATGGATTTCGAATTAGAACGCTTTTTTATACTGCAACGACGAATTGTGGAACTATACAATTCAAATGTTGTCTTGGATTTTGGAAGAAAGGAAGAGCTACGACCTTCAAGCGGAAGATTTGTTGAATCGCGATATGAGAGTACAGATCGATATTTTCGATTTATATTTGGCTCGTACAATTTTTAGGGTTTTCGATTCATTCCGAAACTAGAATCGAATAAGCCTCGTTTTGATTTGAAACGCGTTTTAAAATGTACGATTTTACGTTTTTTTGAATTCCACGGCGAAGAACACGTTGGATTTGTTGTTGTAGCAGTCGTTAAATGCGTTTGATCTTTCCTGAATTGATTTGAAAAAGAAATATGCTATTCAATTTACATTGCAGCAGAGCTCCGCCATCGCCATCATTTTTTAGATAAATAAAAGCCTAGGTTTAAGGTCTTATTTATAGGCGTTCAACAGCGTATTTAGACCAGAAAACAACCCATGTTCACTGAATGTTTCTTTATTTGCGCGCAATGCTTAATTTAAATCATGTTTACCCGCATTCAACTCTTATGCGTATATAAAACCTTTCTACGCGAATAATTGTTTACTTTGTTCCATATTTAATTTTCTCAAATCAATTAACATCCAACTTTTCTCTTTTTAAAAGACCCTTCCTATTAAACTCTTTCTAATTAAGCTGCTTTCATGTAAAACTCGCTTTCACACTAAACCGCTTCTAATTAAACCCCTTTCACAATAAATTTTTAAATTTCTTCTCTGATTTAATGCATTAACCTTTTTTCTACTATTTTTACCTTCCTCCAAAATTTCCTCTTTGCATGCAATATTTTCTTTCTATTTAATGCATCGCATTTGTTCAATTTTTTATCGCCCATGTATATATATACATATATACACATCTCTTCTTATTTTCATGCAATTAAATCTATTAATTGATTGCTCATTATACATTCTCTAATTTATCCTTCTTTTTTTATATATCATTTTTAATTTGAATTGCATGTTTATGCATGCGCTATATTTATTTAACACATTTTCATTATTAATACATTTTATCTTCTTCTCAAATTTATGTATTTCATACATTTCAATTAATTCATTAACTTTGCATTGCAAATATTTTATGCAACTTTATTACTATGCATGTCTTCCTTTGATTGCAATCGATTATATTAATATTAACCATTTCCTATGCATACAATCAATTTTAACATTAATTAATCAAATTTACATTCTCTCTTCAATGTTCTTATGCATGTGACTTTATTATTTTGCATGTATTGATCTCTTTTATTTCTTCTTTCTTTGTATGCATTACATTTACTTGTATGTGCATTACTTTCCTCTAAATTTATATATACGTATATATATTCTGTTTTAACGCTTGCAGTCTAATTAACCATTTTCTCTAATTTATATGTCGCATTAATTCGCACACACAAACTACCTCGTTTTGTTTTAATGCATAATTAGTACATGCAACATGCAACCAATCTTTTTCTTTTAATGTATAATCTATGTTCATGCATATATTCATACATACATGCACATTTTTAATTTCATTAAAAATGCGGGGTGCTACACATACCCATGCCCTAAAACAGAGCGCGACTCAAATACACGGTCTAAACCTAAAAACACGACCCAACAGATGCGGGCGACCCAACACATACAACAACCCAAACTACAAAACATCAATACGACCCAATATGCAAGCAACGCGATCTAACTTCAGGCGGAACGATGCAAAAGCGAACGACCCATCAACACTTCTTAAGTCTGTATTTCCTCTTTAGATCGTTAGTCCTTTCTTCCTGGTCTTCTAGCTCGTGGAACATCATAGTTAGGTCGTGGGACGACCTATACTCCCTCTCTTCAAGCTTTGGTCCGCAAAACAGTTCCCCTAGGACGTTGGACTCATAGGCTTCCTTTTCTTGCTTTAGCTCGTTGAATGGCTTCCTTGGGCGCTGAACGACCCGAAAATCCCTCCTCCTTGCTTTAGGACACTGGACTCCTTCTCTAGGTCGTTGGACGTCTTATAATTCACCAATGAGCATTTTCCATGATGTGATACATCATCTTCCCCTTGTTGAGACGAATTCGACCTCGAATTCACACATTCTTCTCCGTCTATAAGCTCATTTTCATAGTATGGAATTAGATGCTTGACATTGAACACATCCGAAGTATACACCTTCCAGCAGCTTCAACAGATACACATTATCATTGATTTTCTTCACGATTTCTATGAGACCAATCATTCGAGCCTTCAACTTATTGTAAGTTCCCATAGGAAAACGATCTTTAGTCAATATAGCGTAGACAAAATCTCCTTCTTTGAAATCAGCACTTTACCGTTTCGAATTTGCAAATTGCTTATACTTCATATTCGACTTAAGCAATCTCTCATGCACAACTTTGTGACATTCCTGCAATTCTTCAACGAAATCACTAGCTCGTTTAACAACTCCTTGCTGCTGTGGAACCATAGACAAATCTAAAGGTCCTCTTGGCACGATTGCATAAACAATTTGAAATGGACTGAACCCAGTACTTCGATTGACAGCATGATTGTGTGCAAACTCAGCTTGACACAACTTCGCATCCCAACTCTCCAAATTATCTTTCACAAGACATCTCAACAAATTTCCCAAAAATTTGTTTACCACTTCTGCCTGTCCATCGGTTTGTGGATGATAAGCACTGTTAATTAAACTTCAGCTTCGTTCCAATCATCTTCCACAAACTAATCCAGAAATGACTTAGAAAACGGGCATCTCTATCTGAAACAATGGATTCAGGTAACCCATGTAGTCGATAGATCTCTTTGAAGAATAATTGGGCAACATTCACAACATCTGTCGTCTTCTAGCAAGCAATAAAATGAACCATCTTTGAAAAACGATCTACTACTACATATATAGAATCATTGTCTCGTTGTGTTATCAACAATCCCAAGACAAAATCCATACTAACATCTACCCATGGTTTCGTAGGCATAGGCAACGGTATGTACAATCAAGCATTAGTGGCAGTTCCCACCGATACTTGGCAAACATGACATCTTTGCACAAACTTCTCGACCTCTTTCCTCATCGATGGCCAAAAATAAGAATCAGAAATCAACTTCAAAGTACGATCTCGGCCCACGTGTCCTTCGTGCAATTCTCTGATAATCTTCATCCTCAAACTGCAATGTAGAATACACAATTGATTTTCTTTGAACAGAAAACCATTGACTAGCATATAATCTTCCATATTCCCTTCTTTGACTCTGTCTATGACCTGCGAGAAATATGAATCGGTTGTTAGCAACTCTGGAAGTACATCAAAACCAACCACTTCGACTCGAATAGTCATAAGCAAATGATTCATTTGACTCAAAGCATCAGCTACACGATTAGTCACTCCCGATTTGTGCTTCACGACAAAAGTAAATTGTCGCAAATAAGCAATCCACGATGCATGCCTTGCAGCAAGTTTATCTTGACGTTGCAAATGCTTCAACGCTTCAAGGTCAGTATATATAACAAACTCCTTATGAAACAAGTGATGTCTCGAATGCTTTACGGCCTATACAATAGCATAGAACTCCACGTCATATGTATTGTATCTCATCTTTGCTCCAGATTGTTTCTCACTGAAATATGCAATAGGACACCCCTTCTGACTCAGCACTCCAATTCCAACCTTCGATGCATCCATATGCAATTCAAATAGCAACTGAAAATCTGGCAACACAAGGACTGGTGTTGTCGTCAAAAGTTCATTGATCTTCTCAAAAGAAAATTGAGCTTCCTTTGTCCACATGAACTACTTTCCTTTCATGCAATCAGTAACAGAAGTCATTCCACTACTAAAGTGTGGAATAAACCTTCGGTAAAATGATGTCAATCCATGAAAGCTTTTGACTTCTGTTATAGTCTTAGGTCGAGGCCAATCTCTGATTGCAGCGACTTTATGTTGATCCACCTGTATTACTTCTTTGGACACAATGTACTCCAAAAACAGAACACTTTGCGTTATGAACACGCACTTCTTCGTTGTAGCATAGAATTGTTTTTGACGTAGTATCATCAACACTGCTTTCAAGTGATGTATATGCTCCTTCATGCTAGCACTACAGACCAGAATTTCATCAAAATATACCACAACAAACTTCCCAATATATGATCTAAAAATCTGATCCATCACTCTCATAAAAGTACTTGGTGCATTTGAAAGACCAAACGGCATAACCAGCCATTCATACAACCACCTCACGAGTCTTGAATGTGGTATTACATTCATCTTTTGGTCTAATTCGAATATGATGATAACCACTCTTCAAATCAATCTTCGAAAAGAAAACAGATCCACTTATTTGATCTAACAGATCATCAAGTCTTGGCATAGGAAATCTGTATCTGACAGTGATCTTGCTGAGAGCTCTACTATCTGTACACATTCTCCATGAACCATCTTTCTTCGGGACTAACAAAGCAGGTACGACACAAGGACTAAGGCTTTCTCGGACTCTCCCTTGCTTAAGTAGCTCTTCAACTTGTCTCCTTAGCTCTACATACCCTTCCAGACTCATTCTATAATGTGGCCTATGCGGTAACACTGCACCTGGCACCAAATCAATTTGATGTATGTCCCTAAGCAGAGGTAATTCCTAAGTCAATTCGTCAGGAAATACAATTTCAAACTCTTTCAGTACAGACTTAGCTTTAGCAGGAATTTCAGGCTCTCCATGTGATTCAAATCCAATCAACAAAAATACTTCAAGACTCTCTTCTACCTCTCCAACAAATTCCTTCAAAGATAAAAGACTAGTTGAGTTTACCTTCTTCTCTGCTTTGATGTCACTTTGCTCACGCTTCTTAGGAACCAAAGTGATTTTAGTACTTTCAAACATGAAACTATAGTTGTTGGTTCGACCATCGTGTTGAACAGATCGATCATACTGCCATGGTCTACCCAAGAGCAAATGACATATGTTCATGTTAACCACATCACACCAAATATCATCCTTATATTTCAGCCCAATGGAAAATGACACATAAGCTCTTTTCCCTACGGTGACTTCTCCTTTCTTTAACCAAGCAAGCTTATAAGGTCTAGGATGTTTCTCAGTCTTCAATCCCAGCTTTTTAACAACTTCTTCAGAAATCATGTTATCACAACTACTTGCATCAATAACAAAACGACAAACCTTTCCAAGAATAGTACAAGTAGATTGCAAAATATTGCTTCGCAACCAACTTGGCTCGTCTATATGCTTTGGAGTTAAACATGATCTTCTCATCATTAAACTACTCCCTTCGTCCCCTGACTCTACTTCTTTCACATCATTTTCAATATCATCGTCAAATTTAGGTGGTAAAGAATAGTCCACTTCAGCTTCTACATCTTTGGCTATCATTGCTCTCTTCTTTAGCTTAGGACATTCATTGCGGCCCACCTCTTGACAATTAAAGCACTTGACATTTGAATTGACTTTCGTCTTAGCAACTTCATTGGCAACAGGTTTAGTCACTGGTCTGAAAACATTAGCACTGCTACTAACACTCTTGGTTTTGAATGTTGGAACTCGTGAACACTCCTCGTCTCCCTTGCTTCTCCCAAGCTAGAGTTTTCTGGTGAGCTTCAGCAACAGACATTGGATGGAACATATTCACAATGTCCTGAATATGAGTTCTCAATCCTCCAACATATCTAACATTCAACTGTTCCTCCGTTTCCATGATATCATTTTTTGCAATCAATTGATAGAATTCATCGGTATAGTCACTCACAAACTTCGTCTCTTGTCTCAAGTTTTGCAAACGTTGGTACATAAGAGACTGATAATTGTGAGGTAAGAATGTAGCTCTCATCATCTTTCTCATCTTTACCCATGTGACAACCTTTGGCTTTCACATTCTTTCACGAGTTGGCTTAGTTTGTTGCCACCAGGCAATAGCTCTTCCTCTCAAACGAGTAGCAACTAGCTAAAATTTTCGATTTACAAGCACATTCTTGAACTCCAGAGTTTCTTCTACATTCGACAACCAATCTAGGAATTCTTCTACTTACATTCCCCCTTTGAATTTTGGAATTTTTGTCTTCATTCCGGATTCCCAATTATGATTATTCTCTTGTTGACGATATGGATCTTGAATGCAACCTTGAGACTGAGAATGACTACTACTTCCTTCTTCAAAATCTGAATGATGACGATATCGATCATGACCATTTTCATGTCTCTCATCTCTACGGAATGGTTCTCGCGAAAAATCATTATGATTCCTATCTCGATCCAATGGTGGTGATCTTCTTCTTTCCGAATTTGATGACGAAATTCGATGCCCACCATGATTTGAATCAGGTGATGCTCTTCTTCTAGCTTGATTCATATCTAACATAAGCCTCTCTAATCTTTCAATTCCTTCATCAAATTTATCATTAATTCTCCTCTCCATTTGTTTAGCTTCTTCTCTCCTGTACATCTCTTCGACGTTTTGATGGCGATTAGCACGTCTTGGAGGCATTAAGATCTTCAAAAATCTATAATCAACTAAACTTACGCTTGCACGGCCCAA
Organism: Allium sativum; assembly: GCA_030737875.1. Lineage (NCBI taxonomy): Eukaryota > Viridiplantae > Streptophyta > Magnoliopsida > Asparagales > Amaryllidaceae > Allium > Allium sativum. The sequence goes on along the minus strand of CM060919.1, from coordinate 879,616,382 downwards.
ATTACTGGAACGGTCCAAACTGTGGCTCACGGTCTAAATGAGCTTACGATTTCAACTTTGGCGGGTTAAAGGCGATGGCGGGTTTTAAAATGAATGGTGTTTCAATTGGTGACGGTTCAACTGGTGAGAGGGTTCGACTTGAGATTGGATGACAACGATCCAAGGATGTCGGTCCAAAGGTGGATGACAGTCCAACAGTGTTGACGGTCCAAATGAGGGTGGCGATCCATTAGTGGTGGCGGAATGAATGGTTATCTGACGATCTGGTGGTGGCGGTCTTGTAAGATGATGAGGGTGATAATGGTGGTCCAAATGTAGGTAACGACGGTCGGAAATGGAATGGTGATGATGATGATACAAACCCGAATGGTTTCCGGCGATCCAACTAAGTGACGGAGATTTAGCGTCGGCGATCCAACCAAAAATGGCGATCAAGGCTCCGACGATCCAACCAAAAGATGGAAATCTCGCTCTGATACCAAACTGGCACAGCGTCCAGGATCAAACTTCACACGAATGGATGGATCCATGGAAAACGATCAAGGATTAGGTAGGTGTCCAACTATGTTGATCTTTCGATGTCAGCATCTCGTCATCTCTAACACGTTAATCTCACAAGATATCGTATTATCGATCTACGATTCTTCGAACGTTGATCACTCGCAAGCGATACCGTGAATCGGCTTCAAGTACGTTGATTCGAGCGCACTCGAATATCCGAAGATGGAGAAAAGAGATTACACTCAACTTCCAATTTTAATGGTGGCACAAAGCACACACAAAAATTTATTCAATAATCAACCCATTTACAACTCACACAATGGCCCTATTTGTAGGCTCACAACAGCACATACCCAAGCCCTAAAACAGAGCGCGACTCAAATACACGGTCTAAACCCGAAAACATGACCCAACAGACGCGGGCGACCCAACAGATACTACGACCCAAACTACAAAACATCAATACGACCCAATATGCAAGCGGCGTGATCCAACTTCAGGCGGAATGATCCAAAAGCGAACGACCCATCAACACTTTTTAAAGTTCGTACTTCCTCTTTAGATCGTTAGTCCTTTCTTCCTGGTCTTCTAACTCGCGGAACATCATAGTTAAGTCGTCGGACGACTTATACTCCCTCTCTTCAAGCTTTGGTCCGCAAAACAGTTCCCCTAGGACGCTGGACGATCCAAGGATTTCTCTTCTTGCTTTAGCTCGCTGGATGGCTTCTTTAGGGCGCTAAACGATCCAAAAATCCCTCCTTGCTTTAGGACACTGGACTCCTTCTCAAGGTCGTTGGACGTCTTATAATTCACCAATGAGCATTTTCCATGATGTGTTGCATCATATATTTATTTCCAAATGATTGCATATTGTATATATTTCTTAACTATGTAAGTTTATTATACATCTTTTCATCTGATTGTGATGTTATACATTGTGTCCAAAAATTCTAATTATTTATTACCCTTATATAGTCCAAGACTCTAGATGGTTTTTCAAGCTGCACATCATTAACAACCAGTATACTCTTAGTAAAAATGAAGTAAATTAAACAATTTTCTTTTTGTAATTAGCATTTATAAATTAATTGCATACTTGAACGTAAACTAATGTTGAAAATATTAAGTAGGCCGAGATCATTTCGAGATGTATTTTATGACTCGAGACATAATTCCGAGATGAACACCGATATACATTTATCTCGCCCAAGATCTCACTCAATACGAGATTGGATCCCAAAAAAATTCAAAATGAAACATGACCGCGAGATTTAAATCCTTAAAGATAACCATGTCTTTTGACTCAATTTTTTTTAGGTACTATTGAATTAACCATTCACCATTTTTACATGGTTCTAATTGAATATGGCCTAAACATCAACAAAACATTCTGATTATAAATTACATATTCATACAAAAACATCCAAGCTAGTATTTCAATATGTAACCTTTGAACTAGCATTTAAATATGTAATCTTCGACAATAATGGGGAAAAAATGATTCTTATCTAAATTTCATGAATATTTATACTGATTAGAAAAATGTCAAAATATTTAAATGTACTTTTGGATAATTTTACGCATATGTAACATATTTTTGAGGCACATCCACTATATATAGGCATATAAAATAAACAATGAGTATCTTTATCATTAAAAGAACCGCTGCATTTTTAACCCCAGGTAAACAAAGGTTTTTCTTATATAGGAAAAACAAACATTGAGCGTTCATCTTATTTTAGCATTTCAGAAGTTTTTTTGGATTGAAAGATATCATGAAGAATGAGTGTCAACATATCTCATGTCAAGTATAGCGTCATATACTGACCACCAATAATTTAATATACATGTTATTTACATATCAATAGAAAAAAATTGTTATAAGAGTAAACGTAAGGTCATTTAGAAAGAAAAAAATATAACCTAAAACCACCAGCTAGACAATAAAGCCTTCACCTAAAGAGAAACATAACTAACAACAATATATATAAGGGAAATAATCATTTAAGCAATAAGAGAACATAATTACGATAGTGAAATAAAATGAAATGTTACAAAATAAAAGACACTTGTTAATGAACTGCATGAAATAAATAAATTATCTAAACTGTTTGAAATGGAAAATAATAATATAATACACACAGACATACATGCACAATAAGTGTAAATAGAAAATTATCCACAAAAAAGAACGACATGTTTTCTAAAATAATCAATCCTTTAGCATCTTAAGTTACCATATAACCCTAGAAAATTTCCACTTGTTCGTTTTTTTCCCATAATCAGAAGCCTAGAATAACTAATTGTGTTGACTTAAAAAATTATATGCACTGCATTCCCATGTATAAGTGAACAATATTTTTTTACAACTCAAAGGTGGATACCCAGTGCCAAAGGCTCCCGTAACCAAACGAGAGGACTTCCCAGGCAGTCTCCCACCTAGTACTATTCTCACGACTTTCCGGGCTCGAGGGTGGTCGATTAGTGCGCACAGCATTTCCCTTACATCAAGCAAAAATATGTGCATTAAAAGCAAAACCATCCCTCGATCTTCTTCAATTATTTCATATTTATTTCAGTGGCATTAATAAAATAGTAACCATTTCCCTATTTTGTAGACAATGGACAAAATTAGTTCATATGGAACAAATTTAAATAACAACTTGTTGTTCATCAGTACTAACTGAAAATTACATTTCCCTCAAAACGTGAACAAACAAATTTTCCTTAAGAAGTTTGGTTCCGCAATTTTTACAAGCTTTACTTGGTACTCTAGGCATTAAAATAGAAGGGAATTTTATTTTAAAGGACAAACGTCTAAAAAAAATTAGCTTCAAGGACAGTCTTTTCAAAATTTAGCCATAAGGACAACATATGAAAATGAAACTATACGTTATCACTAGATGAAAATATTATGCAAAATTGATATCATGCACGTTGTCCTTACATAATTTTTATCAACTTTTGTCCTTATGTTATGTTTAGTTGAAAAGCTTGCCCTTGTCACACACAAAAAAAACCATGTCCTTAAGGTTAAAAAATCAATGAGTTTTGTCCTACACGCTATTTTCTTGAAAATAGAATTATATGAAATCTTGTTAAGAATTACACATATTTAGCTTATAAATAAGCCAACTGGTTTTATCCATTGAGCTCATTACAACTTAGACAAAAAAATGCTGAAAAGACATGATTATGGAATGATGAACATACAATTAAGGAACACTTGCATATAGTCAAGATTTGCTTGGACCTTATATATATATATATATATATATATATATATATATATATATATAATATTAATTAAAGAACGTACACAGGCAATACAAATAACAAAAAAACATTTAAATCTCTCACTTACAATGCAAGCTAAGGCTGTTGTTTTAATAAAAAGTTCTAAATGTAGTTGATTTATAAATCAGAACTCTCTAACTTGTTTGTTTTTTGTCTGCGTTCTGAATAAAATCATCTATACAGACAAAATAATTCAAAATATTTTTAGTACTTTATTTTTGAAATGTTGAATGTTATTTTCCCTAAACGCTGAATGCAAACAAACAAATAAGAATTCAGCGTTACGCAATCTGCCTTTAGACATCAAAGTTCAGCAATCAAAATTCAAACTTCAGCATTTTAAACAAACGAGCCTAAGCAAATAGAAAAGCAAGTGGCTTTCTTTTTAGTTATTAGATCAACCTGTAGATATCTGGATAATATCCATAGATTCCACAAGTTGGTTGCAGTAAAAAATTCCTTTGGGGATAAATCAATGGACCAATCGTGAAAAATATGATAGCTAAAAATCAAATCAGCACGTAAAGTTATAACCAAGATAATATTTTTAAGATAGCCAATATTTACCAGATGCTTCCAGCAAAAATTACTACTTTGATGATCCCTCAAAAAATTTCGAACTCTAAATAGATTAACTATATGATTATACTTGGTCTAGACAAAGAACACACAGTCCAAAAAAAAAAAAAAAAAACTATAAGCAAGAGCAGAAAAATAAGCATACCTCAAAGATTAAAAATCTTAATCTAGAAGTAGACAAATCGCAGTGCAAGTCCTTCTTCAAACGATCATTTCAATTGACAATAGATAGATGGCGGAAGAGATGGGGGGGCTAGGGCAACTTCGAGGGAGCGTCTGTACTGTTAAATGGTGAGGGCAGAAGTAATCCAACGGCTGAGCTTTGTAAACACCTTTGGCTGTCTAGCTTATTACTCTTTGTCCCGTTCAAAATATTAAATTACTTATTTTATTTTTACTGCTATATACTAGTGTCATGGCACGAGTTTCACACCTGAATTACCATTCTATAAATTATATATATTTAATCATACTTTTACACTGTAATAACATAGCTAGTTTTGGTTTATATTTTAAATTACAACACATCTTTTCCCCTACTTTTTTTTTTATTATTACTAAATATGAAAGAACTAATTTGTTAAGAAAAATTATTTTTCAGACCCTACTTTTAAGTGATATGATGTAGTCCCCTAATGTAAAGAGGTGTATATTGAACCGATAAAAAAAAGTTTGTTTTTTAAATTTTATTTTTACGTAGTATTAATATTTAGTTTGATATTACATGTAGAGATGCATTTTGAATTTTTAAATGCTTATTTGTTGGATTCTATTATTAAGCAATGAACATTTGAAGGGGCATTTTTAGTAGTCCACGTCTACACCAAAAAATGTGACACTAAAGATCTTATAACTATTAATAAAGAAAGATTTCGTTAAATGTAATTAATAATTTTAATTGTTGTTCCATATGATATTGATCGAAATCAACCAACATTTCAAGGGCGAGTTGATTTAACCAACCTAGTCTTTGAATGTAACGCAGTAAAATCGTTTTTTAACTTCGACTAAAATGAGAAAACAGATTAAAAACTAGTATAATGTCGTTGTTTTAATCTTCTATTTGCATGTTTGTTTCCCTACTGTTTGCATTTTTTTCGTTGTAGATAGTAGATTGTAAAGTGTTGCTTTGGTTTTGAAACGCAAAACAGTGAAAGGAAGTAAAAAAGAAAGAAAAGAAACACAAATAATGAAAGAACAAGGGCAGTTTAGGAATAAAGAGTGAGAAAAGAAAAAAGTGAGATGAATATTGTTTTTTAAAATTACTGGGATGGGAAGAGCAAATTGTGAGGTGCTAATAGATGGAGCCAATGATTTTTTAGCAATAAATTATTTATGTTTAAATTTTGGTGATTTCATTTGTCATGGTCTTTAATAATAATCTTTATCTTTAAACTTTAGTGATAGTTGTAATGTATTTGTGTAACGTCCCGTATTTTTGTGATTTAATAATTAATTTATTTAATTGTTATAATATATTGGTTCGATAATTTAAATAGTTTGAATTTAAATATTTTGAATATTTAAATAAATAATGAGATAATATAATTATTTCTGAAATAGTCAAAAATGGTTGAATTTGCAATATTGTGTAATTTGAATAATATATGATATTTAATTAAGTTTATATTTGAGTTATAATAACAAATATATTATTTAAATGACATTTGAACGTATTACTTATAAGATAAATTATAATTGAGCTCGCAATGTCGCGGCAGTTCGTAATATTTCGATTTGAACTTCAACTGAGTATACAAGATTCGTTATATGTCGGATTTCTTCGAAACATGAAACGTTCGAATCTAATTACTGTATTTTTCTAATGGAAGTGAAAAATCGAGATTTCACCTTATAAATTGCAAGTTATGTCCAAATCAAATTTTTAAATAGTCGGTATGGAATCATTTATAAACCATAACGAATTATTTAATATAATTAAATATTGGTTTCGAATTTGAAGAAGATTTTTGAGACATATACTTAATTTAATTTATAGATTTTTTCTGAAATTTTTATTGTGGAAAATTAACAACTTTTTGTTTGAAGTATTTTATGCCCTATGTCAACGCTTTTGAAATTTCAAAAAATAAGTTTAACTTGTCTATATTATTATATTTTTGGGATCGCTACGCACTCTTCGATACGACTGTATTTATATATATTTTTTCCTGTAGCGGTTCGTAATCAAATAGAGCTTTACGTAACAGGGTACGCTAAATTTTTAAATCATGAAATATATATATATATATATATATATATATATATATATATAACACGCATGTAGTTTACTTTAAGTTCCTTAGCACTGAAGTATACTTAGCCGAGAAGAAAGAGTATCTACAAACCACTTACAAACATCAACTCGTAGTTGATCGCCCCAATATACCATATCCCTTAAGTATCAGCGGCTATAAATACATAACGCACCGGGGGGTCTCATTTCTTCTTCCTGCAAATGAAAAGCTCATGGTCGAGCTTACGCGATGGCCTTCTAAAATCTTTACAGAATAAAATACTCGGCGAAATTTTTTAAAACTGCTGTATTTAAAATCCTCAAAGCACTCTCTTCATTTCTGGGTATAAATGGAGGGCTCGACATCTATTTTTGGATGCTAGAAATATTCACAGCATAGAGTATAAGCTAAGGATTTGGTTCATTTGGGTTTTGGCGAATAAAAGTTTCGCACTTTACCGTGCTAACCTGGGGAGGAAGCGGCGACGCGTTTTGGGTGAGGATGGGATGAGTTGTTCATGTGGTGCTAGAAAGGTGGGCTTTTGATGAAGATTCGTATAGGCGGGTATGTATAATGGAGACGCGAGATAGGGAAGTGGACTGCGGAATGACGCAAAGCTGTGGAAGGGGTTGGTCAGTGTGGAAATGCATGGGTGTAGAAAGGGGAGCTTGCGATAGTGATATACTTGAGCAAGATAAGATGGGAACTGTTCATATCGGGTTCAAGTGGGCACTAGCATGGGAGTTACGCATGGAAATATGGGTGAAACACTACAGAAGCTTGCGACAATCTTGTTTTGGCAGCTGGATAGTGGAGATTTGGGAAAGCATGGCTTAAGGGAGTTCGGAAGTGTCATGGTGATGAGAGCAAGCTTCATCCTGTACTGGAAGAAGAAGGGTACATGGTGGATCAGTTTTGTTGGCAGGCTGAGATGTTAAAACGCAAGGGCCGATTAAAAAAAAGAATTGTTGAATGGAGTAGGTCACACTTTTTTGTTTTGGAGGAGTTGGATTTAATACGTATGGAAGGAGAACACTATAGGAGATGGGCGGGTTGAACACTTGGGATGTGGGCCGATGCATAAAAGGTGAGGTCCAATTATTAAAACAAAGAAATAAATAATGTAGTTTAAGTTTTAAATTTATATGTATAACTTGTAAATTAAATATCTTGTACATACGATATCAGAATTGCGAGCAGTCAGTCGCGTTGGAATCGTATGGACGTAGGCTACACAATGGAACCGGTTTGGAGTGATTTGGTGGTCGTTACAATTTATGGCAAAGTAAAACGCCCGATTAATCAACTGACGTTAACCGTTATTTAACGATTAACGACCAAGGTGAGTAAACTCGCTAACTCTGTCCGGTTTTATAATTTTATAAACGTTATTTAATATTGATAAATAATGATTGAATGTTGCATGATGGTTGTTTGGATGATTTACAAATAAGTTAGTTGATAATTATATATATGAAGTTGTTGGTTAAATACTGATTTAATACTTTCATATTGATATGAAATTAGTGTTATTTATGTTGATTAACATATGTGGATGCAATGAAATAGGTTGGAGGGATCCAACTGGATTCCTCAACAATTATATTATTGTTTTTCATATATTACGTTATATGATGTGACAAATAATATATGGTTGATTATTGTGTGTTTGGAATGTTTTGAATAACATTGACCCTGAAATGATTGGTATTTAAATACCGTGAAAATATATGAGAAAGGAATTTCGAGTTTAAAAAGGGAAAATCTATTGTTTATTATTTTTAAATAATAGAAATTGAACATTGATTTGACCAGAATATAATAACTTGTTTAATTAAAACAAGGAGTTTGGTTTATAAACGATATTTAAAAACAAGATGAAATAATTGTTATTAAATAAATTGGAAATATAAATTCAAGAATGAAATTTAAAAAGGAAATTGTGAATCGATTCAAACAGGGAACGATGGAATTTATATCGAGTTCGAAATGTAAATAGAATTGAAACAAGTTATAAGGATTTATAATTAGTTCGACTTTGTCGAATATTTTAAAGATAAATTATTTTTAGAAATTATATATTTTAGAATTTAGAATTCGAAAAGATAGTATAATATTTGATTTGAAATCAATAATTTATAATCGATTTTGTAATCAAGACTAAGTATATACTTGATATAAAATTAACAAGAAGTTTACTTATAAATGAAGAGTATCAAGCGAAATATGATTATGAATTTATAAAATAACTAGATAAATGGATTTGAACCGGTAATGACATTTTTAAATAAAAATCCAGATTTATTTGATAAAATGAGTTTTGTTTTCTGTAAAGAAACTATACTCACATTTTAAAGTGAATAATGATTTAAAAACAAACGTTTTGTAGTTTTAAATGGAGTTAAGGAAATTAGAAACTGAATGCAGACTAGTTAAGTTGAACGGCTTTCTGGGTATTGATCTGATGTTGGTTTTGACCTTCGGGGTTAATACTTACGGTTTTGTTCTCTTACTAATTTACGGTTAGGGACTGATGGACGTGGAAGGATAGTGATACGTGAATAAGATGGAAATGTTTCCCGATGTAATTAAGAAATATTTTCTGTGATATAGAAAATAAATAGTTTAAAATAAATGGAAATGTTATCCAAAGATCGTGAGAAGCTAAATGAGTTAAAGAAATATTTGGGTAAAGATACTGAAGGGGAATTGGGAAATGAAATATTTTTTGATAAATCTATTTAAAGGGGCTTAGTGTTGATTGACGATTGCTCGGTAAGTTTTCCATTTGAAAATCTTACCGTTGTTTGTATATATGTTAGTTAAATAACCGACTATCAAAATTTTTGACCATTTTTATGTTGTCAATATAAAGAGACCGGGATCGTATTTTATTATCTGAAAACCACTCTTATGGGCATTAGCATTGCGAATCAAATATACTGAAGGCAATTTAAGATGGAGTTTATGCAAGGGTTGTTCTGGCGATCCTAGGTAGAAATTGCCTAAGATGGATTTACATAATAGTGCCTTCGGGTTTGTCCAGTCCTAGGACAACTTGAATGGATGAATGTCTGACAGAGTATATCTAATAGATCGCGTAAGTTGATCTCTTCAAACGTATTTATGTTTGGTGGCGGAGGAATTCGTTTCTCTTAGCTTTATACCCGTAGTATTTTTAGGGAAATCAATTTGTGATTTGGTAGGTTTGACGATGTGGCATTCAAAGTGAACAATGGCCAGACGCTTAAAAGGATACGTTATGACCCCAAGCCAAATGACAAAAATTGGGTAAGCAGCATGGTTAAGTGGGTCACACCCAATTAGGGTATATTGTCACCATCTAGAAAATATTCATATTTGTTACTTCTTTCGCTTCTGTATATCCCGGGAACGGTTATGTTGGTATACCAACTGTAAGGTGACAATATATTCAGACCATTCAAGCGAAAAGAATGGTCGGTCATGTGTGGCTAGGTTACAAGATGTTCTTGTTGAACTCTAGTGTATCCCCTCTAGAGCACACTGATCGGAAGGTGATCCCATACCTTGTCATAGTGGGAAATCCATCCTCCAATAAGGCCTGTGGTTTTTGATTATATATTATATATGTAGAGCGTGAGATAAAAGCGTTCTGCTAAATTGTTATTTACTTGATTAAGACATTATTATAATATCAGAAAATATTGATCTTAAGAAATGTTTTGGGTTATCGTTTGGTAAAAACCATCTGTGTTTATGTGTGGATCATTCATATGATAATCATTTCTTTTAAAAGGATTTTAAAAGTTAAACTAAGTGATTTGAGTTTACTCACACCAGTCCCATGACTGACCTAGAGTTTATTTTTCTTTGTTTTACCCTAAACCCTTGGGTGCCCAAATTTGTATAGGCAGTAAAGTAGTCGGGATTTTACAGATATACTTGGAAGGGCAAGGAGCAAGAGGCTTCAACATTTTATAGATATTGTTTAATTCTACTGTATAGTAAGTGTTGTACTCTGATATATATATATATATACAAGTACAGATTGTATTTCAGTATTAAGCTATATAATGTATTTTATTCACTCCTGTGAGATTCGTGTTTACCCTGATTCTATTCTGTTGTGAACTTCTTCTTAATCTATTCTAACTTTCTTTCTTTCTATTTCCCACCCTTTAACTTCTTTCTATTAATGATCTAATGTTTTCGATGCTTGATCAGTCGACATTGTGTTAGTGTCGATTTTCAGGGTTGAAAATCCAGTGGATCGTTGCAATTTGATCACATTTTTTGTGTAAATGTGAACTTCCAATAATACCCATTAACTAATCTATTCAATTTAAAATAATAGCTCATGGAATATCTACGTATCCAAAATAATAACCGATAAAAGTTAGCAAATGTATCGGGTCAAAATAAGATTGTTGGACCGAAAAGTGGCTCTAACACCCAAAATCATGTGGAATCCTCACTAACATGGATCATAGGATGCAAAACAGTAAATGACAGGGGACACACAATATTTTTTATAGTGTTTCGGCTCAAACCTAGCATACGTACACTTTATAGCTTCTTAAATTCTAGGAAGTTACAAGTATAAGTCTCACAATCCGTAAGATCCAATTATACACAACATCCTTGTGTTACGATAAGAAAAGAGATTTATACACGAAATCCTCATGTTAATTTGATTGGAATTGGGTTGATTATACTGTAATATTTACTTACGTTGAATAATGGTGGATGTCGTGTAGAGTTCAGAGGAAAGATCTCCTTCAAATGCCATGAAAACGTGTATTTATAGGCTACATATGCGGTTGGGTCAAATGACATGTGGCACACATCCAGTGGAACTCGGAGTTGTTGTGGAAGATGTGGAGAAAGGTTCTTTAGATCGTAGGTTGTCAAGTGGAACTCGATCCGAGTTATTAGCCTATAGAATAGGTGTAAATTCATGCTTAGGTAACTGTCCAGGTGGGATCTGGTCGAATATGTTAGACCCATATGGTTGGGGGTCGGGTCGAATATGTTATACCTGGATGGTTGGGGGTTGGGTCGAATATGTTAGACCTGGATGGCTGAACCCGAATGATTGCTTCATTCAGGCAAAGTCCAAGCTTTCTACTACTTCGTCACTTCATCCTAGTGAATGCCAGTTAGTATAAGATTATACTCAATTCTTGAGCAGCTCTCTTGACTTAATTCGAGATATGATGGCCTTGCCGAAAAGGCATGCCAACAAAGATATTTGTAATATCCCATATTTTTGCTAGTATATATTTAATTTATTTATTATTTTAAATATTATATTTGGAGTATTAATGGATTTTAATATTGAATTCGTTTATTTAAAACAAAATTTGAACGTTATAGTTTATATATAATTTAAATCCGGCTCGAAATGGCGCAGCAGTTCGTAATATTGAGTTTTCAACTTCAATTAAATATACAGGATCCGATATAAGTCGGATTTCTATGAAACAAGAAACATTTGAATCTTGTTGATTATAATTTTCATACGAAAGAGAAAAATCTAGATTTCGTGTTATTGATTGTCAGTTATTTCCAAATCAAATTTAAAATAGTTGCTATGGAAATCGTTATTAAAATATAACGTTTATTAATTAATACAAAAGGTTTTAATATAATTTGGACATAGTTTAACTTGAAATTGATAATATTGAGTTGTATAAATTATATTTGAAGCTATATGACATTTCCAGTTGGGTATTTATGATAATAATAATTTATTATTATTTTATTTGATTATTTTGGATTTTTATAATATTTTACTCGACATTATTATAAGCCTTTAAAGTGGCCATTTTGCAAATAGAGTTCATTTTCGACGAAATTAGCTTCATTAGAACCGTAATGTGAAATGAAATCTATAACGTTTGTTACAGATGAAAAGTTGAATTGTCTTAATAAAAATAAATATAAGTATTTGTACGATATGTCAAGTAGGTAGGATTTATAAAGATACTTATATAAGATTTGAAAGGATAATTATATTAGACTTGTTAAAGACGGTTACATATGATTCAAAAACAAATATAGTATTGTGTTGCAAATAAGTTGAAGAGTGTTTATAAAGAGATGTTAAAGAAATTTTATAGAGGATTCTATTTATAATGGAGTCGAAGCTCGAGTATAAGATTATAAAGGAATATCAAAGAATGGTAGAGAAGTGAATAATAGTTTACTTAATAACGAGTATAAGATTATAAAGGATTATCAAAGATTAATAGAGAAGTCTTAATAATTAATTAAGTCAACGTTGTTGAGATTTAAATAAGGTTTTCAAAGGAAAACGTGTGGTTAATAAACTTCTACCTATTTTGAAGATATGAATGTTATTGGTCAAGGTCTGAGAGGTAAATAAAATACCCCAACTTGAACGACTTCACGATTATCCAAGAATGGTATTAGTTTATAAGTGAAAGAAATTAGGGAAACATAAGCTATGATTTCCGTAAATAATATTAAAAGTTGTATTTAGGAAAAGTTTATAAGTGAATGAAAGGATTTTTAAGAATAATCTTAGTTATAATAAGAAGTAAAAGATAAGCTCCAAATATTGGAAGATTTAAAGAATATAATTAACAAATATTTAATTAAAGAGGCCAAGTAATGCCAAGTACTGAATCAGTAAACTCATTTCATTTTCATGATTATTTATTTGATAGTTTAATAACCGACTATCAAATGTAGCCAAATATGATTGTTGGTACGGTAAGACCGGGATCGAAATTATACTCGAAAATCATTCCGACCAGCAAATACATGAAGATGCAGATTGAAGATGGAGCAATTGAAGACCGTTGATCTTCATAAACGGAAGAACTACCTGTTGAATTTCTATGATTTAGCAGCCAAAGATATTTCGGTTCTGATTTTGTCGTGAGTGAAATATTTGGATTGCAAGGATTACTCGCTACTAATCCTTGGGGTGATACCTATATAGGTTGTGATATGAAGGTGTCTTCGGTTCATCATGTTCCTGGATGACTTGTATGGATGGATGTATGAAAGAGTATTTCCGAAAGAGTCACGTACGTTGATTTCTTCAAACGTACCATGTAACATCCTATATTTTTACGGTGTTATAATTAATTAATTTAATTATTTAAATAGAGATTCAGAGATTTGAAATGGTCATTTAAATTAAATAACTTTGAATATTTAATTAAAATAATAATTAAATAATATATTTAATTTTGAAGTAATCAAATTAACTGAAATGGCAATATTGTGTGAATTGGGCAATTCAAAATATATAATTCAGTTTGGAATTGAATCTGAATAACGAATATATGATTTAAACGAAGTTTGAATGTAGAATTTTAATATAATTATAATCAAGCTCGAAATGGTGCGGCAGTTCGTAATTTAGCGATTTGAACTTTAAACGAATATACAGAAGCCGTTTTAAATCGGATTTCCGTGAAACAAGAAACGTTCGGAGCTGGCGAAGTATATTTTTCTAATGGAAGAGAAAAATCGGGATTTCATTGTGTAGATTTTGAGTTATGTCCAGATCAAATTTTCGAAAAGTCGTTATGGAATTCCTTTATAATCTATATCGATTTATTTATATTATAAAAGGATTTTTATATATATTGAATACTGATTTAATCTGGATTTGAAATGCCGAGTTATCAAATTCAGATAGGATTATTTTGGAGTTATATGATATTCTATTGTGAATATATACAATAATATTTATTTATAAATATTTAGTTTAATTATTTTAAATATATTAATATTTAAAAGGTTATTTAGAGCTTTAAAAATAGACAGTTTTGCAAATGAACTCCGTTTTCGATCAAACTAATTTTGTTGGATCCGAAATATTAAATTATTGTTAGATTTCAATTTTCATGATTTTTGAAGTCAATATGTGGTCGTACGGGATTTTAATGTGAAATACAGTCAATAATTTGACTTTAAAAATACATTGTGTGAGCAAACGGACTCGGAATTTGACGATTGTGTCTGTAGTGTCGAATTGTAGTTGTATGTCCATTTTTATGAAAACTGGGTATTGTATGTGATCGTATGGATTTTTAATTGACAAATGAAATAGCGGTAGATTAATATAAAATGAAATAATCGATTAAAAAACAATATTATATATTCTCTATAAATATCCTTAAATCTTCTAACCCTAAATTCATTTCTCTGGTCAACGTTCTTCTTGTTTTCTAAGTCGCCACACAAAGGATCAATACGTAAGAAATATTATCTTCAAAAATTGAAATAAAATAGTAGAAAAATCTATAAATTCCTACATAAATATATTTGGATTCACGGGAAAGTTCTCTCCACCGCTGTACCAATTTCAAGGAGTTCGAACTTCATTCTTTATGCTAAAAAAACATGAAAGGTGATGGAAATTGAGGGATTTGGAACAACAAGGTGCGATTCCGATTGTGTGTTCGACTTCCTGGGTAAGTTTGGCTCCTTTGTTATTTTTTTGAGAAGATTCTGTGCACTTTAGGGTTGCGTTAGTACTGTAACAGTGTCGAGGAAGGCTAAGAACGGAATTCGTTCAAGGGCGTCGGTCTGAGTGGGATGGTGAGCGGTTGCGGAAGATCTCGATGGGGATTGTGGTGGTGTAAGCAGTTTAGAATTCAGTGGGAGAACGAAGGACAGATTGTCGCGGAAGGGATCAGATATGGCAAAATGCAAGGTAGCAGGTCACATTTCTATTCACAAAGAAGAAGATGGGTTACAGAAGGGTAGAACGAGATAGGGAAGGGTGAGTTCGGTTGTTGATGCTTGTTCTGATGGTAGCAGTACTTGTAAATGGAGATTGGACAAATGTTTGTAGTATTGTGGGGGAAGGAATCAACATGTGAAATGGGCAAACATTGAGCTGAACTATAGTAAGTGTTGTGGTACAAATAGATGATTGTCTTGACCAAAAAAATGGGTTACGGGTTTAATGATATGTAGGAGTAGAAGAATTAACTGTGAACAATGTATATATTGAAATGAAGATAGAGGATGCTGAGATGTAATTGTCCAACGGTGAAGAGATTTGCAAGAGAAGATGTATGGTATTGTTAGTTTGGAGGTTTGGTATTTGCCTGGAGCGTGTAATTTCGATTGGGGAAGATGATTGAGTGGGCTGGGCTTATACGGGTGGGATGTTGGGTTGACAAAGAAGGTTAAGCCAAAACCTAAAAATAAACTAAGTGTTTCATTCAAACTATAGTATTAAAACTGGTAAATTGAATATCTTTTTCATATGTTAACGGAATTCAGATAAAAAAACAAGATCCAATGGGATCGTATGGACGACAACTACACCATGGAACTGACTGCGATTGAATTAGAGCTCATTACAATTTATAGCGAGATAAATTGTCCGTCTGAATCAAGCGACAGTTATCGTTATTTAACGATGATCGTCCAATGTGAGTAAAACTTACTAACTCTATCAGTTTATATTTTTATAAAGATAATCTAGTAATGATAAATGCTGATTTACTACTGTGTGTAGATTGTTTGGTTGAATTGCTTATGTATTGGTTGAAGTTATAGATAACGATATATATATATAAATATAAATCGTTAATCAAACATTGATTCTGTTTATCAAAATATTTCATATTGAAATGAAATCAATGTTAGTTATATTGTTTAACATATGTGGATGCAGGGAAACAGGTCGGAGGAATCCAACTGGATTCCTCAACATTTATTTTACTGTTTTTCATATATTGTGTTATATGATGTGATATGAAATCTGTTGTTGATTCTATATGTTTGAATGATGCCGATCATTGTTATATGGTACGTTAAATACCATAAGGAATATTGGAATGTTAAAAAGGAAATTTTCAATGGTATATTGAAAAAGAAATATTTATAAAATCAAAAGATTTAATAAAAAGAAACAATTTTAAAATAAATAGGTTATAAAAGAAATAATTATTTGAAAAATAAATATAGAGATTATAAAAGGGAATATTTGTGAAACATTTACAAATAGAATTGAAAGGGAATATTTGTAAAACATTTACAAATAGAATTGAAAAGGGAATATTTGTAAAACATTTACGAATAGAATTGAAAAGGAAATATTTGTTGAACAAATAAGAAAGATAAAAGGAAATATTTATTTAGAAAATAAATAAAGTCATAAAGGAAATATTTATATGAAATAAATATAAACAAATAGAAAAGGAAATATTTGTAAAACAAACAGAAAAGGAAATATTTGTAATCGAATAGAGTTATCAAATATAATTTATTCAATAAGAGTTAGTTGATTAGAGTAAATCGATTAGAGTTAATCAATTAGAGTAAATCAATTAGAGTTAATCAATTAGAGTAAATTAACTAGAGTTAATCAATTAGAGTAAATCGATTAGAGTTAAACAATTAGAGTTAATCGATTAGAGTTAATCAGTTAGAGTTAATCAGTTAGAGTTAATCAATTGGAGTGAATCGATTAGAGTTAATTGAGTTAGAATTGACCGATTAGAGTTAATCGAGTTAGAGTTATTTGAAAGGAGTTAATCGAGTTAGAGTTAATCAAATTAGAGTTAACTGATTAGAGTTAATCGAGTTAGAGTTAAGTGAATAGAGTTAATTGAACAAGAGTTTGTCGTATATTAGTTATTCGAATAGAGTTAGTCGGATTAGAGTTAGTTGAATTAGAGTTATTCGAATATAGTGTATTCGAAAGGAGTAATCGACTATAGTTTATTCGAAAGTAGTTAATCGAATATAGTTTATTCGAAAGGAGTTAATCGAATATAGTTTATTCGAAAGGAGTAATCGAATATAGTTTATTCGAAAGAAGTTATCGAATATAGTTTATTCGAAAGGAGTTATCGAATAGAGATTATTCGAAAGAGAGTTATACGTTGAAATTCGATTATATCGATTTCGAGAAAGTACTATTTACTTTCTGGTTTTTAAATCAAGATTTATTTATTCAGTTATAAATTGTCTATTTAGTTATTTAGTTAAATTAAGGAATAAAAGTTATATTTTGAAGTTAGATATTTCAGAAGTAGGGATTATAACACTATTGTTATAAACAAAATGTTTTCAATAAAGAAGTGGATTCGTAAATAGAATCTGAGAGTTACGTAAGGAAGTTTGTTAAAGATTTAGAAGGTGAACTTCGTCTATTTCGAAGTTAGAAATGTTGTTCAATTAAGGTCTGAGAGGTAGTTATATCCCAACTTGATTGACTTCGTTTATAACTAAGAAAGGGTTAAGGTTCGATAGTGGAGGTTGGTTAAGTGAATTTAGTTAATGAGTGAAATGTTTTGAGTTGGCATAGCGATGTTTTATTTAAACATCTATTTAAATCCAAATGAAGGAGTTTTGGAAATGTTTTCCAAATAAGAATCATAAATATTTCTATTGTAAAATAAAATAGAAATGAGAGTAAAAATGAAAATGTTTCCCAAGGATTAATAACATATATAAATTTAGAAAATAGAAATTTACGAATATATGGAAACAGGAATAGGAAAATGGATAATTGAGTGACAAATTAAATTGAAGGGAATCAGTGTTGATTGATGATTTGCTCGGTAAGATTTCCATTTGGAAATACGGCCATTGTTTGTACACCTGTTTTTCTTTGATAGTTAAATCACCGACTATCAAGGTTTCTGACCATTTTCCGTTGTCAATACGGAGAGACCGGGATTAGATTCATTATCTGAAAACCACTCTGTATGGGCATTAACATTGTGAATCAAATATGATGAAGATAATTGAAGACGGAGTTATGCAAGGGTTGCTCTGGCGATCCTAGGTAGAAATTGCCTAAGGTGGATTTAAAGAATAGTTCCTTCGATTTGTCCAGTCCCAGGACGACCCGTATGGAAGAATGTCTGACGAAATATATTTAATAGATCGCGTAAGTTGATCTCTTCAAATGTATTTATGTTTGGTGGTGGAGGAATTCGTTTCTCTTAGCTGTATACCCGTTGTATTTTTGGGGAAATCAATTTGTGATTTGGTGGGTATGACGATGTGACATTCAAAGTGAATAATTGTGTGATCTGTTAGAGATAAGCGTGGCCTCTAGGCTCACAATCTGGAAATGACAAAAATCGGGCAGGCAGCATGGCTAAGTGGTTGGCTGCCAATTAGGGTGAATTATCACCTATCTAGAGATATTCATTTCATTCTTTAATATATTCGATGCTGTCCCATTCGGGAAACAGTTGCTGATCCCAATCGTTAGTGATATACATTCGATACACTCAATGGAAATGAGTGGTCGGTCATGTGTGGCCAGGTTGCAAGATGTCCTTGTTGAATCCAGTGTATTCCTCTCTAGAGGTACAATATCGGAAGGTGGTTCCATACCTTGACATAATTGGTAATCCATTATCCAATAAGTGCTCGCGGTTTTGATCGTATACTATGTATGTAGAACGTGAGATGAAAGGCTTTCTGCTAAATGATTATTATATTGTGGTTGATAGATACTATCATAATATCAAAAGAATTTAGATATAAAGATTATTTTGGATTCTCATAAGGGAAAAACCCGTTCTGTTATACGGCGTGGTCTTATGAGATATCTTTATTTCCTCAAACCCGTTTTAAATTGTTTTACTCACACCAGTCCCATGATTGACCCAGAGTTTGTTTTGTTTTGTTTCCCCAAACTCTTGGGTGCCCAATTTTGTACGGGCGGTCAAGTAGTCAGGAGTTTACAGATATACTTGGAGAGCTTGGAGCAGGAGGCTTCAGGATTATATAACTATTGTTTATTTCGCTGTGTTGTAAGTGTTGTACTCTGATAATGTTACTGTATACATATACTGATTTTATTTCAAGGATATGTTATCTATTATATGTTGTTCGTTCCGCTGTGAGAATCGTGTTACTCTGATGTTGTATGTTCTTCTTCTTCTTCTATTCTAAGTTTCTATCTTATCTATTCTCACCCTCTGTTTTCTTTCATGGACTATCTGGTATTTCCGATGCTTGAATAGTCGACATTGGGATTTATGTCGAGTACTCAAGGTCGTAAAAAACCCGGGTCGTTACAGTGGTATCAGAGCTTAACGTTAAGTAATTACCTTGGCTCTGTAGTGTGACTCAGTAGAGATGGGGTTAGTAATACCCTAGATTGAGTTGAGTGTATATATACGAGTGAACGTATTTGTTATTTGATATAAAAAAATAGTTTTATATTGTGGAGTTTTATTGATTGAGTTGTTGATGGGTTCTGGTCGATCAATTTGATCCACTGTATTGGTAGGGGTTTAAACACTTAAATACGATGGACCGACACAGTATGTTTTGAAAAGAGGGTAAATGAAATAATTTACCCAAAATATATTTTGATATAAACAAAGTATAGATATTTGAAATATTATAGTATATTGGATGTGTTGGTTGTGATTATATACAGATAAGATTATAATTGAAACAGTTATGTAAATAACCAACCAATGTTTCGTATAAGTGTTACGAAATGAATTAAATCAAAATTTAAATCAGAATTGAAATTTAAAACTCTGGAGATTTGGAAAGGTGTTTGTAAATGGACTTGGATTAAATATATGGAAAATTTAAAATTCTGGGAGATTTTAAATTATTTTACAAGCATTGAGAAGGATATTCTGAAATAATTTCAAAATAGAAATGATTCAGAAATGGTTTTGAAAAGTGATATAGTATTAAACTCACTTTGATAGCTGGGAAATAACTCTGATGATGCTGGCCACATCCTCAGTGTTCATTTTCGAGTTTCTAGTGTCGGATTACTACCAAAGATTATGTTTTTAAAATTGTTTTGTGAAAACAAGTTATTCAGAAATTCAAAGGTTTTGAATTGTTAATATGATTCAAATTGATTTGAAATAAAAACTCAGGAATTTAAATTCTAGAATTTAAATTTAACTTGTGAAGTTAAATAGGACGAAATGGTAATAGTAAATAAATAAATTAGAATTTAGCTCAAGATAAGTTGAATAAAACTGGAATTGATCAGAGAATAATCTGGAATGGAATTTAGTTGATGAGTTAAGAAATTGAAAATCGGGAATCGAACTTTGGTTTGAAATGAAATTTGACTTAGTTATAAGCAAATGGTTGGATTTGTGGATAAAAACAGATTGGAATTTGATTGGGATAACATTGGTATATGTTGAATCGGTAACAGATGCAAAGGATATAGTGATATGCCCGACAAAAAGGTACAAATTTATTTTTATATGGGTATGAGATTTTGATGAGCCGAATTGGCAAGCCGCTTGGCTGTTTGATTTTCTTTTGGATTAGGAATGGCCTAGAGAGGCGAGTTGTAGTTGTACCGATTGACCAGTACAAAGGAGGTGCTGGCGAAATTTTTCGAAAATTTCGGGTGTTAGAAAATTTTCAGGATTTTTGAAAATTTTCGTAGATAAGAATTAATTAATATTTTAATTGAAATTAATTGGTTCAGTTGAAACTGAAGTTAAGAAGTGAACAAATAAGTTCTAACCAGTCAATAGGGTTTGTTTTCTACCTTAGTAATTTCGAGGATAAAATTATTTTAAGGAGGGAAGAATGTAATGTCCCATATTTTTATGGTATTATAATTAATTTATTTAATTATTTAAATAGAGATTCAGAGATTTGAAATGGTCGTTTAAATTAAATAACTTTGAATATTTAATTAAAATAATAATTAAATAATATATTTAATTCTAAAATAATCAGAATTCGCTGAAATGGCAATATTGTGTGAATTGGGCAATTCAAAATATATAATTCAGTTTGGAATTGAATTTGAATAACGAATATATGATTTAAACGAAATTTGAACGTAGAATTTTAATATAATTATAATCGAGCTCGAAATGGCGCGGAAGTTTGTAATTTGGCGATTCGAACGTTAAACGAATATATAGAAGCCGTTTTAAATCGGATTTCTGTGAAACAAGAAACATTCGGAGCTGGCGAAGTATATTTTTCCAATGGAAGAGAAAAATCGGGATTTCATTGTGTAGATTTTGAGTTTTGTCCAGATCAAATTTTCGAAAAGTCTCTATGGAATTCCTTTATAATTTATATCGATTTATTTATATTATAAAAGGATTTTTATATATATTGAATACTGATTTAATATTGATTTGAAATGTCGAGTTATCAAATTCAAATAGGATTATTTTGGAGTTATATGATATTCTATTGTGAATATATACGATAATATTTATTTATAAATATTTAATTTAATTATTTTAAACATATTAATATTTGAATGGGTTATTTAGAGCTTTAAAAACAGCAAGTTTTGCAAACGAACTCTGTTTTCGACGAAACTAATTTTGTTGGATCCGGAATATTAAATTATGGTTAGATTTCAATTTTCGTGATTTTTGAAGTCAGTATATGGCCGTACGGGATTTTAATGTGAAATACAGTCAATAATTTGACTTTAAAAATATGTTGTGTGAGCAAACGGACTCGGAATTCGATGAAACAAGTTTCATTTAGTCTGTAGTGTCAAACTGTAGTTGTATGTCCATTTTTATCAAAATTGGGTATTGTATGTGATCGTATGGATTTTTAATTGACAAATGAAATAGTGGTTGATTAAAATAAAATAAAATAATCGATTAAAAAAAGTATTATACCTTCTCTATAAATACCCTTAAAGCTTCTAACCCTAAATTCATTTCTCTGGTCAACGTTCTTCCTGTTTTCTAAGCCGCCACACAAAGGATCAGAACGTGGGAAATATTATCTTCAAAAATTGAAATAAACGAGTAGAAAAAACTATAAATTCCTACATAAATATATTTGGATTCACGAGAAAGTTCTCTCCACCACTGTACCGATTTCAAGGAGTTCGAACTTCATTCTCTATGCTGCAAAAACATGAACGGGGACGGATATTGAGGGATTTGGGACAACAAGGTGCGATTCCGATTGTGTGTTCGAGTTCCTGGGTGTATTTGGCTCCTTTGTTATTTTTTTGAGAAGATTTGTGCACATAAGGGTTGCGTTAATACAGTAATAGTGTCGAGGAAGGCCAAGAACGGAATTCGTTCAAGGGCGTCGGTCTGAGTGGGATGGTGAGCGGTTGCGGAAGATTTCGATGGGGATTATGGTGGTGTAAGCAGTTTAGAATTCGATGGGAGAATGAAGGACGGATTGTTGCGGAAGGGATCAGATATGGAAAAATGCAAGGTAGTAGGTCACATTTCTATTCACAAAGAAGAAGATGGGTTACAGAAGGGTAGAACGAGATGGGGAAGGGTGAGTTCGGTTGTTGATGCTTGTTCTGATGGTAGCAGTACTTGTAAATGGAGATTGGACAAATGTTTGTAGTATTATAGGGGAAGGAATCAACACGTGAAATGGGCAAACATTGAGCTGAACAATAATAAGTGTTGTGGTGCAGATAGATGATTGTCTTGACAAAAAAAAATGGGTTACGAGTTTAATGATATGTAGGAGTAGAAGCATTAACAATGAACAATGTATATATTGAAATGAAGATAGAGGGTGCTGAGATGTAATTGTCCAAAGGTGAAGAGATTTGCAAGAGAAGATGTATGGTATTGTTAGTTTGGAGGTTTAGTATTTGCCTGGAGCGTGTAATTTCGATTTGGGAAGATGATTGAGTGGGCTGGGTTTATACGGGTGGGATGTTAGGCCGACAAAGAAGGTTAAGCTTAAATCTAAAAATAAACTAACTGTTTTATTTAAATTATAGTATTAAAACTGGTAAATTGAATATATTATTCATATGTTAACGGAATTCAAAAAAAAACAAGATCCAATGGGATCGTATGGACGACGACTACACCATGGAATTGACTGCGATTGAATTAGAGCTCGTTACAATTTATAGCGAGATAATTGTCCATCTGAATCATGCAACAATTATCGTTATTTAACGACGATCATCCAATGTGAGTAAAACTCACTAATTCTATCAGTTTATATTTTTATAAAGATATTCTAGTAATGATAAATGCTGATTTACTACTGTGTGATGATTGTCTGGTTGAATTGCTTATGTATTGGTTGAAATTATAGATAACGATATATATATAAATCGTTAATCAAACATTGATTCTGTTTATTAGAATATTTCATATTGAAATGAAATCGATGTTAATTATATTGTTTAACATCTGTGGATGCAGGGAAACAGGTCGGAGGAATCCAACTGGATTCCTCAACATTTATTTTACTGTTTCTCATATATTGTGTTATATGATGTGATATGAAATCTGTTGTTGATTTTGTATGTTTGAATGATACCGATCATTGTTATAAATACCATAAGGAATATTTGAATATTAAAAAGGAAATTTTCAACATTATATTGAAAAAGAAATATTTATAAAATCGAAAGATTTTATAAAAAGAAACATTTTTAAAATAAATAGATTGTAAAGGAAATAATTATTTGGAAAATAAATATAGAGATCATAAAAGGGAATATTTGTAAAACATTTACAAATATAATTGAAAAGGGAATATTTATAAAACATTTACAAATAGAATTGAAAAGGGAATATTTGTAAAACATTTACAAATATAATTGAAAAGGAAATATTTGTTGAACAAATAAGAAAGATAAAAGGAAATATTTATTTAGAAAATAAATAAAGTCATAAAAGGAAATATTTATATGAAATAAATATAAATAAATAGAAAAGGAAATATTTGTAAAACAAATAGAAAAGGAAATATTTGTAATTGAATAGAGTTAGTCGAATAGAGTTATCAAAAATAATTTATTCGAATAAGAGTTAGTTGATTAGAGTAAATCGATTGTAGTTAATCAATTAGAGTAAATCGATTAGAATTAATCAATTAGAGTAAATCGATTAGAGTTAATCAATTAGAGTAAATCGATTAGAGTTAATCAGTTAGAGTTAATCAGTTAGAGTTAATCAATTAGAGTTAATCAATTGGAGTGAATCGATTAGAGTTAATCGAGTTAGAATTAATCGATTAGAGTTAGTCGAGTTAGAGTTAATTGAAAGGAGTTAATCGAGTTAGAGTTAATCAAATTAGAGTTAATCGTGTTAGAGTTAATTGAATAGAGTTAACTGAACAAGAGTTAGTTGTATATTAGTTATTCGAATAGAGTTAGTCGGATTAGAGTTTGTTGAATTAGAGTTATTCGAATATAGTTTATTCGAAAGGAGTAATCGAACATAGTTTATTCGAAAGTAGTTAATTGAATATAGTTTATTCGAAAGGAGTTAATCGAATATAGTTTATTCGAAAGGAGTAATCGATTATAGTTTATTCGAAAGGAGTTATCGAATATAGTTTATTCGAAAGGAGTTATCGAATATAGTTTATTCGAAAGGAGTTATCGAATATAGTTTATTCGAAAGGAGTAATCGAATATAGTTTATTTGAAAGGAGTTAATCGAATATAGTTTATTCGAAAGGAGTAATTGAATATAGTTTATTCGAAAGGAGTTATTGAATATAGTTTATTTGAAAGGAGTAATCGAATATAGTTTATTCGAAAGGAGTTAATCGAATATAGTTTATTCAAAAGGATTTATCGAATATAATTTATTCGAAAGTAGTTAATCGAATATAGTTTATTCGAAAAGGAGTTATCGAATAGAGATTATTCGAAAGAGAGTTATACGTTGAAATTCAATTATATCAATTTCGAGAAAGTACTATCTACTTTTTGGTTTTTAAATCAAGATTTATTTATTCAGTTATAAATTGTCTATTTAGTTATTTAGTTAAATTAAGGAATAAAAGTTATATTTTGAAGTTAGATATTTCAGAAGTAGGGATTATAACACTATTATTATAAAAAAATTTCTTCAATAAAGAAGTGGATTCGTAAATAGAATCCGAGAGTTACATAAGGAAGTTTGTTAAAGATTTAGAAGGTGAACTTTGTCTATTTCGAAGTTAGAAATGTTGTTCAATTAAGGTCTGAGAGGTAGTTATACCTGATTGACTTCGTTTACAACTAAGGAATGGTTAAGGCTCGATAGTGGAGGTTGATTAAGTGAATTTAGTTAATGAGTGAAATGTTTTGAGTTGGCATAGCGTTGTTTTATTTAAACATCTATTTAAATCCAAATGAAGGAGTTTTGGAAATGTTTTCCAAATAAGAATCATAAATATTTCTATTATAAAATAAAATAGAAATGAGAGTAAAAATTGAAATGTTTCCCAAGGATTAATAACGTATATTTTCTAAATTTAGAAAATAGAAATTTACGAATAGATGGAAACAGGAATAGGAAAATGGATAAATGAGTGACAAATTAAATTAAAGGGAATCGGTGTTGATTGATGATTTGCTCGGTAAGATTTCCATTTGGAATACGGCCATTGTTTGTACACCTGTTTTTCTTTGATAGTTAAATCACCGACTATCAAGGTTTTTTTTTTACCATTTTCCGTTGTCAATACGGAGAGACCGAGATCAGATTCATTATCTGAAAACCAATATGTATGGGCATTAACGTTGTGAATCAAATGTGATGAAGATAATTGAAGACGAAGTTATGCAAGGGCTGCTCCGGTGATCCTAGGTAGAAATTGCCTAAGATGGATTTAAAGAATAGTGCCTTCGGTTTGTCCAGTCCCAGAACAACCTGTATGGAAGAATGTCTGACAGAGTATATTTAATAGATCGCGTAAGTTGATCTCTTCAAATGTATTTATGTTTGCTGGCGGAGGAATTCGTTTCTCTTAGCTGTATACCCGTTGTATTTTTGGGGAAATCAATTTGTGATTTGGCAGGTATGACGATGTGGCATTCAAAGTGAATAATTGTGTGATCTGTTAGAGATAAGCTTGGCCTATAGCCTCACAACCGGGAAATGACAAAAATCGGGCAGGTAGCATGGCTAAGTGGTTGGCTGCCAATTAGGGTGTATTATCACCTATCTAGAGATATTCATTTCATTCTTTAATCTATTCGATGTTGTCCCATTCGGGAAACGGTTGCTGATCCCAATCGTTGGTGATATACATTCGATACACTCAAGCGAAATGAGTGGTCGGTCATGTGTGGCCAGGTTACAAGATGTTCTTGTTGAACCCAGTGTATTCCTCTCTAGAGGTACACTATCGGAAGGTGGTTCCAAACCTTGTCATAGTTGGTAATCCATTATCCAATAAGTGCTCGCGGTTTTGATTGTATACTATGTACGTAGAACGTGAGATGAAAGCGTTTCTGCTAGATGATTATTATATTGTGGTTGATATACACTATCATAATATCAAAAGAATTTTGATATAAAGATTATTTTGGATTCTCACAAGGGAAAAACCCGCTCCTTTATACAGCGTGGTCTTATGAGATATCGTTATTTCCTCAAACCAGTTTAAATTGTTTTACTCACACCAGTCTCATGACTGACCCAGAGTTTGTTTTGTTTTCCCTAAACTCTTGGGTTCCCAATTTTGTATGGGCAGTCAAGTAGTCAGGATTTTACAGATATACTTGGAGAGCTTGGAGCAGGAGGCTTCAGGATTATATAGCTATTGTTTATTCCGCTGTGTTGTAAGTGTTGTACTCTGATAATGTTACTGTATACATATACTGATTTTATTTCAAGGATATGTTATCTATTATATGTTACTCGTTCCGCTGTGAGATTCGTGTTACTCTAATGTTGTATGTTCTTCTTCTTCTTCTTCTTCTATTCTAAGTTTCTATCTTATCTATTCTCACCCGTCGTTTTCTTTCATGGACTGTCCGGTATTTCCGATGCTTAAATAGTCAACATTGGGATTTATGTCGAGTACTCAAGGTCGCGAAAAGCTCGGGTCGTTACATACCAAGTTGATGGCGGAGAAGTGTACATTCTCTTAGCTTAACAAGTAGAGTATTTTTGTGGACGTCAATTAGTGATTTTCTGGTGGATCTGACGATGTGGCATTCAAAGTAAATGGTGACCAGATGTTAAAGTAATATTTAAATGAAATTTATTTTCATATTACCATTATATGGTTCTGATGAGATGATTGATTTGGTTGTTGACCGTTGAACTGAGATTCAGCATTTGTTTTGTTTAAACCAGGGGATAATATTGATTGAGTAAATCACAGTATATGGCCTATAAATCATCGTTTTCTACATATTGTTTTACCGTCAGGTAAATCGACAGAAGTGAAGTTATAAAATTTATTTTATAACCAAAGATTTTTAATCTACTATTTTGAATAAAAGTTTGTTTAAAGAAAATAAATATTTATAATTATTAGTCAAGTTTATAATTAATTATTAATTGATTTTATAATGTAAATTCTTATGTTAAGAAGATTTATAAGCAAATGAACAGAAATTAACCTGATGGTTAAGGGTTGGATAATTGTTTTTGTTAAGAAACAATTGAATGAAATTATTTAAAGTAATTAACTATATTATTTAATTTAAAGGAAGGACTATAATTGGATTAGGTTAACGAATTAATTGTGTTTTGAGTTGACTAAGTCGACTGTTTTAACTAGGATTGTTTATTAAATTAAATTGTTTTGAATTAATCTAATGTAATAAATTTAACGAATATTTGTTTTAATAATAAGATTTTAAAAAGGAATTTAATATTTATTTTAGTTAATTAAGAAATTATACTATAGTTAATGATTGAAGTAAATTATTATTTTAATTAATAATAATTTAGGAGATTACTTCTTAATTGAAATTCATTAAAAAAGTGATCGAAGTTGAAATGAACCTAATCGAAATGTGAGAGGAGTTTATGAACAGGTTTTATATTAAAATCAAGTTTTTATAACGAAGTTGTAAAAAGGATTTTAAGCGAATATAATAGTTTAAATCAAACATTTACTTAATATTTGAAGTTAGAAGAAGGAAATTGAGAAATTGGGAAATGGTATGAAATAACGAAGTGAGATTTATTTTGAGGATCGGAATGTGATATTCTGAAGCTCGGAATGTTAAGCGGAGTTGGATTTATTCTGAAGTTCGAAATGTTAATCAAAGGCGAGAGTATAAGCTAAGTAAAAGGTTTCGGAAATGGCAACAAATAGTAGTTGTCGATAATAATTTACAGACGGGATTTGTAAATGAAGTAAGAGTTTTGAAAAACGAATTTTGTAACAATTGTTGCAAATAATAAATTGATCTATTTGATTTATAAACTGAAGATCGTTAAAAGGATCACAATGTGATTTTAGATAATGCATAAGTTGTCGTAATGATTTGAAAAGGGTAAAATAAAAGAAAATAATAAGTTTTGAAATGAAATCTGCAACTTTTGTTACAGATTAATAAAGGAAAGAAATAATAGTGGGAATGCAACGGTCGTATTCCCATTATAACATAGCAACGGTCACATTCCTATTATAACAATGCAACGGTCACATTCACATTATAACAGTGCAACGGTCACATGCCTATTATTACAAAGCAATAGTCACATGCCTATTATTCAATCCTAATTACATTTATTTCTTGCATTATAAATAGAGGACTCTTATATACAATTTGTATCATCTTACAATTCATCAATAATAAAACTTCTCTTCAATCTTGTTTCTTCAATTTTATTTTCTATTATGGTATCAGAGCTTCATTAAGGCTTAACAGCCATTGATCCATCTCTTCTTCAACTCGAAAGAATTTTGAGTAATCTTTCTCAGCATCATGACTAATGACACTGCTTTATCAACTTCAGACAATGCTACTGGAACAACTGATAGCTGTGCTGTAGACTACCTCACCAAATATGTAATTAGTCCATAATCACAACTAATTACAGTACAATTACACGAAGACAATTACTTACTATGGAAACTTCAGATTGAAACCGCAATTCAAGGGTATGGCATTGAAGGATTCGTCATGGGGACCTTATCTGTTCCCCCAAAATTCATTACTGATCAAGAAGGCAAAATAGTCAACAATGAAGAATACATGAAATATCATAGGCAAGATCGATTAATCAGCTCATGGTTACTATCTTCTGTCAATCAAAAGTTACTACCACAGGTAATTAGCTGCAAAAGTGCTAATGAGATATGGACAACAATAGAAAAAGCTTTCAACAACCAGTTAGCTGCTAAAGTTATGTTTTACAAAAGGAAATTGCAAAAAATAAGAAAAGACAACATTACCATGAGAGAGTACCTGAGAAAAATTAAATCTATCTGTGACATGTTAGAAGCTATTGGTCATAAAGTGCAAGATTTTGAACAAGTCCTAAATATACTCATTAGCCTAACTATAGAATATGAGGCTGTAGAAGCCATAATTTCCTCACAAAAGGAATTCTCCTCACTTGATGAAGTTCATTCAATTCCGCTTGCACATAAAGCTAGGCTTGAAAGCAAGAAAACTCAAAAAAAATGTTTTTCTATTAACTATGCCGTTAACAAAAATAATGATAACAAAAATCGGGCAAATAACAATTTCAGAAATGAGCAAACCGTTCAGAGAGACAACCCCACCACCAGAGGTAGAGGTGGCAGAGAAAGAGGACGCCAGAGCAACAACAACAATCGACTAAAGTGCCAAATATGTGAGAAGGTTTGCCATATTGTTGTCAAGTGTTATTCTAGGTACAACTCAAACTACTCAGCAAGTCAAGCCAACAGTAACAATCAAAGGAACAACAACTTCACTGCTAATATAGAATATGGACAAGGAGATACAACTAATCAATCTGGCATCATATGAAATCAGAATGAACAAGCTAGAGCCAATCATATTCAAGATGAAACATGGTACCCAGATTCAGGAGCTAGCCATCATATTACAAACAATCTGAATAACCTGAATCTAGGGAACAAGGAATACAAAGGTAATCAAACTATAAGCATGGGCAATGGTAAGTGTGTTAAAATTTCTCATACTAGCCTAGGACGTATTTCTGGTAATAGATAATTATTTTTTCAACTTATTAAGAGTTCCAACCATTAAGAAAAACCTGATTAGTGTGTCTCAGTTTGCTAGGGATAACAATGTTTACTTTGAATTTTTCCCAATATACTGTGTAGTTAGAGACATACTAACTAGGTAAATTCTTCTAAAGGGTAATGCTATAAAGGGACTTTATGAATTCCATTTCAGCAAATACAATACTACTATTAATGATCACCCACGTTGTAATTTGACTGATATAACTGATGAAGTTCAAACTAAAAGTACTTTTGACTTATGGCATTATAAGTTAGGGCATCATAGTGCTAGCATTGTAACAAAAATTCTTAATGATAATAAAATAAAATTTATTCCTGCAAAATTACCTTATGTATGTACTTATTGCCAGATGGGAAAGAGCCACAAATTACCATTCTCTGATTCATTAACTGTGCATTGCAAACCTGGTCAATTAATTACTACCGATATTTGGAGTCCATCTCCTATATTTTTTTATTATGGGTATAAATACTACATATCATTTGTTAATGCTTGTACTAGATATACGTGGATATATTTCTTAAACGATAAATCTGATACTAAAAGTGATGTTATCAGTTAAATCATATGTTTAAAAACCATATAAACTATCAAATCAAAGTCATGCGGTCTGATAGAGGATTAGAATACAAACCTCTAACAGATTATTTTAAAAGTTAAGGTATTATACATAGAGTAACATGTACCTATACTTCTGAACATAATGGTATAGTAGAGAGGAAGAATAGGCACATAGTTGAATCAGGTTTAACTTTGTTAGCTCAAGCATCTTTACCACCTAAATTTTGGCCTGATGCTTTCAGTACTGTTGTGTATCTAATAGATAGAATGCCTACTAAAGTGCTGAAAGACCTAACACCTTTAGAAAAGCAATTCAATGAGAAACCTGATTACAATAGTCTACAAACATTTGGTTGTCTATGTTTCCCTTACCTAAGACCTTATAATAATCATAAACTTGACTATAGATCTAAACCTTGCACATTTATAGGATATTGCAATAATCAAAAAGGGTTTAGATGTATAGACAACTCCGGTAGAATTTTTACAAGCAGACATGTTATTTTTGAAGAAAATATTTTTCCTTATAGCAGATAAGATATACAAACCACGAACAAAATATATAATCCAAAGGTTAGTATACCTGATCTGCATAGTATTGATGACACATGGCATCAAGAGAATGGTGACAAGGCTACTAGTAGTAACTCTGCAGGCCATCATAGTAGTAGTGAAACTAGTGATGATCAGCCAAAGCAAACTAGCCACGCCATTCAATCACCTGCAGAATCAAGTTGTAGGCAATCATAAGCAATAAGAGAAGAAAATAGCAATGTGAGCAATCAAAATACTAGCAGCAGAGAAAATGACTCACCAACCCAATCACCACATCATCAAACTAGACATCCAATGATAACCATATCAAAAAGGGGAATATTCAAACCAAAGACTTATACTGCAGTCATTACTGAAGAAGAGTCAAATAATTATCAATAAGCAGCGAAACACAAAGAATGGAGGAAGGCAATGGATGAAGAATATCAAGAACTGATGAACAACTGTGCATGGGAACTAGTAAATCCACCAAGCAGAAGAATATAATTAGGTGTAAGTGGGTATATAGGCTGAAAAAGAATCCAGATGGGTCTATCAACAGATATAAAGCAAGACTTGTTGCAAAGGGGTTCACACAAGAATTTGGCTTTGATTATATTGAAACTTTCTCACTAGTGGTAAAACCCTCAACAATTAGACTTATATTGACTATAACAGTAAGCAATAATTGGAAATCAAGCAATTAGATGTCAAAAATGCATTCTTAAATGGAAATCTACATGAAGAAATATTCATGCAACAACCACAAGGCTATACACAAGATCCAACATTGGTATGCAAACTGAATAAAGCAATCTGTGGCTTGAAACAAGCACCCAGAGTATGGTTTGAAAGAATAAAAGCAAGTTTAACAACACTAGGCTATTCACCTACCAGATCTGATACATCACTATTCACAAAGTCAAACCCCTTATATATTAATATATGTGGATGATTTAATTATTACAGGCAGTAGTGAAACTGTAATTAGAAAATTGGAAGATTATTTGAACAATCGGTCCTCAATAAAATATTTAGGTAACTTATCTTATTTTCTTGGAATAGAAGTCAAAAGGAAATCAGATAAAGAAATTCATCTCTGTCAAAGAAAGTACATTGCAGAGCTTCTAAACAAGACAAATATGATTGAAGCAAACTGTAACACCCCGTGATTTTAAATATTAATATTAACGAATTTAAAGAATACTTAATTTCAAATGTGAGAATTAAGGGAAACGGGTTATGCCATTGCGTTCGTCTCGAAATTCTGCTTGAGATAGAGTCCGAGTTTGCGTAAAACAGACACCGTATGAAGGAGATATCGACGAACGAAGTTAGGCAGAAAACTGGAAGTTGACCAGAATGCATTGGCGCACTTCACAAGTGTACCAGTAAAAAATGCACTGGCGCACCTGCAAAGTGCGCCCATGTCGGGCTAAAGACCTGCACAGATTTCTGGAGTGTTCTGATCCGAACAATGAGTCACTGCGGAGTCATTAGGGCTGAGGTGTTATCCTATCTTGACTGGATGGTCTTGATTGCTTCTACGGTTAATCTGACGACTCTAAATTAATTAAATCTCTATATAAGCAACCTAAATCTCAACCTAAAATCACACTAATTCATACCAAGAGCCGCCCTGCCATCAATGGAGAACCTAGAGTAGCCGTTGTTCTCTTTCAACTCAGAAACAAGATAGAAGCAAGAATCAAAATCAAATCTAATCTAATCTAAATAGCAATTAGTCTACATCAAAGGCGAGCAATTCAATTTCAGAATACAGATCCCAAAAGGAGAAGACTATTCTTTTGTTTGTGAGTATATTATCTTTCACAAATTAATTAATTAATTTAATTGTGATAAGTTATAATTGGGATTATGAGAATATGATTTTGAATCATGTGATGTTATCATTGATGCTTTGTTATTGTGGATCTGTTTCATATGTCAAATTGTACGTGATTAACTAGAATCATCTTATGCAAGTTTGGATGTTAAAATATATGTATATGAATCATATGCAAGTTTGGGATGTTAAATCATATGCTAATTTATGAATTTTATGCAAGTTTGGGATGTTAAATCATATGCTAATTTATGAATTTTATGCAAGTTTGGGATGTTAAAACATATGTGAATCTTATGCAAGTCTGTTGGTGGATTATACACAAGTTCATATGTGAAATCATGTAGATACATATGCTAGTTTATATGTAAACATGTGACATTAATTTACATGTTTAGATCCATATGCAAGTTCACATCTTTATGTTTAGATCCATATGCAAGTTCACATCTTTATGTTTAAATCTATATTTTGATCCATGACAATACATAGTTATGCAAATTTATTCCCATTACCTATGCTAGTTTTGTATGTGAATCATATGCTAGTTTGAATGAAATTCATAGGAAAATCATATCCATATATGCAAGTTATTGGCTGCGAAAACTTATGTCATGATTCTTAGATCTATTTTATGTTGTGATGTTGCTTTTCTTTAATAAGTTAGACTATTTGCGTGTCTAACACATGTCATATTAAAACATAAGAAAAGCATGGGGACAATGGGAAAATATTGAATATACATAATTGTGAATTGGCATAAAATGGCCCTAAAAGTCATATAATTAATTTGAGGCATTAATTGGTATAAATTATATACCTGAAATTATGGACATAATTTAGGTGACAATTATGGACACAAATAAATTTGGAATTTATTGAAAAATTTGAATAGGGATATTAATCCAATTTGGGGATAAATAATTATGTGTAATAATTAACCGCCTAAGACACGAGGTTAGACTCGTTTATGGCATAAGACTGCCCGGACCCGCCCGGCAAATCCTGCAACCACTAACGGTAGTCTAATGTGAGAGGTCAAAGGCACAAATTAAATGCGTAACAATTGCAAAGACACGAGGTTAGGCTCGTTTGTGGTATAAGACTACCCGGACCCGCCCGATAAATCTAGTAACCGCAAACGGTAGTCTAATGTGGGAGGTATTTACAAGGTTACGGTTCTAATGAATTAAGTAACACTTAACCAGACAAACATGTGGTGGGACATGGGGGTTAAGTGGGTGGACTTGGGTGGCTTGTGAAATACGATTAGAAACACTTAACCAAGTTGAAACATGTAAAAAGACATGAATAAGAATGGGTTTAAGTGGGAAACCTTTGTGGGGACCAAGCATAGGTGGAAAACTTGTGTCAGGCATGGGGGCCCTTTTCAAACTAGTAACCCATTAAGTATCTTTGTGAGATCGACCCAAGTCGAGAACGGGACACACTTACTGGGTTTGATTATAAGAGGTCAAAACGGGTTAGCGGTGGCAACGCAAGTCCAACGGGGTCATGTGCGTGCGTGGGCCCGGGCTGGTAGGTAAGACGTTGTTGCATCGTGTAGATATAAGCCGTGCATCTTTAGTGGTATCGGGTTGCCACTTTGGGGAGTGATACACCCCACCGTGGGACCAGCACGGGTATCTACGAGTTAGGGAGCCAATCGCATGGGGATAGTGGGTACAACTAGTGGGGATAGGGGCAGACGACACCTATGAAGGAAGTTAGGAGTACACAAAACTACCATTATCATTATTATGTTTTGTAGGCGGGATCAACTTTTAGGGTGACTAGTAATGGTGCAGTTTAGTAATTATCCTATGGTGATTAGGAACGAGATTAACGCCAGAATATTCCTCTTGTTTGCTTTGTCATGCCCACTTGTTTCACGGTCATATCTTGTTTTACCAGTTTATGTCTTATCCTAGTTACTTTAATAATTATATTGTTAAAGTTATTATACTCGCCAGACTTTATGTTTGACCCCCGTTGTTTCCGCCTCTTTTCTTCCTTCTCCCCCCCGGTTCTCAGGGTGGGACTAGTACTAGTGGAGCTTGATATTGGATCTCTTTCTCTCTCTTTTGGAAGTGCTTGGATTGCTGAAAGTAAAGTTAAGCTCATCTCTTTTATGGCTACTTGTGTTGGGGTTATGCTTTTTTACTTTTTGTACTCAGAAAACAATTTGTCAAGATGGATATTAAGTGTACTTGGTTTTACTGTTGGTTTATGGAGTTGTTGTAATCAAACTATTTCTCCGCTGCAATAAATGTCATTTGGAAAATTTTCAAGTACCAATATATGTATCTGTCGTGTTATATTCTGTTCTAATTCACCAATAATACTCCATGAAAGTTAATGCATTCCCTTTGAGAGTGAAATTAATGGACGTGGGGTGTTACACAAATAGTCAACCAACTCCTATGGTCTCAAACCAGCACTTATCAAAGAATAAGGAAAAGCTATCTTAAACGTTAAACAATATAGGAGTGTTGTAGGTGCATTACAATATGTGACTATAACACGACCTGATATTTCTTTTAGTGTTAACAAAGTGTCTCAATTTTTGCAGCAACCCAAAAGTGAGCATTGGACAACAATGAAACGAATACTCAAATATTTAAAGAAATAATCAACTTTGGCATATCACTAAAAGCCAGCAAAGACTTAATAATTACAGCGTACTCAAATGCAGACTAGGCTACAAATATAGAAAATAAAAAAAATCAGTTTTTGGTTACTGTATTTTTGTAGGAGAAAGTCTTAT
The DNA here is from genome assembly GCA_030737875.1 of Allium sativum. Classification (NCBI taxonomy): domain Eukaryota; kingdom Viridiplantae; phylum Streptophyta; class Magnoliopsida; order Asparagales; family Amaryllidaceae; genus Allium; species Allium sativum. The sequence continues at coordinate 879,580,191 of CM060919.1, read as the reverse complement.
TTCATGGTATTCTAAAATGCAAACAACCATCTCGAGATCTAGTACGGAAGCAGAGTATAGGAGTGTTGCTAGCACTACAACAGAAATCTTATGGTTGCAATCATTATTAAAGGAGTTAAAGCTATCATCCAGTTGGAACCTTATAATTTGGTGTGATAATCTAAGCACAATCTACATGATAGCAGATCTATTTAGCATAATCGAATCAAACACGTAGAAATCGACATTTATTTTGTTCGAGAGCAAGTCCAAAAGAAGAATATACAAGTGAATCACATTCCAGCTTATTATCAGAGGGCTGACATTCTAACAAAATTACTTTCAGCTAAAAACTTTCATAGATTCAGAGAATCACTTGGAATTGAAGAATTTCAAACAAATACGAAGTAGAAGATGGAATGTTTCTCGGCAAATTAAGGCAGTAAAACCTAACCTTAATTTGAGGGGCGATAATAAAGTAAAGAAAGAATAATTGGAATGCAACAGTCACATTCCCATTATAACATAGCAATGGTCACATGCTTATTATAACAATGCAATGGTCACATTCCCATTATAACAATGCAACTGTCACATGCCTATTATAACAAAGCAACAGTCACATGCCTATTATTCAATCCTAATTACATTTATTTCTTGCATTATAAATAGAGGACTCCTATATACAATTTGTATCATCTTACAATTACAATTCATCATAAAAAAACTTCTCTTCAATCTTGTTTCTTCTATTTCATTTTCTAATAATGATAAGTTGAATTATTTTAATAAAAAATATAAATAAGGATTCGTACGAGATGTCAAGTAGGTAAGACTTATTAAGGTATTTATATAAGATTTGAAAGGATAATTATATTAGACTCGTTAAAGACAGTTACATATGATTCAAAAACAAATATAGTATTGTGTTGCAAACAAGTTGAAGAGTGTTTACAAAGAGATGTTGAAGAAATTTTATAACGGATTCTATTTATAATGGAATCGAAGCTCGAGTATAAGATATAAAATATTATCAAAGATTAATAGAGAAGTAAATAATAGTTTACTTAATAATTAATATAGTAAGCGTTGTTGAGATTTAAATAAGGTTTACGAAGGAAAACGCGTGGTTAATAAACTTCTATCCATTCTGGAGATATGAATGTTGTTGGTCAAGGTCTAAGAGATAAATAAAATACCCCAACTTGAACGACTTCACGATTATACAAGAATGGTATTAGTTTATAAATGAGAGAAATTGAGGAAACATAAGTTATGATTTCCGTAAATAATATTAAAAGCTATGTTCGGGGAAAGTTTATAAGTGAATGAAAGGATTTTTAAGAATATTCTTAGTTATAACAAGAAGTAAAAGATAAACTCCAAATATTGGAAGATTTAATGAATACAATTAACAAATGTTTAATTAAAGAGGCCAAGTAATGCCGAGTACTGAATCAGTAAACTCATTTCATTTTCATGATTATTTATTGGATAGTTAAATAACCGACTATCAAATCTAGCCAAATACGATTGTTGGTACAGAAAGACCGGGATCGAAATTATATTCGAAAACCATTTCGACCAGCAAATATGTGAAGATGCAGATTGAAGATGGAGCAATTGAAGACCGTTGATCTTCACAAACGGAAGAACTACTTGTTGAATTTCTCTAGTTTAGCTACCAAAGATATTTCGGCAGTGATTCTATCATGAGTGAAATCTTCGGATTGCAAGGACTACTCGATACTGATCCTTGGGGTGATACCTATATAGGTTGTGGTAGGAAGGTGCCTTCGGTTCATCCTGTTCCTGGATGGCTTGTATGGACGGATGTCTGACAGAGTATTTCCAAAAGAGTCATATACATTGATTTCTTCAAATGTACCAAATTGATAGCAGAGAAATGCACATTCTCTTAGCTTAACAACTAGAGTATTTTTGTGGATGTCAATTAGTGATTTTCTGGTGGATCTGACGATGTGGCACTCAACGTGAATGGTGACCAGATGTTAAAATAATATTTAAATGATATATATCTTCATACTATCATTATATGGTTCTGGTGAACTGAGATTCAACATTTGTTTTGTTTAAACCAATGGGTAATATTGATTGAGTAATTGGCAATATATGGCCTATAAATCAGTCATTTTCTACATACTAATTTACCATTAGGTATGTCGACAGAAGTGAAGTTATAAAGTTATTATATAACCGAAGATAGATTTTTAATCTATTATTTCGAATAAAAGTTTACTTAAAGAAAATAAATATTTATTAATTATTAATCAAGTTTATAATTAATTATTAATTGATTTTATAACGTAAATTCTTATGTTAAGAAGATTTATAAGCAGACGAACAGAAATTAACCTAACGGTTAAGGGTTGGGTAATTGTTTTTGTTAAGAAATAATTGAATGAAATTATTTAAATTAATTAACTATATTAATTAATTTAAAGGAAGGACTAAATTGGAATGGGTTAATGAATTAATCATGTTTTGCGTTGACAAAGTCGACCGTTTTAACTATGATTGTTTATTAAATTAATTTGTTTTGAATTAATCTAATGTAATAAGTTTAACGAATATTTGTTTTAATAATAGGATTTTAAAAAGGAATTTACTACTTATTTTGGTTAATTAAGAAATTAACTACTGCTACTATAGTTAATGATTAAAGTAAATTATTATTTTAATTAATAATAATTTAGGAGAATACTTTTTAATTGAAATTCATTTAAAAAGTGATAGAAGTTGAGATGAATCTAATCGAAATGTAAGAGGAGTTTATGAACAAGTTTTATGTTAAATCTGAGTTTTAATAACAAAGTTATAAAAAGGATTTTAAGCAAATATAACAGTTAAAGTCAAATATTTACTTAATATTTGGAGTTAGAAAAAGGAAATTGAGAAATTGGGAAATGGTACGAAATAACGAAGTGAGATTTATTCTGAGGATCGGAATGTGATATTCTGAAGCTCAGAATGTTAAGCGGAGTTGAAATTATTCCAAAGTTCGGAATGTTATGTTCTGAAGTTCGGACTGTTCATCAAAGGCGAGAGTATAAGCTAAGCAAAAGGTTTTTGAAATGGCAACAAATAGTAGTTGTCGATAATAATTTGCAAACGGGATTTGTAAACGAAGTAAGAGTTTCGAAAAAATATTTTTGTAACAATTGTTACAAATAATAAATTAAGCTATTTGATTTATAAACGAAGATCGTTAAAAGGTTCACAATGTGATTTTAGATAATGCATAAGTTGTCGTGATGATTTGAAATAGGTATGATAAAAGAAAATAAAAAGTTTTGAAATGAAATCCATAATGTTTGTTACAGATGTGATCTTAGGCAGAAAGCCGGAAGTCGACCAAAATGCACTGGCGCACTTCACAAGTGCGCCAGTACAAAAATGCATTGGCGCACCTGCCAAGTGCGCCCATGTCGGGCTAAAGACCTGCACAGATTTCTGGAGTGTTCTGATCCGAACAGTGAGTCATTGCTGAGTCATTAGGGCTGAGGTGTTATCCTATCTTGACTGAATGGTCTTGATTGCTTCTAGGGTTAATCTGACGGCTCTAAATTAATTAAAACTCCATATAAACAACCTAACTCTCAACCTAAAATCAAACTAATTCATTGCAAGAGCCGCCATGCCGTCAATGGAGAACCTAGAGTAGTCGCCGTTCTCTTTCAACTCAGAGACAAGATAGAAACAAGAATCAAAATCAAATCTAACCTAATCTAAATAACAATTAGTCTACATCAAAGGCGAGCAATTCAATTTCAGAATACAGATCCCAGAAAGACAAGACTATTCTTTTGTTTGTGAGTATAATATCTTTCACAAATTAATTAATTAATTTAATTGTGATAAGTTATAATTGGGATTATGAGAATATGATTTTGAATCATGTGATGATATCATTGATGCTTTGTTATTGTGGATTTGTTTCGTATGTTAAATTGTATGTGATTAACTAGATTCATCTTATGCAAGTTTGGATGTTAAAACATATGTATATGAATGTATGCAAGTTTGGGATGTTAAATCATATGCTAATTTATGAATTTTATGCAAGCTTGGGATGTTAAATCATATGCTAATTTATGAATTTTATGCAATTTTGGGATGTTAAAACATATGTGAATCTTATGCAAGTCTATTGGTAGATTATACACAAGTTCATATGTGAAATCATGTAGATACATATACTAGTTTATATGTAAACATGTGACATTAATTTACATGTTTAGATCCATATGCAAGTTCACATCTTTATGTTTAGATCCATATGCAAGTTCACATCTTTTTGTTTAGATCCATATTTTGATCCATGACAATACATAGTTATGCAAATTTATGCCCATTACCTATGCTAGTTTTGTATGTGAATCATATGCTAGTTTGAATGAAATTCAAACGAAAACCATATCTATATATGCAAGTTATTGGCTATGAAAACTTATGTCATGATTCTTAGATCTGTTTTATGTTGTGATGTTGCTTTTCTTTTATAAGTTTGACTATTTGTGAGTCTCACACATGTCATATTAAAACGTACGAATAGCGTGGGGACAATGAGAAAATATTGGATATACATAATTGTGAACTGGCATAAAATGGCCTTAAAAGGCATATAATTAATTTGAGGCATTAATTGGTATAAATTATATACCTGAAATTATGGACATAATTTAAGTGACAATTATGGACATAAATAAATTTGGAACTTATTGACAAATTTGAATAGGGATATTAATCCAATTTGGGGATAAATAATTATGTGTAATAATTAACCGCCTACTCGTTTGTGGTATAAGACTGCTAGGACCCGCCCGGCAAATCCAGCAACCACAAACGGTAGTCTAATGTGAGAGTTCAAAGACATGAATTAAATGCGTAACAATTGCAAAGACACGAGTTTAGGCTCGTTTGCGGTACAAGACTGCCCGGACCTGCCCGGCAAATCCAGCAACCGCAAACGGTAGTCTAATGTGGGAGGTCTTTATAAGGTCACGGTTCTAATGAATTAAGTAACACTTAACCAGATAAACTTGTGGTGGGACATGGGGGTTAAGTGGGTGGCCTTGGGTGGCTTGTGAAATACGATTAGAAACACTTAACCAAGTTGAAACATGTAAGAAGACATGAATAAAAATGGGGTTAAGTGGGAAACCTTAGTGGGGACCAAGCATAGGCGGAAAGCTTGTGTTAGGCATGGGGGACCTTTTCAAACCAGTAACCAATTAAGTATCTTTGTGAGCTCGACCTAAGTCGAGGACGGGACATGCTTACTGGGTTTGATTATAAGAGGTCAAAACGGGTTAGCGATGTCAACGCAAGTCCAACGAGGTCATGTGCGTGCGTGGGTCCGGGCTGGTAGGTAAGACGTTATTGCATCGTGTAGATATAAGCTGTGCATCTTTAGTGGTATCGGGTTGCCACTTTGGGGAGTGATACACCCCACTGTGGGACCAGCACAGGTATCTACGAGTTAGGGAGCCGATCGCATGGGGGTAGCAGGTACAACTAGTGGGGATAGGGGCAGACAACACCTATGAAGGCAGCTAGGAGTACACGAAACTACCATTATCATTATTATGTTTTGTAGGCGGGATCAATTTTTAGGGTGACTAGTAATGGTGCAGTACAATAATTATCCTATAGTGATTAGGAACGAGATTAACGCCAGAATATTCCTCTTGTTTGCTTTGTCATGCCCACTTGTTTCACGGCCATATCTTGTTTTACCAATTTATGCCTTATCCTAGTTACTTTAATAATTATATTGTTAAACTTATTATACAAGCTAGACTTTATGTTTGACCCTCTTTATTTCCGCCTCTTTTCCTCCTCCCCCCCAATGTTCTCAGGGTGGGACTATTACTAGTGGAGGTTGATCTTGGATTTCTTTCTCTCTCTTTTGGAAGTGCTTGGATTGCTGAAAGTAAAGTTCAGCTCATCTCTTTTATGGCTACTTGTGTTGGGGTTATGCTTTTTACTTTTTGTACTTAGAAAACAATTTGTCAATATGGATATTAAGTGTACTTGGTTTTACTGTTGGTTTATGGAGTTGTTTTAATCAAACTATTTCTTCGCTGTAATAAATGTCGTTTTGAAAATTTTCAAGTACCAATATATGTATCTGTCATGTTATATTCTATTCTAATTCACCAATAATACCCCATGAAAGTTAATGCATTCCCTTTGAGAGCGACATTAATGGACGTGGGGTGTTACACGTGGTATCAGAGCTGAAGGTTAACAGAACATATAAGAGATTTTGAAAAACTGTTTTTCAAAAGCGTTTTATAAAGAAATACTTTCAAAAGTATGTTTTAAGGAGAGTATTTTCAAGAGAAAAGTTTGTTTTTAAAAAAACATAACCCCCAAGAGCCATATCTCTCTCCTTCGATTCTCCGTTTTGAAATCTCTTCCTTTTCTTTTTCAGCATGTCTGGGGAACCTGAGATACCCGAGGGCATACCGATACCAGGCTGGTTTAGAAGGTATCTGGAGGCTAGGGCCAATGCCGCAGGCCCAACAAATGTTCCTCCTCCCCCAACCGCAGTAGCTCCTCCCCCCCACCTCGTGTTGATACTTTGTCAAAGATATGCAAAGACTTTCGAGCAATGGGCGGAAAACCTTTTCACGGATCCAAGACGTTTGTTGAAGCTCGAAATTGGCTTAAGGAGGTGGAAGATCTATTTGGTATTTTCACGGTGGAAGATGGAAGGAAGGTCCAATTGGCTGGTTGGTTAATGAAGGACGAAGCCTCGTTTTGGTGGGAGGTCACGAATGGAGAGCATCCAGTGGAGACATGGATGGATTTCAGGCATAGGTTCGAGATGAAATTTCTCTCACGAGCAGAAGAGAATTTATATATGGAAAGGTTCTTAGCATTGAAGCAAGGAAATTTGTCAGTGAAAGAGTACGTCAGCAAGTTCAATCAGTTGGCGAGATTTGGCTTGGAATTGGTAAACACACTTGAGAAGAAGGCCCTAAGGTTCGTTAAAGGTTTGAATGAGCCGCTACATGGGTTGGCTATGACCCACATTCTGATGGGGGATACCTTTGAGAAACTGGTTGACATGGCGCTTATGCATGAAGAGGAGAAAGGTGCTAATGCTAGTAAGGCACCGGAGAAGCAAGGGGGCCAAAAGAAACCACAACAGCAAAACAAGAAAGGCGGGAAGAACAACAATAGCAAAGGAAAGAAAAAGTGCTTTAATTGTGGAACACCAGGCCATTTGAGCAAGGACTATAGGAAGAAGAAGAAGACTGGCTGTTTCCACTGCGGAGAGGTAGGACATCTAGCTAAATACTGCCCAAGGAAATAGGGGCAAGGGAAAAGAATGGGGTCCACTTCTGGAGGGCAGATTCAGGCTCTCATGGTGCCAGGGCAGGCAAGAGGGCAGATTCAGACTCTTATGGCACCAGGACAGGAAAGAGGTAGAAACATTTCTGTTGAAAGTTTGGTTTTTCTATTTGATCATCTTGTTCGTACTTTATTTGATTCTGGTGCATCACACTCGTTTGTGTCTGCTTCGTTAGTTGAAACACTGCACCTTAATACTAGTCTAGTTACGGATCCCATAGTAGTCTCAAATCCTTTTGGTGGTTCGGCTCATCTTTCAATGATTTGTCGGGATTTGAGAGTGTCTATTTTGAGCATTGAGTTTGAATGCAACGCCTTCGTTCTTGGCTTCACGGGCTATGGATTGATTCTAGGCATGGACTGGTTATCCGGTAATGGTGCCATCCTCGATTGTGAAAAGAAAGTGGTTACACTTATGACTCGCCTTGGCAACACTCTCGAAATCTCTTGTAACCCCATACATTCTGTTATGCTTAGTTACCTAGAATCTCTTGATGCGTCTGTTGAAACTTGTAGTCTGTTAAAGTAGTCCGTGAATACTCAGATGTCTTTGAAGAGGTGAAGGGCTTATCTCCAAAGTGGGAGATAGACTTCCGTATATACCTTGTTGATAATGCAAAACCCGTAGCTCTACCCGTTAGACACATGGCTCCTAGGGAAAGAAAAGATCTCCGTAAGCAAGTCAAAGAGCTTCTCGAAAAGGGGTTTATAAGGCGGAGTATTTCTGAATGGGGTGCTCTAGTAGTATTCGCAACCAAAGCGGATGGTTCACTTCGCCTATGCGTTGATTATAGGGAGCTAAACAAGATGACCAAGAAGAATAGGCACCCACTTCCTAGAATAGATGACTTGTTTGATCAGCTTGTAGGTGCGTCTATTTTCTCCCAACTAGATTTGGCTACTGGGTTCCATCAGTTGAGAGTGGATAAGGACAGCATTGATAAGACCACGTTCAGAACCCCGGATGGTTTCTTCGAATGGCTTGTCATGCCTTTCGGTTTGACAAACGCACCCGCTTACTTCGTTGACTTGATGAGTAGGGTGTTTAGAGAATTCCTTGATAAGTTTGTGGTAGTCTTCGTAGATGACATTTTGATCTTCTCGAAGAATGAAGAAGAGCATGCTTTGCATTTAAGGGAAGTCATGGATACTCTTCGTACACATCAGCTGAAGGCCAAATTCTCCAAATGCCATTTCTGGAGAGAAGAAGTGAGATTTCTTGGACATGTGGTGTCCAAAGAGGGGTTAGCTATGGACCCCGCAAAAGTAGTTGCGGTGCAAGATTGGAAGGTCCCACGGAATGCAACCGAAGTCCGAAGCTTTCTCGGGCTAGCGGGTTTTTACCGAAAATTCATTAAAGACTTTGCTAAAATCTCTGCCCCACTCACAAGATTAACGAAGAAGAACATAACTTTCATTTAGGATTTGGACTGTGATATTGCTTTCTAACATTTGAAAAAGGCTCTAACAACAACCCTAGTACTGACATTGTAGGATGGGAGCAAGATGTTTACCGTATACACAGATGCATGTGGTACGGGACTTGGTGCTGTCTTGATGCAGGTACAGAAGGTAGTAGCTTATGGAGGCAGACAGTTGAAAGTACATGAGAAAACTACCCAACCCACGATCTAGAGTTGGTTGCCATCGTCTTTGCGCTTAAGTCTTGGCGCCATTATCTCCGAGGTGAGAAATTTGAATTATATACTGACCATAAATCGTTGAAGTACCTTTTCTCGTAGAAAGATCTTAACTTAAGACAGCAAAGGTGGATGGAATTTCTGGCCTCTTATGATTTTGAGATTTCCTACACCCCAGGCAAGGGCAATGTGGTAGCAGATGCCTTAAATTGACCTTGAGTCCTCTTTTTGTAGAAAGACAAAGCTTAGAGTATATATCAAACTTTAATTTTAGACCCTCCTCTGAAATTGTGCCTGACCTGTTAGCATCACTAGAGGTGCGGCCTACTCTTTTGGACTCAATAGGAACCACGCGACGAGAAGACCCTCAGCTTGTTGATGTGATGGAAAAGCTAGTTAGGGGTGAGACTTCTAGTCACCTCAATAGATACTCCATCAATGATAGGGGTTGGTTGAGACGGGACTGAAGGTTATGCGTCCCACAAGTAAGGGATTTAGTGAAGACGGTTCTCAAGGAGCCGCACCATTCTAAACTAACTATACACCCAGGCGGAGATAAGATGTATAAAGATAAAAAAAGGGTTTTCTTTTGGAATTGCATGAAGAGTGATGTAGCTGAGTTCGTCGCTAAGTGTTTGATATGCCAACAAGTCAAAGCGGAGCAGAAGAAGCCCGGTGGTCTGCTTCATCCTCTCGAGGTCCCCCAGTGGAAGTGGGATAGCATTTCGATGGACTTTGTTAATGAGTTGCCTAGGTCAAGAAGGGGCAATACCAGTATCTGGGTAATAGTGGATAGGCTCACTAAAAGCGCTCACTTTATACCTGTTAAAAGTAGAAGGACCGCCTCGTCCCTAGCATCCATTTATCTCAAAGAAATAGTTCGACTCCATGGGATACCCTCCACCATAGTGAGCGATCAAGATCCCATCTCTACGAGCGAGTTTTGGAAAAGTTTGCAAGAAGCAATAGGCACCCAATTATGCCTAAGCAGGACCTAACACCCCCAAACCGATGGTCAGATGGAAAGGGTGAACATGGTATTAGAAGACCTCTTGAGATTGTGCATTCTTGACTTTGGAGGGACATGGGTGGATCATCTTCCTTTAGTGGAATTCGCCTACAACCATAGCTACCAAGACACCATAGGAATGGCGCCCTTCGAAGCTTTATATGGAAGACCGTGCCGATCACCAACTTTTTGGTGGGAGTCCGCAGACAAGCTCGTGCTTGGGTCAGACATGATTAGAGAGACCTCAGAAAAGGTGGACTTGATAAGAAGACGGATGAAGGCTGCACAAGATAGACAGAAGTCCTAAGCAGACAAAAGAAGGACTGACCTTGAGTTTGAGGTTGGAGATAGGGTGTTCCTTAAAGTATCTCCTTTGAGGAATGTCATTCACTTTGGGTCCGTAGGAAAGCTAACACCAAGATTTGTAGGTCCATTTCCTATCATTGAAAGGATTGAGACGATGCCTTACAGAGTAGAGCTACCCAAGAGACTGGCTGGAGTTCATAATGTTTTTCATGTTTCTCGACTATGAAAGTGCTTACATGAATCTGCGGAAGTGGTGGAGCCGAATATACTAGAGGTAGTAGAAGTGGAACGAGAAGCGGCTGTGAGAAGAGTTCCAACTCGTGTCTTAGGTACGGAAGTCAAAAAGCTACGCAGCTGTGAAATCAAGCTTGTTAAAGTTCAATGGATTGATGTTGAGGAAGACGCGACTTGGGAAACTGAGAAGAAAATACGTGCAGCCCACCCTTTTCTCTTTGAGGGTACCTCCTTAATCTCTTTTTCCATAAGTTTATTCATGTTTGTCTTTCAGGTATACCTCCTCAGTCCTATTATTTATCCTTAGGTAGAAACCGATGGATGTAAACATGTGTTTGAAACATGTTATGATTGATGGTTTGTGAGTGGTTGCTAGTGGTTGCTCATGGATGCATGTACACAAATTTTAGGCACTAGATCAGCTTAATCACTTTTATATTGCATATAAGTGAGTGTGCATATTTAAATTAATGGATGTATAATGGTTGTGGTATCATATGGATGCTGCATTTAGATGAATGGCTGTACACACATGTAGAAATAATATGTGTCATTATGATTCTTTCGCATACATAATGGATGCATGGCACTATCATGATTTGTATTAAGAAGGTCAACTGAATCAGTAGACCGCATGATTTTGCATTAGATAAGGAACATATACACACACTTTTTGCATATGTGCATATGGCATTAGAAATCATGTAAGGACAATGGATGCCTGTGTTTGATGGTTGAGTAGATGAATGATTGGATGTTAGGATATAAATTCTCCTTAACTTGGAAATTTCGAGGGCGAAATCCTTTAAGGAGGGGAGAATGTAACACCCCATGATTTTAATTATTAATATTAATGAATTTAAAGAATACTTAATTTCAAATGTAAGAATTAAGGTAAACGGGTTACGCCATTGCGTTTGTCTCGGAATTCTGCTTGAGATAGAGTCCGAGTTTGCGTAAAATGGACACCGTATGAAGGAGATATCGACGAACGAAGTTAGGCAGAAAACCGGAAGTCGACCATAATGCATTGGCGCACTTCACAAGTGCACCAGTAAAAAATGCACTGGCGCACCTGCCAAGTGCGCCCATGTCGGGCTAAAGACCTGAACATATTTCTGGAGTGTTCTGATCCGAACAGTGAGTCATTGCTGAGTCATTAGGGCTGAGGTGTTATCCTATCTTGACTGGATGGTCTTGATTGCTTCTACGGTTAATCTGACGACTCTAAATTAATTAAAACTCTATATAAGCAACCTAAATCTCAACCTAAAATCACACTAATTCATACCAAGAGCCGCCATGCCGTCAATGGAGAACCTAGAGTAGCCGCTGTTCTCTTTCAACTCAGAAACAAGATAAGCAAGAATCAAAATCAAATCTAATCTAATCTAAATTGCAATTAGTCTACATCAAAGGCGAGCAATTCAATTTCAGAATACAGATCCCAGAAAGAGAAGACTATTCTTTTGTTTGTGAGTATAATATCTTTCACAAAATAATTAATTAATTTAATTGTGATAAGTTATAATTGGGATTATGAGAATATGATTTTGAATCATGTGATGTTATCATTGATGCTTTATTATTGTGGATATGTTTCATATGTCAAATTGTACGTGATTAACTAGATTCATCTTATGCAAATTTGGACGTTAAAACATATGTATATGAATCATATGCAAGTTTGGGATGTTGAATCATATGCTAATTTATGAATTTTATGCAAGTTTGGGATGTTAAATCATATGCTAATTTATGAATTTTATGCAAGTTTGGGATGTTAAAACATATGTGAATCTTATGCAAGTCTGTTGGTGGATTACACACAAGTTCATATGTGAAATCATGTAGATACATATGCTAGTTTATATGTAAACATGTGACATTAATTTACATGTTTAGATCCATATGCAAGTTCACATCTTTATGTTTAGATCCATATGCAAGTTCACATCCTTATGTTTAAATCTATATTTTGATCCATGACAATACATAGTTATGCAAATTTATTCCCATTACCTATGCTAGTTTTGTATGTGAATCATATGCTAGTTTGAATGAAATTCATAGGAAAACCATATCCAAATATGCAAGTTATTGGCTATGAAAACTTATGTCATGATTCTTAGATCTATTTTATGATGTGATGTTGCTTTTCTTTTATAAGTTAGACTATTTGCGAGTCTAACACATGTCATATTAAAATGTACGAAAAGCGTGGGGACAATGGGAAAATATTGAATATACATAATTGTGAATTGGCATAAAATGGCCTTAAAAAGCATATAATTAATTTGAGGCATTAATTGGTATAAATTATATACCTGAAATTATGGACATAATTTAGGTGACAATTATGGACATAAATAAATTTGGAATTTATTGACAAATTTGAATAGGGATATCAATCCAATTTAGGGATAAATAATTATGTGTAATAATTAACCGCCTAAGACACGAGGTTAGACTCGTTTGTGGCATAAGACTGCCCGGACCCGCCCGGCAAATCCGGCAACCACTAACGGTAGTCTAATGTGAGAGGTCAAATGCACGAATTAAATGTGTAACAATTGCAAAGACACGAGGTTAGGTTCGTTTGTGGTATAAGACTACCCGGACCCGCCCGACAAATCCAGTAACCGCAAACGGTAGTCTAATGTGGGAGGTCTTTACAAGGTTACGGTTCTAATGAATTAAGTAACACTTAACCAAACAAGCATGTGGTGAGACATGGGGGTTAAGTGGGTGGACTTGGGTGGCTTGTGAAATACGATTAGAAACACTTAACCAAGTTGAAACATGTAAGAAGACATGAATAAGAATGGGGTTAAGTGGGAAACCTTAGTGGGGACCAAGCATAGGTGGAAAGCTTGTGTCAGGCATGGGGGCCCTTTTCAAACTAGTAACCCATTAAGTATCTTTGTGAGCTCGACCCAAGTCGAGGACGGGACACGCTTACTGGGTTTGATTATAAGAGGTCAAAACGGATTAGCGGTGGCAGCGCAAGTCCAATAGGGTCATGTGCGTGCGTGGGCCCGGTCTGGTAGGTAAGACGTTGTTGCATCGTGTAGATATAAGCTGTGCATCTTTAGTGGTATCGGGTTGCCACTTTGGGGAGTGATACACCCCACTGTGGGACCAGCACGGGTATCTACGAGTTAGGGAGCCAATCGCATGGGGGTAGTGGGTACAACTAGTGGGGATAGGGGCAGACGGCACCTATGAAGGCAGTTAGGAGTACACGAAACTACCATTATCATTATTATGTTTTGTAGGCGGGATCAAATTTTAGGGTGACTTGTAATGGTGCAGTTTAGTAATTATCCTATAGTGATTAGGAATGAGATTAATGCCAGAATATTCCTCTTGTTTGCTTTGTCATGCCCACTAGTTTCACGGTCATATCTTGTTTTATCAGTTTATGCCTTATCCTAGTTACTTTAATAATTATATTGTTAAAGTTATTATACTCGCCAAACTTTATGTTTGACCCCCTTTGTTTCCGCCTCTTTTCTTCCTTCCCCCCCAGGTTATCAGGGTGGGACTAGTACTAGTAGAGGTTGATCTTGGATCTCTTTCTCTCTCTTTTGGAAGTGCTTGGATTGCTGAAATAAAGTTCTGCTCATCTCTTTTATGGCTACTTGTGTTGGGGTTATGCTTTTTACTTTTTGTACTCAGAAAACAATTTGTCAAGATGGATATTAAGTGTACTTGGTTTTACTGTTGGTTTATGGAGTTGTTGTAATCAAACTATTTCTCCGCTGCAATAAATGTCATTTGGAAAATTTTCAAGTACCAATATATGTATCTGTCGTGTTATATTCTGTTCTAATTCACCAATAATACTCCATGAAAGTTAATGCATTCCCTTTGTGAGTGACATTAATGGACGTGGGGTGTCACACAAATGGTCAACTAACTCCTATGGTCTCAAACTAGCACTTATCAAAGAATAAAGGGAAGCTATCTTAAATATTAAACAATATAGGAGTGTTGTAGGAGCAATACAATATGTGACTATAACACGACCTGGTATTTCTTTTAGTGTTAACAAAGTGTCTCAATTTTTGCAGCAACCCAAAAGTGAGCATTGGACAACAATGAAACGAATACTCAAATATTTAAAAGAAACAATCAACTTTGGCATATCACTAAAAGCCAGCAAAGACTTAAGCATTACGGCGTAGTCAAATGCAGACTAGGCTACAAATATAGACAATAAAAAATCAGTTTTTGGTTACTGTATTTTTGTAGGAGAAAGTCTTATTTCATGGTGTTCTACAAAGCAAACAACCATCTCGAGATCTAGTACGGAAGCAGAGTATAGGAGTGTTGCTAGCACTACAATAGAAATCTTATGGTTGCAATCATTATTAAAGGAGCTAAAGCTATCATCTAGTGGGAACCTTATAATTTGGTGTGATAATCTAAGCACAATCTACATGATAGCAGACCTATTCAGCATAATCAAATCAAACACGTAGAAATCGACATTTATTTTGTTCGAGAGCAAGTCCAAAAGAAGAATTTACAAGTGAATCACATTCCAGCTTATTATCGGAGGGCTGGCATTCTAACAAAATCAATTTCAGCTAAAAACTTTCATAGATTCAGAGAAGCACTTGGAATTGAAGAATTTCAAACAAATACGAACTAGAAGATGGAATGTTTCTCGGCAAATTAAGGCAGTAAAACCTAACCTTAATTTGAGGGGCGATAATAAAGTAAAGAAAGAATAATTGGAATGCAACGGTCACATTCCCATTATAACATAGCAATGGTCACATGCCTATTATAACAATGCAATGGTCACATTCCCATTATAACAATGCAACTGTCACATGACTATTATAACACAGCAACAGTCACATGCCTATTATTCAATCCTAATTACATTTATTTTTTGCATTATAAATAGAGGACTCCTATATACAATTTGTATCATCTTACAATTACAATTCATCATAAAAAACTTCTCTTCAATCTTGTTTCTTCTATTTCATTTTCTAATAATGATAAGTTGAATTATTTTAATATAAATATAAATAAGGATTCGTACGAGATGTCACGTAGGTAAGATTTATTAAGATATTTGTATAAGATTCGAAAGGATAATTATATTAGACTCGTTAAAGACAGTTACATATGATTCAAAAACAAATATAGTATTGTGTTGCAAACAAGTTGAAGAGTGTTTACAAAGAGATGTTGAAGAAATTTTATAATGGATTCTACTTATAATGGAATCGAAGCTCGAGTATAAGATATGAAATATTATCAAAGATTAATAGAGAAGTAAATAATAGTTTACTTAATAATTAATATAGTAAGCGTTGTTGAGATTTAAATAAGGTTTACGAAGGAAAACGCGTGGTTAATAAACTTCTATCCATTCTGGAGATATGAATGTTGTTGATCAAGGTCCAAGAGGTAAATAAAATAGCCCAACTTGAACGACTTCACGATTATACAAGAATGGTATTAGTTTATAAATGAGAGAAATTGAGGAAACATAAGTTATGATTTTCGTAAATAATATTAAAACTATGTTCGAGGAAAGTTTATAAGTGAATGAAAGGATTTTTAAGAATATTCTTAGTTATAACAAGAAGTAAAAGATAAACTCCAAATATTGGAAGATTTAACGAATACAATTAACAAATGTTTAATTAAAGAGGCCAAGTAATGTCGAGTACTGAATCAGTAAACTCATTTCGTTTTCATGATTATTTTTGGATAGTTAAATAACCAACTATCAAATCTAGCCAAATACGATTGTTGGTACGGAAAGACCGGGATCGAAATTATATTCTAAAACCATTTCGACCAGCAAATATGTGAAGATGCAGATTAAAGATGGAGCAATTGAAGACCGTTGATCTTCACAAACGGAAGAACTACTTGTTGAATTTCTCTGGTTTAGCGACCAAAGATATTTCGGCAGTGATTCTATCATGAGTGAAATCTTCGGATTGCAAGGACTACTCGCTACTGATCCTTGGGGTGATACCTATATAGGTTGTGGTAGGAAGGTGCCTTCGGTTCATCCTGTTCCTGGATGGCTTGTATGGACGGATGTATGACAGAGTATTTCCAAAAGAGTCACATACGTTGATTTCTTCAAACGTACCAAATTGATGGCAGAGAAATGCACATTCTCTTATCTTAACAACTAGAGTATTTTTGTGGATGTCAATTAGTGATTTTCTGGTGGATCTGACGATGTGGCACTCAACGTGAATGGTGACCAGATGTTAAAATAATATTTAAATGAAATTTATCTTCATATTATCATTATATGGTTCTGGTGAACTGAGATTCAACATTTGTTTTATTTAAACCAATGGGTAATACTGATTGAGTAATTGGCAATATATGGCCTATAAATCAATCGTTTTCTACATACTAATTTACCATTAGGTATATCGACAGAAGTGAAGTTATAAAGTTATTATATAACCAAAGATAGATTTTTAATCTATTATTTCGAATAAAAGTTTACTTAAAGAAAATAAATATTTATTAATTATTAATCAAGTTTATAATTAATTATTAATTGATTTTACAACGTAAATTCTTATGTTAAGAAGATTTATAAGCAGACGAACAGAAATTAACCTAACGGTTAAGGGTTGGGTAATTGTTTTTGTTAAGAAATAATTGAATGAAATTATTTAAATTAATTAACTATATTAATTAATTTAAAGGAAGGACTAAATTGGAATGGGTTAATGAATTAATCATGTTTTGAGTTGACTAAGTCGACCATTTTAACTAGGATTGTTTATTAAATTAATTTGTTTTGAATTAATCTAATGTAATAAGTTTAACAAATATTTGTTTTGATAATAGGATTTTAAAAAGGAATTTACTATTTATTTTGGTTAATTAAGAAAATAACTACTGCTACTATAGTTAATGATTAAAGTAAATTATTATTTTAATTAATAATAATTTAGGAGAATACTTTTTAATTGAAATTCATTTAAAAAGTGATAGAAGTTGAGATGAATCTAATTGAAATGTGAGAGGAGTTTACGAACAAGTTTTATGTTAAATCTGAGTTTTAATAATGAAGTTGTAAAAAGGATTTTAAGCAAATATAACAGTTTAAGTCAAATATTTACTTAATATTTGGAGTTAGAAAAAGGAAATTGAGAAATTGGGAAATGGTACGAAATAACGAAGTGAGATTTAATCTGAGGATCGGAATGTGATATTCTGAAGCTCAGAATGTTAAGCGGAGTTGAAATTATTCCAAAGTTCGGAATGTTATGTTATGAAGTTCGGAATGTTCATCAAAGGCGAGAGTATAAGCTAAGTAAAAGGTTTTGGAAATGGCAACAAATAGTAGTTGTCAATAATAATTTGCAAACGGGATTTGTAAATGAAGTAAGGGTTTTGAAAAATGAATTTTGTAACAATTGTTACAAATAATAAATTGAGCTATTTGATTTATAAACGAAGATCGTTAAAAGGATCACAATGTGATTTTAGACAATGCATAAGTTGTCGTGATGATTTGAAATAGGTATGATAACAGAAAATAAAAAAATTTGAAATGAAATCCGTAACGTTTGTTACAGATGATAAGTTGAATTGTTTTAATAAAAATTTATATATAAGGATTCGTATGAGATGTCAAGTAGGAAAAATTTATAAAGATACTTATATAAGATTTGAAAGGATAATTATATTTGACGTGTTAAAGACAGTTATATATGATTTAAAAAAAATATAGTATTGTGTTGCAAACAAGTTGAAGAGTGTTTATTAAGAGTACTGAAGAAATTTTATAAAGGAATCTATTTATAATGGAATTGAAGCTCGAGTATAAAGGATTATCAAAAGATTAATAGAGAAGTAAATAATTGTTTACTTAATACTTAATAAAGTAAACGTTGTTGAGATTTAAATAAGGTTTTCAAAGAAAATGTGCGGTTAATAAACTTCTATCTATTCTGAAGTTATGACTGTTGTTGGTCAAGGTATGAGAAATAAAATACCCCAACTTGAACGACTTCACGATTATGCAAGAATGGTATTAGTTTATAAACGAGAGAAATTGAGGGAAACATAAGTTATGATTTCCAAAAATAATATTAAAAGTTGTATTTGGAAAAAAGTTTATAAATGAGTGAAAGGATTTTTAAAAATATTCTTAGTTATAATAAGAAGTAAAAGATAAACTCCAAATGTTGGAAGATTTAAAGAATATAATTAACATATGTTTAATTAAAGAGGCCAAGTAATGCCGTGTACTGAATTAGTAAACTCATTTTATATTCATGATTATTTATTTGATTGTTAAATAACTGGCTATCAAATCTAGCCGAATACGATTATTGGTATAGAAAGACCGGGATCGAAACTATATTTGAAAACCAGTCCGACCAGCAAATACGTGAAGATGTAGATTGAAGATGGAGCAATTGAAGACTGTTGTTCTTCACAAACTGAAGAACTACTTGTTGAATTTATCTGGTTTAGCGGCAAGAGATATTTTGGCAGTGATTCTATCGTGAGTGAAATCTTTGAATTGCAAGGACTACTCGCTACGGATCCTTAGCGTGATACCTATATAGGTTGTGGTAGGAGGGCGTCTTCGGTTCATCCTATTCCTGGATGACTTGTATGTACGGATGTCTGATAGAGTATTTCCAAAAGAGTCATGTACGTTGATTTCTTCAAACATACCAAGTTGATGGCAGAGAATTGCACATTCTCTTAGCTTAACAACTAGAGTATTTTTTTGGACACCAATTAGTGATTTTCTAGCGGATCTGACGATGTGGCATTCAAAGTGGTTGTGACCAGATATTAAAATAATAATAAAGGTAAATAAATAAATTTTGACCTCAAGCCTCATCAACCATGAAATGGCACAAAATTAGGTAGGTCGCTTGGCTATGTGGGTCGCACCCATCAAAAGGGTATATCATTACCTGATCTGGAGAAATTAAATTCCTTCGGTTGTCCCTTTTATTTTTATTTGTATGCTTTCGGCGGTTGCCTGGCCCCCAACCATGGTAATGATATATTCGGTACTCTCAAGAGAAGTGAGGGATCGGTCATGTTTAGCATGGGTTGCAAGATGTTCTTGTTGAACCCCAATGTATTCATCTCCGGAGGTACATTGTCGGAAGGTGGTCCCATACATTGCCAGGAAATCCATTCTCTGATAAGAGCCCGCGGTCTTGATTGTATACTATATATGTAGAGCATGAGATGCAAGTGTGATGCTAGATTGATATTTATTTGTATTTAGACACTATTATAATATCTGAAAAGATATTAATTTCAAAATGTTTTGGGTTATCGTAAGATAAAAATTGTCTGTATTTATGTGTGGATTTGGTCTTACGATTATCCTTTTCTTGATTTTTGACTTTAAAATCAAGTTGTGTAATACCTTTAAACTTTGTGTACTTTTCTCACTCTGGTTCACCAGACTGATCCGGCGTTTGTAATGCTCGGGTTAGACCGGGTTATACAGGTTTGGGTTGTTGCATGCTGTGAAGAGACGAGTTGGAAAGGTTCAGACGTATGATATACTATATAGTTATGTTTTCGTTGTGTGTTGTATTTGAGGACATGTTATTATAACTATCCAGATGTGTTGATATACTCTGATTTTTGTAAGTATTTTTAAAGCTCTCAATAAAGATTTATTTCCATATTATATTTTATTCTGCTGCAATGTGAGACTCTGTGTCGTGTTGGTTCTTCTTCATCTTCTTCTATTCTAATATTTCTTTCTTTCTTATCTCACCCTCTAATTTATTTCTAATAACTATCTGCTTTCCTGTGCAATTTTGGTTGAACGTGGATTGTGATTTTGGACTCAAAGGGTATGGGAAAGTCAGTATGTTACAGTGGTATCAGAGCTATTGGTTTAGTAATAACCTTGGGTCTGTGGTATAACTCGATAGAAATGGGGTTAGTAACACCCTAGATTGAGTTGAGTGTATATATATGAGAGCATATTTGTAAATTTTATATACAAATATGTTGTAATGTGTTGGTTGATTGGTACGAGTGTTGAGAAGAATTGAACTGACAATGGATACAATATTGTTTTGTAAAGAGGGTAAATGAAATAATTTTACCTAAATTATATTTTTAAATAGAAAATAAATAATTTTATCGAATTATTGAGATATTATGTGTTGACTGATTTGAATGGGATTCAAATTGGACTAAATATTTGAATTGGAACTTGACTTCGTTAAGTGAAACTAAATTAATAATGGTTTTGAAATTAAACAAAACAGATTTGGAAATTGGAAATTGAATGAAAAAATAATAATTAAATAGAAATCAATCGCATGTTAATCAATTGATATTCTGATATGTTAAACTAAAGTAAATATTATCAATGAATGTAAATTCAATTGATTTGATTGGGTTGGGTGTGCACAGCTTGTTGATTGATCGTTGGTTGTTTGTTAGATTAGTCGAATATAATTCATTAACGGATTAAATTAGAGTTGAATGAATTGGAAAATAGGTTCCAGCATAATAAAACTGCAATAAAACCTCATATGAATTGAAATTAATGTTTAAAACCTTGTATTTGAAAATTAATTGATGTTCATGTTTGATTTTGGAATTGGTGTAGTGATATTTGTTGATTTATGAAATATTATTCAACAATTTAGTATATCTATTATTTATATGTTGAACTGAGTTGAGTATAGGTGCAATAAGGCTAGACAATTAAGTTTGGTTGCATAGATTGCATATAAGTTGAGCAAGTACGCTCAATAGCGCTTGTAAAAGGTACGCCTACGCGAAAATATAAATTTTGGGTTTTGGTTTTTGTTTCCGACCGTGTGGGTTGATGCATATATATTATTTGTTCCTGCGATATCGCAAAAGTCACTCCATACAGGGGAGACTCTGCCGAATTTTTCCAGGAATTTAAAGTGTTAGATTCTTTTTGATATTTTTGAAAATTTTATTTTACCATAATAAAATGATTTTCAATTTTAAATAAATTGAATTTTGAAAATCTACGGGTTTGTGACATTTTTCTTACCTTAGTAATTTCGGGAACAAAATTCTTTTAAGGGAGGAAGAATGTAGTTTCCCGTATTTTTGGTAGTTTATATTTAATTTATTTATTATTTTAAATATTATATTTGGAACATTAATGGATTTTAATATTGAATTTGTTTATTTAAAATGAAGTTTGAACGTTATAGTTTATATAATTTAAATCGAGCTCGAAATGGCCTGGTAGTTCGTAATATTGAGTTTTCAACTTCAATTGAATATACAAGATTCGATATAAGTCAGATTTCTGTGAAACAAGAAATGTTTGAATCTTGTTGATTATAATTTTCGTATGGAAGAGAAAAATCCAAATTTCGTGTTATAGATTGTTAGTTATTTCCAAATCAAATTTTAAAATAGTCACTATGGAAATTGTTATTAAAATATAACGTTTATTAATTAATAAAAAAGGGTTTTAATATAGTTTGGACATCATTTAACTCAAAATTGATTATATTGAGTTTATAAATTATATTTGAAGCTATATGATATTTCCAATTTGGTATTTATGATAATAATAATTTATTATTATTTTAGTTAATTATTTTTTATTTTTATAATATTTTAATCGACATTATTATAAGCCTTAAAAGTGGCCATTTTGCAAACATAGTCCGTTTTCGATGAAATTAGTTTCATTAGAACCGTAATGTTAAATTATTGTGTGATATTAAAATTCGTGGCAAACCGATGTCGTATGTGACAATGGCAGCCGTAAACGCCTTGTCATTTTCTATAGCGTGTAATTAAATTAATTTAATTGAGGGGTATTCGTGTATAACTTGAGCTGACGATCGAAATAAGCACGAAACCAATTCCGTTGAGTTCGTATCGATGCTTATAGTCAGATTAGGCAGGTAGTTTGCTGTTTTGGGCATCGGTTATTTTGGTGTCCAAAATAGCGTTGTTGGCGCATAAAAATAGCGTATGGGAAAACAGTTTCGAAATGCGATGAAACTTATGTCATTGGATTCATATTAATTAATTATTATTATATTTTGATTTTTTGTCAATCGGACTTGTCATTTGATCATGGCAATGATAAACGCCTTAATCATTTATATTATTTTGGCCAATTTAGAAAGAGGTAACTTTAAAGGAACAAACGACTAGCCAAACAAACTCCGATTTTAACGAAACAAATTTCATTGGATCCACACGGAAACGGTCTAGTAGAATTTCAAAGTTTCAAGTTGATTGGATTTATTTTGTGATCGTGGGAAATTTAAACACGTGATTTTTAGCCTATGATTTATAAAGAACCTTTTACAGACGACCTCGGAACTCGACGAAACATGTCCCATCGTGTCCGGAATATTATTTTTATGCTAGAATTAGGAGTTTCATCTCAATTGTAGATCGTACGTGGGTGTTTCAGCATGATACTTTACGACGAAGTTTCAATAAATAATATTTTATTAAATTTCCCCCCATGTATATATCCCATCGCAACGTAATTTCTGGTCAAAATCTAATTTATAGTCAACCTAAATTATAGTCGCCTCCACCTTCATTGAACGACAGCTGAGCTTCCAAATCTCTCACTCATTTTTCTTCCTATCCGATGATCAATTCAAAAACCTTTCAACTACTAATTTGTTCAACTCAGTGAGGTGTAACTTTTGTGCGGTTATGATGGGTTTCTAGGCATCCAGGTGGTCGGAACGTGGCCTGGAAGGCTTTGTTGTCGAGATTGAATTGGGGGAAGGAGGTGATGTTGAGTTATAGAGGATTCAGGGCGTGGGTAGAGGAGAGTGACACGAGGTGATTGTCGGTCTCTGATCGGTGGCCAGGTGACGGATGGTGGCACTGGAGTTTGAGCTTGGATGGTAGCCTGGGTTTTGAAAGAGTGCACGAAGGTGACAACGAAGAAGAAAAGGAATTAAGTTTGGACTGGGTTTGTAACAACCCGAAAATCTGGGCCAGTTTAAAATTTTTATTTTAGCAATTTTGGCGAATTTTGAACATTTAAAATGAATTATTTTAAATAATATCGATGAGAAATTTATTTTGAATAGAATTCGAACGTATATAATATATACGTCTTCGTTAGAATATAATAATTATATATAATTATAAATAGAATTGAAAATGGCACGGTAGTTCGATAATTCGATTTCAAACTTCAATTGAATATAACGGATGCAAAACAATCCGGATTTTAGCGAAACCAAAAACATTAGGATCTAATTGAGAATATCTTTCCAACGAACCCGAAAAATTGAAATTTCATAGCGGGAATCAAAAGATATGTCCAGTTGAAAATTCTGAATAGTCGCTATGGAATTCAGGCCCTTAAAAATAGACATTTTGCAAACGACCTCGGATTTTGACAAAACCACTTTTGTTGGATTCGTGATGTCAAATTATTGCTAGATTCCAAATTTCATAATTTTTCGAATCTATATGTGAGCGTGGCAAAGGAAAACGCGTTTGACCAGTTTCAGTTGATTTTAATCGACTGGAAATTGGCCATTTTTCCAACGGTCTCAGAATTCGACGAAACTAGTTTTATTAGGACTGTATCATCAATACGAAGCTAGAAAATATTTTTCTGGAATTTTTCGAGTTCGTATGTGACCCCGGTAAATTGAAATGCGCGTTCAAATTCAGTATATAGAGTTATATGTTGATTTTGACGAAAAATGATCGAAACAATCGAATCAGCTTACGATACATATCCCATTGTGTTCGGAATGGGGGTAATTAGCTATGGACGACAGGCGGTGGGCCTCGTTTAGAGGTCATATGTAAAAGTCAACTTTTTGGGATTAAATAATAAAATAAAATAAAATAAAATAAAATAAAACTTCCTCCCCTCTCTCCTATAACCTCCAGGCCCCCCCGGTCAGTTCATTTAAATCAAAATAAAATAAAAAAAAGAGAGAAAAAGGGCAGAGCCCTGTCGATCCACGCCGCGCCTCCTGGCGTCGCACGCCACCGCGATGCTCCCCCTCTCCGACGATCGATGGCGGCCCTCCCCTTCAGCCTCTCGCACGCGCAGCCCTCTCCCTCCCCAAATCCGCGACCCCAAAGCCCTAACCCACCCAGAACCGCCACCGCGTGGCACCACACCCCCTGCGTACCTCCCCCTCCCCTTTTCCGGCGAACTTCCGCCAGTCCAACCCCCGACCACCCTGACGAACTCGGACGCACAACCCCTTAACCACCAGTAAGTATTTTTAATTTATTTCTTTTTATTTGTATAATGATTTTCAGTTTTATTTTGTTAAATTAAAAGCTTTATTTATAAAGGTCAGATTTTTCATATGTATGAATGCGAATAAAAATTCAATTTTTATCTATATGAATGAGGTATAAAAATTCGATCTTTATATATGATGTTAGCAATATAAACATATGGATTTTAGATGAATAAAAAATATAATTTTTATTATAGTAGAGTGTTAAAGATTTGATATTTATAATATAAAAAAGTTAAAAATATAATTTTTATATTATAGAAAGAATAAAAATTCGATTTTTTTATTATATATAAATAAGACGAGATTTTTAAAAGTGAAAAAGTTAGATTTTTATCATTAAGAAGATACGGCTTTTAAATTGCTAAAAGATTTGATCTTTGTAATTGAAAAACTTTAATTTTTAATTTAAAAAAGTTTGATTTTTAAACAAGAAAAGTTTCATATATAAAAATATGATTTTTATATATGTATGAGGATAAAAATGTAATTTTTTATTTATTTGAAAAGACGAGATTTTTATATATTGAATAGCGAAGTAAAAATTCGATTTTTATATATTGAATAGCGAAGTAAAAATTCGATTTTTATATATTGAATAGCGAAGTAAAAATTCGATTTTTATATATGTAGTGGCTACGGGCAACGAAAGTGACAAAAGGCGAGAACGACAAAGATTTCTATAAATGAAGTGTCGTGGAGTTGGAATAACTTTTGGTGAGAACTTCTCACTCTTCGATTTCTTTTTCTAGTTATATATATATATATACTAGGATGCAGACGGTGTTTAGTAGCACCCGACACAATCGTCCACAGACCATGAACTTGTTTGTTTGGCTGTGTAGTTGGTTAGATTATTTGGGTTGAATTGAATTGTTTGGTGAAATGAAATTGATTTGATTGATGTGTGAATGGCGTGGGCCATCACTAGACCGGGGATAAGGCTAGGCCTCATCCCGTTTCTAGTATCGTGCCGTTATGCCGCCGAAATTTTCTAAAATAAGTTAGAAAAATAAAGATAGCATTTTATTTAATAAATGAACCGAATAGAATATTCATAGGTTGAATAAAATAATTTGGTCGTTGAAAATATTATTTTTAACGTGAATGTGAATAAATAAATATTCATTTACAAACCGGACGGTTTGTTTATGTACACTGATTTGACTGACATTGATTGGGACGATAAATTTTACACATCGCCCAATTGCACAAATAAAAATCTATGTTTGTTGATTTGAAACCCCACATGGGTATTGGGATAAAATACGGCATACACTAATCCCAATAATTAGTTGTATGTCGATCGATGGATCGACAAGCTGTTATAAGCGTTAGATATCTATATTTGATGCTTATACAGTGTAGGGCACTTTGGATGATGGTTGATTATTTATCGTTGCTATTATACACATGTGTTGTGTGGAATCCATATAATTAACTTTATATTGTAATTGATTGGACCTCATTCCAATTTAGAAAATAAAGAATATCATAAAATAAAGGTTCATGTGTTGACCGTACTCATCCGTTGAGATTAGTCATGTGTTGAACGAAGTATTTTAACAATAAAATTTATATCTTTATCATTATAAAATAAAGGTTCATGTGTTGATCGTACTCATCCGTTGAGATTAGTCATGTGTTGAACGAAATATTTTAACAATAAAATTTATCTCTTTATCATTATAAAATAGAGGTTCATGTGTTGACTGTACTCATCCGTTGAGATTAGTCATGTGTTGAACGAAATATTTTAACAATAAAATTTACATCTTTACCATATATAAAATTAGAAACTAACTGGAAAATAGATAAGATGAGTGGTCTCCTGGATATTAATCTGATGTTGGTTTCGGCCTTCGGGGTTAATATTCAGGGAATCGTTATCTTACTAATTTACAGTTGAAGTCTGATTTGAAATCAAACGATAGATACCTTAATTTTCATAAAATATATTAAATAACAAAAATAGTCACACGTGGACAGTACTCATTCGTTGAGATTAGTCGTGTGTTGACAAAAATATAGACTCACATATTGAATAGAATAATTATTCATTTGTTGAATAGAATAACGTATTTATTGAAATATATAAAGTCGTGTTGATTAGAGTTGCGCTATTTTGACGCAAACGATATTTATATCGATTATATTTGTTTTATAATGAATATTGAAAAGAGATTTTAAAAAAAATCGAATATATAGAAAACGAATTCGAATTGCATCGAATAGAAAACCAATTTGAATTGAATCGAATAGAAAACCATTTTGAATTGAATATATAGATAACCAATTTGAATTGAATCGAATAGAAAACCAATTTGAATTGAATCGAATAGAAAACCAATTTGAATTGAATCGAATAGAAAACCAATTTGAATTGAATCGAATAGAAAACCAATTTGAATTGAATAGAAAACGAATTCGAATTGAATCGAATATACAGCAAATTCGAATTGAATTGAATATAAACCAAATTCGAATTGAATTGAATATAAACCAAATTCGAATTGAATTGAATATAAAATGAATTGAAATTTGATTTGAATTTGAAATGGAAGTTGAAATGTTTTTGAACGAATTTAAAACGATTTATAAAATTCGTTTTAAATAGAAATTGATGAAATATATATATATATTATATATATTATATATATAATATAATGGCCTGAATAGAACGCGCCGCGCCGCGGCAGTTCGTAAATTTCGACCATTGACTTCGAACGGACATTACGGGAGATCTGACCGTCGGATTCTCCTAAAACCGGAACCGTTGGGTTCGTATCGAAAAGAGCTTTCTAACGGATATTAGAAATTTGAAATCTAATGGTTGGATTTGGAGATACGTCCAAATCAAATTTGGAAAAGGTCGCTGTAAGTGCAGTTCGATGGCCGTTGATGGAAATCGACTGTACGAGCCTTGATAAAATTATTAAAAATAGTAATAATTTGTGTAAAATCATAAGAAATGATTTGGGAAAAATTAGGATGAAAAACTCCATATTTGAAAAGATAAAAATAGATTTTTATCGAAATGAACTAGTTTAGAACTAAAATGAAAACCCATTTATTTTAAATAAATAAATTGGATTTGAAATGGGTTTTAAATAGAATTGATTAGTGAGTTTATCGTGAAGGGTGTTTTAAATAACACTTATTCTTTAACCCGATAGTAATTAGAATGTGATTTGGGTTTGTCATGAACTGTGTTTTAAATGACATTAGTTCTTTAACCCAGTAAAAGGAGATTTAATGAATCTGCAATTAGATTGAAATGTGAATTGATAATTTAAATTATCAAATTTAGAAAGTGAGCGAGGATGGAGTATCACCAGTTTTGCTCCAAAACGATAGTCAAATCTTTAATTAGATTTGAACGTGAAATGGTAATTAATTTTACCGATAACACCGTGGTGTTAGATATGGAGTATTACCAGTTTTGCTTCATGGGATGAATAGGTTGGGATTGGGAAATAAAATAAATAATTACTTCGGCGTGGTTCGCTAATCCCGACTAGTTTGAAAAACCATAATTTGGTTTGAAATGATATCCAAAGGAAGATTAAAGGATAAATTTTAAAGAATTTATCTTGGATAAAATTAATGGGAACCTTTCCCTAAGAATTGAAATTTAGAAACTAGCTGAAGGTTAGTTAAGAAGAATGGTTTCCTGGGTATTGATCTGATGTTGGTTTCGGCCTTCGGGGTTAATATTTGGGGGATTGCTCTCTTACTAATTTACGGTTAGTGACTAATGAATTGGAATGAGGCGTATGTTGTGTTTATGTTACATTTGTTTTTAATATACGCGGATTGTTCGGAAAGGCCGGGTTTACACCCATTCTGAATAACCGATTCGACTATAAGTCGAAGATGAAGACGGTGGTTGAAGACTGGAAGTCTTCACATCGTTTGGGCGATTACTGATGATCTTGATTGGGCTGTACACCCAAGATGAGGGAATCAGTTGGTGGTCGTCCAGACGTACTTGGAGATCGATGGATATGCAAGGAAAGTGCCTTCGGTTTCGTTCAGACCCAGAACGAACTTGTAAATGGATTGTGTGTCTGACATCGGATTTTATTCTGTGTTGATTGATTTCTGTTAAATATATATCTGTTTGGCGGCGGAGAATTTATTCTCTTGCTTAACGCCCTTCTCTGGGACGTACGAGCTTAGAGGTTATATATCGATAAATATCAATTGCATGGCATGAATTGCCTGTGTGGCACGCTGAGTTGCATGGATAAAGGCTTCTGTTGAAAAGCAAAGTCTTGTGGTTGATGATCAGAGCATGGCCTTTGTGACGTAGCTTTGTGTATAACGTAAATTCGCGAGCCTCACACCCCGGTATGAGTTAAAAACGGGATAAGGACTGCAGGGAGAGCACGACGTTTCTTTCTAGCTTTGGTGGTGTCAGTGAATTACCAGCCCTGACATTTATATACTTTTCACCTATGTGGTTGTTGGATGAGGCGCCTCGATTTTATGTCTGTAAGGACCGGGAAACGTGTGTTCAGGCATAACTAATCCTCAAACGTAAGAGAGGACCGGCCCTGAAGATCCAAGGGTTGCCCTGAGTGCGTAGCCCTGGGACATTTGCTAGAGTGTCTCGAAAGCGGAGAGGAGCTTGCCCCTTGCCTCGACTCATGACGGAAATCCAATTTCCAATACATGATATTGCGGTTTTAATTGTAGAACTAGTATGGCGACATGATATATGGTACCCATGCCGTCTATGATTTATATTTATGATTGAAATTGTTTTGACACTATACACTTATTATAGTATCAAATGATTTGTTTTTAAAACGTACCAAGCATGTTTGGCTATTATAAGGGAAAACCCTATCCTCCGGCTTGCGTTTCATAATGTGATGGGACCTGGGTCTTATAATAGCTTCATTTTTTCAAAAAGCATTGCGTTATTTATTCTATGCACTAGTATTCTTGGGAGGAAACCCGTTCTGTGTTATACGGCGTGGTCCCTTGAATTACGCTCTTTTAAAGTAAAGTTTAAATAACTGTTTTAGTTCTCACACCAATCACATGACTGACCTAGAGTTTATTGTTTTAACCTAAACTCTGGGTGCCCCTATTTTCCGCACGGCAGCTAGTAGTTTTGGTTTTGCAGATTTATATTCATAGGATCCTGGTTTACAGCTGGAATGATGCTCGGAAAGCTCTGTATCCGTGTATCACCTTCAGTTGTGCTTTGTATAATTTTCCGCTGCTATGTAATTTATTGTAATCTCTGATATTTATCGAATGTAATTTATTCAATTATACTCTGTATATTCTTGTATCTGATGGAATTGTTGTAATAACAATGAAATGTTCTTCCGTCTGCGTTCTGTTGTGGGTTGTTCTCAAAGTATCCGCTCTTTCCTTCACGGGGAAGTTACGGGTCCTTTCAGGGTTCCTGAGAGCAGAAAGTAATTAAACCAATGTTTAAAATGTTAGTTATGGGTAATGTTAGTTAGTATCATTGTATAATTATAATTATTGAACTTGGTGTAGGGTTTTCAAACAGGAATGAGGAACCTGTAGACGTGATAGAGGGCTAAAGTTAACAGGATTTTCGAGTGGAAGCATGACACGAACAGGAAAGAAAATGAATCAA
This sequence comes from Allium sativum, assembly GCA_030737875.1. NCBI lineage: Eukaryota > Viridiplantae > Streptophyta > Magnoliopsida > Asparagales > Amaryllidaceae > Allium > Allium sativum. Next base: position 879,549,747 of record CM060919.1, on the reverse strand, counting down.
TTGTTATCTATTAAGAAAGTAGTCTACGAAAATCAGAATTGATTAATTATTTTGATTAACAAATTAACAATTATAATTAAAATGTATACTTATATTATTGTATAACTTTGTATTAAGTGAACAGAATTGGACCAAACCAAATGCATTGGGACCGCTGCATTGAATACAACATCACTGAACTATTTCGAATAGGAACAAAGACAACATGAAGTTACAGTTAAATCGAATGACTGTTTAATTTAATTGTAACCGAACCGCTTCAACGATAAATGAAAGCAAGGTGAGTTAAACTCACTCAGTTATCCCACTTATATTTTATATAAGTCGGGTTTTATTAATTGTATGTTATGGTTGCTAATGGTTGACTGTTTGTTAATTATATATTCGTATATTGATTGCACTGATGAAATTAAATGTTCGTTTAATTTCAGTGAAACCAAATCGTTATTCTAACGATCGGACCCAATGAAGGTAACTTACCTTATTGGTCACTTTTATTAATTAAACGTGTTTAATTATTTGAATTTTTTTGATAATTGGTTGATGATAAATAGTCGTTGTTTACTGTTATAGAAATGATCAGTTAAACTGAATTAAATAATATTATTTGAGATAACCTATTTGGATACGGGGAAGAACAGGTTGGAGGGATCCAACGAGATTCCTAAAATATATTAGATGATATTTATTTTCATATTATCATTATAGGGTTCTGATGAGATGATTGATTTAATTATTGACTGTTGAACTAAGATTCAATATTTGTTTTGTTTAAACCAATGGGTAATATTGATTGAGTAATTGGCAGTATATGGCCTATAAATCAATCGTTTTCTACATATTGAATTACCATCAAGTAAATCGACGGAAGTGAAGTCATAAAATTTATTTTATAACCGAAGATAGATTTTAATCTATTATTTTGAATAAAAGTTTGTTTAAAGAAAATAAATATTTATTAATTATTAATCAAGTTTATAATTAACTATTAATAGATTTTATAATGTAAATTCTTACGTTAAGAAGATTTATAAGGAGACGAACGGAAATTAACCTGACGGTTAAGGGTTGGATAATTGTTTTTGTTAAAAAAAAATTAAATGAAATTATTTAAATTAATTAACTATATTAATTAATTTAAAGGAAGGACTATAATTGGAATGAGTTAACGAATTAATCATGTTTTGAGTTAACTAAGTCGGCCGTTTTAACTAGGATTGTTTATTAAATTAATTTGTTTTGAATTAATCTAATGTAATAACTTTAACGAATATTTGTTTTAATAATAGGATTTTAAAAAGGAATTTACTATTTATTTTAGTTAATTAAAAAATTAGGTACTACTACTGTAGTTAATGATTGAAATAAATTATTATTTTAATTAATAATAATTTAGGAGATTACTTTTTAATTAAAATTCATTTAAAAGGTGATCGAAGTTGAAATGAATCTAATTGAAATGTGAGAGGAGTTTATGAACAGGTTTATATTAAAACCTAGTTTTTATAACAAAGTTGTAAAAATGATTTTAAGCGAATATAATAGTTTAAATCAAATATTTACTTAATGTTTGAAGTTAGAAAAAGGAAATCGAGAAATTGGGAAATGGTATGAAATAACGAAGTGAGATTTGTTCCAAGGATCAGAATGTGATAATCTGAAGCTCAGAATGTTAAGCGGAGTTGGAATTTTTTCTAAGTTTGGAATGTTATATTCTGAAGCTCAGAATGTTAATCAATAGCAACAAATATTAGTTGTCGGTAATAATTTACAAATGGGACTTATAAATGAAGTAAGAGTTTTGAAAAATGTATTTTGTAACAATTATTACAATTAATAAATTGAGCTATTTGATTTATAAACTGAAGATTGTTAAAAGGATCACAATGTGATTTTAGACAACACATAAGTTGTCGTAATGATTTGAAAAGGGTATAATAAAAGAAAATAAAAATTTTGAAATGAAATCCATAACGTTTGTTACAGGTGATAAGTTGAATTGTTTTAATAAAAAATATATATAAGGATTCGTACGAGATGTCAAGTAGATAAGATTTATAAAGATACTTATATAAGATTTGAAAGGATAATTATATTAGACTTGTTAAAGACAGTTATATGTGATTTAAAAACAAATATAGTATTGTGTTGCAAACGAGTTGAAGAGTGTTGAAGAAATTTAATAAAGGATTCTATTTATAATGGATCGAAGCACGAGTATAAGATTATAAAGGATTATCAAAGATTAATAGAGAAGTAAATAATATTTTACTTAATAATTAGTAAAGTAAATGTTGTTGAGATTTAAATAAGGTTTTCAAAGGAAAACGTGTGGTTAATAAACTTCAATTTATTCTGAAGATATGAATGTTGTTGGTCAAGGTCTGAGAGGTAAATAAAATAACCCAACTTGAACGACTTCACGATTATCCAAGAATGGTATCCGTTCATAAATGAGAGAAATTGTGGGAAACATAAGTTATGATTTTATTCAGGAGAAGTTTACAAGTGAATGAAAGGATTTTTAATAATATTCTTAGTTATAATAAGAAGTAAAAGATAAACTCCAAATATTGGAAGATTTAAAGAATATAATTAACATATGTTTAATTAAAGAGGCCAAGTAATGCCGAGTATTGAATCACTAAACTCATTTTATTTTCATGATTATTTATTCGATAGTTAAATAACCGATTATCAAATCTAGCCAAATACGATTGTTGGTACAGAAAGACCGGGATCGAAATTATTTTCGAAAACCATTCTGAATAGCAAGTACGTGAAGATGTAGGTTGAAGATGGGGCAATTGAAGACCCTTGATCTTCATAAACGGAAGAACTACTTGTTGAATTTCTCTGGTTTAGCGGCCAAAGATATTTCAGCACTGATTCTATCGTGAGTGAAATCTTTGGATTGCAAGGACTACTCGCTATTGATCGTTGGGGTGATACCTATATAGGTTGTGGTAGGAGGGTGCCTGCGGTTCATCCTGCTCCTGGATGACTTGTATGGATGGATGTCTGACAGCGTATTTACAAAAGAGCCACGAACGTTGATTTATTCCAACGTACCAAGTTGATGGCAGAGAAGTGCACATTCTCTTGGCTTAACAACTAGAGTATTTTTGTGGACGCCAATTAGTGATTTTCTAGCGGATCAGATGATGTGGCATTTAAAGTGAATGGTAACCAGACATTAAAATAATGGCATTAAAATAATAATAAAGGTAAATATATAAGTTATGACCTCAAGCCTCATCAACCGGGAAATGGCACAAAATTAGGTTGGCTGCATGGCTATGTGGGTCGCACCCATCAAAAGGTATATCATTACCTAGTCTGGAGAAATTAAATGCCTTCAGTTTCCCTTTTATTTTTATTTGTATGCTTTCGGCGGTTGCCTGGCCCCTAACCATGGTAAAGATATATTCGGTACTCTCAAGAGAAGTGAGGGTTCGATCATGTTTAGCATGGGTTGCAAGGTGTTCTTGTTGAACCCCAATGTATTCACTTCCGGAGGGACATTATCGGAAGATGGTCCAATACCTTGCTAGGAAATCCATTCTCCATTAAGAGCCTGCGGCTTTGATTGTATACTATATATGTAGAGCGTAAGACGCAAGCGTTCTGCTAGATTGATATTTATTTGTATTTAGACACTATTATAATATCTGAAAAGATACTGATTTCAAAAATGTTTTGGGTTATTGTAAGGTAAAAACCGTCTGTATTTATGTGTGAATTTTGTCTTACGATTATCCTTTTCTTTCGAAAAGATTTTTGACTTTAAAATCAAGTTGTGTGGTACCTTTAAACTCAGTGTGTTTTTCTCACTCTGGTTCACCAGACTGATCCGGCATATGCTCAGGTTAGTCCGGTTTGTACAGGTTCAGGTTGTCGGCTGTTGTGAAGAGACGAGCTAGAAAGGTTCAGACGTATGATATATTGTATAGTCGTGTTTCTACTGTGTTTTATATCTGAGGACATGTTATTATAACTTTCCAGATGTGTTGATATACCCTGATTATTGTAAGTACTTTTAAAGCTCTCAGTAAAGATTTATTTCCATATTATATTTTACTCCACTGCGATGTGAGACTCTGTGTTGTATTGGTTCTTCTTCATTTTCTTATATTCTAATATTTCTTTTTTCTTATATCACCCTCTAATTTTTTTCTAATAACTATTTGTTTTTCTGTGCAATTTGGGTTGAACGTGGGGTCGTAATTGTCGACTCAAAGGGTACAAGAAAGTCAATATGTTACAATATTATTCAAATCGTACTTGATCAGCCCATCTACCATAGCTACAAAGTTATAGAAAGCATTCTAGATAAATCGATTCAAGGATATAAATATCATACCTCTCCTGGTTTAGCTTCATAGTTGACTTCATTGTTGTATCATTACACAATTTACCTCTTCAAAGTTGTGGGTTCATTTTGATTTATAAGTACTATTGCAGGACAGAAGCCTAGCTTTTGTATTCTAACATCGTAACACCTTTTATTTATTTGCATTTTTTGATAATACATAAAATGTATCATTTTCTACAGACTGAACATACAAATACTATGTGTCAAGTATTACCTCGCGAAACGCGTTCCATTACGCTCGTGTAATATAAGTAGGTACGATATTGTCTTGGAGCACTTAGAACCAGAAAAGACAAACGGAAATGACGATAAAGAGATGTATAATTTTTTTTAGCTAGATAAGTGTTTTATGTTTGAACACTTGTTTGAAATAAACATCTTTGAAGTCCCCATTGATCGATAAGTGATTAAATTGATGTCACTATTCTAACCTGACGATAAAGGCATTTTGTTTTAGTTGTTACAATTAAGACTAATTCTATTTATACACCAATAATAACTAAATATACACTAAAAAGTATAATAAACTACTGTACATCAAATATTACTTTATATACATCGTGCCTTTCACAAATTCCCTTTATTTTTACCCTTTTTTGTCTTACCTCTTTCAAATTTGAAACTCATTTATTCAGAATTACAATTACACCAAGTTAATTAAAATTAAACAAAATGATTTTTTGATTTTGCGCTAATATTGTAGCTTTTCCAACTTTTCAAAAATTTCTTGGTTCCAACAAAATAACTCTAATTGTAGAAAAAAAATGAACACTTCTAAATTACGGTAATTAGTTTTAAATGGTTTATTAATTGGAACTTTTGTTTCATGATGACTAATTCATCAATTTTTTCATTGAAATACGAAGTCTGGACCAAATCTTCATCATTTTTTAGATTAATTTGATGGATTATATCAAAAGTTAAAAATTGGTATTTTATTAATAAATTTTTATAGGAAAATAATGGTGCATGTTTAGTGATTTTTGATGTATGAATAGAATTTGCCTACAGTTGAATGATCTACACTTATTATGGAATTATCTCTGAATAAAGAATGATCTTTTGCTTAGATATTATATTATTATTAAACCATATGGTTATTTTTACAATGTCTATCTACCTACCTATTATTTATCTACCTGTTATATTATATGAAAGTTGAGTTTACGTTAATATGACCCTTCGCTTTCAGTTTTTCTCAAATATCTATTATGTTGTCATTGTCTTAATAATTTAATTATCCCAAACTTTTTTTATTGTCATTACTTCTTACATAAATAATAATGGACACATTGTTGTTTTATGACCTTATCTTCTCATTATACTTCTTCGGTTTTTACAAAAATAGCATATCCGTAATTATTCATATAGTATATTGCAGGTAATAAATTTTTTTTGCACTTATTGCGAATAAGTACAAATATACACTACAAAGAACGCAACTATTTGCAACGGCAAAAAGGCGTCGGCGGCCGTCACAAATAGCTGTTGCAATTTGAGTCATCGCCAACCAAAAAAGCAACAGGAAAAGTGACGGCTCCGTCGCTAATTTAGCAATGTCTTGCAGTGGCAACTTATCCACATGGCATTGGACATGGCAGAGTTTGTTTCCTGGGAAGTCGTTAAAAGTCGTTGCAAATCTAGAAAGTTTAGCCGTTGCAAATAATGACCTATAGGCCGTCGCAAATCTGGGTTATTTTTGCTGCAATATGCAACGATTCCTTTCCCTCAAACCACAAACGTATAATCGATTCACCATACCATATCTCGTCACTATCAATCCATAATAACATACACAAAATTGAATATAACACTACCAAATCATAATATATATCAAATCCATAACACTACCAATATCATTCCATCATAACATACCATCATAATATATACAAAACGACTACTTGCCCGTTCAAGTGTCACAAAATCCAAAACACAACCAAATCCAGCAACCACACAATAACTACCATCATCGTGTATCAAGCATAAACAAAACCAAGTACATTTCTAGTAAAAATACGTACATACCCATGTATAAGAACAACCAAACTATGCGTCCTCCTCCTCGTCGTCGTCATTTTCTTCATTGTCCGCAACAGCTCCCTCCTCAAAGATCGACCCATTCTCCTGATAGTACACTGCAATGCGCTCATCTATTTGCTGGGCCAGGTGGCTTCTCCAGTGAGAAATATCGAAAAAGCCTTGCATTTGATCGCGTCTAAGGCTCCATATGCATGTATGTGCCACGAGTACCTCATCAAATGTTGTTGAGGGTTTGTCATACCCGAATAGTGGCTTATCTGGGGTATGCTGAACCTTATGGGTAACTCCACTTGTAGGATGTCACTGTAAATGGCATGTGGCTATGGTCGATTCCCAAATCTTCATTCTTGTAACCCCTGATGTCGTTCATAATTTGTCATACCATGGGGTTAAGTCTGGAGTACTAAAGACGTACCGATATGAATTCACAATTTGTTGAGCTCCCTTTGTCCCTGTTTTAGGAAAGATGGCCGGACCCGCCGTTCAGGTGGAACTTACTTGACCTCGGTTGTCTGGGTCAATCACAGGATGCCTGAGAGGAATTATTGAGACATGGGTTGCCTGAGAGGTATCGCGGTTTGATGTAGGAGGAAGGTTTAGGCTCGGCTGGACATCAGGCTGGGTGTGCCCTGGGTTGACATGCCACTGGTTGGTATCATCGAGCCGGGCCCAATCAACAAACCTAAGCAAGTAGCCTCCCTAAATGTAGTTCCCACACGTTCTGTGGTCTTTCTAGCGAGCGACATTGGCATCGTTGTTCTCCATGTCTCCCAAAAGATGATGAGCCTTCAACATCCTAATCTTGCAATGGGAAAGTAGCTTATTGACTTCTAAACTAATCCCACTGCCTCGTTATCGATTCATGTCCAGCCTCATTGCTGCTCTCTCCCGTGCTTGTGCATTCGATGCTGTCGTCATTTTCCGAAGCTGGTCTATCGCAACCATGAAATCATCGCGGGTTACAAATGCTGAAGAGGGAGCTTGGTCTGCGGGAGAAAGGAGCGCAGGAGGAGCACTACGCCATAGATTGCATACGGCAACCCTAGAGAAGTGATGCAGGAAGTGAAAAAAAATGCAACACCTTTTTGGGGTTGCCTTTTGTCGCGTTGCCTTAGAGTCAAAGGCAACATCTTTGCTATCCTAAAGCAACATCGCTACAGGTCTTACTACAGGTACTAAATTTACAAAAATGTGGGGTCCACTAAATTCTAAATCTCGGGTTCACGGAATCCTGTTGTGCCACTAAAATCTGTAGCCGGGTTCACGGAATCATGTTGTGGGTCCCACATGCATTAATTTATGGCAACACTATATCATAGCTACGACAACATTTAACATTACATACTGCAACGTTATATCATAGCTATTGCAACATTATATAACATATTGCAACATAACAGCAATTACCATCACACACTGAAATTAATAAACAACTTTTCATTTCAAATTAACCAGTAACACAAGTACCACTTAGTCAACTATAGAATAACAAAACGTAGCCAATAAATTCAGTTTTATAGAGTACTTACAAACACAACCGGTACCAAATTAATGTTTACATCAAACTAAAATAGTTTCAAATTAATAAAGCACGAGCCTCAAATGCATTCACTACCTCTACTGCCTCTTCACCTACAAAATAAAGCAGTCTCAAAAGTCATGCATTTCAGCAAAAGCATTTAGTACAACTAATGCATTTCGGCACAACCAAAGTCATGCATGCCTCGGTTACAAACTGATGCAATGCCTCGTTACATTGCAACAAAAAATGGAAGACATGCATGCCTCAATTGCATTTCAGCACAAACTATGGCCATAGTATAACTGACTTGCACTTCAGCACAAAGACATTTCAGCACAAACTATGGCCAGAGCTGCTTTTCAGCACATAGTTGCATTTCACAATCTATGGCTGAGTTGCAAATTGTTGCAATGACTCAGTTTGTTCAAAGCACGAACGATATCAAGGAATGCAATAGTATGCCCAAGGCACTGCTTTAGTGTGATACAATTTGAAGAAATGCCTCTTTTTGCTTCAGCAAAAATTTAAACATGCCACGACTCTTTCAAGTACAAACTCAACCATTGCATCAATTACAAACTAACAAGATCATTACTGATTAAAGAGAAAATAAAATTCTTAAAATTCTGTAGTTCATTACTGAAGCATCAGTCTTGTACAAGATCAGTTACATACCAACATTGAACTACATAATTGTAAGAATTAGACTGATGCTTCAGCAAGCGGAAATTGTAAGAATTCTAAAGCATACCTCCAGCAAACCATAAAAATAAGCAGAAATACATACCAGCAATGTGTGTCTGTATAGCACAATTTGTAAGGGACTTGGACTACAAAAAACATGAAATTAAGAAGCCTTGTTTTTCACTTTGCTAGGTGGAAGGCAGATTCGTCTTACTGGAACATCATCTCTACACCAACAAACGTTAAAACCTTGATTTCCCATTCCATAAGCAGGCTGGATATCATTCAAATCTTCATTTTCATATTCTCTTTTGAGTTCACACCGGTCTTTCGGTAATTTCTTGATAACATTGTGGCACATGTTATCAATTGGATCTTCTATATAAAACACCTGTTTTACATGTGAAGCCATGTCATAAGGGTCAGATTTTTGGCACAATCGATTAAAATTGACACGAGTCAGCCATATAAATCTTTCTCTTCTTGGTACCAACAACACTTAAATAAAACCACATTAAATTCTCCCCAATAATCTAGTTCTAATATTTCTTCAATTGATCCATAGTAATTAACTTCACCAACCAACGAATTTTGATCTTTCGAACTTGCAAAGCTAGAAGTCAAGGCTGTCAAAAATACACCATTGTTTTGCGTTGTACCTTTGGCATCTTTGAACCTTATATAAAATATGTATCCATTGATAACATATCTGGTAAACCGCTTAGCCGTTGGAAGAGGCCCCATTGCAAGCAGTTGTACTTGCTTTGAAATGTCCTCCTTTTTCCCAACCTCTTCCTTTAACTACTTCCAAAATTCTTCACTATGTTCTCTCTCTCTCTTTTATATTTTTTAATGATGCATGACCATCAGTTAAAGCTCGATGTTCCCTAGAATAAGGACCAGGTTAATAAAAGATAGAAGCAAATTTGGTTGGATCTGTTACTAAAGCTGAAACTGACCATAACAAAAACAATTCTGTATGAATGAGAACATAGCTTAAGTACAAATCATGCCTGAAATCAATGAAAGTGCTGAAACTTGGAATTTACAACTATCACTGCATGAGGATAGAATCAATAACATGTTTGTAGATTGTTTAAAAGAACTGATTTTTCTGGCAAAAGGATGACATCAAAAATAGTTTTTTTTAATCTAGTCGACATCATTTCACAAGCTACATGAAGAATATTATTACTGATATTAACCGAACATGTCCACTTTTCTAATTAAATAAACCATTGTAAACTTTTTTTTGGTAAGGCCGACGGGGTTGAGTGGACCCCTACCACTTTATTAATGCACCGGGGAAAGTAGGATACAACACAGAACAAGAAGACACAGAAACTCGGCGCATTAACATGAAGAAGACAACACAAAGAAACACGTAATTACAAATTACTAAAGAAGCAAAAGTAGGATGCCCAGATCAAAAGTAAATCCAAGCTGCTGCAGACCATTACGCAAGTCTATTTTCACCATTTTCTTGAGCTGATCATCACTTCTTGCCTCGGCCGGCCTGAAAATGCGAGTATTCCTCTCTCTCCAAACAGTCGATATAAACTTCTTGAGAACAAAACATAATAACCTCCCCTTGACTGTCTTTCTGCTAGTCTGACTTTCCATTTATCTCCATTCAAGCTGACTGTTTTGAATATACCCCTTTCTGCCAATAATGTTCATTATTTCAGCTCATATAGGATGTGTCTTTGTACAGTCAAAGTATAAATGTTCTATAATTTCATTTTGCAGTTCGTACATAACGCAAACTGGGCTAATGCTCATTCCCCTCTCAATTAGCCTATCTTTAGTTAGAAAAGCCTTCTTAACAACCTTCCATAGCATCATGTTTTCTCTTTGGCAATTATCATTGAACCAAATTCTCTTACTCCATTTACACCTTGTCATAGAATCTTGTCCAGAGAGCAGTTTGTACATGTTCTTTATTTGAAAATAATTATCATTTTCACCCCAAGCAGTAATGTTTTCATCTTCATTATACACTTTAATACAACTCGCAGCACGCCACAAAATGTTAATTCTGGAAACCGACGTTCCTGGAATGCATACACAGTCATGCCGTATATACTGGCTCACCTTTGCGGTTCGACTCATTCCCGTTACATTAATTTCAATGTCACTTATTTCTCTCCCGATGATGAACCGAGACCTTAACCATGGATCGTTCCAAAGGCTAGTAATAGAATTTGCAGTGACTTTGTAATTAAAGTAAGGAAGAATTTGATTTCTTAACTTTAACATACACCGCCAAGTCCAACTGAGGTTCTGCGATTTGGACATTACCCAAAAATTATTGGATTTGATGACGTGTTTCCATGACCATTCCACCTATACAGTCTTCTCTTTATTAAGTAAACAGTCTATATGGTAAATGAATGCCGCAATGTTCCATTTTTTCAAGTTCACAATTCCTAGCCCTCCACTACATACTGGTAATTCGACAGCCTTGAATGCAATAGGGGCGTGATATTTTCCAACCGTTCTACCTATCTATAGATACCTCATAAGCACCGTCCTTATCATCGAAATTAACTTAGTGGGCAGAATATAGGTACGTGACCAATAAACCTGCATTGAAAAAACCACTGACTTGATCAAAGTGAGTCTACCCTCCTGACTTAGAGATCTGTTAGTCCAGTAGTTTAATCGCGCAGTGATCCTACTGAAAAGAGGCATACACTGGTTTGTCGTTATTTTGGCAGTGGAGATAGGTAACCCCCGATAGGAAATAGTTTCATTGCTATAAGGTAGACCAGTACTGATGCATACATTATTGACCAAAGAATCCGCAAGCCTTGCTATTTTCACTTCTGATTTTGTAGCATTAACTTTTAGTCCTGTCATCACATGAAAGTCCTTAAGAGTGCCGAAAATAGATTCAATAGTGTTAGCGTCGGGTTTGCATAAAATAACAAGATCATCGGCGAACATAAGGGATGATATTAGTGGATCTTTGCACTTCGGATGCAACCTGAACTGACCGTTATTGATCTTGGTATTAAGCAACTGAGTTAACAACTCCATAACAAGAATGAAAAGGTATGCAGAAAGTGGATCACCTTGTCTTATTCTTTGCTTGCTCGCAAAAAACCTTCAGCGGAGCCGTTAATTATCAAGGAAAACTTAGGGGTAGAAATACACGCGAAGATCCAAGCAATGAAGTAAGGCGGGAAGTTCATATATCCCATCAATCTAACAATAGTATTTCAATGAAGCGAGTCAAAAGCCTTCATAATGTCAAATTTAAACATCGCTCTAGGCGAGACAGATTTGTTGGAGTAGCCGCTTAAGAGTTCATGAGATAGCAGGACGTTGTCTAGAATTTTCCTTCCCGGTAGAAAGACGGCTTGATTGGCAGAGACAATCGAAGGCAGAACCGCTTTCAGTCTGGTTGCAATTATCTTTGATAGACATTTATAGATTGTATTGCAACACGATATAGGTCTATAATCAGTCACTTTAGAAGCACATTTTATTTTCGGAATAAGGGCAATATTCGTATTGTTGAGAAATAAGTTCATGTTTGCACGTTTGAAGAAGTGTTTAGCAGCAGCGCATACATCCTTGCTAACTAAAATCCAGCATCTTTGGTAGAAAAAAGCGTTGAACCCATCAGGACCGCTTGACGAGTTGCCTTTTAGAGAGAACATAGCCACTTTTATTTCTTCGTCCAGGACATCTTCACACAATCTTTGGTAGTCCTGACTAGAAATTTTTGGTAATATGTATGGGTCAATCATATCAATATTAGGAACAAACCCTTCTTTATTGCCTAAGAGGTCAGCAAAATGACTTATGAAAGCATCTTTCACTTCAGCTGGAGTACTAGTAGTGATGCCATTTTTATCAACTATATACGTTAGATTTTCACGGCTTTGCTTATCCTTAAGAGTTGCATGAAAAAAGGCACTGTTTCTATCCCCTTCATATTTCCATTTCAATCTTGATTTCTGCTTCGTCATACTATCTTCAGAGCAAAGAGCGTCTTGATATTGTTTCGCAGTGTATGTTTCAATATTTGAGTTAATAGGGTTCGTCGGATCCTGCATCATAGTAGATTGAATTTCCTCAAGTTTGTGCCTCCAGTATGTAGATTGTTTCTGCGCATTACCATATCTTCCTTTAGCCCAATCTCTCAGTTTCATTTTTGTCACTTTAATCTTGTTCTGCAAAATAAACAATGGATTACCAAAAGAAGGTCTCTCCCATACTTCTTGAATAGTATCAAGGAAATCAGGATCATCAACCCAAGTATTAAAAAATTTAAAACTAGAAGCATTTTTCGTGGCACACCCACTGAGGCTAAGGATTAAAGGGGAGTGATCTAATAAAAGAGGGGGAGGCTTGTTACAAGAAATGGCAGGCCATAGGTAGTATGCAGGAGGGTTACAGAGCGCATGATCGATAAGAGAGTATGTTCTAGGACCATTTCTTTTTTTGTTGTTCCACGTAAAGGGTAAACCAGTGCTTTTGATATTGAGAAGATCAGCGCTTTCAATTGCAGTTTTGAGAGAACTTATTTCAGCGAGAGATAGAGGATTTCCACCACTTCTTTGATCTGTGTCATAGCAACAATTGAAGTCGCCAAGAATGAGCCAGGGGGTGTTATTTCGGTTTAGCGAAGGGATGCTTGCCAGAAAATCTTTTCTTGCATTAAGAGAGTTAGAAGCATAGACTATAGTCAGAAGGAAGGGGGTCTGATCATCATTGAAGTGTGCATTACAATGAATCATTTGAGGAGTTGATTGGATAGGACTAATTTGACTGACAACAGGGTTATAGAGAATCAATATTCGTCCAAAAGGAGCTTCAACAAGGTTATGATGGAGTTGTCAAGAACGTTTAATATACGTAGCCGCGCATTGAGATAGTTGCAAGTTGATTTTGGTTTCGAGTAAAGCAAGGAGGCATAACTTATTTTCAGCAATGAGAAGTTTACTTTGATTAAGTTTGGTGTCTTTATGGCAACCCCTAATATTTCATACACCAAAAATTTTCTTCATCATTATACTGCGGGAGGAAGGGTAATGTCCACTCTCATACTCCTTAGCTCGTACTTGCGAGAAGCCGACGCAGGAGTTTTGTTCTTTTTACCTTTGTTTTGAAGGTAAGAGATTGGTTTGAAGGAATCCATTGGTGGAGATCTATATGCGAGAGGAGGAGACAAGTGGGAATAGGAATGGTTGTGCGTTTGAGCTGAGGGAGTTGATGGAGGATTATGGTTCAGCACTACCTTGTTTCGATTGCCAGTTGGAGCTGTGGTTTTTGAACGTTGCATGGGGATTGATATGTTTGGTTCAATAGGAAGGTTACTTTGTGCATGTATGTTGTTATCAGTGTCCTCAATTATTGTTTCATGATTATCTTGCACTGTTGAAAAAACGATGCTGCTCTTCACTATTTGATTTTCAGTCACCACTTCACTTCCAATACACATTTGATTTTCAGTACTTGCATTTATGTCTGCTAATCTCCCTTCCTTAACTGTTTGTTGAATAATTTCATACAATAAATTACCTTCTCTGTTCTCGCCTATCAAGTCAACCTTTTCATTTACCTTTCCACACATTAAAGTGGACATATCAAACTGATCTTGCTCAATTAACTCGTCTATGGTAGGCATTACATATTCATCAGTCCATCCAATATCAAAATTCTCGTAGTCATCCATATCACCTTGTTCATCATCACTAACTTCAATTTCTTGGTTGATCTCTCCTACTTCCAACACTGCAAAGCTATTCTTTTTAGCTATTTCTACAACTTTCTCTCTCTCGACGTGTTGCCTCGTTTCTTTGCTTGTATTTGTGACCTCCTTCCTCTTTGTATTTGTTACTTCTTTGTTTCGTCTCTTCACTACAACTTGCCACCTTTGATTGTTAACCTTGTTAGCCACCTGCGTTTTGTAAATAATTTGTTCCCTCACTTGCACTGGATTACATACTTTTTCTTTTGCTCTTTCTTGTCTTTCACGTTTGTCTTCCTTGTCAGTAAATTCACACCTTTCACTATTATGGCCAAATGAGTTACACGACAGACAGATGTCCGGTTTCCGCAAGTATTCAACGTATATCCTCTGTACACCGCCTTCAGGAGTTTTAATTAAAAAATCGCTTACTGATTCTTTGTCTGGCTTTACTTCTATTAAGCATTTCGCATGCTGTAATCTAGTTATACTTTCTGTCATAGCGTCCATACAAAGCAACTTACCAAGCATAGAGCTTATCCAGTTTATACCAAAATTTGACCATGCAAAGATCGGTATATTGTATAATCTGACCCACACCGGTACAGATTTTATTCCTCCTCGGATGTTACAAATTGTGGGATCATAAGGTTTAATGATGAAAAGCTTACTGTTTAGAACAATTGGATCAGCTTGAAGAACCCTTAACTTGTCTTCTTCACAGGAGAAGTCAAACATGAACAAAACTCCATTAGACCTTACTTGAACTGATCCTTTTAGTTTCCAGATCGCAAGAAGCTTGTTCACTACAACAGTGTATGATAGTGGGCGATATAGAAAGAATCCAACCAGAAATTTTTCCCAAACTACAGTCCCTGCTTCTGGAACTTCATCAATCAATGCTAGGGCGCGGTCAACAATGGTAGGAGAGATGTCAACAGGCATGTACTTACCAGCGTTCATGGGTTTTCTCTTAAACATGTGAGTCCATGGTTGTTGACTAACAGGGGAGTTACCTAGTGGGGCGGAAGAAGTAGATTGGGGAGATGGGGATGCAGCTGGCTGAGGAGGTGGGTCAGGTGGCAGGTTTGGAGGAACGACTGGGAAAGGAAAGGACGGCGATGGGCTCGATGTTGGATTGGATGGGTTAAGGGCAGGGATGGGATTGGGCGGGATTTGGGGGACAGAGGGCGTGGCCATGAAAAAATGAACACAAGGAAGTCTGTTCCTGGTAATTTTTTGATTCACTTTGAAATCATTGTAAACTTTAATTCAATAAAATTCCATCTGCCAGGTTCAAAAAGGAAAACATTATATATTATGAAAAAGGTGAAGCAAAGAAAAAACTGCAAGGAACAAAATAACTAATAAGGGATTCATAAAGATAGGAATAATACTTCAATACTTACTGAAATAAAAATAAAAATACTTATCCAAGTAAACTCTCTATTTCCTCGTTACCACAATTGAATAGAATATAACTGTGACATTCCTTCCATTGAGAATTTTTAAGCTGGATAGCTTTTCAATCTTTGTTTCTTCTTATTCCAATAGGACATTCCAGATTTTGTGGACATGTTTCAAATTGCATTTTTCTTGCCCCATCGCCACCTAAGAAACTTGAATAGAATATCAAACATTCCTCTACAAGATAACCTTCAGCATTAGACACCTCGGGTTTACTTTTGTTGCGAACATATGATTTCAATTTACAAAGATACGCTCAATAGGAAACATACAACGAACATGTGCAGGTCCACTATATTCAAGTTCCTTGCATAATTGAACTAGCAAGTGCACCATTGTATCGAAGAAAGCATATGGGAATATCATCTCAAATTGACAAAGAATTTCCACAATTTCTTTTTGTGACCTCTTGAGATCAGTCAAATCGATACTTTTACTCCAAAGACTTCTTAGAAATGCACCTAGTCTTATCATAGGTATTGCAACTTCAGGTTTTACAGATTTCTTTATGGTAAACTGCAACAAGTAGTGGAGAAGAAAATGAGCATGTGGCTTTATACCCTGCAATTTTCCTCTCTTTCTTGTTTACATACTGGCTGATATTAGCTGCACAATCGTAAGGCAGTTTAGCATTCTCCAACACCGAGCAAATTAGTTATTTCTCCTTGTTCGTCATTTCAAATATGACAACCCTCATCTCAAGGTAATTCCCATTAGTTGATAGAACTGGAAGAAGGAGCTCCCTGATGCCTATCTCTTGTAAATCATACCGAGCATTTAAATGGTCTTTCGACTTCCCATCAATATTAGTAAAGTACCAAGTACGTTATCACAAATGTTTTTCTCTATGTACATAACATCAGGGTTATGTCGACATACATTTTGACTCCAATATGATAAATTAAAAAATATTGATTTTTTTTAAAGGAGATTCATTTTTATGCTTCTTGACCTCTTTCTTCCCAAAAATATTTTCATAACTAGCCAATAATTCTTCAATCTTAGCCCCGAATAAATACCGGGAGGTGTTCCCATTTCAATTTCACCATTGTACCTTTTCTTATCAAACCTCCCCTTGTGTCCTGGGTCTAAAAATTTCCTATGATTCATGTAGTACATTTTTTTTACTATGTTTCAAGTAAGTTGAAGAAGTCTCAAAATGGCATACGGGACAAGCTAAATAACCCTTCGTGCTCTAGTCGGATAACATTGCATAGCCTGGAAAGTCGCTGATCGCCCATAACACACTTGCACGTAATGTGAAATTATCACCAGTGAAGGCATCATAAGTTTGTACACCAAGATCCTATAATTCTTTCAATTCTGCGATAAGAGTCTACATGTAGACATCAATGTCATTGTTAGGAGACTCTGGACCAGGGATAATGGTTGAAAGTATCAAATTTTCTGTCTTTATGCATAACCAAGGTGGAAGATTATAATTTACCAATACGATCGGCCATGTGCTATGCTGTGTAGTCATCGTACGAAAAGGACTGAATCCATCAGATGCTATCCTAACCTGATATTTCTGTTTTTCTGATGAAAAATGAGGATAATTGGCATCCATCGTCTTCCATACCTCGCCATTAGCTGGATGTCGAAGTCTGCCATCATTTTTTCGTCCCACTACATGCGATAACATACGTTCTGCGTACTCCTTAGACATGAACATCCTTTGCAACCTTGGTTTTAGTGGAAAATAACGCATCACTTTTGCTAGTACTTTGTGAATCCGCTTCTCTGAATCTTTGTCAATAGCCACTTTTTCTTCCGATATAACCCACCTTGAAAAACCACAACTTTTGCAGTTATTTTCCTTTTCATTTTCTACCCAATATAGCATGCATTCATTTTGACATGCATGTATTCTTTGGTAATCGAGGCCTAAATCTTTAATGATATTTTTGGTAGCATTGAAAGATAAAGGGATGTGGGCTTGTGGAAAAGCTTCTTTCATCAACTCTAATAAATCGCTGAATGCAGACTCAGTGATTCTGTGTAGGCATTTTTAAAAATATAGCCTGAAAAAGAAACTTAATCGCGAAAATTTAGTACACTCGGGATATAATGGTTGTTCTCCCTCTTCAACACGTTGATGAAATTTTATAGCATCGACATCTATTCCATTTGATCCATCAGAAGATCCATCTTCATTGTTCTGCATATTTCCATAAGTATGTTGCAATATCTCATTGATATTATCTCCAAAATTTATTTATGCTTCACAATCCATATCGTTATCGCTCCTTTCATGATCTAAACAGGAAACCTCACAAATCCATTTCATGTACAATTCAGATGGACCATTCCAAATCAAACAGGTATAGACTACTTCTTGACAATGCCACTTGCGATTAAGACATTTTTTTGCAAGGGCATGTAATTTCATCTCCAACCGCAAATCTCGAAAAGTATTTCAAATAAAAAGTTTCACTCCACTGAACTTAGGAACTTCCGCCCATAGTTTTTCCTCGTCGTTCATTGAGTGATACCTTGAAGCAGTAAATTAGGCACAAGTAAAGCAGTACATTATGCAACACAATAATCAAATCAAAAAAAATTGAAACATACATTGAGTGATACCTTAAGTAGTAGATTAAATCGAAGCCCTAACTGAAATCTGAAACCCAATCAAACCCCAATTGAAGACCTAATTGAAACACTGAAACCTTAATTAAACTTGAACTCGAACCTGCCCTAATTGAACCCCAATTAAGCTTGTAAACTTGAACTTTTAGCCCTAATTGAACCTGAGAGTGAGTGTTTGAGAGGTTGAGCGATAGGATATTTTGTTAAATTTCGATTAAAACTTTCAATATTTCGTTGATTTTCCCCCTTTGTTTTTGCTTCCCGCCGTAAACATTATTCCTTGTGCAGATTGCTAATCTGGACTAAATATTATTTCACACGGATCGCTAACCTGGACCATTAGATCATGTTGACTCAGATTGATAATTTTGTTCACGCGGCTACTGCAACACATGTTGACATATCTGCTAACAAATTTAAACGTGCGTTGCAATAGACAAGCATAGCAGTGGAAACATTATAGCTAGCAACACCATGGATTTTCATTATGATAGGCCATCTATGGCGTAGTGGAGGGAGCGTTGCCTGCTCCTCTGGCCGGGTCGACGTCGAACCTGGAGCGGTCGAGCAGACTTGAGTCGAACCGATAGTTGGTGCAGAGGCATCCCACATGAGATGCAGAAGTATGTTGCTATTGTTGTTTTCTGGAAGCACGTTTAGAAGACTTGGAAACCATTATTATTGAAGATGATCGAAAATCGGATTTTGTCTTGGACATGGCAATCCAAAAGTTGAGCAAAAATCCTTAAAAGGATAAGAATAGAGTTTATCAGTGAAAGCACCAAAATATTAACACAAAAGAAGTGGCACAACACCCAAAAAAGAGAGAACATAGAGGAGTAAATGAACAATATAAATGAAGAATGAGGATCAATGCAATCACATATCAATTTATAGTGGTTCGGCATTAACGAGCCTACGTCCACTTTATAGTTTCTTGATTCTGCACTAACTCTAATTATAAATGATAATATTAATGGCTAATCTCGAGTACAATGTTGTAATAATAATCAAATAACAGGAGAATGGACCAAAAAATCCTTCCTTTGAAGCTTTGGAGGGCTATTTATAGATGCTACGGTCCCTGAGTCGATTAGGACACGTTCGTCCATCCTGAGTTTGTAGAAAAGGTCGGAGAAGTATTGTTCCTGTATGGGAAGGCCCAACCCGGCTATGCATGGATAAATGGAAGTAGATCCATTGTTGTAGGAGCATTAGAAACATTCATATCAGAGCAGGAGCAAGTCTTCAAGAAGATATTTAAGCGAATAGGCTCGGTTCGACCTAATCGAACTGAGATTCCATTCAATCCCAAGAAGTCATGAAATTATGTATCTAGATTTGTATGTAGTTTCCTATCGGGTTGACTTAAGTTGTGGTCGACCTGAATATACTTCGAGCCGAGATTTAATGGTAATCTGGCACTTATCTCCTACGGTAGCATCTCGGGTTCGGTATGCTGCTAGCCGACCCGAATATTCTTCGATGACGGCAAGCCCATATGTTTGAGTTTGCAATATTCCGGGTCGATCTGAGCCCCAGCCGGGCCAGATGTTTATCGAGCTGCTCTGATGATTTATATATGTTGATATAGTTTGGTTTCCTGAATGTATACGATCTTTGACGGTCTTGCAAAAAGGCTGGTCAATAGTTGCAATATATTCCAAATTCAAAATCACGTTGAATTATACATCGATAAATTTCAAATTATATTCCAAATTAAGAATTGAACTTTACAAGATCATGTAAAATTAGAAACTCACGTTACTGAATCAAATTAACAATTATTTATCACGTTAACAACTTCTGTTAATGTCATTATATTTAAGTATTAAATTTGTTAGTTACAATCGATTATATATCTAAATTCCAAAAAACTGGGTTCAATAAATAAATCAATTTAGCAACATTAATCAATAAGTTAACATATAATTCATAAAAATTCAATTTAGAAACAAATCGAGTCGAATAAAAAATATTTTTTTAAAGTAACTCCCATTAAATATAAATAATTCATTATTAAATTTTAAACCAATTTCGGTTTATAAAACAATACATTTGACCAACAACATTTATAATTTAGTTCTCTACCCAGGCTGGGTGAAATATTTACTATTTATTTTGGGTATATATCATTTCAACCCTTTATCATAGTAAACATGTTAGAACATGTCCGACATTAATATGGAATTTAATACAGTCGTAATGGTCAATTATAACATACGTAACATAACCAAATATTGAAAACATAGGTGTAACAACGTATATGAATATTCATTTCCTACACGTGTTTATATATATGACATGTATATATCGTGTCAACATTTGCACAAACAATCCAACCAATTCAGTTTTTTGCAACCAATCAATTCATGTATCAATTTAAACAACATTTAAATACACGACCATTTAATTTATTAATTTGCATGAAAACCTTAGTTAAGTGTGAGTGTGTAAACATTCACCTCTGATTTTACATCCAAATGAAAATCCAATGGATACGAAATTTCAACTATCTCCAATCTCAACCGAACCAGTTTTATGTCATTTGAATTTCGCTATGATCTCTATAGAAGAAACTGCATGTAAAACTGATTTCATATGTAGAAGATATTCAGGTTGGTCGATACATTATTAAAACAAATATAGTGTATAATTCAATACAAACAAATGGAGAACTCAATTAACATATCATGCATATCCTTTTGCAAAACGAACACAAATAGACTGTAACACACATGTATGCTTCCACCTACATGTATTATATTTAGTGTCGGCTCTAGAAAGGGGAGAAAATGTGGTTTACCTCCCAGACAGAAGGAGCAAAAAATTTGGAGCATCAGCAACGCTTGGGGATAAAAAATAGGTAAGAAGAAGCAAAATGTTGGAAAGCCTATGGGAATCGAACTCTCCACCTTCAGTTTAATAAGTGAACATAGCCAACATGGCTACAAGCTCCTTTGGGTAAATATATTCATCACGATAATATAATTATATATTTTTAATCTAGTGTTACCCAAACCTACCACCTGTTGCCTCCTCGATGGGGGTTTCCCCAGGCGGCAAGTTGCTCCGACTTCCCCTAGAGCAGATATTGATTATGCTCCATGCTACTGTGTTTTGTGTCCATTTATTTTAATTTCTTTCTCATATGGAGATCAAAACTGAAAATCTAGAGTAAGAGGGGAACGAACAGCGGAGCAGTCAGATGTGTTGGGTGGTTGGGCGTCAAGGTTGGACAGCGCAGGCTTACTGGTAAGGGAGGAGTATGGCGTTGCTATGTTTGGTATATGGTAGAGTTCGGTTTCAGGTGCTGAAAGGGAAGTGATGGTCGTTGTTGCCTTCGATGGAGCTTGGCGCGGAGGCCAGTGGAAGGGCGAAGGATGCAGTTACACTTCAAACAACCTCATTGTAACTCCCTACCCCGAGACTCACCCTAATAAAGAGAATTACTAGGTAATAGTGCCTACTACAACAGAGAATAGGGCTGGTTAGGGGAGACCACCCGTAGATTTGCGTTAGCAAGTCTTAAGTACATCGAACAAGTGCTTGCTATTTTTTTTCAAAAGGCTCGACATACTTAATACTTACATAATACAATTCTATTGTGGCTACAGGATTAGCTCAGAACATAGTACATACAAATACACCATTACATATTATAGAACAGTTACATAATATTACATCGATAGAGCACAACAAATACATGTGCTACAATAAGAATAGATACAACACTAGCACTTATACAACATGATACAATTGAATCAATGGAAAACTCTACAGTTCGATTTCAACTAGAAGCTGAGGCAGAAAAAATATCTCAAAGAACCTGCTAATCCCAAATCAGCAACTATACCTAAAATTTCTCGGTCTGACTCGAGGAATACACACACGGATCAGTCTAGTTCACAAACCAGTATAATAAATAAATAAGAACAAGATGTACAACTCTTTCCCATAAAAGTTGTGAATATAATGACATAAAGGCATTAATTGGTTTTTAGATCACATATCATGACACAAGGGATGACTGTACAAGTCTCGTGGAGTAGTATTAGGCTAAGTACATCACCATACTTGAGCCGTAACGAAAACGTACACAAAATCATTGAAATCATCATATACATATCTAGCGAGTTAAATTATCAATAAAGGGAGTACCCCACTCCGAAGCATCTAAATCTTAAAATACGATGGATTAGAAATATAAACACTCTTTGCAAATGTGTGGTCATCTCGATCAAGCTAAATCATCAAACCCAGATCATAAAAGAAATCATAAGAAATGTGCTCATGCAATAATAATAAAGCCCATCCCAAGCTATAATGTTGCTCATCCCAAGCAATAGCCAAGTATTAGCAAATGAAAATCATCAACATTAAATCATAACATGAAATCATCATAAATAATGTGCACGTGCCATAATAATATAGCCCATCCTGAACTATAATGTAGCTCATCCCAAGCAATAGCCAAGTACTTTATGTATTCAAAATTAGGCGCCTCTCACTATGACTACCCCAGCCGAGTGTATCTTGACCACCCGATCAGTTGAATACGTATATGAGATCCATCCCGTGTCTCAGCTTCATCCCGAAACTAGTACTAGCTTAAGACAACACCAGATGCGTCATGGACTCTCAGTCAGTAACCCAATCAGTGATAATAGTGCGTCTCATACCACACGTTCTCACTGCTTGGTTTACTTCCCGTTCGTCAACTCCGCATTGAAAAACATAGAAAACACCAAATCATTATTAATAAGAAATCAGCTTCAATCTAACAACATTGGATTTAACCGACTTTGTATACTTTTGTGTCCTATACCACAGACTGTACGATGTCGTTTTATGTCCAATACACTATCCTGAAGGGTGTGAAATAGTGTGGTTTTTATATAAGAAAATACTTGATTTTCCGATTGTTATCTCAAAATCGATTGCTTCCTTTATGAAATTCATATATTTATGAAAATAAGTTTATACTATTATTTTGAGGCCATTTAGCGTTAAAAATAAAAATATTAATCTCTTCTAGCCTCAAAACTGTAACTAACACGTTATTTAAACATATATCGGAAAACTGGTTTAAAACGTGCAATATGTGCTCAAAATTCATCAAAACTCAATCACTAAATTCAGAAAACCCAAACTATGTATTAGTGATAATTCAAGCTTCTTCATTAATTAAGTAAGCCAAAATATAACACAAAAAGCATGGCTTAAAATTAAATCAAGAAATGCATGAAAATACTTTAGAAAAGACATCCAATTTTACACTAAGGAATGAAATATGTTCAAAAATCAATCAGGGTTGCAAATTTCAGAATTGTTTTAAATAAGCAAACGATCTCCGAAGGGTCTAAATTTTGATATACACAAACTAGAAAGACCTAACTTTCAAATGAAAAAGGGTTTATTAAATTCTCACATCACATGGAAAAGATATTGGGCTCCAAACTTGGACTTTGGACTGAATTTCAGCCTGGGCTGAAATCATTTTCAGGTCCAACTTTGGGACCAGGTTTGAACGGTCAAACGATCTAGGATTAGCCTAAAAATTTGCTGGATTATAGACAAGATCCCAAACTATAATAAAAAAAGAAACACTCAAAATGGATTGATAACGAAGGAGATACAAAACCCGAAAGTTGGGACTTGGCGCTGTTTTCACTTGGAAATTCAAACTTAGGTCTCAATCACGACCAAAGTTCGACTATGAGGTCAGTTTAAAGCATTCAAATGACCTCTAAATAATCTAAACTCTGACAAAAAAGAATGAATGAATTCTGACTTGATATGAAAGAGTTACGGACTCTTCAAAATGAACCCAGACCATATTTGCAGCAACAAAACGTGCACTTGCAAAATTTTGTGGCCGAACTAATTTCGTAGCAAAGGTTATATATATTAAACAATATAGTTGTAACGAACAGGGAGTTTTGGCCCCGGAAATCGACATAATTACCTTTACCGTAACTCATGCCGACCTTCCAAATACCGAAAACACCGGAACGTTATTAGAAAGAATTTAGAGGGTGAGATAAGAAAGAAAGAAATATAAGAATAGAAGAAGAACCAACACAACATAGAATCAGAGTCTCACATCGTAGTGGAACAAAATATAATACCGAAATAAACTTTATTGAGAGCTTTTAAAATACTTACAATCATCAGAGTACGTCACACAATGGGACAGTTATAATGACATGTTCCCATGTACAACCCACAGCGGAATAGTAGCTATATAATATCATACGTCTGAACATCTCCAGCTCGTCTCTGGACTTCACAGCATTCGATAACCTGAACCTGAACCTGTACCCCAGGCTAACCCGAGCATTTAAAAAACACCGGGTCAGTCTGGTGAACCAGAGTGAGAAAAACTCACACGGTATTTAGGGTGTCACACAACTTGATTTTAAAGTCAAAACCTTTTCAAAGAAAAGGATAATCGTAAGACCAAATCCACACATAAGCACGGACGGTTTTTACCTTACGATAACCCAAAACATTTTTGAAACCAACATCTTTTCAGATATTATAATAATGTCTAAATACAAGTGAATAACAATCTAGTGGAACGCTTGCATCTCACGCTCCAAATATATAGTATACAATCAAAACCTCCGGCGCTTATTGGAGATTGGATCCCGACCTTGACAAGGTATGGGACCACCTACCGATAGTGTATCTCTAGAGGCGAATACACTGGGTTCAACAAGAACGTCTTGCAACTGAATGTATATCACCAACGGGTGGGCTCAAACCACCGTTTCCCGAAAAGGGACAGCATCGAATAGATTAAAGGAGCAAAAGGATTTTCTCTAGATAGGTGATTATACGCCCTAATGGGAGCGACCCACATAGCCATGCTGCCTGTCCGATTTTTGTCATTTCCCGGCTGTGAGGCTGGAGGTTTGAATTTATCTTTAGAACATCTGGCCATCATTTACTTTGAATGCCACATCGTCAAATCCACCAAGTCACTAATTGGCGTCCACAAATATACTCTGGGTATAAAAGAAGTGCCCCTCTTGGCCACCACTCGGTATATTTGTAAAAATCAACATACGTGGTTTTAGGAAATACTCTGTTAGACATTCGTCCTTACAAGTCATCCAGGAACAAGATGAACCGAAGGTACTCTCCTACTGCATCCAATATAGGAATCACCCCATGGATCAGTAGCGAGAAGTCCTTGCAACTCGTAGATCCCAACCACGACAGAACCACAGTTTATCTCTGGGAGCTAACCAGAGATTATTAGCGGTTCTTCCGTTTAATGAAGATCCACGGTCTTCAATGCTCCATCTCGACTGTCTTCTGATATCTTCATGTATTCGTTGGTCGGAATGGTTTTCGAATATAAGTTCGATCCTGGTCTTTCTGTACGAACAAACGTATTGGACATATTTGATAGTCGGTGATTTAACTATCAAAATAATCAGTGTTTCAATCATGACAATCCAATGAGTTCACTGGTTCAGTATTCAGCATCACTTGGCCTTTTAATTAAAACAAAGTGAAATTTAAAACTCTCCAATATCTCAATATTACAAACATAGCTTTTCTCTTCTTACTTAACTTAAGATTTTCTTTAAACAAATTCATTTTAATACCCAGGAAAATCTTATATCATATTCCGTTGTCTATTTTCACTTTCAAACCATTTACCACATTATCATATAATATTGCGAAATCAATTCAACTTATTACTCGTAAACCAACCTTTCAAAATATCTTTTATTTCATTACTTGAGACACTACTCCACGCTTACTCTTATAGAATAAAGCTCGTCTTTTACATTTCCTCCTTTAACTTGGAAATATTGTTAAAATTTCACGCAACGCCTTTTATTTCCCTTTTTCTTTGAAATCATCATTTTATATATATTTTCACCAAAAATAGTCCGTTATCACTCCACTAATGAAATAATAAAGTTTATTAACCACATTTACCATTACAACTTATATCATTATAAGATAATCCCGAAAATCGTTCAAGTTGTGGTATTTTAGTTACCTCTCAGACCTTGATCAACAACGTTCATACCTTAAAATAAATATAAGTTGTAATCCAAAACCAATATTTCATCCTAATCCCAATACAAATACCATCGAACTATTTTATTGTGTAAATTCGAAACAAACTAATTTAATAGTCAATTCTAGTTACAACGGTTAATTTGGTCAACTCAAAGCTCGATTATCTCGTTAACCGATTCCAATTAGTTCTCACTTTAAATTAATAAAAAATATAATTAATTTAAATAATTCCATTAAATTGTTAAAATAGTTATACCATTTAACCGTTAGGTTAAGTCCTATTCTCATACTTAATAATTCAATTAACGTCAGAACTTACTTTATAAATAAACTAATTATAACTTAATAAAGCATAATAATAATTATTTCCTTTAAATAAACTTTTATTCAAAATAATATGTTCAATAATCTATCTCCAGTTATAAAATAAATTTTATAACTTCAATTCTATCAGCTCACCTGATGGTAAACCAATATAAACAAAAGCGATTGATTTTATAGGCCATACGTTGCCAAATACTCAACCAATACTGCCTATTGGTTTAAACTAAACAGGTGTTGGATTTTCAGTCAATAATCCATAATCAAATCAATCCCCAAACATGACAATTCATATGAAAATAACTAATATAATTGAGGAATCCCGTTGGATCCCTCCAACCTATTCTTCCCTGTAAATAGATTATCTCAAACAGATTGTACAATTTCAAACAGATCAAACAATTTAAACCATTAAACACGTTTATTTTATAAACGTCATCAACAAGGTAAGTTAACTTTATTGAAACTAATCGTTAGAATAACGATTTGGTATTTCACTGAAATTAAACGATGGTTTAATTTAATCAGTTAAATCAACAAATAAATTATAACCAGCAAACAGTCAATCATCGGAAAGCAGAGCACACAAAATAAAAACCCAATTTATAAAATATAAATGGGGAAAACTAAGTGAGTTTAACTCACCTTGATTTGATACCGTGGTTGCCAAAGCGGTTCGGTTTTCGTTAAATTAAACGTACGTTTAATTTAACCGATAATTCCTCCCATTTCCAGCCTTGTCCAAAATAGTTCTAATTGTAGAGTTCGGAAATTCAGCCCCAAATGCACTTTGTTTGGTCCAATTCTGATCATAAATGCATATGTTATAAAATTATAATCATCAGTTTTATATTAACACTATTTCCTTAATTATTATTAAATTAAGGTTTAATTACTTGGTAATTAGAGTTGGTTATAGGCCGATAAATTTTGAAATCCACAGGCCGATTTATCCTGCTGCCTTTACATGTTTGCAGTTCCCGTTCAAAAATCCTACATAAAACATTTCACAGATATTAATTAGCTTTAGATCCTTCCTTGATTTAAAATTTGTAGGACTTAATTAGTATTAGATTGTAATTGGGGACGGTAGCTTTCCCTTTATCACCACAGTTTCCTGTTTCCTTTGTTTGGTTCAGCTGCTACTGCTCAGGAGGATACCTAACTCCATTCACTTCTCAACTCGGTTCAGTTCCTGGTAATAGATATAATTAAAACCCTTAATTTTATTTCACAACGTGATGTATATTAGTTAAAGAGTAAACCCATAATTCAATGATAAGGTTGATCCTCTTTAACCCTCTGCCACATTTTGTTTATCATTCTCAGGCTTTCATCCTTGCATTCCAGTTAGCCTCCTACCAAAGGCTGTACAAATTTGATAACTTGGTTAAATAGTTTAATTTATAGTTAACTTTCTAATACATAATTTAGCCTAAAAGAAATAGCATTATTATCGGTTATACCAGGCCAACTGTTCTTGAAAACTACTGCCTGCTTAGTTCCTTTACCATCGTTCTGGTATCCCTTTTGAAAACAATACTCCAAAATCTCGTTAAAGCTGCTGAGCTTCAAATCATGATCCCATTTTCAAATCCCCACTCCCAGGCAAAGAACTGAGCCCGTCTCCTCTATCCACTCTAAATCCAATCGTACACGATATCTTTCCCATATGTTGCTCCTCAAACCTTCCACCGTAAATTCTGGTCCTTGGAAAAAACGCTGCTTTCTTCTTCCAACAGATTGCTCAGTTCGAAACCTTCAGGCCATACTCCAAAACACCGCTCATAATTCACCATCTGACCACGAAACTTCCCTTCACAACCGTGCCAAACTCCAGTGATCGAAGTACGATATGAAACCTTCCCCGACACCACCTACAAACGCTGCACCCACTCTTCTTCCTTCCATGAATACCGTTCCAAACTGACCCATGCCACCGTTTCGCTCCACCTTCCCAGTCTCGCGACTGCCACCCACCCCACAACTGTACTGCACCGGCGCGCGCCTCCCGTAAAACAGAACTCATGTCAAAAATGAACCCTCATCATTTGTTTTGAGTGGAAGCCTTCGGTTTCATTCTCGCTAAAATGGAGTAAATATGAGGAGAGTTTGTTTTGATTTTTATTTTGGTTGCAGGAAATTTCATTTTTGCCATTCTAGAACAACAGAAGGAAAAAAAATGAAGTAGCAGTTGCTTTTATAGAGATGATACGTGGGTGTCAAGCTATATTAGCTCATATGGTTGCAGTAATGAGAATAGGGTAGCTGGCGATAGAAAAGACTAAACACAATACTTTGTCGGCAAGGTTTTAGGAAGATTGGTGGCCAAGGAACTTTTGTTTAGGGCGCAAGTTATTTGTTAGTGTGGCTGCCAAACGCTAAATTTATTTATACTCTCTACGGGTTGAATTGTCCTTGGTTTGAGGGAAGTCGCTGCTGCGTAGTAGACGAAGAATTTGATTGGTTCATTATTATATTATTACACCAAACTTCGTCGTGAAGTAATTGATAAAAACCCTATAAACGATTTCTGTCTACTGATAAAAAGGCTAATCTTAGTGTAAAGAGGTATTCCGGTCCCAATGGGACAAGTTTCATCGAAATCCGAGATCGTATGAAAATAATTCCTTTATAAAACCGGAAATAAACACGCATTTTATTTTTTTCATGATCACCAGATAAATCAAATCAACTCAAAACTTTGAAATCTTACAATAATTTTTCAATACGAACCCAATGGCACCAGTTTCGTCGCATTCTGAGACTGTTTCCCCGGTAGGCTATTTTTATCGCGCACCGCAATACCATTTTTAACGCCAAATTACCCGGTCTCCAAAAATAGCAAACTATATACCTATCCTGATTCTAATTGACGATACGAACTCAATGGCACTAGTTTCGCAGCTTAATTCGATCGTCTGTTCAAGTTATACTCGCATATCTCTTTATTAAATTAAATTAATTTAAATACGTGCTATAGAAATTGAATGGGCGTTTACAGCTACCGTGGTCACATACGACATTGGTTTGTCACGCAATTTGATTTTCTTACAATAATTTAACGATACTGTTCCAATGGAACTAATTCATCGAAAACAGAGACCGTTTGTAAAATGGCCATTTTAAAGGCCGATAGCGATTTTCATAGCGATTATTTCAAATTTTGATTTGGCCATAACTGACAATCTATAACACGAAGTCTAGATTTTTCTTTTTCATGTGAAAATTATCATCCACACGGTTCCAACGTTTCTTGTTTCACAGAAATCCAACTTATATAGGATCCTATGCATCCAGTTGAAGTTCAAAACTCCATATTACGAACTGCCACGCCATTTCGAGCTTGTTTTATAATTATATGAATTATAACGTTTAAATGTCATTTTAAATAAACGAATTCAATATTAAAATCCATTAATATTCTAAATATAATATATAAAATAATAAATTAAATTAAATACTTGACGGCCAAAAACACGGGTCGTTACATTCTTCCCCCATTAAAATAATTTCGTCCTCGAAATTGCTAAGGTAAGAAAGAACGTTACTAACCCATTAATTTCCAAATCTAATTTATTATAAATCGAAAACCAATTCGTTATCGTAAATAAATATTTTCAAAAATATCAAAAAAATTCTAACACCTTAAATTCCCGGAAAAATTCGGCAGAGTCTCCCCTACAAGGAGTGACATCTGCGATATCGCAGGAACAAATAATATATATACATCGACCTATGGTCATAAAAAAACAAAACCCCAAGTTTTATATTTTCACTTAGGTGTACCTTTTACGAGCACTATTGAGCATATCTGCTCAACGTATATGCGATTTACTCAACCTATATCAATCTGCCTATCCCTTTGGCACCTGTACTTAACTCAATTCACATATCAGTAATAAATATGTGAAATTTTCAAGTTCTATCTTATTAATCAACAATATAACCATATTAATTCAAAAACCAAGTAGATAATATCAATCCATTATCAACTACAGGGTTGAATCCTAAATTCCAATCCATATGTGGTTTCATTCCAGTTTAATTATACCGGAAATTATTCTTCAGTTTATAATTCATTTGGCTTCATTAAATTGTTGATTATTTCCATTCGTACAACTATCATCCAACAACAATCACAAACAACAATCACAAACAACAACCAATACATGACAATCAATCAAATTAATTGAATTCACATTCATTATCAATATTTCATTTTGGTTTCTCATATTTGAACATCAATCGATTTATGTCCGATTGATTTTCTTTTGATTATTATCTATTCAAAATTCCAATTTCCATATATGTTTTATTAAATTTCGATATCATTCTCAGTTTAATTACAATTAACAAAGTTAAGTTTCAATTCAAATTTTCAACCCGATTATAATCCCATTCAAATCGATCAAACACACTGATATCTCAATAATTTGATAATTTTTTTCCCTTTATATACAAAAATATAATTTGTGTAGAATTATTTCATTTACCCTCTTTATAAATAATATTGTATCTATTTACAGTTCAACGCTTCTCAACACCTGAACTGATCAACCAACACAATACAAAACATTTGTATATAAACTTTACAAATACGCTCTCATATATATACACTCAATCTCGATCTAGGATTTTATTAACCTATCTCTATCGAGTTACACCACAGAGCCAAGGTTATTAGTAAACCAATAGCTCTGATATCACTGTAACAAACAGGGGGTTTCGGCCCCGGAAATCGACATAATTACCTTTACCGTAACTCATGCCAACCTTCCAAATACCGAAAACACCGGAACGTTATTAGAAAGAATTTAGAGGGTGAGATAAGAAAGAAAGAAATATAAGAATAGAAGAAGAAGAACCAACACAACATAGAATCAGAGTCTTACATCGCAGTGGAACAAAATATAATACAGAAATAAACTTTATTGAGAGCTTTTAAAATACTTACAATCATCAGAGTATGTCACACAATGGGACAGTTATAATGACATGTTCCCATGTACAACCCACAGCGGAATAGTAGCTATATAATATCATACGTCTGAACATCTCCAGCTCGTCTCTGGACTTCACAGCATTCGATAACGTGAACCTGTACCCGAGGCTAACCCGAGCATTTACAAAACACCGGGTCAATATGGTGAACAAAAGTGAGAAAAACTCGCACTGTATTTAGGGTGTCACACAACTTGATTTTAAAGTCAAAACCTTTTCAAAGAAAAGGATAATCGTAAGACCAAATCCACACATAAGCACGGACGGTTTTTACCTTACGATAACCCAAAACATTTTTGAAACCAACATCTTTTCTGATATTATAATAATGTCTAAATACAAGTGAATAACAATCTAGTGGAACGCTTGCATCTCACGCTCCACATATATAGTATACAATCAAAACCGCGGGCGCTTATTGGAGATTGGATTCCGACCTTGACAAGGTATGGGACCACCTACCGATAGTGTATCTCTAGAGGCGAATACACTGGGTTCAACAAGAACATCTTGCAACCCGGCCCACACATGACCGACCACTCATTTCGCTTGATTGTACTGAATGTATATCACCAACAATTGGGCTCAAACCACCGTTTCCCGAAAAGGGACAGCATCGAATAGATTAAAGGAGCAAAAGGATTTTCTCTAGATAGGTGATTATACACCCTAATGGGAGCGACCCACATAGCCATGCTGCCTGTCCGATTTTTGTCATTTCCCGGCTGTGAGGCTTGAGGTTTGAATTTATCTTTAGAACATCTGGCCATCATTTACTTTGAATGCCACATCGTCAAATCCACCAAGTCACTAATTGGCGTCCACAAATATACTCTGGGTATAAAATAAGTGCCCCTCTTGGCCACCACTCGGTATATTTGTAAAAATCAACGTACGTGGTTTCAGGAAATACTCTGTTAGACATTCATCCTTACAAGTCATCCAGGAACAGGATGAACGGAAGGTACTCTCCTACTGCATCCAATATAGGAATCACCCCATGGATCAGTAGCGAGAAGTCCTTGCAACTCGTAGATCCCAACCATGACAGAACCACAGTTTATCTCTAGGAGCTAACCAGAGATTATTAGTGGTCCTTCCGTTTAATGAAGATCCACGGTCTTCAATGCTCCATCTCAACTGTCTTCTGATATCTTCACGTATTCGTTGGTCGGAATGGTTTTCAAATATAAATTTGATCCCGGTCTTTCCGTACCAACAATCGTATTTGACATATTTGATAGTCGGTGATTTAACTATCAAAATAATCAGTGTTTCAATCATGACAATCCAATGAGTTCACTGGTTTAGTATTCAGCATCACTTGGCCTATTAATTAAAACAAAGTGAAATTTAAAACTCTTCAGTATCTCGATATTACAACTATAGCTTTTCGCTTCTTACTTAACTTAAGATTTTCTTTAAACAAATTCATTTTAAAACCCAGGAAAATCCTATATCATATTCCGTTGTCTATTTTCACTTTCAAACCATTTACCACATTATCATATAATATTGGGAAATCAATTCAACTTATTACTCGTAAACCAACCTTTCAAAATGTCTTTTATTTCATTACTTGAGATACTACTCCACGCTTACTCTTATAGAATAAAGCCCGTCTTTTACATTTCCTCCTTTAACTTGGAATTATTGTTAACATTTCACGCAACGCCTTTTATTTCCCTTTTTCTTTGAAATCATCATTTTATATATATTTTCACCAAAAATAGTCCGTTATCATTCCGCTAATGAAATAATAAAGTTTATTAACCACATTTACCATTACAACTCATATCATTCTAAGATAATCCCGAAAATCGTCCAAGTTGGGGTATTTTAGTTACCTCTCAGACCTTGATCAACAACGTTCATACCTTAAAATAAATATAAGTTGTAATCCAAAATCAATATTTTATCCTAATCCCAATACAAATACCATCGAACTATTTTATTGTGTAAATTCGAAACAAACTAATTTAATAGTCGATTCTAGTTACAACGGTCAATTTGGTCAACTCAAAGCTCGATTATCTTGTTAACCGATTCCAATTAGTTCTCACTTTAAATTAATTAAAAATTAATTAATTTAAATTATTCCATTAAATTGTTAAAACAATTATACCACTTAACCGTTAGGTTAAGTCCTATTCTCATACTTAATAATTCGATTAACGTCAGAACTTACTTTATAAAATAAACTAATTATAACTTAATAAAGCATAATAATAATTATTTCCTTTAAATAAACTTTTATTCAAAATAATATGTTCAATAATCTATCTCCAGTTATAAAATAAATTTTATAACTTTAGTTCTATCTGCTCACGTGACGATAAACCAATATAAACAAAAGCGATTGATTTTATAGGCCATACGTTGCCAAATACTCAACCAATACTGCCTA
This sequence comes from Allium sativum, assembly GCA_030737875.1. Taxonomy (NCBI): domain Eukaryota; kingdom Viridiplantae; phylum Streptophyta; class Magnoliopsida; order Asparagales; family Amaryllidaceae; genus Allium; species Allium sativum. The sequence goes on along the minus strand of CM060919.1, from coordinate 879,515,582 downwards.
TTGGTTTAAACTAAACAGGTGTTGGATTTTCAGTCAATAATCCATAATCAAATCAATCCCCAAACATGACAATTCATATGAAAATAACTAATATATTTGAGGAATCTCGTTGGATCCCTCCAACCTGTTCTTCCCTGTAAATAGGTTATCTCAAAAAGATTGTACAATTCAAACAGATCAAACAATTTAAACCATTAAACACGTTTATTTTATAAACATGATCAACAGGTAAGTAACCTTAATTGAAACCAATCGTTAGAATAACGATTTGGTATTTCACTGAAATTAAACGACGGTTTAATTTCATCAGTTAAATCAAAAAATAAATTATAACCAGCAAACAGTCAATCTTTGGCAAGCAGAGCACACAAAATAAAAACCCAATTTATAAAATATAAATGGGGAAAACTAAGTGAGTTTAACTCACCTTGATTTGATACCGTGGTTGCCAAAGCGGTTCGGTTTTCGTTAAATTAAACGTACGTTTAATTTAACCTATAATTCCTCCCGTTTCCAGCCTTGTCCAAAATAGTTCTAATTGTAGAGTTCGGAAATTCAGCCCCAAATGCACTTTGTTTGGTCCAGTTCTGATCACAAATGCATATGTTATAAAATTATAACCACCAGTTTTATATTAACACTATTTCCTTAATTATTATTAAATTAAGGTTTAATTACTTGGTAATTAGACTTGGTTATAGGCCGATAAATTTTGAAATCCACAGGCCGATTTATCTTGCTGCCTTTACATGTCTGCAGTTCCCATTCGAAAATCCTACATAAAACATTTCACAAATTTTAATTAGCCTTTAGATCCTTCCTTGATATAAAATTTGTAGGACTTAATTAGTATTAGATTGTAATTAGGGACGGTAGCTTTCCCTTTATCACCGCAGTTTCCTGTTTCCTTTTTTTGGTTCAGCTGCTACTGCTCAGGAGGATACCTAACTCCATTCACTTCTCAACTTGGTTCAGTTCCTGGCAATAGTTATAATTAAAACCCTTAATTTTATTTCACAACGTGATGTATATTAGTTAAAGAGTAAACCCATAATTCAATGATAACGTCGATCCTCTTTAACCCTCTGCCACATTTCGTTTATCATTCTCAGGCTTTCATCCTTGCGTTCCAGTTAGCCTCCTACCAAAGGCTGTACAAATTTGATAACTTGGTTAATATAGTTTAATTTATAGTTAACTTTCTAAGACATAATTTAGCCTAAAAGAAATAGCATTATTATCGGTTATACCGGGCCAACCGTTCTTGAAAATTACTTCCTGCTTAGTTCCTTTATTATCGTTATGGTATCCCTTTTGAAAACAGTACTCCAAAATCTCGTTAAAACTGCTGAGCTACAAATCATGATCCCATTTTCAAATCCCCACTCCCAGGCAAAGAACTGAGCCTGTCTCATGTACCCACTCTAAATCCAATTGTACACGATTTCTTTCCCATATCTTGATCCTCAAACCTTCTACCGTAAATTCTGGTCCTTGGAAAAAACGTTGTTTTCTTCTTCCAACAGATTGATCAGTTTGAAACCTTCAGCCCATACTCCAAAACACCACTCACGCTTCACCATCTGACCACCGAAACTTCCCTTCACAACTGTGCCAAACTTCAGTGATCGAAGTACGATATGAAACCTTCCCCGGCACCACCTACGAACGCTGCACCCACTCTTCTTCCTTCCATGAATGTCGTTCCAAATTGACCCATGCCACCGTTTCACTCCACCTTACCAGTCTCGCGACTGCCACTTTCCCCACAACTGTACTACACCGGCGCGCGCTTCCCGTACAATAGAACTCATGTCAAAAATGAACCCTCATCATTTGTTTCGAGTGGAAGTCGTCTGTTTTATTCTCGCTAAAATGGAGTAAATATGAGGAGAGTTTGTTTTGATTTTTATTTTGGTTGCAGGAAATTTCGTTTTCGCCATTCTAGAACAACAGAAGGAAAAAAAATGAAGTAGCCGTTGCTTTTATAGAGATGATACGTGGGCGTCAAGCTATATTAGCTCATAGGGTTGCAGTAATGAGAATAGGGTAGCTGGCGATAGAAAAGACTAAACACAGTACTTTGTCGGCAAGGTTTTAGGAAGATTGGTGGCCAAGGAACTTTTGTTTGGGGCGCAAGTTATTTGTTAGTGTGGCTGCCAAACACTAAATTTATTTATACTCTCTACGAGTTGAATTGTCCTTGGTTTGAGGGAAGTCGCTGCTGCGTAGTAGACGAAGAATTTGATTGGTTCATTATTATATTATTACACCAAACTTCGTCACGAAGTAATTGATAAAAACCCTACAAATGATTTCTGTCTACTGATAAAAAGGCTAATCTTAGTGTAAAAAGGTATTCCGGTTCCAATGGGACAAGTTTCGTCGAAATCCGAGGTCGTATGAAAATAATTCCTTTATAAAACCAGAAATAAACACGTGTTTTATTTTTTTCACGATCACCAGATAAATCAACTCGAAACTTTGAAATCTTACAATAATTTTTCAATACGAACCCAACGGCACCAGTTTCGCCGCATTCTGAGACTATTTCCCCGGTAGGCTATTTTTATCGTGCACCGCAATACCATTTTTAACGCCAAATTACCCGGTCTCCAAAAATAGCAAACTATATACCTATCCTGACTCTAATTGACGATACGAACTCAACGACACCAGTTTCGCAGCCTGATTCGATCGTCTGTTCAAGTTATACTCGCATATCTCTTTATTAAATTAAATTAATTTAAATATGCGCTATAGAAATTGAATAGGCGTTTACAACTACCGTGGTCACATCGACATCGGTTTGCCACACAATTTGATTTTCTTACAATAATTTAACGATGCTATTCCAATGAAACTAATTTCATCAAAAACAGAGACCGTTTGTAAAATGTCCATTTTAAAGGCCGATAGCGATTTCCATAGGGATTATTTCAAATTTTGATTTGGCCATAACTGATCTATAACACGAAGTCGGGATTTTTCTTTTTCATACGAAAATTATCATCAACACGGTTCCAACGTTTCTCGTTTCACATAAATCCGACTTATATCGGATCCTGTACATCCAGTTGAAGTTCAAAACTCCATATTATGAACTGCCGCGCCATTTCGAGCTCGTTTTATAATTATATAAATTATAACGTTTAAATGTCGTTTTAAATAAACGAATTCAATATTAAAATCCATTAATATTCTAAATATAATATTTAAAATAATAAATTAAATTAAATACTTGACGGCCAAAAACATAGGTCGTTACAATAGTTTTGCACATAAGTTTTAACATATCTATACCATAACACATGAATTATAAATAGAAGAAAATCCAGCAACATTCCATTGTTGGAATTGAGAAAAAACTATCCGCAAAATAGCAATCAAACTCAATTTCATTAAAACTAAACATTAACATGAAATTCAACCAAACTCAAGCCACATGGAAAGATAAATGTTTAAACTAGAATTTGTGAGTGTAACAACTCACCTTGACCTCGCGAACTAGCATGCATGCCTCAACTCATCATTAGTTTCCCAAAAATAACTGCATTTTTAACCTATGTTGCAATAAGGGTTTGACATAGCAAACTTAATTATTTTCCTACGAAATTTATACAGAAGGTGTTTTAATAAGTTGAGAATAACATATCCAAATTTAGGAATCTTTAGATTTTTCTAGAATTCGTTATTGTTTTTCTACTAACATTCGTTTTCTGCTCAGATCTAACCCGAAAATTGCTTGATGAAAGATGTTTGATGCCTCAAAATTAAAACAAATACCACAAAAATTGGAGAAGAGGTGCTAGAATGTTAGCAACAACATATCCAAATTTGGGAATTTTTGGAAATTTATTTCATTTGTTTTGATTTTTGCAACATATCGGGTTTCGATTTTTGAGGAGGAAGGCAAGCCATAGATTCACTAGAAAAGTTTTATCTAAAAGAAAGAAGGAGAATGAGAGTGAAAGGTACGTTCCTTTTTTTCTCCAGATTTCTCTTTGGATAATTATGCAATTAGTCCCTAATCCTTTAATTAAGCATCTATGTGATTATTAATCCTGAAAAGCCTAAAATTAGGCCAACTAACCTATGTTTAACCCATTGGAATCGTGTTTTACACTATGTTTTACCTTGTTGATCACACTCACTCAAAATTTAACAACAAACTAAGTTAAATAAATCTGGAAACCTTATTTTAAAATCATTTCAAAGCATATTATCTTTAAATTGTAATTTTTACATAAAATTTGTAATTTTAATCGTAAATTTACATAAGTTACACTTAAACTTTTCACTTATATTTTCACATCCTTTAAAATAAAAATGAATAAATATCCCAATTTGCTCATTTTTAATTTTGATGCATCATAAATTGTGTCAAAACACACAAACATATTTGCACTACTTTAAATATTAATTCCAACATAACATCAAAGTAAATGTGTTTGTTGAAAATATATTTATTTATACTTAGCAATCTCTAAAATACACAAGCAAATATCATTAATGACTTATCTTACCCAAATAAGTAATTAACATGTTAAACCACACATTCTTATCTTTATTATTACATACAACAATTCTATTGTACATTTTATCAACTCAACGATTTGAATTTTATTATCAGCGATACAAACACATCAATTCTATAAATATTGATTCACATCAATATTTATACTATTATAAAATCAACAAACCGACTTGATTGTTGATTATGTTTTAAAATCCACATGTACACTTTAAATTCATTAATGTAATTTTAACACAATCCCTTTGTTGATATTATTATCAAAATACATCTTTGTATTTAAACCCTAATTAGTAATTTAATAATTAAATCAACAATTTACCCTTTAATATTGAAAATACATTTCCTCTTAAATATAAATTCCCAAAATATATATTCAATATCCCCTTTAATTATTAAATTGTGATCCTAAGATTATAGATTGGAACAAATTCCTATTAGAACAAAATTATATAATTTATTCCAAATGTTAGATTTCAACAAATGCTCAAAACTCTATTTTTCTAATTTAAATGTTATACGAGTAAGTCTCATAAACCTGTATCACCAACATATTATCTTGAGAATCCCAAAACCAATTAAATCCGCACTTCCCAGTTACCCGAAAATGTGGGTTGTTACAGACTTCCCCCCTTAAATAAATTGTGTCCTTGCAATTTATTAGGATTAGAACTTCATTAATTTAGATTCTGTAAGTTATTTATCTCAATTTTGCTTCTTAAAAACTTCTCGATTTAGGAAGCTAACACATGGAATTTAGAAATTTTCATCATATTAAATTTTTATCATCAAAATCTCTCACTTGAACTTACCCAAACCATAGATAAATCTTTAATCATATTCATTAACTCACTAATATCAAGCTTTAAAACTTACTTTCACAAAGCATAATTTGAAATACACACCCAAGATTTTTTTGCTCCCCATTATTAGTTGACACTACCTTGCCATTGAAGTTATCTAAATTTCCTTAAAGTATGGCTGCTACTTGGACTTTTCAATCATCAAATAGCCTCGCCATTCCTCAAGTTTATATCCAACTCTATGGCAGCAACTAGCCAAGTGGATGTAATTATGAATTTATCCCAAAAGTGATGCGCTTGTTTTAGAAAGTTGTATATTTAAAATGCTATTATATTCAACCCATTTTAATTTTACTTTTACTATTTGATTGGAATAACATTAAACCTCTATTTTCTAGCAATCCTTCTTAGTACTTGGGTGCGATGTCGACAAGTCATCGCCTTGCCAAAGTCACTATACTCCATAACCCACGTAGTGGTTTAACACTATTTTAACGTGATAATTTCATATATTACTTTCCAAAAAATCATATTTCACTGCTTATCTTCAGTGTTATATAGTCTCGAATAAGTGTTTAAGAAATTTCTATCGATATCGTTGATCAGACGTATCGACCGAAACCCTTGAGACACTCATCAGACCATTCAACACCTAAAATGATCACCAGTTTAATTTAATTATCGGTTTACAAAGTAATTAACACATCGATATTTGTAATTTCTCATCATTCTCATCCCTTATCCTTTGCTTAAAGTCAAAACCACTTTTAAATTTTAAGTTACAAATTCCCTTTTACCAAACCCAACGATCAACTTAAATATCAAGGACAGGGTGAAAATTTTTACCAATTTTTTTTTACCCAAAGGATCAAACTTTGAAAGATAAAGAAGATGGAAAGATTCTCTAATCATCTCACATTACGAAAAGAAATACTAACAATGGACTGCTTATGGAATAATTATATTATTCCTATATGTATTCAACCACATGGATCCCCATGACTCTCAGATAAGAAATCGAGGTAGCATAACAATGGAAATGATAAAGTAGACACGATTGTTATCCTTCCATGTTGTAACACATGTATTATTCTGGTTTTGTTCTGTGCTCAGTATACCTTGTTCTGAACCTTTGCTCTGATACCATTTTGTAACGCCCCACCCCGAGACTCACCCTAATGAAGAGAATTACTAGGTAATACTGTCTATTAGAGCGGAGAAAGGGCAACCACTCGTATATTTGCATTAGCAAATCTTTAGTATGTTGAAGAAGTGCTTGCTATTTTTTTCAAGAGGCTCGACATATTTAATACTTATGTAATACAATTCTACTATGGCTATAGGATCAGCTCAGAACATAATACATACAAATACACTATTACAGATTTCAGAACAGTTACATAATATTACATCGATAGAGCACCACAAAATACATGTGCTACAATAAGAATAAATACAACTCTAGCACTTATACAACATGATACAACTGAATCAATGGAAAACCTCTATAGTTCAATCTCAACTGGAAGTTGTGACAGAAAAGATATCCCAAACAACCCGCTAATCCCAAAGTCAACAACTATACCTGAAACTTCTCGGTCTGACCTGAGGAATACACACAGGGGTCAGTCTAGTTTAAAAATCAGTGTGATAAATAAATAAGCACAAGTCGTACAACAATTTACCCTAAGAGTTATGAATATAATGACATAAAGGTGTTAATTGGTTTTTAGGTCACATATCATGACACAAGGGATAACTGTACAAGTCTCGTGGAGTAGTATTAGGCTAAGTACATAACCATACTCGAGCTACAGTGAAAACATACAAAAAATCATTGAAATCATCATATACATATCCAACGAGTTAAAATTATCAATAAAGGGAGTACCCTACTCCAAAGCATCTAAATCTCAAAATACGATGGATTAGAAGTCCAAACGTTCTTTGCAAATGTACGGTCATCCCGATCGAGCTACAATCATCAAACCCGAATCTTAAAAGAAATCATAAGAAATGTGCTCATGCAATAATAATAAAGCCCCTCTCGAGCTATAATGTTGCTCATCCCGAGCAATAGTCAAGTATTAGCAAATGAAAATCGTCAACATTAAATCATAACATTAAATCATCGTAAATAATGTGCACGTGTCATAATAATACAGTCCAACCCAAGCTATAATGTAGCTCATCCCGAGCAATAGCCAAGTACTTTATGTATCCAAAATTAGGCGCCTCTTACTACGACTATCCCAGCCGAGTGTATCTTGAACATCCCGATCAAGTGAATATGTATATGAGACCTATCCCGAGTCTCAGCTTCATCCCAAAACTATTACTGACTTAAGACAACATTGGATGCGTCATGGACTTAGTCGGTAACCCAATCAGTGATAATAGTGTGTCCCATACTACACGTTCTCATTGCTTGGTTTACTTGCTGCTCGTCAACTCCGCATTGAAAAACATAGAAAACACAAAATCATCATTAATAAGACATCATCTTCAATTTAACTATATTAGAATTAACCGACTTGTTTCTCTATTTTGTTTTTTTCTTTGACTTTCTATGTTACTATGTATTCGTCTGAGTATATAAATAAAGTGGTAGGGGTCCACTCAAACCCGATGGCTTTGCCAAAAAAACTACGAAGAAAAGTTTTATTGTTCACCGTGCTCTAATTGGTTTAATCAAGTTAGCAATTCTTAGCATGTGCCTTGAATTATATGTATTGTAGGAGAAATCCTATCAATCCTGGAAATTTTCCGTCTATCGTCAAGAAATGGTTGAAAAGAAAATAAAGAAAATAGCAGTTCAAGTTTTAACTTCCTTCTATTTTGTGTTTCGTCGGTTAAATGTGGTCTTCCAATACAAGAAATATCCATACTCTGCCATTCTCATTTTCATTTGTTTTTTCTACGTTTGTGATGTATTCCATGTAGAACATGTTGTTGGCATATGGGTCACCTTTTATTTATTGCCTTACTAATGTTTTTTCTTTTCTCTTCATTTCCGTACTCAAATATTCTTATTTTCTTTTTGGAACCAAAAATGTGTGATCTTCTGAAATGAAGAGAGCACACACATTTATAATAAAAACCAAAGATACAGAGTCCGATAATAGTACAAGAAACAAATACAACCTATCTTTGCTCCAGGAATGTAATGGTAAGTAGATAGATGAGTTCCGGATAAACCACCACCCATCTACTCCAATATCGAATTCCGGCAAGGCCACCACCCGATATTGAAGTATATCTACACCAATACAATAGCCCATACTCTCTATGTAAAACAAGAATAAAATAGTGAATCTACCACTAACACTCTAACAATAAAGCCAAAAGGCTACAAACAGATATGCAGATCTTCAATCCAAACAACAATCTTCTGAGCTCTGCTACCAATCCAAATAGCTAAACACTTGATCTACCTCTTAATCAACAACCTGATTCTGCAATCAACTCAACAAACAATTAATATTTTAAAACTCATATATATATGGATATATATTAGAATAGATAAATATATATATATATATATGTTTTACAAAGCATATATAAATATACTTATCTATTTATATACCATACATATATGTTAAAGCAAGATGTATGGAAAACAAAGACAAGAGATTAAAAACTAATGCGAAATCTATTACAAAAAAATCTGCTGATTGTAATGAAAAGACTCAAATTAAATCTAACCTTGATCAAAAAATTCTTAAAGCATAATTTCCCAAATAACTTGTAATTTGAATTAGGCATCCAATCCAAACAAAAGTAAACTATCTTAATAACTAAATTATCCATAGAAACGGTAATAGAATTAAAAAATCTTTGATTTCTCTCTAACCAGATGAACCAACATATGATTATGACTAAAGAGTCTAAAACATATCTCTTACTAGCATTGTTAACATATCTAAAAGACTCCCAATATTCAACACATCCCCTGTATAAATTAGGACAATCAAATACAAATATCCTTAGAGTCATATTAAAAATATAATTAGTGATATTACAAGAGAAGAATAAATGAACCACATCTTCATTCAAAAGATTGCAAAACAAACACTTTGCATCAAAATTGTAATTTTTCAACTTAAGATGCTCAACTGTATTGAGCTTCTTATGAACAATTAACCACATTAAAAATTTAGCTTTAGGAGGTGAGTTAGATTTCCAGATAGAATTATAATATCTAAATGATATACCATAGAAATTAATAAAGTTATACATGGTCTTAACCGAATACACTTGACTTTTATCCATTTCCCAACTAATAGTATCCCTACACTCATCGATGTGATATAATGATAACTTGGCTTTAAGTAAAGCAAATTGTCGTAACAAATCCCCATCTAATAAATTATCGAAGGAAAAAACCCATGGGGGATCCAAATCACTCCTATAAACATCTTTAATCAATGCATTTTTAAATCTACAGTTGTTAAAGAGCTCACTAAATTCAATTTTAAGCGGTAATCGAGATATCCACTTATCATGCCAAAAATACGTACTATTTCCGGAATGGACAAGCACCTTATAACCTACATTAAAAAAATCAAAACACTTTAATATAGATTTCCAAAAAACGAAAGTCTATTATACCAACTACAACTAGATTCGACAATAAACTCACCTTCTGAATAATAAAAGTTTGACACAATAACCTTCCATGTTGTCGACACTTCAGAACATCTATATCTCCACAACCATTTGGCTAGAAGGGATGAGTTAAAATTATATAAGTTAATAATCCCCAACCCCCCATCTTTCTTAGGCTTGCAACACACTCCCCAATTTACTAAACATTTAAGACCTCTACAGATGGGATCTCTTCCCCCACTCCATAAATAATTACGTCTTAATCTGTCAATTCTTTCAATAACCCATTGAGGAAATCTATGTACATACATCCAATAAACAGGGATAGCCGATAAAACCGAATTAACTAGCACTAATCTTCCTGCTCTAGACAAAAATCTATTATTCTAACTTGATAATCTATTGTTAATCTTATCTATGATGACTATCCAATCCTCCTTCTTAAGCTTAGCAGGTCTAATTTTAAAACCTAAATAGTCAAAAAGAAATTTCATGACCGAGCAGTTTAAGGTACTTGCAACCAAAGTTTTTATATTATCAATGTCATTGATAACCATTGTTGAACTCTTATCAAAATTAATTCTAAGACCCGATAACATCTCAAAACAATAAAGGATAAATTTAAGAGCGATAATGTGTTTAGGTAAATGAGTAGAAAATAGTAAGGTATCGTCCGCAAATTGAAGTATAGATATTTCGTTGTTAAAATACTCATTTCCAACATTACCTAAGACATCTAATCTCACCGCTCTCTTAATTATTCTAGAAAAGACATCAACCGCTAAATTGAATAGAAACGGTGACAAGGGATCACCCTGTCTAAGACCCCTCTTAGATTGTATCTTCTTTCCAATTACCCCATTAACAATAATGCTAGAACTACCTGACCTAAGCAAAACCATAATCCAGTTAATCCATCTAATACTAAATCCTCTGGCAAGACTTAAGTCACAGATAAAATCCCAGTCAATAGAATCAAAAGCCTTCTCAAAATCTAATTTCAAAATAGCACAAGTAAAATTATTTTTTAAACATAAATTAATGTATTCCTGAACAGCTACAACTCCCTCCCCTATTTGTCTACCTTTAATAAAAGCAGTTTGAGAATTGTCTATGAGTACATTCATCTTCATACCAAGCTTATTCGCTAAAACTTTAGAAATAATCTAACAGAAACATTAATTAAAGAGATTGGTCTAAAATCTTTTAAAAATTTAGCGTCCTCTCTCTTCTTAATAAGAATAACATTAGCAAAATTGAAGTTACCAAGACACAAATTCCCATTGTAAAAATCGTTAAAAAGTTTAATAATATCAAATTTCAAAATTTCCCAAAACTGTTTATAAAAAAGAATAGAAAAACCATCAGGCCCCGGAGCTTTGTCACTAGGCATATCAAATAGCCTTCCAAATCTCCTGCTCTGTAAAGGGCTTATCTAAATCAACAACTTCATCTTTATCATCATTGGGATAAATATCCTTCCAATTAACATTAATTCTTCTTTTAATCTTAGTCCCAAAAATTTGTCTATAATAACTAGTGAAAGCTTCGTTTAAATCCCGCTGAATAGTCAGCTCCATGTCATTAATAAAAATAGAGTGAATCAAATTATCTTGTCTCCTCTTATTAGCCACACTATGGAAAAATTTCGTATTATTATCACCCTCCTTTATCCATTGAACTCTGGATCTTTGCCTCCACATAGTTTCTTCTTTCTCAAGGATCAAATTAAAATCATTCCTAAAATATGAAAGTCTATCACTCTCTACTGGATTTAGTGATCTTGACTCATTCAACTTGTCTAACTCTAATAATTCACATAAAATCTTATCTTTCTTAACTCTAACACTACCAAAAAACAAATTTATTCCACCTCTTAAGAAAAAATCTTAATTTGCCGAGTTTTGCAACAAAAATCTTAGCAGAATTGCCATCGTACAAATTATTAAAATAGAATAACGAATTCCACTTAATAGTAACAAGATTCAAAAAACTAGTGTCTAATAGCCACATCTTTTCAAATTTAAAACTATTACTAATTAAAATATTTGAACCACAAGTGAGGATTATAGGGCAATGATCTGAATATAAAAATGCTAAACCCTTTACTTTACAGATAGGATATCTCTCATCAACCTCCGTACTTATAAAGAATCTATCCAATAATGCAAAAGATGGACTTTCCCTATCATTGGACCAAGTAAATGATTTGTTGTTAATCGGGATCTCTATCAAATTATTATCAAGAATAAAATTATTGAATTCTTCCATATCGGAGAAATCACCTTCACGAGGAGATCTCTCACCTAAAAACCTAGTAACATTGAAGTCCCCCCCCCATAATCCAAAGATTTGGGGCAAGGCTCCTAAAGTCCGAACATTCATTCCACAAACATCTCCTCTCAGTCTTGGTGTGAGGACCATATACATTAGTAATGCCCAACATGGAGTTATCGTTAAGTGAAGCTAATATAACATGTAATGAATGTAACATAGAAAATTCCTGCACAAGTCTATACTGATTATCTTTCCAACCAATCATTAGACCCCCTGCACTACCAATTGCAGGTAGGCAGGCCCAATTGCAAAAAAAGGGAGCCCCCTATTCTAGCGTAAAAACTATAATCAGGACTTTCAATTTTAGTCTCTTGAAGCAATACAATGTCAATATGTTGATCAACAAAAAAAGTCCTGACCTTAGCACATTTTTTAGGTTTATTTAAACCCCTAATATTCCAACTAACAATCCTCATTTACCCAAGGAGGAAACTCTCTAATTCCCTACTCCTAATAAACTCAGAATCTAGCTCAATATCCGTAAAAATAAAGGCTGTATCATTAGCAAGCTGAAATAGCTGCCTGGTCGAAAGATTACCTAAGGCATAAGGAGAATAATCACTACCCAAAATCGGAGCCATACCTGAGCCCGAATCCAAACTGCTACTGTTAGCATTTGAATTCGGGAACTTACCATGTGAGGAAGACGAACCATATTTAATCCTCGCACTACGACGAACCGAACCTGATACGGGAGACTCTCTCCTACGCCTCCTCCTCCTAGACTGAGTAATTGATGCCCCACTACTACACTGATAATGCTCTTCACTAACCACACTTGAGCTATCGCAGATAGCTGGACAAGTATCAACAACAGAACCAAATACTGAACTAGGTAAAATAAACTCCAAAGAGACCCCATCAAGACACGGCCACAAGATCACAGAGCATATACTTATCCCCTGCTTGCAAATAAGTATCGAAGAATAATCACTCCCCCCCATAAACGATAACACAGGGAACGCAGAATGATCCACCATACATTCAACGCCTGGCCAAACTTTGACTACATTCTTTGCAACATTATCCACAGCCTTTGCTTCATCAATCTCAACCAAACTTCCTAACCAGCCACGCCCAATCGATACATGATTACCAGCGAGATCTAAAGGAAAAACATCCCACATACTCAACACTTTCTTGTTAAAACCCTCAACATGATTCCCACGCTTAGCAGATTGGATGACTTGCCTTCCTACCTTAACCTTTCCCACTCCAAAACCTTTTAAATCATGAGGCCAATTCTTTGAATTAGTAGAGGGCAACTCTGTGAAAGGAAAAGCAGGCTCAGTGTCAAAGCTTTCTAGAAGACCGAAATTGTTCGAAAGAACAATATCATCGACTACTTTCCAATTAACATCTTCAACAGAAGCTAAACCAGGTAATATATTCCCAACCTCATCTACCACAACATAATCACACGCATTCTCTCCAGTCTTCATCTCCCTTGGCCACCTCCCTTTGCTAGTTGAAAGACTAAACTTATCCATAAATCCCATGCAGTATGAAACTGAAGGATCACAGAAAATAGGGTCCACACGCCAATAATCACAATCATACCCAACATTACCCACCAACAGTTCGTCTATGAAAGTAGCCGCATCAACATGCTTGCCCAAAACTTCATCTTGAGCATTATCTATACAAGTCTTGTCACTCAAGCCAGAATCCAAATGAACATCCTTGCCTGAATTATTCTGAGAGGTGACAGCACATCTATCGCAATTAATAATGGTGTTTATGACATCGAAGTGCTTCAGGATCACATTCAAATACAAAATAGCTTTCCTCTTATTGCTTGCCGACGAATCCTTATATATCATACGAAATTTCAGGAAGTTTTTGCAAAATGAGAGAGCGTGATCCTTCTTACTTAGCGGACTCGGCAAAGGAGGAAAAGCAACAATATTATCCCTCCTTTTATACCATAGTATTCCATCAACAAGACCCTCCAAATGCCATCCCAATAGCAATAACATATAAGCCCCATCGTTCATCCTTCCAGCAAAGTCAAGAACATAAAGATCCGATAACAATATGATAAACTGACATATTCTCGAACAATTGAAATGCAATATGTCTAAGACTGAATTCCCACTGAATCTCCTTGAACAATTAATCTTACGATGGCCTAATACACCACAATTGAAACATCGAAATCCATTACGACAGTCCTTCGCCGAATGAAACGAATCACCACATTTAAAACAACTTCGACTACTATGCCTTTCATTATAGTTTTTCGACGTACTGGAATTCCAATCCAAAACACTAGAAGGCTTTCTGACCATGTCCGCAAAAGAAATTGAATAAGAGTGATTCGTTGCAAACGAACCTGAATTCTTGAAAGAAACATCATGATTATAGGGATCCTCTCTTATGTTCCAAGAAGAATTTGCATGATTCTCATTCAAGAACCAACTACAACTACTCGCCAGATGACCCTGAATTCCACATCTAAGACATCGATCAGTACAATTGGAACTGAGAGAATTAGCCCTAATCCCCATTCCATTCCGATTAATTAAATCCGAAAAAGATTGAGAGAAAAGGGAATTTGGGCGAGAATTGTTCCAAGAAGATGAAAAGTTAACAGCCTCCATCCTTCAGTTCTTGTCACTCAAGTGTAAGTCTAATCTCAAATATTCTTATTTTCTTATACTGGTTTCTGCGTATGGGCATCACTAGTTTGCTAATTTACCTTTTTCTACGTGATACCCTTTGGTTGCATTACTGGTAATTGATTGGGTCCTATAAAGTTTATGATTTTTTGTATTAATATGTTATCATGGGTAAGACTGTAAATTGATAGGCTTCAACGCTATCATCTACTACTTTTCTGCTTGGTTTGTTCAAATATACTCCACTACCGGAGGCTTCAAGTGATTATCGCATAAAAAGTGATTACTGCATAAGAAAATCATCAAGCAAAAACCCTTCGGAAGTGTACTACTGATCATGATGTTTATTAGGTTACATATTCCATTTGGCTATTTTTATGAGCCCTCTGTACTGCTTTATTCTTTATCAAGGCTTTGCAATGATGTTGTTTGTTCCATTTAAGGTTAAATGTTATTTAATGTCAATCCTGCAAATGTATGTGTGGAATTTTCTAGCTAAATGTGTATGTGCTGATGCTTGCTAATTTTTTCCAGTCAAGCATAAAGTTTATCAGGACTTACCATAGTTTCGTTAAGTAGTAGCCATTTACATTATAATGCTAATTCAAGATCCAACTATAGTTGCAAAAGCAACGTGTAACGATTCATATGCGTAGGACCGTGTTGTTATAATTCATATCTATTTTTAACTCATTTTTATTATAACTAATTAATAAATCCATCTTACCATTCCACATATCAAGAATGGTAGGAGCATGGTTTTAAGTGTCTTAAATTAGTTTCCCATCTTTTTCATAATCCAAATGCGAGTAGTTCATTGCCATATTAACCGAGCTGCCATAGTGAAGTGCCATGTCACCACTACTAGGTTAGCTCCATAGTTTTAGTCCTCTTTTAATCGTCGTCCACATGTATCAAAAAAGGGGGTTTCTTCTGCACCTTCATACTTTTTTGATTGCTGTCGCTGATTGGTATCAAATATTCAGTTTAACCCAGGTATCAACATTCTCCTGAACTGATTATGACATTTTTTTGGGTCCATTCAAAGAATTGTTGCAGGTAAATAGGGTGGTTCCTGTCTATATTCAAGGTAGGATTATCTTTAACCGAACCAGTTGGTTTGTAATAAGTAACTGAGAAAGTCAGTAGATTCAAGAATAAGATATATTTACTGAGTATCAAAATATAAAATAACATTTTATGACGACCCACCCCGCACCAGCCGACATTTCCTCCGAAAGTGCGATGTACACATGCCCGACTAGCACGGAACCTACAGAATGTCTCACAGCGTAAGGAATAAAATATAATAATAACATACTTGACATAAAACAGGTGAGACAGTGCATACGCTGAAACTAAACATCATAGCAGCGGAAAATCCAAATACAAAAGAAAGGAAAGGTACACTACTAATGCCCAAAGTAGTGACCAGCAGCGGCACAGGGAGAATATCTATATATATCATACGTGGGAGCCTCCTGCTCGTCTCTGGTATAGCTACCCGTGCATACTACTTAACCTGTCTCTAGTCTGCCCGTTTGAGAGCACCTAGAGTAATAAGAAGAGACATAAAACTCTAGGTCAGACAAAAGTCTGGTATGAGTGATAAGCATCAAAACAGAACAATAACAGGTATACTAAACCATACCTGAACCTGGACCTGCAACCAAAGAGTTAGCACTACATACTGTACAATACTCTAAGGTGCCACTAACATATGGTGTAAAGAATACAGGGTGGGGGTGTGCATGTCATAGTGATGGCAGGCAAATAAAGAATGGCAACCATCCTCATGTCTCTCACTCAGTGCGTAAAGCATACGATATCCACCACTTTGACCACTAGACCTTTCGAGGTAATGACGGAGTTCGACTTGTACAACTA
The DNA here is from genome assembly GCA_030737875.1 of Allium sativum. NCBI lineage: Eukaryota > Viridiplantae > Streptophyta > Magnoliopsida > Asparagales > Amaryllidaceae > Allium > Allium sativum. The sequence continues at coordinate 879,498,792 of CM060919.1, read as the reverse complement.
CTGCTACCACCAAGCTTATCCCATGGGATCATGACCAAACCTTTTGATATGACTCAACTTCATTGGTCTATAGCCCACTAGTCGTACCTAGGCCACTTTGGCCCTAAATCCGTCCACGTACCTCCTATACATAGTGATCCAAAGTCATAGACATCAACAACCCCTTAGCACACGTCCCACAACAAAGCCCAACTCATGAAGATAAATCGTTGGTTCCCAACTGGATCCTGAGTTCTACTTCCTATTTGGACTTCATTTGCATCTCGGGTTTTGGTCGAGTTGGAGCTGGTCTTCAAAAGAGTCGTCGCGTAGAAGTAACTTAGGTCTGGTTCGGTTCGGCTATACATCATCTTCAGATTTCTCGTTCAGTTCAGGTCCTCTGGTTTGGCTCGGGTCTCCCCCCGGTTCGGTTCAGATTCCCCATCGTGGTTTAGCTCAGCTCTTTCATTCGGTTCGGTTCGGTTCAGACGCCACTCTCCAACTCGGTTCGGTTCGGGTGCCTCTCTCGCTTCAGTTTGGTCCACGTAGATCGGATCCCACACCTTCCTGTCGTTCCGACCCGGCCCCAACTCCACTTGGTTTTAATGGCCTTCCTTTTTGCCCTTGCATCCTCTTGTGCCAGGTTCCGATCCGATCTGTACTCTCTTGCCCAGTCCACCGATCCAATCCGAGCCCCATATCTGATCCGACCCGAAACCCTGCACAACTTTCTGCAACTTTTCCAGCAACTGTTTTACTCTATTCGACGGCATTTTCGGCTAATCTATCTTTTCTAAATAATCAGAAATCATTCCAAACATTCATAGAAACATGTATAATCAACCATAAACACCAAAACAATAATTTAATAAGTTAAAACGGATCAAACATAGCCAAAATCCCATATTTTCCCTTAAGCATGTTTAAGCAAAACTAATGATAGGATTAGTAAAACTTAACCAAATTATCCAAATTTTCTAACAGAGGCCTAAAACATCATTTCGAAATTTATCAATATTTTTCCAGAATTTAATCATGTTTAAATTCGTTAATTAACACTAATTACCCTTAATTAACCATAATTAGTGAGGAACTATGCAAATCACTCACCTTAGCCACAATAAAAATATTAAATATGAAATGATTCTCTGTTTGGCGCTGTTCCCAAGACTATACAGCAGTTCTACCTCGATTCTTGTGCTAATCCTCTTTGATTTGATGTAGATTTGGCTTAATTAGCGATTAGAAGGTGATTTTGGTGTTTTAGATAGTGGAGGCCATTGCTAGGTTGAGAGGAATGTCTTAGGCGGTTGGAAAATGAAGTAAAATTCGTTTTCTGAACCCTAGCAGACCTCTTATACTCCAAATCCCGAAATTCCCCTCTGGGCCTAGCTGTTAATCATCCGGTTAAGCCCAATTAAGATGTTTTTCACCATCTGAAACTTGTTTCAGCCATATCTCCCAAACGGTGAGTCCGTTTGGCTAATGTGACCACTCTACGGAAAGGTAATCCATCATCTAGATTTATTGAAAGTAGTTTCAGTCCTTTCAATCAAAAGTTATGGCCGAAACAAGATTAGCTAGGGGTAAAATGGTCATTTGAAAATCAGTAAAAATCATGAACATGGTAAATGACCCCAATAGTCGTCTCCTAAAGTTACATGACTATACGACTTCGCATGTGAAAGAAATAAATATTCTACGATCCTCCGATGCGTAGAATGCGGGTCGTTACATCCCCTCCCCCTTAAGAAATTTCATCCCCGAAATTCCTTAACCCAAAACATACAAAGGATCCCACATGCCTACCAGCCACATACAACAATCAAACATGCAAAACAAGTCTATCCTAGCATGCAGAAAGACTAAATCGAGACTGAAATCTTACCAGGCGAAGAGTTCTGGATATGTCTTCCTAATGCTCTCCTCTGTCTCCCAGGTACAGTCATTCTCATTCTCGCCCCACTGAATTTTGACTAATTTCACCATCTTCCTTCGAAGTTGCTTCGTATCATTCCCAACAATACGCATAGGCTTGCGGTTCCCAACCGCCTCAGGTTCAACCTCGATATCATCCAACTGATCAGGTGAAATAGCCACATCAGGGTCGTGCACGAACTTCCTTAACTGGGACACATGAAATACATTGTGAACTCCTGCCATCTTATCTGGTAATTCAACTTTATATGCCAATTTCCCAATTTGCTCAAGAACTGGGAATGGACTAACAAATCTTGGTGTTAACTTGCCTCTCCTGTCAAATTGTATTGCGCTCTTCAACGGAGAAATCTTGACAAACACCAAGTCGCCAACAGAGAACTTTAATTCTCTTCTCCTCTTATCAACATAACTTTTTTGCCTATCTTGGGAATCCTTCATTCGCTGTTGGACAACCTTAATCTTAGCGGAAGTTTCTCTTATCACATCTGGTCCAAGCACAAACTTCTCACCAGTTTCTAACCAACATGACGGTGAGCTGCACGGTCTTCCGTACAAAGCTTCAAATGGAGCCATACTAATACTGGATTGATAACTATTATTATATGCAAACTCTACTAGATGCAAATGGTCATCCCATGATCCACCAAAGTCTAATATGCAAGCTCTCAAGACATCTTCTAATACTCGATTCACCTTCTCTATCTGTTCGTCGGTTTGAGGATGATACTCGGTACTGAGATGTAATTCTGATCCTAACGCCTCTTGTAAGCTCTTCCAAAATCCACTAGTGAATAACGGATCTCGGTCACTCACAATGCCTTTGGGTATTCCATGAAATCTCACTACCCACTTTACATATAGTTCAGCTAACTTAGCTGCCGTTCTTTTCGACTTAACGGGTATAAATCTTGCACTCTTGGTCAATCGGTCCACAATCACCCAATTGCTATCATGGCCTGATCTAGTCCTTGGTAACCCATCAATGGAATACATTGAGACTTGTTCCCATCTCCATTATGGAATATCTAATGGTTGCAACAAATCTCTAGGCTTCTTTTGCTCAACTTTAACTAGCTGGCAATTCATGCATTTGGATATAAACCTCCCAATGTCTCTTTTCATCCCTTCCCAGTAGTAGGTCTGCTTCATGTCTCGATACATCTTGTTACCACCGAGGTGTATAGTCAGTTTTGAGTGATGACATTCTCTAAGCACTTCATCTCTCAATCCATTGACATTGGGTACAACTAGTCTTCCATTCTTCCTAAGCCATCCATCTCGATCAAGCCCATATTTGCTCATCTCTTTGTCGATTCTCATCTCTAACTTTGGGATGATTTCCAATAGGTTAGGATCGTTCCTCTAACTAGAACCAATCCGCTCAATCAAAATGGGTCTGATCGTCAAACTTGCTAACATTTCTGGATCCAATTCGCACTTTGGTCTGAAATCATACCTAGCGATGTACTCCAGTTGCTTCCATTCTAGAAACATAGCCCCTAAACTGGCATGTCTTCTACTCAATGCATCAGCCACCGCATTGCCCTTTCCTGGTGTATATGCGATGTCGAAATCATAGGAAGCTAAGAATTCTAACCATCTTTGCTGTCGGAGATTTAGATCCTTCTGTGAGAAGAGATACTTTAACGATTTATGATCGGTAAACAACTCGAATCTTTCTCCCAAGAGATAATGTCTCCACATCTACAATGCGAACACGATCGCTGCCAATTCCAAATCATGGGTAGGGTATCTTCTCTCGTGCGGTTTCAATTGCCGACTTGCATAAGCTACAACCCTACCTCCTTGCATCAATACAACACCTAGTCCGATACCACATGCATCTATGTATACCGTCATCTCTTCATTCCCCTTAGGAATGACTAACACTGGTGCACATGTCAACTTTTCCTTTAGACTCTTGAATGCATTCTCGGACTTTTCGTCCCAGACGAAAGCTTGATTCTTCTTGGTCAACTGAGTCAACGGTGCTGCTATCTTGGAGAAGTCTTGGATAAACTTACGATAATATCCAGCTAGTCCCAAGAAACTTCTTATGTCTATTGCATTCTTGGGTGTAGACCAATCTTGTATGTAGCCACCTTCACAGGATCCACGACAATACCATTCGCTGAAACGACATGGCCCAAGAATCTCACTTCCCTTCTCCAGAAGTGACGCTTAGAAAACTTTGCTTTTAATTGGTATTTTATCAGTACCTCCATCACTATCCACAAATGTTCCTTGTGTTCTTCCTCTGTCCTCGAATAAACAAGTATATCATCCACGAACACAAGAACAAACTTATTCAACTGATCTCTGAATACCCTATTCATAAGATCCACAAAATATGCTGGTGCATTGGTCAACCCAACTGGCATGACCAACCACTCATAAAATCCAGATGGCGTCCGAAATGTCGTTTTAGCTATACTTTCAGCTTCCACTCTAAGCTGATGAAAACCTGTCACGAGATCCAACTGAGATAACACTCTCGCACCACTCAACTGATCAAGCAAATCATCTATCCGCAGTAGAGGATACTTATTCTTCCTCGTCACCTTATTCAACTCGCGGTAGTCTACACACAATCGAAGGGAACCATCTGCCTTGGTGGCAAACAGTTGGGGCATTCGACGAAGAAGGAATAGCATTAAGGGCATATGCTTTCACCATCTGCTTTTCTTTAGGGAGTTGCGGACACTTGTCCTTGTGATGTCCCACTTGGCCATAGTTGAAGCACTTCTTGTCTGCTGGCTTTGCTCGATAATTACTAGCATAGTGGCCCTTCTTGCCACAGCTAAAGCACTCAACATCTTTCTTCTTCTTCTAGCCATCCTTATTCTGGTTTTGCTTCCTCTTATTCTGAGAACCACTCTTGCCTCCACCGCTTGCTTGCGGTTTTTGGCTCCTCTGCAGATGCGACCTAAGTCTTCTACTTAGGGTGAAGACTCTCTGACCTCAATGCTTTCCCCACGATCAATTCAAACGTCTCATCGATGTGGTTAATAAGCCTTTCCCCAAGTATTGTTCCAAACCTGTTATAAACTTCTCATTCTTCTTCTCGGGAGTGTCAATGAGGGATAATCCATACTTCGATAAAGTATCGAATTCTGCAATGTACTCCGAGACTGCCCTACCATTCTTCTTGAGCTATAGGAATTTCCTAAACAATTCTGACTTCTGGGAAGCTGGGATAAATTTTTCAGCGAATCGGGCTTTAAACTGATCCCATGTAACTTGGTCCTCAAGAGTAGTTGCCTTAATAGCATTCCACCAATTCATTGCCCGTCCTTGCAGTTGATGGGACGCTAGCTTTCTCTTCATCGCATCTTCGATACCCAAGTCTTCGAAGATACGCTCGCAACTATCTAACCAATCCTGAACATCCATAGCCGACTCCGTTCCGTGGAACGGCTTCCCACCAAGACTAGTATAATCCTTGTTCAGCTTGGCGAAATCGGCCCTAGGCGCCTGCACCGCTGGACCACCACCATTACCAGCATTAGGAGCTGCCCTCTGAACATCTCTAAGCATCTCCCTAATGAGGTCAGAAAACATCGTCCTCATATCAGTAGCATTCCCATTATTGGATCCTCTACCGGCACCTCTTGCGTATCGGATCATCATTCAATTTGTAAAGAGAAACGATTAACCATCCTCTTTGTGGTGTCAGTGCAATGCGACTTCATCCTTAGCTATACTAATAGTGTGTGTATATATATATATCTTTTGAAAACCAAAATAATCACAAATACGCGCTCTCATATACGTAATATCTCTCCTGGTGTCTTTCCCTAGGTTAACTACGCAACCTAGAGCTCCGATACCAAGTGTGACGGCCCGCCCCGGACCAGCCGACATTTCCTCCGAAAGTGCGCTGTACACATGCCGGACTAGCACGGAACGGTCGCCAAAGAAAGGAAAGAAGAGAATGAACTAATAACGAACCTGTAGAATGTCTCACAGCGCAAGGAATAAAATATAGTAATAACATACTTGACATAAAACAGGTGAGACAGTGCATAAGCTGAAACTAAACATCATAGCAGCAGAAAATCCAATACAGCTTATGTTCCACATCATCATTATTACAACTTTAAAACTATCTCCAAAGCAAAAGAAAGGAAAGGTATACAACTAATGCCCAAAGTAGTGACCAGCAGCGACACAGGGAGAATATCTATATATATGATACGTGGGAGCCTCTTGCTCGTCTCCGGTACTGCTACCCGTGCATACCACCTAACCTGTCTCTGTCTGCCCGTTTGAGAGCACCCAGAGTAATAAGAAGAGACATAAAACTTTGGGTCAAACAAAAGTCTGGTATGAGCGATAAGCATCAAAACAGAACAATAACAGGTATACTAAACCATATCTGAACCTGGACCTGCAACCAAAGAGTTAGCACTATATACTATACAATACTCTAAGGTGCCACTAACATATGGTGTAAAGAATACGGGGTGGGGGTGTGCATGTCATAGTGATGGCAGGCAAATCAAGCATGGCAACCATCCTCACGTCTCTCACTAGTACGTAAAGCATACGATATCCACCACTTTGACCACTAGACCCTTCGAGGTAATGACGGAGTTCGACTTGTACACAAACTGCTACCAACAAGCTTATCCCATGGGATCATGACCAAACCTTTTCAAATGACCCAACTTCATTGGTCTATAGCCCACTAGTCGTACCTAGGCCACTTTGGCCCTGAATTCGTCCACGTACCTCCCATACATAGTGATCCAAAGTCATAGACATCAACAACCCCTTAGCACACGTCCCAAAGCAAAGCCCAACTCATGAAGTTAACTCGTTGGTTCCCAATTGGATCCTGAGTTCTACTTCCTATTTGGACTTCATTTGCATCTCGGGTTTTGGTCGAGTTGGAGTTGGTCTTCAAAAGAGTCGTCGCGTAGAAGTAGCTTAAGTCTGGTTCGGTTCGGCTATACATCATCTTCAGATTTCTCGTTTAGTTCGGGTCCTCTGGTTTGGCTCGGGTCTCCCCACCCGGTTCGGTTCGGATTCCCCATCATGGTTTAGCTCAGCTCCTTCATTCGGTTCGGACGCCACTCTCCAACTCGGTTCGGTTCGGGTGCCTCTCTCGCTTCGGTTCGGTCCACGTAGATCCGATCCCATACCTTCCTGCCGTTCCGATCCGACCCCAACTCCACTTGGTTTTAATGACCATCTTTTTTGCCCATGCATCCTCTTATGCCAGGATCCGGTCTGATCCGTACTCTCTTGCCCAGTCCACCGATCCGATCCGAGCCCCATATCCGATCCGGCCCGAAATCCTGCACAACTTTCTGCAACTTTTTTCAGCAACTATTTTACGCCATTCGATGGTGTTTTCGGCTAATCTATCTTTTATAAATAATCAAAAATCATTCCAAAATGTCATAGCCACATGTATAATCAACCACAAACACCAAAACAAAAATTTAATAGGTTAAAACGGATCAACCATAGCCAAAATCCCATATTTTCCCTTAAGCATGTTTAAGCAAAACTAATGATAGGATTAGTAAAACTTAACCAAACTATCCAAATTTTCTAACAGAGGCCTAAAGTATCATTTCAAAATTTATAAATATTTTTCCAGAATTTAATCATGTTTAAATTCGCTAATTAACACTAATTGCCCTTAACTAACCATAATTAGTGAGGAACTATGCAAATCACTCACCTTAGCCACAATAAAATTATTAAATATGAAATTATTCTCTGTTTGGCGTTGTTCCCAAGGCTATACAGCAGTTCTACCTCGATTCTTGTGCTAATCCTCTTTGATTTGATGTAGATTTAGCTTAATTAGCGATTAGAATGTGATTTGGGTGTTTTAGAAAGTGTTAGTCATTGCTAGGTTGAGAGGAATGTCTTAGGCGGCTAGAAAATGAAGTAAAATTTGTTTTCTAAACCCTAGCAGCCCTCTTATACTCCAAATCCCGAAATTCCCCTTTAGGCCTAGCTGTTAATCACCCGGTTAAGCCCAATTAAGCTGTTTTTCACCATTTAAAACTTGTTTCAACCATATCTCCCAAACGGTGAGTCCGTTTGGCTAGTGCGACCACTCTATGGAAAGGTAAACCATCATCCGGATCTAATGGAAGTGGTTTCGGGTCAAAACTCCTTTCCAATCAAAGTTATGGCCGAAACAAGAATAGCTAGGGGCAAAACGGTCATTTGAAAATTGGTAAAAATCATGAACATGGGAAATAACTCCAATAGTCGTCTCCCAAAGTTACATGACTATACGACTTCGCATGTGAAAGAAATAAATATTCTACGATCCTCTGATGCGTAGAATGCGGGTCGTTACACTTTTAGTATAAAAAATTCATTAGATAGTTGAACGATGGTTTAAAATCTAATTATATTATTTTTACCTAACTGTCATGTCTGGATGATGTAAAATAACATTTTAAATAAATTCCAATTCTCTTTGATTTTTTTGTACAATTTTATTTTCCAAGTAGTAATTTTAACTTTCTTTTTGTTTGTTTGATTATGAGTTTCTTTGCACTTTCGCAACATTGGTAAATGAATCATTTTTGTTGAATTGCGGCAAAATATATGTATTCCTATTTTAGTTATTATTTTTTCATGAAATTGGCTTGTAGTTAATACCCTAAATGACTTTAATCAAAATGCTCTTTTTCACAGTTTTAGTGTGTTCGTAAAAATAGTAAAATTCGATCTTTACAAAATTAATTTCCAAAATCAATAAGTTTATAACTCAGTTGCATGTATTATGATGCCCAACTGCAAGATTTCCGGTTTACCATTTGATACAATAGTGAATTATCATTACACATTTAAGCTTTAAGGTCACTAGAGATCCTGAAATATCAAACATTTTCTATACATTGGTACAAACTTTACATTTAAAGAGATAAAACTGCTGGTTAAAAGTGATACTGCACTAAGATTTTGTCTTCTTTAAGGTAACAAATAATAGTGCTTGCTCTATCTTCATAATTTGTTCAACATTAGGATACATTATACTTATATTTTCAAAACACCTAGAGAATAATTTATTCTTTTAGGAGCATGTATTATTATTGATTTAAGATTGCATAAGAATAGTTAATATCTAAAGAAGAGTGTTCAAATGTATTTTTCTTTGATATCCTTTCTATTGAACTAAACTCAACAAACAACAAATACAGAATTTGTGTTATCTTAAAGGTTCTTATATGATACTTTTTCCTTTTTTTTATTGTTTAGACATGGTAAAATAACCATAATGGACGTCGTTTTATTAAATTAAACATGAAATAAACTTAGTCTATGCAAGTTTAGAATTTTGTTTTAAATAAATGTAAACGATAGTTATTGCATATGATAGTTTATTAGCACTCATAACTATTAAATCACATGCATTCATTGACTATGCTACTCTAAAAATAATATATTGTACTGTTTATTAGCAGCCATTGGATTTGAACCTTAAACAGTTATCATCGAGTGGCAAGTTCTAAATGATGAAGTAGACTGAAGGAGAAAAGTTATCGACCGTGACTATTTCCACGTATCTATGTATGAGCAGTAAGAGATCTATATCTTCTCTTTTCATCTTTCCAACTTGAATATTAGTTTACTGGAAAGACAAAAATCTTTCATGTTTCCTGTAATTGCTTACTGCATATAATTGAAACATTTTATACAATTTCAAAGATTTAGTTTCATGTTATATACGAATATCCAACAAATATAACTAAAACTGTTGGACCAGACTAGGTGCATTAGGGAGGGTTTTACTTTGGTTTCCCTCCTGAAAAAATTCAAATATGTGTGTGTGTGTATAACACTATAACTGTTTCAACGTTTTGATTGGAATATGTTGCGTGCTAAAGTTATGCAAATTGTGTTTGTAGCTTTAATTCTGCTCTTAGCCAAAGAACAAACAAACTATTTTTTGCTTTGACTGTGAACAAGTTATTTTTACGAGATTTTATGCTTGGTTACTTTATTTTTATTTTCTTGGATTTAATGAAATCTTTTTCATGGCTAAAATTATTATTTTTACAAGATTTTTTATTGTGATCACCACACTAACCACGTATTCCTTGTCATGGAACTCATGCGTGATTGGTTTAGAAAACAATTCAAAACCTAAAATTTTTATAAGTAAAAAAAGATACTAAATGGTTTCGTTCTTGTGGTATTTATTGGAAAATATATGACCTTATAATGATTCTTTATAAGTGGTTGTAGTAGAAATGAAAACTGAATTTATAACCACCAAACTGCAAAATTATAAGATTAAAGTTTTAGAAAACCAAATAAATCTTAGATCTAGGGTTTGAAAATCCAACTATCATTTCTAATTAGAACCAGCATCGAGATCTCATATTATGGAAAATTCACCTTTAGGAACAAAAAAATAGTTTGGAAAATCCATATTTTAACTTATCAAAATTCTCTATATATTCTTAGGTAATTTTTATTCTAATCCACAATATTAGTAAGTTAATCCACCCTATTTTATAGGATTGTTGACTTTTACTAAAATTTAGATTTTAATCAGTGTAACCACAAAAAAACGTACTTATTTTCTCTTCTTCTCAGTCTTCTTCTTTGTATTTTCCATCTTTTTCTTATTTCTGGAATCATATCATCTAAATTTAAGCTTAAGCGGAGTAATTCAATGTAATAACAGTAAGTAGTTTGTTTAAATTTTTTTCTTTTTTTGAAGTTGATTAATTGTATACAAATTTGTATTTTTTTTAATATCACCATTTTCACATATAATTGTAGTTAGCTATTTTCTGAAATCTTGAAAAAATTGTACATTAGTAGAATATCATTTTATTCAAATATTATAATAGGATTATAGGCTGTTTGGATAACATTCACTATCTAGACCCGCTAAGTAGTTATACTCTCAAACAATTATAATATACAATTTTCTCTTTTATTGATTTGTTAGTATTGTTTAATTACTTGCTATTTGTCTAATATGTAGATCTTGAATTTGATTTTAGTTCTTATTTACTGTTGTTGCCCGGTGCAATTGGTGATGTATCTTCAAGATAATAAGCTATTTGAAAACATTTGATGCGAACTCCTCTACTGGAATCTTGATCTTAGTTTTTATTTTCATAATCATCTACTACCATATCATGTCTGATCATGTTAAGAGATAATTAGTGAACTAATTGTATCTAATTGATTGCTTCTTTGCTGAATTCAAGTGCTATCAAGTCTATTTTTAACACATATTTATTTGTTACTACTTTATCAAACGGGAGAGACTATTCAGTACAAATAATTGTGAAATAACGCAGAATTGTGAAAGAAGAAGCACAAAATCGATTGTTAGCTATATAATAGGGTGAAATCTTTAAGTTAATCCACTCGCGGATTAACTTACAAAATAGTTGTGGATTAACTTATTGAAGTAAAATGGTGGATTAACTTATTTAAACTGTGGATTAAAATAAAAATTACCATATTCTTAAGGCTAAAAATTAGAGTATTTATTCAGAAGAAGTTTAAGCCTATAACTATTCCTTATATTATATATTTCAATCACAAAGTGAAAAACCTTCCTTTTGTTTTTCCCTTTAACAAATACAAATGACGCCCCTAAGTTAAACTGTTTTTGACATAAAAACTCCTAGCATTCATAGTTGTGCCCATGTGCATAACACCGATTCACATTATATATGGTTGGGTGTGTTATGCTACGTACACAACGTCTATATTATACATAGGCGTGTCAAATGGGTTGGGTTGGATCTAAATAGGTAGGGTCGAGTTTTGACCCAACCCATTATGACCCATATTATTTGACTTATTTATTACCCAACCCGTTTATAACCCAACCCTCTAATAAGCGGGTTACCCATTTAGCCCACTAAAGTATCTAGATCTGATTTAGTTAATAAAAACAAGGGTAATAATTTACAAGGACAATTTGTATTAAAATTTAAACATAAGGACAACCCCTAATATTTTATTCAGAAGGATAGTCGCCGCCTAATATTTTATTCAGAAGGACAAAAATCACTCTCATTGAATTTCCTACTATGAAATCATGAAATCACAAAATCAAAAATCACGAAATCATCTTTACTAGCAACCGATTCAAAATCTGTGTCGTTTCATGCAATCGAAGCACAAAAATCGGACGAACAGTAAAAATCCCTAACTTCATGTTATTTTCTTACTTACAATTTTTAGATATTTGTTTCATGCCTCTGTGGGTATCAGTTTTATTTTTACTATTTTTTTTCTTTAGTTTATGGGTATCAGTTTTGCAATTCTGTAGGTATCAGTTTTATTTTCACTATTGTTTTCAGTTTATGAGTATCGGTTTTGCACTTATGTAGGTATCATTTTGTTTTTTACTTATTTACTTACAATTTTTAGATATCAGTTTCATGCCTTTGTAGGTACAGTTTTAGTTTTATTATTGTTCTCGGTTTATGGGTAACAGTTTCGCACTACTGTAGGTATCAATTTTGTTTTTTATTTACTAACTTCAGTGATTGGGTATCAGTTTTAGGGATGAGCAGGAAAACCGATTACGAACCGAAACCGCTTAAAACTTGTAAAAACTGCATCTTAAAAAACCGCACCGAAATAAAACCACAAAACCGATGAAACCGCACAGTCAGTATGGTCCGGGATTGGTTTTTATCTTTTATCAAACCGCAAAACCGAAACCGCACCGTTAGTGATGTCTTCCATTTTATGCCTATATTCATGATTTTATATGTTACCTGATGTGTTTATCCTCTTTTTTTTGCTTTTATGCTGCAAGTATGTAGCAATGTTTATGCGTTCTAGTGAGTTCTATGTGGTTGTTAGAAAGATGAAGTTTTTCTAACATGCGTAGGTTAGAAATAGATTGTGGAATTTCACCAGCAAATGGATTATATGATAAGTTTAAACTTTTTAACTTCAAGCAGCTAGATATGTTGTCAGGGATGATATCCATTAAGTGATTCCTAGAAACATTAACGAATGTCAAGTTGGGACAAGAGTTCGGAAATTATGGCGAGCCAGAGAGCTATTATAAGAAACATCTAAACTTTGCAGACTTTGAAATTTCGTCAAGAAAAGCTCAGGCAAATAACCTGATACATTGTTATGTGAATGGTTGAGTTGATGCAAACTGTTTGAATCTTGGTTTAATGACTTGGCATATGTTGATAGCTACTTATACTCTTATAGTCATTTGGTATCCACTGCTTCATGATATCTGAATTTTGGTTTTTTTTCTTAATTATTCAGTTTTCATAGTGGTGTGTTACTGCGTAAACTGTAAAGGGAGCATGAATGTTTTGGCGTGATTGGTCAAAGAACATGATCCAACAAAGATGTCTGTAAAGCAAAAGGTTAGCATTTTTTATTAATCGATTTTGAAACTGAAACCGCACTTTTAAAAACCGAAACCACACTTCTCAAACCGAACCGCACCAACGGTTCTTGGTTCGGTTTCGGTTCCTACCTTTGAAAACCGCACCCTAGCGGTTCCGAGTGCGGTTTTAAGTCAAAACCACCACACCAAACCGCACAATGCTCATCCCTAATTAGTTCTGTACCATTGTAGTTATCATATGATACAAGTGATTAGATCATAGCGACATTATATACAAGTGATGAATTAATATCAGTGGATATTATTGAGACTAAATATCATTTTTGTGAAAATTGAATTGAGTTGATTGGTATCATTATTTTAATTAGTGGGTATAAGTTAGAATTAATGTTGTGTATCAAAAAATTCATTTACCAAAGCAAACAACTCAAAACTACTACCCACTTGACACAGTTCTTATATGCAAAGTCATAAAATTGGTACCTAGCAAAATATAAAATTGATACCTAAAAACTCCTATAATATTTTAACGAAAAACTAATATAGAAAATGTTTACATCACAATTTGATTGATTAAAATGAAATAAGTTCGATTGATTTACAAATTTAATGCAATAGTACAACGACAAAACTAACACAACAACAACAAAAAATGAAAAAAAAAGCATAACAAAGCAAAACCGATACCTAAAAAAAATATAAAATTGATACCTAAAAACTGCTATAATGTTTAAAAAAATTAACACAAAAATTATTTACATCACATTTTGATTTATTGTTTGCGAACAAATTAAACAATTCTAAACAACTGTAAAATCCATTCGGTTTTCCTAAACAATAAGGATTGTTGTAGAGGGTGTCGAACTCTGGGACCAAAAATATTCTAATTAATAAATCCAATCAAGTTATTCCAGGATTTTGATTGATTGAAAACACAGAAAATAATAGCAATTAAATAAAAAGAGAGATTTATATAATAAGAGAAAGCAATTAGGGGATAATGACATAGATTGGATTCATACTCATCAATAGGTAACAAATAAATATAGATCTAATTCATGTTTCTATCACAAATATGAATCAATTATAATTAGGTTCTTAGAAACAAATAAGTGAATAACGATAAGCATAGCCTATGCAGGAGCTGAGCTCTTAAACAACCATAGGTTATCAGGACAGATTCTCTAATTAATTTCTAAAACCCTAAAATTAGATCTAAATCTGATAATTGTTAGATCGAACATGGATATACCCTTTGAGGGAGCATAGCTCGTAAACGACACAGAATATGAAGGTTCAGATCTAACCCTTGGTTCAGATCCAGATCAACATGTATAAAGTCCTCATCTTTTGGCTATGTGATTCATATTGAATCATACCTATTAGCGTCATCACCCCCTAATCAAAGGGGATTAGCTAGGCATAGCTAAAGAAGAAGAGAAAAAGAAAATAACAGACATAAATAAAATAAAACTAAAACTAAATAGAACAGGGGAAGAAGAATGATTTTATTCCAAGAAAAGAATTACAGAATAAAACTCAATGTGTTTTTACATGAAGGAGATACAATGTATTTATAGTTGCTTTGGCCAATACTAAGAGGCTAATTAAATAATGTGGGACTAAAGATTTAGCCCAAATAACACATAAGCCAGTGTGAACGCAGGTGTAGAGTGAGAGGCTTTGTAAGTGAGCCAATTTGAACGCAGTGTGAATGGATTTGCAATTGGCATAGCTTGCGGGTATCAAATGACATCAATTTCAATTGTTTTGAGCATGAATAAGAACTCCATAACATCTGCAACAAGCTATCTTTATGAAAAGGCATTGGATCATTAAAATATGCAGTAGAAGATGGTTGAACAGCAATATGTCTTCAAGTTTTAATCTAACTCTCAAAATCAACATTCTTCATACACCAGTTCTTCAAGCTTTTCAACAATTACGTGCATTAATCCATTCATCATAAATAATCTAAAAACACAACTATAAATACACAGTATTAATTATTTTTTCAAATATAAAATAAGATAAATAAGCGGATAAGATATAAACATTTACGTGTATATCAAATACCCCCACACTTATCTTTTTATTCGTTCTCGAATAAACTAAACTAAGATATGTCACACTTTCGTAGGATACACGATTGCATTTAGCATATGCAACAAGCTGTTAAACCCCTAGGTGTCCCTAGTAGGACAAGTGTTGTCTCGCGAGGGTTTTCAGCGGATACTACTCACAAAATCCAAAGCTTCTTAAGTACGTGGATTAATTAAATGATATTTTTAAGGTCTTTCAAACTCCAAGGATTTCACCTAACTTCAATAATAATGGTTTAGCCCCAAATTGTCCATTCCATAATTGGTGCAAAAATGAATAAAAAATTTCAAGCTGAATCGTAATTCCTTGATAACACTGTAATTGTCTTGAAGGTAAAGAGCATGGTGTCAACCAAAGTTCTACACATCGACAATGTGCACCCAATCATTTATTCTTTTTTTTTTGAATAATCTTGCACTAGTGTAACTGTACTGTATTAGATGTGAGTTATGCATAGATAAAAGAAAATTTTGTAAGTTCTAAAAATGTTATAGATAAGAGGGCAAGTGTATTAGTTGAATTTCAAGCTACAAAAGATAAAGTAATATTAAGGCACATATGAACATTTTTTGATTCCTTTCATCTCCTCAACTACAATCCTCGCTTCTAAGTACGGTATGATGGATGTGGATAGAATGGAAATGAATGCTTTATAGTCAAGAATGATGGATGACTATTTTATTCTAAGATATTTTCTCTTCACTGCTTTTTTCTTCTTCTTTTTTTTTGCATGATGAATGATGAGTGGAGATGGAATGGAATGATACCGTAATATTTCATTTGATTCCTCCTTTACTAAGCAAATCATAACTAACACTTCATGAAAGTAAAGTTTTGTGCCCTAATTACTCTACTTCTATAACCCTAATTCAACACACAAGTCTAAATTGATGTTATATAAAAAGTTAAAAGGAAATATAAGCAAAGTCTCATAAGATAGATAACCCATATAAAATAAGATGAGGTATACTGTTATCCTACCTTAAAACAAGTATGGAGTGGGTAGTGTAATATTGGTATAAAAAGTGACATTTTTGAACCTTTGAAAATAAATCAGTACAAGGTTTTATACTATACCAATATAAGAAAAACTTGTTGAAACATGGATGTAAATTGACTAAAACTTGGGTTTGAATAATGAGGGGTATCGAGGAAGAACGCTACAATGAGTCATTTCTCCTTAATTGGGCCAAGTGGACTTTAGAACTTACAAGTTTGAAAAAATTGAGTAAGAAAAATATTATGCATGAAAACGAACTCAGAAAATTCAACAAATGTAGGTGCAAAATCATTTTATTTCATGATTTTTTTTATTTTTTTTACTTGCACCTTCTAACATGTATAACAAAGGTTGACACGCTTACTCCAGAACACGACTAACGTCTGCATAGTCTCAAGCTAGCATCTTAAAAAGACACATTACGACTCAATGAATAAATAATGTTCATTCCCATCACCCAACAATTCAACTTATCAAACAAGAATCAAGGCGTCATTTACGAATTTAAGTTAATCCTTGTTCAATGAATGACCTACTTCATAAAATTTGATTGTTGATGTAATGTAAATCCCCCCTCCCCCACCACACACACACTTGAGTATGACCGTGTCCCCACAGTCGTTAATCAGACATATCTTAGTGAAAGGGAAAAACAAATAAGAGAATATTTACATATGTACAAAAGAACGTTACTGCGTCTTACTGAATGTAATGTGGCTCATGGAGGACCATGAGCTCTTCCTCCTGGTTGTGTATTGGTTCCAAGTAAGGTTTAAGGCGTTGACCATTAACCTTATAGGATGATCCATTGGTTGGATTCTCAATTTCTACCGCACCATGCGGGAAAACAGTCCGTATAGTGTAAGGTTCTGTCCATCTAGATTTTAACTTACCCGGAAATAAATGCAATTTTGAGTCATACAACAGAACTTTTTGACCTGGCATGAAAGTTTTACGTAAAATTGATTTATCATGAAAAACTTTCGTTTTGTCCTTGTAAATTCGGTCATTCATAGGTATCATTTCAAATTTCATCAAGTTCATTAAGTTGAAGCTTCCTATGTCCACCTGCTTGCTCTAAATCAACATTCAAAGTTTTTATTGCCCATAACGCCCTATGTTCTAGCTCAACTGGCAAGTGACATAGCTTACCAAAAATCAACCAACATGGGGACATACCTAAGTTTGTTTTAAAAGCAGTGCAGTAAGCCCAAAGAGTGTCGTTTAACTTTTGGGACCAATCTTTACGATTTCGATTCACAGTTTTCTCAAGGATTTGTTTAATCTGCCTATTCGATACTTCAACTTGCCCACAAGTTTGAGGATGGTAAGGAGTGGATAACTTGTGGGTTATCGAATACTTTCTCATGAGAGCTTCAAAAGAACGATTACAGAAGTGTGTCCCATTATCACTGATTATTGTGCGAGGTGTGCCAAACCTAGAGAAGATATTTACTTTTAAGAGGCGCACAACAACCTTGTTATCGTTTGTTTTGCATGGAATAGCCTCGACCCATTTAGAAACATAATCGACAACTAAGAGAATGTAAAGGTTCCCAAAAGAATTAGGGAAGGGTACCATGAAGTCTGTACCCCAAACATAAAAAATTTCGACCTCTAGAATGGGGTTTAAAGGCATCATATTCCATTCAGAATTTTTTTCTAAGAATTGACATCAATCACAAGTTTTGCAAAATTCGTACGCGCCGTTGAAAAGGTTGGACCAGTAGAAACTCGATTGGAGAACCTTTTCGGCTGTCTTTTTGGGACCAAAGTGACCACCATAGGCTTGATCATGATAGAAAGAGAGGACACTGTGAGTTTCAGTGTCAGGAACACACCTTCGAATAATTTGGTCGGGACAATACTTGAAAAGATAGGGGTCATCCCAGAAAAAATGTTTAACTTGGGAAAAGAATTTGTGTTTATCCTGCTTGGACCAAAAAGAAGGGGTCTGCTTGGTGACTAAGTAGTTGACAATGTCAGCGAACCAAGGATCAGTGGATAAAGAAAATAGTTGTTCATCAGGGAAATTCTCGTTGATCGGAAGAGAAGAAGACGGGGCATTTGGAAGACGAGACAAGTGGCCCGCAATAACATTGTCAGATCCTTTTTTATTCTTAATAGTAAGGTTAAATTCTTGAAGTAGAAGGATCCAATGAATGAGATAAGCCTTAACATCCTTTTTAGAGAAAAAAATACTTAAGTGCGGAATGATCAGTATGAACAGTGATGTGTGAGCCAACTAGATAAGGTCTGAATTTTTCTAGAGCGAAAAAGACTGCCAAGAGTTCCTTTTCAGTAGTCGTATAATTAATTTGAGCGTCGTTCAGAGTCTTACTTGCGTAGTAAATGGCATGAAGAATCTTATCGATACGTTGTCCTAAGACAGTGCCAGCAGCGAAATTCGAGGCGTCACACATGATTTCAAAAGGCAGCTTCTAATTGGGAGAGCAGACGATAGGAGTAGAGACAAGTTCGTTTTTGAGATGCTCAAAAAATGCAATGCAATCAGAATTGAAGTCGAAAGGAACATCCTTACCAAGAAGGTTAGTCAAAGGTCGAGTGATTTTGCAAAAATCCTTTATAAAACGACGATAGAAGCCAGCATGACCTAAAAAGGATCGAATGTCCTTAACGGATTTGGGAATGGGAAGATTAGAGATAACTTCGATCTTGGCTTTGTTTACTTCAATTCCTTTATTAGAGAAGACATGTCCTAAAACAATGCCATGTTTGACCATGAAGTGACATTTTTCCCAATTAAGAGTCAGGGGTGTATCTTTGCAACGGTTAAGAACAAGATCAAGGTGATGTAAACACTCAGTATAAGAGTCCCCAAAAATGGAGAAATCATCCATGAAAACTTCCAAAAATCGCTCGATCATATCAGAAAAAATGCTAATCATGCACCTTTGAAAGGTTGCGGGTGCATTACAGAGACCAAAAGGCATACGACGATATGCAAATGTACCGAGGGGACAAGTGAAAGTGGTTTTCTCTTGGTCCTCAAGAGCAGTAGGGATTTGATTATAGCCTGAGTACCCATCAAGGAAACAACAGTACTCGTGACCGGCTAATCGTTCTAACATTTGATCGACAAATGGCAGAGGGAAATGATCCTTACTTATTGCAGCATTAAGTTTCCTATAGTCAATGCAAATACGCCAACCGGTCTGGGTGCGGGTTGTGATAAGCTCGTTAGCTTCATTTTAGATCACGGTAATCCTTGATTTTTTAGGTACGACATGAATCGGACTAACCCATTGACTATCGGAAATTGGGTAGATGATTCCATTGTCAAGACATTTAAGGATTTCAGTACGAACTGCTTCTTTCATGATGGTGTTCAGTCGACACTGGGGATCACAAGTGGGCTTGGCATCATCTGTGAGGTGGATTCGATGTTGGACTATCGAAGGACTAATCCCCTTAATATCAGCCATGGACCAACCATTTGCTTCCTTATTTTTCTTAAGAATAGGAAGGAGCAATTGTTCCTACTCTAAAGTAAGGTCATAAGCGATAGTGACAGGAAAAGTTTCATTGCCTCCTATGTAAGCGTACTTAAGACGACTGGGCAGCACTTTGAGTTCAGATTTTAGGGACGACTCAACCGAAGAAATTGGTTGAGGAATAGGCTCAATTGTGAGCGGCTCGACAGGAGTTGAATCAGAGACATTTTTGGGGATATCTTGAAATAAAATTTCATAATTCGATTCAATTTCCTTGTTCAGATGGTCGAGCTCAGGTTCATCGCCGTGGACAGCATGGATTTCAGAAAACTAATCCACATAAGAGTTAGGAGAGTTTTCAGTTCTAAAGATGATTAGCTCGATGGCCATGTTACCGAAAGAAAGTTTCATAGACCCATTTCTACAATTAATAAGAGCATTAGAGGTTGCTAAGAAGGGTCGTCCTAGAATCAAAGGGATCTGATTTGCAGGATTGTTTACTTGTTGAGTTTCTAGGACAATGAAATCAACTGGAAAGATGATTATGCCTATTTTGATCAATACATCCTCGATTTCTCCCACATGTTTCTTAATTGAATGGTCAACAAGTTGAAGGGTAACCTTGGTGGGTTTCAGTTCTCCTAGCCCTAATTGGCAATAGACAGAATATGGAAGCAAGTTAACACTAGCACCTAAGTCTAACAGGCATCTATCGATTTTCTTGTCCCCAAAAGTACATAATATTGTGGGGCAACCAGGATCTTTGTATTTCACTGGCATTGATTGGGATAAGACTTCGCTTAGAGTTGACGCTAAAAACACTTTCTTAGGTACTTATGTATGATGTTCTTAAGTACCTACTGAGTTGTCTGCTCCATTTCCTCATAGACTCCGACTTAGGAAAAAGACGGACCAAATAGAAAAGATCCTAGAGATATACACTTGAGTTTGAGGATACTCTTGTCAGAAATGGTCTCGATGTTTTGATCTGAGTTGGTCGAATTTTCGGTTGGGTTTGGAAGATTGTCCGGTAAATCATTTGGGTTGACCACATGGTTGTCAATCTTTTTGTCGGATCTAAGAGTCGTGACCGCATTCAAGTGACTAACGTTTGAATCTCGAATGATGTGAATTTGGTTAGAGTTAGAATTTTGACGGTTGGTGTTTGGAATGGGTTGACTCGGGAAAGTGCCTCTTTCCCGTTCACTTACAGAAGTAGCTAACTGACTCATTTGCATTTCAAGTTTAGCGATTGATTGATTTGTGTTTTGCATGTGCGATGTCAATAAATTTTGAAGTTTGCTATTTGATTGGAGATTTTGTGTCGTCACTTTAGTCAATTCTTCGAGAGTTTTCTCAAATGATGTCAACCGTTTATCGTCTTTGGTAACAAAAGATTGTTCCGCTTGATTTTGAGAAGGTGGTGCAGGGTTTCGCAAATGAGTTTGTGGAAAGGGAGGGTTCAAAGAATTATTCGAAAATGATTGAAAAGGAGGTTGAACCGAATTCGAATTTGCATTATTTTGGGCCCAAGAGAAGTTAGGATGATTTCTCTAACCTGGATTGTACGTTGGGGAGAGTGGGTCGTTTCTAGCTTTGTTAAATGCGTTGACTTGTTCCAATGAATGTGGGCATTGATCGGCTATGTGGTTAGGATCGTCACATTTGTAACATGAGGTCTGAGACGCTTGAGCTTGATTTATTTGAGTTGATGAAAGGACATTATCGAATTTGGTTATCATCATGTCTATTTTTGCTTCTAAGGCTACTGATGATCCTACCGAATGAGCATTAGATCGGGAACAAATCGATTTCTCGTTAGATCTTTCCCATTGAGCTGATTTTTTAGCAAAATTTTCGAGAAATTGCCAAGCGTCATTGTGATCTTGGGCTAGAAAATTTCCTTGGCATATTGATTCGAGCATGGTTCTAGAGTTATTTTCAAGTCCATCGTATAAAATTTGACAAAGAGTCCATTTTTCGAAATTGTGATGTGGACATTTGACTAGAAGCTCTTTAAATCTTTCAAAATATTTTGCAAAGGATTCACCCCCAAATTGACGAAAATTGACGATTTCATTTTGAATTTTGGATGTTTTTTCCAGAGGGTAAAATTTCTTTAGAAAAATGTTTACAAATTCACCTTAAGTTCCAATCGTATTTGAAGGCAAGCTATACAACCATTTCTCAGCATAATCGGTAAGTGCAAATGGAATTAACCTAAGTTTGATTCCATCGTCACTTAATTGTTGAAATTTCATGGTTGCACAAACTTGTTCAAATTTGGTCAAGAAAATATAAGGATCATCACATTCTAGATTGCGAACTTTAGAAGAGTATTTAGGTGATTCGAATGAATTTCAAAGTGGTTACCCATTGGGGCGAGCAATATGATGCAAGAAGGAATAGAAACCCGATCGGGGAAGTATCTATCCATAAGAGATCGAGGGGGATTTTCTTCGGTCATGGTTAAAGGAATTTTTGTTCGAACTAAACGATTATCCGAAGGATCACGAGTCCAATTACGTATGCACTAGCGAGAAGGATAAGGGAAGAAGATAAAAAAAACAAATTTGAGAAGCGAATAGATTATTATTTTTAGAGAAAAAGAGTTAGACACAAAAGAAAATTGTTTTTTTAAATAAGGATGAACCTAATGCAATTTGCTTATTTACAATTTTTCTAGAATTATATAATGACGGTTAGATTTATTTCAACCAAAGATTTCGCAGCCAGTTATCGGACAGGAGTTATCGGTGCACCAGGAATAACTCTAGCAACGCAACCGAAGGATAAAGTACCTTCAGAGGAACAACCGATATAATATTTACGAATCACCGTAATATTGATAAATGGTTATTACTCTGCCGCAGTTTAGACACCGAGAAATAACTCGTTAGAAATGAACCAATTTGTCAAAATATAATGAAGTCCTTAGAAAAAAAACTAAGATGGATGCGATTTTTTTTAAATATTTTAATCATTCACAAAATGAACAGTCTCAGAACAGTCACAGAACAGGAAATTGCAGGAAAAAAAAATTACAAGCAAGTCGATGCCTTGCAAAAGATTTTTACAAGCAATGTCTATATATATTTTTAATTTGCAGCAGCAGTCCCTGTAGAGTTAGAAAATACTCACCTAGATCGGCAGTCCGTCCAGTGCAATTTAGTCGCGCTAGCGCGTTCACACCCCACTTGATGTGCAACCGCTCCAACAATTTAAATTTTGACAATTGCAAATTGCTTGACCTCTCGATTGCCTGTTTGTTGATTGAATTCTATCATTTCACTTTTCGTTGGCCTTTGATTTTTTTTTTTTGAAAATTCTCCCTCGTTATTTTTTTTTTGAATTAAACCAAAAAATATGACAATGAATAGAAACAAAAACTAAATTAACTAAATAAAATGAAAAAAAAGAAGAAATCAAAAATGAGAACACATTAGAATTCAAACTTGTCACACAACCAAAAATCACGCACAAATGATTAAAGAAAATTCAAGCGCTCAACTCAAGTCACAAACTAAAAGAAAATTCAGATTACTTTGTCTTAGAATCAACAAAAGACTTATTGAATAAGCAGATGAACTCAACAAATCCAAAAGGAAACCAATATACCCCAAATATTATTTGTCCAAAAAAAAGGCTAAAAATAAAAACATGTCATCCCAATGGAAGCCACGCACTCAGACATATCGCCCCTCCTATTTATTCTAAAGCAAATCTTGCCCAAATAAATGGAAACAAATCTCACACCCCTTTTTTTCCTTTTTTTTTCGTTCTTCCGATTTGAAACGAGCTGAGCTGTGTTGCAATCGAATCAATGTTCGATCTCTATAATTTCAAATTGGGTATTCGATCGAATTAGGTTCATAAATTTGGGAATTTGGCAATGATTTTCAGGTTTGTTATTTGCGGTGGTTCGATGATTATAGGTAATGGGGAGGAGATGGTGTACGGGGTAGTTTGGGTGTTGTTGCGTTTGAAGGTATGGGTGATTGCGATTTGTGCTGCGTTTTGGTGGGGAATTTTGAAGTGCAAAAGTGAAGGTGGTTTGAACTTTGCGGTTAGGGGAGTCGGAGATCGATTAAGGTGCGGTTGTCAGTTTTAGGTTTATGAAATCGGTGAATTAGGTTCGGTTTGGCTGTCAAGGTGATTCAAATACGAGGTGTTTAAGAGTTTGGAAATGTCGAATTGATGGATAGGTGATTTTAAATTGTAGCAGATGGCAGTAACTGCGATGGGTTCACGGCATTCTTCGGGTTGAAGTTCACGGCGGTATGATTTTGGTTAGATTGGGGATGAAAGGAAATTTTTGTATAGTTCTAACGGCAAGGCTCCTCTGACACAGATTAGTATGGTCTGTCTATGATGGATTTGGTCGGAAATATGGTGTGGGTATAAGGAGGCATGTGAGCAGGGGTTTGCAGCGCTGATTTTTGTGGACTTATGTGAGTTCGAATTTGGGTATACGGCTGTGAGGTTGATATTATGCGACACAGGGCGTTGGTGGAAATTGGATGATGTGAACTAAAGCTTGGTTTTGGAGTTGATGTGGGTAATGTAGATATGTGGTGTCCGATGGTTCAATTGTTGAGGTGTTAGATGATGATGATCGGAGAAGGTTTGTGAGGGGGTGCGATGCTTTGTGACCGGGGGGAAGGTAGGACTGAAAGGTGAAATTTCAGATCTGGGTGAAGGAGGTGGATGTGTTGAGGAAGATGGTGACGGGTATGTAAATAAGAGGATGGGGTATTAGTTTGAATGATGGACTGATGGTCGACATTTATAGAAGAATAAAACAGTCAGGAAAAATAAGGCTGGAAAGGAAAGGAATTTACAGACGGAGAAAAAAAAAGAAACAATATTTTTTTATTTGTAGGAATAGGAGATGTAAGAAATTGATGAATATGGTCGATAATGGGAAAGAAATCAGAAAAGAAAGCAAGTTTTTTTATTATTATTATTGTATACAAAAATCGTAAATAGTAGGAAGAAAAAATTATGTAGAAGAAAGAGAAATAAAAGGAACTGATTTAAGTGGACGGGGGGAGGTCTGTAAAGACTGTAGAAAGGGAAAGAAATTAGAGAAAATGGAAAGAGAGAATCACGGCAAAAAATTTGCAAAGGATTTTTTTTAGAATAAATTGTAAAAGAAGAAACGGAAAAGAAAGGTATTAAAAAAATGGAAAGGCAATCAAGACAGGAATAAAAACAAAATTGGTAAATATTTTTTTCCCTATCTCTTAATTAGAAGATCTTAATCAGTAGCACCAAATCAAAAACTAATCAAGATATATATATATATATAAAAAAAAGGAATAAAAATATTTTTGTGTTGATTTTTTTATATGAAGGAAAACTAAAGGGAAAAAAATTATAACTCGAAGGATTTAAAAATAAAAATCATTTTGGCCCCCGGCAACGGCGCCAAAATTTGTTTGCGAACAAATTAAACAATTATAAACAACTATAAAATCCGTTTGGTTTTCCTAAACAACAAGGATTGTTGTAGAGGGTGTCGAACTCTGGGACCAAAAATATTTTAATTAATAAATTAGATCAAGATATTCCAGGATATTGATTGATTCAAAACACAGAAAATAACAGAAATTAAATAAAAAGAGGGATTTATAATAAGAGAAAGCAATTAGGGGATAATGACATAGATTGGATTCATACTCATCAATAGCCAACAAATAAATATAGATCTAATTCATGTTTCTGTCACAAACATGAATCAACGATAATTAGGTTCTTAGAAACAAATAAGTGAATAACGATAAGCATAGCCTTTGCAGGAGCTGAGCTCTTAAACAACCATAGGTTATCAGGACAGATTCACTAAATAATTTCTATAACCCAAAAATCAGATCTAAATCTGATAATTGTTAGATCGAACACGAATATACCATGTAAAGGAGCATAGCTCTTAAACGACACATAATATGAAGGTTCAGATCTAACCCTTGATTCAGATCCAGATCTACATGTATAAAGCCCTCATCTTTTGGCTTTGTGATTCATATTGAATCATATTTCATCATCACCCCCTAATCAAAGGGGATTAGCTAGACATAGTTAAAGAAGAAGAGAAAAATAAAATAACAGATATAAATAAAATAAAACTAAAACTAAATAGAATAGGGGAAGAAGAATGATTTTATTCCAAGAAGAGAATTACAGAATAAAACCCAATGTGTTTTTACATGAAGGAGATACAATGTATTAATAGTTGCTCTGGCCAATACTAAGAGGCTAATTACGCAATGTGGGACTAAAGATTTAGCCTAAATAACACATAATCTAGTGTGAACGCAACTGCAGAGTGAGAGGCTTTCTAAGTGAGCCAATGTGAACACAGTGTGAATGGATTTGCAATTGGCATAGCTTCCGGGCATCAAATGACATCAATTTCAATTGTTTTGAGCATGAATAGGAACTCCATAACATCTGCAACAAGCTATCTTTATGAAAAGGCATTGGATCATTAAAATATGCGGTAGAAGGTGGTTGAATAGCAATATTTCTTCAAGTTTTAATCTAACTCTCAAAATCAACACTCTTCATACACCAATTCTTCAAGCTTTTCAACAATTACGTGAATTAATCCATTCATCATAAATAATCTGAAAACACAACTATAAATACATAATATTAATTATTTTTTTAAATATAAAATAAGATAAATAAGCGGATAAGATATACACATTTACGTGTATATCATTTATCAAACCAAAACAAGTTCGATTGTAATACAGAGTTAATGCAACAATACAACTACACAATAAATACAACATCAAAAGCATAATAAACGAATATAAAACAGAGTTAATTAAACAAAACTGATACAAAAAAAAATACAAAACGGATACCCAGCTGTTGAGTACCGAACATTAAAATTGTAGAACCAACAGTAGCCATGAATCACCTTGAGAAATAAAAAAAACCTAATCGCAAAAATGAACATTAAATTAAAACGATTATAACATAAAAAAATTCAATCGATGTAATCTCGACAACGAATCCTCAATTGATGTAAACGAGATCAAATTTGTAATCTAAAATGGGCGATCAATATGAATGTTTGAAGAGGAGTGCTTAATCACAATGGAGATCAATGGTGAAATCGAGATATGCACGTAAGAGACAATTGAGGGAGAAGACCGAAACCGTGCACGAAATAGAATTTTATAAAATAACCAGTGTGTTGTCCTTATAATTAAAATTTTAATTACCTTTGTGCTTGTGATTAAAAATTTAATGGGTTGTCCTTATGGTTAAAAAAGCCTTAATTTTGTCCTTACAAATATTTTCCTGTAAAAGCAAATGCTTAATTTTTTTTATTTTCAGAATATTATATAAAATTTTGAATTTTCAAAATTTGAAATTCGAGTATCGAATTCCATATTCGATTTCAAATTTCAAATTTTAAAACTTTAATTTCTGAATTTGAATTTCAGATTTTAAATTTTGTACTTCAAAATTTCAAATTAAAAAAATTTAAATAATAAAATTTTGGACTTTTAAATTTCAAAATTCAAAATTTTAAACTACAAAATCTTAAATTTCAAAATTTTAAATTTTCAAATGCAAATTTTAAAGTTTTAAAATTTCAAATTTTAAAATTCAAAGTTCCAATTTTCAAAAAAATTGGAGTTTTAATTAAATTTGAAATATAGGGGATATACCATGTAAGGTTCAAATATGACAGCCTATTATTTTCTAAGTACCACTGCCAGTCTCCATGGGGAACTGCATTTTGCGTTCGCCAGATGAAGTATCCGAGTGTCACATATTGTCCGTAATTTAGGTGGGAGTTGATCGGTCGAAGTCTCGTCTGATTCCAAGTAAGTACGAAGAAGTTATCGCAGTCTGAACAAAAAAAATAGCGGCTTCGCCACTAAGGAAGTGCAAATATGGGATGTTACAGCCTGTTATTTTCCAAACACAATTGTCAGTCTCTATGGAGAAGTGTAATGTCTATTCGTCCGATGAACTATCCAAGCATCGCATGTTGTCCGTAAGTTAGGTTGGAGCTTATCAGTCGAAATTTCGTATGATTTTGAGTTAGTATGAAGAAAATATCGCAGTCTCAACAATAAAAATAGCAACTTTGCCACTAGGGAGAGTGCAAATATGAGGATATGACAGCCTGTAATTTTCTAAGTACAAATGTCAGTCGTCATGTAGAACTAAAATGTATGTTTATAATTTATAATTTCAAATTTTAAGTTTTTTATAAATGGGTCAAATGAGTTACCCATTTATGACCCTTTTAAAAATGGGTCAAACCGACCCGCTACCCATTTAACAAAATTCGTAAATGGGTTAACCCAACCCATTTATAGATAGGGTAAATGGGTTGGGTTATATTTTGACACCCCTAAATTTATACACACGTTAGGTAATAAATTTTTGAGCTTTGTTAGCACATTTTATAATAAGTTGGTATGCTTCTCTGATCTTCTGATTAAAAATAATGAAGACGGTGATTTAGATGAGATTCATGGGTCATTAATGCTTATTAATTGTGTTGGGAAGCTTCAAAGCAATAGGTTTTATGAAAAAGAGTGAATGTAATGAAACCCTTGCTAGGTATGGAAAAAGGGGAATATATCTCAATGATAAATGGATGTGGATCTATTTAAAATATTCAAAGGGCGGTTGTTTCTTTAATCTTAGAACTGCCTTTACTCCATCATGTTAAAACATTAAATAAATGGATGAAGCTGAATAAGATACTATTTTTTCTAGGCTTAAGTGAAAATTTGAGGTTTAGTGTTACAGGGTGATGTTAGACAAATGATGTTGGCTATAACGCTCTTTGAATAAATATTTTTGGGTAGAAGAGCATATGTTAATATTCTTAGAATTGGTTACCAAATTCACTAAACCTATTGAACCAATGCTACTTTGTCCTCATTTTTCCACATTTTGTATCTTTTCACCGTGAAGGTTGTAATACGCAGTTCCACTATAGATGTTTCAAATGAATGAACATCTTCAACCATGTTTGTGAAACCGCACATAAGTGGAAAGTGTCAGTTCCTTGATATTTTTGTAAAGTATGTATGGAATTTCTTTTGTTGTATGTAATTTGTTAAGTAAAAGATAATAAGACATAATGTGTTTTAGTTTAGGCTTATATATCAACTCGAGTAGTCCTTCTTGAGTGGAATCTTATTGTGAATTAGCCTAAACAGGTTGTGAATGATTTAAAGCTTGCTGATTACTAAATTCTCTTCTTTTCTTTCTTATGGAAGGACAAGTGCTATTAATGGAATCTTATCTTATAAGGTCGGTTCTTTGTTCAGTTTTTCATAGTCATTTATGTATCATTTTTTTTGAACAAAGACAACTTATCTAGAACAATTATCATTGAAATACGACTATAATGAATCTATGACTGAAAGTTCAAATCTATTTTCAAGCCAAGGTTAAATATTCACAATTTAGAACCTATGACTTAACCAATTTCGACAATATTACTACAATTGTCAATGTTTGAACCATTAGCCAGGTTGTTTTAATTCAATACAAAATTGCTTTACTTTCACATGAAAGTGTGTAAATCAAATGAGAATCTTAGTTATTGGTTGATTTATCAATTTTTGTTTTGAATTTTCGTTTATACAAAAATGTGCATGATGCATATAAGTTGCGAAAAACAACGAATTCAAAAAATGAAGTTAACATCGACAATAGCGAACAACTTTGTTCTTTTGTTTTTTCTTTAGGAAATAACACATGCAAGACAAATGATCTATGCTTCCGTCAACCCCTCTCTCTCCTTTTGCGTCTTCTACATCTTTGTTTCATCCCATCATCTGTTCATCTCATATTCTGAATTTTTGTTTCGGAAACTCAAAACATAAATTCAAAATAAACCAAACTGATCCTTAGTTTTTAAAGCTTTGCTATTTTTGTATTGCAAGTAATGATAAAATGACTTTCCACATATGTGCCATAGTAAGATGTTAAATTTGTTGATTTTTAGGAAATGTAGATAATAACATATTAGGCAACTATGATCTTAATATTTAAACATATTGTTGTCTTATTCACAGACTATGGTGTTACCAGCAAAGTTGTTTGAACAAACTTTATTTCCTACATAACAACTTCGTCACCTCCATATCTTCGGGTGTGTAGTACTAACGCTCCTTTGCCAGTGACCTCACCAAAGATACCTTTTTCTTCAACTATTTATATTAGACGTGTAGACATGAATTTGATGGATCTTTAAAGTTGTGGTTCTAGTGTTTTGAGAAATGATTGAATAATTAATACAAATTGTTTGTTTTCATGTATCTTGAAGAAAACTTTGTTTGTGGCATATTTGAACATTATGTATTTTTCTCAAAGTTATGGGTTTTGAATTAAACTATATTTGTAGGTATTGTATTTGTACGATAGGTTGTTACCTTTTATGAATAACATTAACCAAGACGGTAAACTATTGCAAGGGAAAGCAGGGATTAAGAGTGAAGCCTTTTCCGAAGTAACAGATCGAAAGCAAACATATGCCGATGCAAGATAGTACATGGATCGGTTCTCCTTAGTCAGGAATTGAATATATATTGCTATAAGTCGTTACTGTTTTATATTTTCTAGAGATACACTCTAATTTTGTATCCACATTTATATGTACATTGTGTTCAACTAATTCTTTTAATAAACAACGTTTGAATTATACATTGGGTTCAATTCTTTCTCCGTAGTTAAAGTTACATAGCGTCATATAATGGTACGTCATTACTTATACCTTTTGCAGTGTGAAATTTCTCGGTTCTATTTATCATTTAAGGTTCGTTCGTAGATTTTGGGAAAAGGATAATTTGGAAAAATTTGGATGTATCGCCATTATGTAGTCAGCAAAATTCTCAAAAACTTCTAATCAAAAAATTACATGAATACCATGTGCGAAGCACGGGTTCACACTTGTAATATATGTATGTACAAGAATAGAATAAATTAAAGTAAATTAAACATGTTTAAGGAGTTATAATACTTAGATTAGAAATAAAAACAGATTGATATATTAAGGACATTTAATTGTAAATTAGTGTCATAGGAAATTATGATCGCTAGATTCATAAGCGACATTAATTACAATCAATGGAAATAAATGGCATTTAGGGGGATGATTAGCGCTGTAGGAAAATATGACTGTTATGATCATAAGTGGTGATAACCCGAATAAATAGCAATAAATGAATTAAAAAGAGGATTAATGTGTATTGGTTGTCATTTAAAATACTAAGTCTAATAAGGAAACAGTTAAATAATATCCTGGGGTAGAAAAGAAATAATTTTCCTTATTTTATACTAGTTAATCTAGAATTAACAATTAAAAGTTAGACTTGGACTTAGTAGGTTAATGATGCGAGGTTAATTGCTTTATTAAATAGAAGTCTGCATTTTTCTACAGTCGAATATATGTCCAACTGATGTGAGAGAGACATAGGAACCCGTGGCGATAGTTAGTTTGCATAGGTAGATTATTTAAGTAAAAAGAAACAAAACAGAAATAACTCAATAACTTGGCCTGCTTTAGAGATTAAGGTCTTAAGCGGTTAAATCCACTTTTAAAAAGGTATTAAGTGATCACGTTTCCCACCTCACATAAACGAAATCATTAAAGGCGAATTGGGTACGATCGAGTTCGATGATCTTCACGAATAGTCCGCTTCCTCGGGTCTTAAGTAGCTAAGGTCGAGGGTTCTACCTGTGAATGGATTTTAAAATGACTAATATGGTAGTGTCATAGCTCTACCTGTAGTAGATGAAGTATTAAGCGACTAGGAGATTATCTAATAAGGTCAGCTAAACAGTAACGAGAAGGTCCACCATAGGGAGGTTGTAACACCCTGTATTTTCAGTGAGCATTAAAGTAACGAATTAAAGCATACTTAATTTTTAAGGGAAGAATTAAGGGAAACTGGTTACGCCATTGCGTTCGTCTCAGAATTCTACTTGAGATAGAGTTCGAGTTTGCGTAAATCGGAATCCGTATGAAGAAGTTATGACCTTCAGAAGTTTCAGAGATTTAAATAAAAACAGCTCAGGTTCAAATTCGAAATTCAAATCACACACCCGGGCTGGGCGGGAAATTTCCCGCCCAGGTCGACCAGGGGGTCGACCTGGGTCATATAGGTCGACCTCCCCCCTATTTCCAGATCCGAGGATAGATTCATTTTTCTACATCTGAACGCCCGTTCCGACCAGATTCGTTGATCCCTATGCTATATAAACACCCCTAAGACTACAATTTTCTCTACACAACTTCATTTTGCCTATACTCTAGCCTAATTCATGTCAAAATAAATTGAAGACAGGGTTACGCTGCTCAAGTTCTTCATAGAGACAAGTTAGAATTCAAGTAGGGATTTAAAGGCTAATTCAACGACCTCAACAACTATTTTCTAAGAATCAAAACTAAATTAGAGAATCGATAGCCTACTTCAAGGGAGAGCTATTCAGTTTCAGAATACATATCCCGGAAAATAAGATTTTCCTTTTGTTTGTAAGATCATGTTACTTTCAAAAATAAAAGTTAATTGTGATTCCGACATTGTAATAAATCTGAATATGAGATTATGTCTATTTATCTGTCTTTCTATATCCATTGGATCTATCTCATTGATAATGTTCTGTCCATTCTTTGTCTCTTCTTTCCTTCTTTCCTTTTTTTCTTTATAGCCAAGCTACTGCGAGCCTGAGCCAGATCTCATAAGAGATAAACGTTCATTGGAAATAAAATTGGGCATAATATATGATTTGGACATGACCAACGCTAAAATTTGGGAAAAGTATTAAATTGTGTGTAATTGGGAATAATTGAGTTATAACTGATTTGAGGACATAACACATGTTGTATTCCAAACATAAAGTGTATCGAGCATATGACTCGAGATTTGAGGCATAAAGTATATTAGACATATGACTTGGAACTTGGAGCGTAAATCGAACTATAAACATGTACGTTCAAGTTATTTTCAGATTTAAACACCTAATAGTGATTTTGGCATATAATGAAATGGATCTAAGTCCATGCTTGATGATAAGACAAACCTTTCAGATTGATTCCTATCTTTTTATTGAGTCAATGACTTGCATGCCTAGGAAGTTATTATTCAATCATGCGTATCTTTGTTGGACATCTGATATATAATCCTTTTAGGTTCATGATATTATTTATATCAAATCTATATGTCTATGAGGTTATTTCTGTCAGTTTTTTTCAGATCTATCTTTGTTACTCCTCAACTCTAACAGATCTGTAATCCTCTTAGGTCCATAATATTATAGTTGATAAATCTACCATTTTAATGCCTGTTTTATGCCTACTCTCATTTATGTTCCTCTTTCTTCCCCTTTTATTTTATGAATCTATGTAACACCCCGTATTTTCTAGAAAACCCTAAAGTAACGAATTAAAGATTAATTAATTTTAAATGTGAAAATTAAGGGAAATGGGTTACGCCATTGCATTCATCTTGGAATTCTGGTTGAGATAGAGTCCGAGTTTGCGTGAACTGGACTGCGTATGAAGAAGTTATGACCTTTGGAAGTTTCAAAAATTCAAATTTAAACATAGAAGAGGGCAGGGCCGGAAAATTCCCAGGCCAGGTCGACCAGGGGGTCGACCATAGTGTCGACCTACCCTATAGGTCGACCCGGGGGTCACTTAGGGGTAGACCTGGGGGTCGACCTACCCTCACCCCGGGGGCAGATCTGAAAAGATAACAAATTCTGACTCCTTGCTGAGTCATTAGGGCTAAGGTGTTATCCTATCTTGACTGGATGGTCTTGATTGCTTCTAGGGTTAATCTGACGGCTCTAAATTAATTAAACCTCTATAAAAGCAACCTAACTCTCAACCATAAATCACAAATATTCATACCAAGAGCCGCCATGCTGTCAATGGTGAACCTAGAATAGCCGTCATCTCTTTCAACTCAAAGGCAAGATAGAAGCTACATCAAAAATCAAATCTAATCTAATTCAACTAAGAGAATTCAATGATTAATCTACATCAAAGGCGAGCAATTCAGTTTCAGAATATAGGTCCCAGAACTCAAGAATTCCTTTTTGGTTGTAAGTGTAGTTATCTTTCAGATGTGAATAAATTAAAGACATGGTTTGTGATGAATTGTAAAATAAAATTGTATCAAGTTGTATGTGATGCTGATTCATGTTTTGTTCATGTCTATTCTATCACATATGCCTATGAACTATTGTGGTCTATCAAACCTATCATGTTATGTGGAAATTGGTGAATAAACCTATGATGTTGTATAGGAATTTGGGAATGAAATTATCATATGTACGTTTGGTGATATTATGATACATACAAGTTTTAGGCTAAGTCATGTCGTTTATGCATACATGTTTAGATCTACGACCTTGTATAATTTGGTGATGACATCTTTATGTTGTATGTCAATTTGGAAATTATGCTATGTTTATACAAGTTAGGTGATGCTATCATGTTATGAATACATGCAAGTTTATAGGTTAAAAACATGATTATGTAAACCTATACGTTTAGATCTACAACTTTATATGTTAGATCCATATGCCTTTATGTTAGATCTATGTTATCTTGATTTAACCCCTATGCAAGTTCACCACTACATTTCTAATTAGATTTTGGTAGTTCTATGTAATACTATTATTTTATGATTCATTGCATAGATTTAGTTTGCAAGTTCATAATTGAAAGTATATTATGCCAAGTTCATGTGACACATCTGTAGTTAGATCCATATTTTTGTATGATGTTGGAATGTTGCAAGTTCCTCCTTTTCCCTTTTTGTTTTACAAGTTAGGCTAAAACATCGAGCCTAACATCCTATGAAACTTTGCGAACGTACAACCAGGGTAACGTTGGGGGAAAACATGAAACTATACGTAATTAATATGTTTGGCTCATAACCATGTAAATGGTATGGCATTGAAACGGTATAATTTACATACCAAAAATTATGAATTTGATTTAGAAGGAAAGTGGGCCATGACAATAAATTGTTGACAAATTTACATATAAGCATAAAAGGATAAATATGTAAATTTAGAAAAGTCGAATATGCCTAACCCGAGGTTAGACTGAGTTGTGGTGTAAAACTGCCCGGAACCGACCGACACATCCAGTGACCACAACAATACCTGTCTAATGTGGGTGGTTAGTGCATTGAGCCCAAAAAGGACCCGAGGTTAGACTGAGTTGTGGTGTAAAACTGCCCGGAACCGACCGGCACATCCAGTGACCACAACATTACATGTCTAATGTGAGTGGTTGGTGCTTTGATAAAGCTAAGTCAAGATTGGTAGGGTTAAGTCAATTAAGGAAACACTTAACCAATTCAACATGTTAACTAAACTGATGAGTGGGGTTAAGACACTTAACCAATTTAACATGTTGGCTGGAAAACCCTAGTAACGGGGACCCATTTCAGTAGTAACCCCCATAGATGTATCATGGGATCCTGAACTAGGCAGGGTGGGGCACGATTACTGGGCTGAATTGTAAGCGGTCAAAACATCGGCGGGTGGTGCGTCAGTGTAGGTTACGACGGAGTACAGGCGTGCACGTACTCTGCAATGGAAAAATTAGGCATCGGGAATCAGTAGTCATACACTGTGCATCTTGAATCGTGTCGGGTTGCCACCATAGGATTTGATACACCCCGTGGTGGGACCAGCACAAGTATCTATAGTCAAGCGGGGGCCGAATGACACACGTAATAAATGCATGCGAGTAAGAGCCGATCGATATAAGGGGATCATTTCACCATGAACACGTGGTGCTAGTTGGACAAGTATAAGTAGGTGCGGAGAATTAAACATGGGTGCGATGTATATTCGGTTTATTCTGCCTTATATAGTTTTGTGTTAGTTTGCTGTTCTGGTATTGTCCTATTTTCAGTTTATTCCTATCATGACCTTTTCCTTATTCACACACTGAAAAGTCACTAGACTTACTCAGACTTATGTCTGAACCATTTTTCTTTCACCTTCTTTTCTTCCGTACCCCTCCCCCCTCAGGTAGCCAGGGAGCGAATAACTCAGCTTAATTTGGACTGTTCATCTTTCCAAGCTTGAAGATTCTGTGATGTACGTCGTGGAGCCTATTATCTTTGGCTATGGCTTTGGACACACTAGACTTGGGGATTTATGCAATTTTATTTATGATTTATGCTTCTTTATATAATAATCAAGACAGAAATTATAATGTAATTATTTGTAAGTTGGTTTTGAAACAGTTTGCTGTAATGTTTTGTTATGAACTATGTTTGAAATAAAGTTAGTTTTATTTTCCGCTGCTTATATATACATCTGTCTTGTAAATTATCTGTGTCTTTTACCTATAATACTCCACCAAAGTTAAGGCATTCCCTTAGTGAGTGACCTTAACGGAGGTGGGGTGTTTCACTTGGTATCAGAGCAAAGGTTTACTAGATTAGATAAAAGTTTTTGAAAACTATTTTCAAAAAGAAGTATAAAGAAGCATTTTTCAAGAAAAAGTGTTAAATTTACTTTAAATGGCATACTCCCCCAAAATACATATGCACTATCTTTCTATCCTTTGTTTTGAATCTTTCCTTTTTCGTTTCAGCATGTCTGGGAATTTTAATTGTAACGACCCCGGGATTTACGACTTCGAAAATCAACACAAAACTAACCTGTTGGCTATTCAGACATCGGAAATACCTGATCATTAATAGAAAGAAGTTAGAGGGTGAGAATAGATAAGATAGAAAATTAGAATAGAAGAAGAAGAAGAACACAATCAGAGTAAACATGAATCTCACAGCGGAACGAATAAAATATAATATATAACATAACCTTGCAATAAAACAATATATGTATATAAAGAACATTATCAGAGTACAACACTTACACACAGCGGAAATAACAATAGCTATATAATCCCGAAGCCTCCTGCTTCAAGCTACTCCAAGTATATCTGTAAATTCCTGAACTACTTGACTGCACGTACAAATATGGGCACCCAAGAGTTTAGGGGAAACAAACAAAATAAACACTGCGTCAATCATGGGACTGGTGTGAGTAAACTCAAATCATTTGATTTAACTTTTCAAAATCCTTTTCAGAGAAAAGGTAATCGTATGACCGATCCACACATAAATACAGATGGTTTTTACCTTACGATAACCCAAAACATTTGGAAATCAATACTATTTTGATATTATAATAATGTCTAATCACAAGTAAATAAAAATCTAGCAGAATGCTTGCATCTCACATCCCACATATATAATATACAATAAAAAACCGCAGGCTCTTATTGGATAATGGATTTCCAACTATGATAAGGTATGGGACCACCTGCCGATAATGTATCTCTAGAGGCGAATACACTGGGTTCAACAAGAACATCTTGCAACCCAGCCCACACATGACCGACCACTCATTTCGCTTGACTGTATCGAATGTATATCACCAACGGTTGGGAGATACCCACCATTTCCCGAAAAGGGACAGCATCGATAATAGATAAAAGAATGAAATGGATTTTCTCTAGATAGGTGATATACACCCTAATGGGAGCGACCCACTTAGCCATGCTGCCTGCCCGATTTCTGTCATTTCCTGA
The DNA here is from genome assembly GCA_030737875.1 of Allium sativum. NCBI lineage: Eukaryota > Viridiplantae > Streptophyta > Magnoliopsida > Asparagales > Amaryllidaceae > Allium > Allium sativum. The sequence continues at coordinate 879,461,347 of CM060919.1, read as the reverse complement.
TTGATGAGGCTTGAGGTCATAACGTATCTTTTGGAATATTTGACCATAATTCACTTTGAATGCCACATTGTCATACCCGTCAAATCACAAATTTATTTCCCCAAAAATACCATGGGTATAAAGCTAAGAGAAACGAATTCCTCCGCCACCAAACATAAGTACATTTGAAGAGATCAACTTACGCGATCCATTAGATATACTTTGTCAGACATTCGTCCATTCACGTTTATCCTGGGACTGGACAAACCGAAGTCACTATTCTGTAAACATGATAGCCCTTGCATAACTCCATCTTCAATGATTTTTCATCATATTTGATCGCAACGCTAACGTCCATGAAGAGTGGTTTTCAGATAATGATTCTGATCCCGGTCTCTCTGTATTGACGACGGAAAAATGTCAAAAAACTTCGATAATCGGTGATTTAACTATCAAAGGAAAATTGGTGTACAACCAACGATCTTATTTCCAGATGGAAATTCGATCGATCAATCATCAATCAACACTTATCTCTCTTAAATTTAATTAATCATTAATTTATTCATTTCCCATTTCTATATACTCGACATTTCTCATTTTCTAAATTTAGGAAATATACGTCATCCATCATTAGAAAAATTTCCATCTCTGTTTAACGTATCACTGTCATTCAAGTATTCTTTCTCATCAACATTTCATTTGATTTATCAAATATTATTTATAAATTTATCTTCTCAATCTATCGGTTAGAATAGATTCTATTTAAAATCTTTGATTTAAATCCATATCATGTTACCCGTGTGCAAAGCATGGGTCTAAACCTTTCAAATATAAAATTCTCTGTTTATACAATTCTATTCACTTTTCAAGCATTTCCTTTTTATAATATATTTATTTGCCAAATAGATCCCTTTTTGATAATTCTATTTATTTATAAAATATTTTCTTTTTATATAAAATCCATTGATTTTATAAGTAATTCCTTTGATAATCTAACTATTTCCTTTCTATTTATTTTACACATATTTCCTTTTTCTATTCTATTTAATTTCAAATAAATATCCCTTTTCAATTCTATTAGTAAATGTTTAAAAATATTTCTTTTCATTTCTATCTGTAAATGTTTTACAAATATTTCCTGTCAATCCTATCTATTTGATTAACAAATAAATATTCCTTTTTAATCTATTTATTTTCTAAATAAATAGTTTTCTTTTTATAAAATCTTTTAATTTTATAAATATTTCTTTTTAATATAACATTGAAATTTTCCTTTTTAACATTCCAGTATTCCTTATGATATTTAATGTACCATATAACAATGATCAGTATCATTCCAACATACAAAATAAACAAGAGATTTCATATCACATCATATAACACAATATATGAAAAACAGTAAAATAAATGTTGAGGAACCCAGTTGGATCCCTCCAACCTGTTTCCCCTGCATCCACAGATGTTAATCACATAAATACACGAATATGAAATATTCTGATAACAGAATCAATATTCGATTAACGATTTATATATAACGTTATCTTATAACTTCAACCAATTAACTAGCAGTTCAACCAAACAGCCAACACACAACAAAACAACCATCATTTATCAATTCTAAAAATACGTTATAAGAATATAAATTGATCAGAGTTAGTGAGTTTACTCACCTTGGTCGGTGATCGTTAAATAGCAGTCAACGTTGGTTGATTTTATCCAGCGTTCTAATTTGCCATAAAATTCACATGAGCTCCAACCAGTTCCAAACCAGCCTATATGCTTAGTCTTCACCAAGATAAATCCAACATAATTTGTTCATCTGTTTCTGATACTATATGAGATGTATACGTGTTATAATTTTGAATGAATTAAATGTTATTAACTAATTTATTTAATTTACCTTATATTCATTTTAAACTAACTTCTTTAAATTAACCAACCTTAAAAGAAACTTACCTTTGCAACTGCTACTGGGCCGAGCCGCTTAGCCTCCCAACTCGTGTCTTCTTGGTGAAACCAAGTAATCTCATTTTTATTGCATCCCTCTTCATTGTTTTTAAAATGAAACCTGCCTACCTTTACGTTTCTTGCCTACAATAATCTAATTTCATTGCATTCCGTGCCTTCTTGCCTACCTGTTAACCGACTCATTCTCTTAATGTCGGATCCACGTGTTTCGAAAGCCAGCAACCCTCCATCACACTTCCGAACTCCTGCATGCTGTTATAACCCTCACGTGAGCTCCTCCTTCATGTAATTCACCACGTCTTGTCCCTTCAAACAATAGCTTACATCCGGTACCTTCCATCAACGTTGTACTTGCCTGCGCATCCACGGTGAATATCACCGAGCTCATCCGTCTACCCTTTCCTTTCCATCCTTAAAGCTCCGACAACCGCTCCTGTACATCCTCACTAAACTCGCTGCTCCATGTTTCAGGCATTTCCGCACCTTCTATACCCCCTTCAAAACTTGGCAACAACTTATGCCCGATCCCAGAAACTCGGAAACGATCTCGAATCCGCTTAACACTCAACAGATCAAAGTTTGCGCCGCTAGCCGGCACTGGAAATTCTCCAGTTCGAAATGAGTGCGTCGAGTGACTCCAAAGCCATGCTAAAGTGACGAGAAGATCAATATGAGATGGAATATATTAGTTCAAGATTTTACCGTGGAGTACTTATTTGGTTTGGAAGTTTTGAGTGAGTTATAAAATGTTCTGCAAATGAAAGGAAGAAGATTTCCTGAAGCAATGGGACTAGAAGATCGCGTATTTATATTGTTGAACGAATTGGGTGCCAAGGAATTATAGCAGTAGCACGTACATTCTACAGCTAGTAGATTTGCATTGAGCTGTCTGCATCGAACAATCGGATTTCAAGTTTTCAGTCATAGGCTTGCATTTCTTCTGAGCTCAGGCATGTGCTTGCCTTAAATGAAATTAGGTGGCCTGCTTTATGAAAGGATGGAGTACGAAGCTTGGTGGTAAAGGAATGCAGCGTATAGGAGTGTATGGATAGCTGCAGAGTATTGGGTAGGTCTGTATTGCTATTGGTTTTAATTCACTTGGCATGTTTTATTTTATTTTCTCTTTCAAATGTAGGGTAGATCTTTGTTTCGAGTACAGGATATGCATTCTCACTACTAGAAAATGCTGTTTTAGTGACATAACTATTGTGACGGAAAAATCCATAGCAAAATTGTGTCGGATCTGAGATGTATCTGAGTTGAATTTTTAAGTTCTTTTTCAAGTATAATTTTTTGTTGACCAACATATTTTTTTGTGACGTAACATGAATTCCTAACAAATCCGTGGTAAATCAGTCATGGAATTGTCACAGATATGTAAACCATAACTAAATTTTGCTTAAAAAAAAGGAAAAGTGATATCAAATGCTATTTGTCATAGATCATGGAAAATCCATCGCAAATCGGCTATGGAGTTGTCACTGATAGTTGAAAAGTCACTAAATTTTATGCTACAATTAAGTAAAATATTGTTGCAATAAGAAGTCACAACCCCGTAGCAATTTTTATGTAGATTTACTATGGATTTGTGACGTAATATACAATTAACTATTTTTTAATAAAAACAAATATATCAAAGAAATTAGTCACAAGTTTATCACACGTTTATCATAGATTTGTAATTTTGTTTTTCTCTTAAAATATAAGAAATGTATTAATAATTACGAAGTGATATTTACAGTTAATAATTCTATAATTAAATAATAATTAACAGTTACAAATTATTAAAAATTAATGTTTACTAATAAATATGTATTTAATTAAATATATTAATAATTATTAAATAATTAATATTGATTATCTAATAATTATTAATAATTATTAAATAATTAAAAGTTATAATTAATAACTATTACTAATAATAATTGTACTTGATAATTAATGTTAATATGTATTTTTATTACTTATTATTAATAACGATAATTGATAATTATATTATATGTTCAATAATTTAAAACTTACAACTAAAATAAAACTACAAACTATTCACAAAATTTTAGTTTTTTCTTTATATTTTTTATTAAACCACTAAAAGAAAAATGGAAGATTTCTGATATCGATTAGTGATGTCATAGTGACCCAGTGATGTAGCGACGTCACTGAGTTCATTATTCTCACTAGTGCATCACAAATACATCACCATTTTGTTATGTCTTAGTGATGTAACGCTTTCGAATTGATGTCACATGTGCCATTGCGATGCCAATGGAGGCTATGTGACGTTATTTCTAGATTTAATTTTTAATTTGTCTAGCATCATAAAGATATAAAAATTTGTCTTTGTGTTATATGAAAATAACAGCCATAGCCATTTGGTAATCTAGGTCTTTTCAACATTTACCAAGTTGAGGAATGTCGAAGGATTGAGGTGGAGCGTCGACATGACAGAGAGAATCGTGAAGCACTGAATAGTAGGTTGATACAAATCGAGCAACGATTGTCAAACCCACTCATCCCCCTCCATCATTATATTCCAGAACTTTAGGTATATCACACATCAGTTTAGACAGCTGGTATTTTGGTTAATATTTATATGCGACAAGATATAATTTTTTGTAGTTTGGACAGTAGCTATTTTTTTGTTGTGGTTTGAACCTGGGGTGTCAACTTTGTATTTTGGTGATGTATTTGTATTAGGAGCACTTGTAGTTTTATATTTAGTTATCTTTGTCTATATTATTGTACTGTTTGCATGTTTTACAATGGAATCTTTTATGTGTGATATTCCAAAGAATGATACATGTATATGTAGGTTGTCTGAAAGCATTGCTAGAGAAATGCATAACAACAATTAAGGATTATCTGATGGATTTGCCATGGATTTGCAAACTGAAACAAAATTTCAGTGTTTAATTATCAAATTTTGTTATGGATTTGCTACATATTTGCAAATTGAAACAAAATTTCGGTGTTAAACTATTGTATTTTGTTATGGAATTGCCATGGATTTTTAATTAATTTGTTATAATTTATTTAATAATTCGATGATTAGAAAAATATTAGTAATTCATAGCGAATCCATTGCAAATCCATAGCAATTTGTCACGTGTTTGCAATGGAGGGTTTTATATTTTATTTCATAGTTTATTGGTTGGAAGAATAATAATTGTCCATGGTAAATTTGATGCTAATCCATGACAATTTCTCATGGGTTTGCAACGGAAAAGATTCAGATATATTTAATAATTTGCTGTTTGAAAGAATAAACGTTCCGTAGCAAATCCATAGCAAATTTTCAATGGATCTATGATGGAATTTGAAATAATTTTACATGCTTTTCAAAAAGAAATATAGAAAAATAAATGGTTTGCTATGAATCATGACAAATACATCACATAGTTTGTTGACTTTTCGTCACTAACCATTCTGTGATGGATCTAGCACCTAATGAATTGGGAGGGTAATATCCATCACAAATCCGTTGCAAAATAGTGTTTTGTGATGTATTTGAGATGTAATTTCCCATCACTGAAACAAAATTTTCTAGTAGTGTCTTTCTTTTCATTAGAGTGGCAGGCTAGTATGTTTGGAAAATATAGGGTAGATGTACTACTTGTAACTTGTATTGTCACGGTCTCTCAGGACCATGCTTGTTAAGTATTATTCCCCAATTTTGACATGCTTGTTTTTGATGTTTAAGTTGGTAAACCATATGAACGCTAACAACAATGAGATTTTGAATTCAAAAATACGCAAAGACTAATTACGTAAATGCTAATGAATGAAGACGGTAAGATTAGGCTACACCAAATTTTTATCATTTAAGAACCGCTATCTACAAAAATAAAAATATCGTTGAGACGAGCAACGTGCCACGATCCCAAAAGTATAATAACATAGGTCCGTTAACTTATTCTGTGAAACCCTGAAATGTTGATATAGGGTGTAAAATACTTTAAAATAAAAAGTGTTTATTTTCCAAAATAAAATTTACAGAAAAATTCTAAAAATTAAATTATAACTACATCTAAAAGGATTTGTCCAATTTTGAAGCCAATATTTAATTATAATAAAATATATCGTTATGGCTTATAAACGATTTCATAGCGATTATTTGAAAATTTGATTTAGACACAACTCAAAATCTACACGATGAATTCTCGATTTTTCTCTTTCATTAGAAAACATACTTCACCAGCTCCTAACGTTTCTTGTTTCACAAAAATCTGATTTAAAACGAATCCTGTACATTCAGTTGAAGTTCAAATCGCCAAATTATGAATTGCAACGCCATTTCGAGCTCGATTTTAATTATAATATAATTATATGTTCAAACTGTCGTTCAAATAATATATTCGTTATTCTAATTCAATTCTAAACTGAATTAAATATCACCGATGATCTAATTCACACCATTTTGTGAATTCCACTATTTCTGACTATTTCAAAAATTAAATATATTATTATATTATTTATTTTAATTAAATATTCAATATTATTTAATTCTGGTCATTTTAAATAACCAAACCACTATTTAAATAATTAAATAAATTATTTATATACCATAAAAATACGGGTCATTACATTAACCTTCCAGAGGGTGTACCGATACCTGGCTGGTTTAGGAGGTACCTAGAGGCTAGGGCCAATGACGCAGGCCCAGCAGACATTCCTCCACTTCCAGTTGCAGCGATCCTTCCTCCTCCTCCTCCTTGTTCAAATGCTTTCTCAAAAATATGTAGGGACTTTCGAGCCATCGATGGAAAGAACTTCAATAGAAATGAATCCTTCGTGGAAGCAAGAAACTAGCTCAAAGAAGCTGAGGATTTGTTCGATATCTTCGAAGTGGATGATAGGAAGAAGATACAGTTGGCGGGATGGTTGCTCAAAGACGAAGCTTCCTATTGGTGGGAAGTCACTAACGCTGAAAGAATAATTGAACCTTGGATGGATTTTAGGATGAGGTTTGAAATGAAATTCCTCTCACAAGCTGAACGAAGCCTACAGATGGAGAAGTTCTTAGCTCTCAAACAGGGAAGTATGTCGGTCAAGGAATACGTTAACTAATTCAATTAGTTGGCTAGGTTCGGATTGGAGTTAGTGAACACTCCACATATGTAACACCCCACATCCGTTAAGGTCACTCACAAAGGGAATGCCTTAACTTCAACGGAGCATTATGGGTACTAGAATAGAAATATTACAAGATAGACATATATAAAACAACGGAAGGTAAAGTAGAAGTACTTCAAATCATTTATTAAATAGGATTATTTACAATAAAAGCCCATCAACTTTCAAATACCCAATTACATAGCTAAAATATATGTCCTGCTCAAAAACAAAGAAGCATGAAAATAAATTGTAGTATTCCCCAATAAAGCAAAGCAAGCCATAGCCAAGAGTGATCCAAACAACACATGAGAGAGCCTTGGAGCTTGGTAAGATCCGAACTAAGCTGTATTCCCACCCTATGAACCTGGGGAGGGAAACGAAAGAAAAAAGAGGCAAAACAAACTGGGTCAGTCATAAAGACTGAGTAAGTCCTAGTGACTTTCAGCATAAAAACAGGTAAAGATAATGTGGCATGAATAAACTGACAGTAAACATAAGCATGATGACGAGGTAAGTTACAGGCACGATGAATCAAGTATAACATCCCATACTTCCTATTAAGAGTAGCATCACAAGGTTCCTACCAAGTATCACATCGCAAGGTTTCTATAACATCGCAATATTTCTAAGCTTCACCATTATCCTATTTTCCTTGGTTTTATATATTCTCTGCACCACCTAACTAGCGTTCCAATTAGTTTACTTGGTTATAATTACAAGATAAGTGATCCCCCAAAACCCGCATGATAGTTTCATAGGTATATATCCCACGATGAGGGTCCCACCTCATATTAATAGTTTCATGTCCCCACCGCACCTATCTTAATTGATCGGCTCGTACTTACAATGTTTCGTATGTGTTATATACTAAGGTTATCCCAACCCGTAATTGTGGTAGCCTTCGGGACTACATCTAATATGAGGATTTTCACCTCAACCAGCCCAGTTGCCATAAATGTGTTAGATGTATCCTTACTACCCTAATCGATCGGCTCCTACTCGACCTAGTTCTTGCGGCCCCCAACTCGTAGACACCTGTGCTGGTCCTACCCTAGGGTGTATCAATCCCTAGGATGGCAACCCCGACACCCTTTTTGATGCACAGCTTTATATCTACTGATGCCCAGTGGCAAAATTTTCCACTCCGGAATATGTGCACTCCCGTAATCCGTCGGAACCTGCACCGCTGCATCCCCTGCCGCCGTTTTGACCGCTTACAATTAGCCCAGTAATCGTGCCCCACCCTGCCTAGCTCAGGGTACCGTTGATACCTAATGTGGGTTACTACTGAAACGGGTCCCGCTACTAGGGTTTTCTTAGGATCTATTTGTATACCCCATAGGCTGGTTAAGTGTTATCTATTTAACTTAACCCCACCCCCCATCATGATACCGTGGTTAAGTGTTCTCTCTTGTGTTACTTAACCCTACCGCATGTCTTGTTATATCGGTTAAGCGTTCTCCCCTATGTTAACATAACCCTTACCACACCTCACGTTAGATTGGTTAAGTGTATGTTAACTCAACCTCATCCACTAGCCATTTTATAATGGTTAAGTGTTGCCATTGTGTATTTACTTAACCCTACCACACATCAGGTTATATCGGTTGGGTGCTATCAACCCATTCAAGTTAAACCAACCCATTTAACTTAACCCTCCCATTCGTCAGATTGCATTGGTTAAGTAGTTCAAATAATTCATGGCTTAACCCGCCACGTATCTTGTCAAGTTGGTTAAGTGCTGTCTAGTGATTCATAACTTAACCCCGCTATCTTAGCATATCAAATTGGTTAAGTGTTTTCAAGTAGTTCATGACTTAACCCTATCATATGGCATTAATTCATTAATGCACCCCAACCTCTCACATTAGACCTGTTGTTGTGGTCACTGGATATGCCGGGTGGTTCCGGGAAGATTTACACCACAACTCAGTCTAACCTCGGGTTTCAAGCGTGATATGACCAACTACTCACATTGGATCCTATTGTTTGCAGTCACTGGATTAGCCGGGTGGTTCCGGGAAGATTTACACTACAAACTCAACCCAACCTCGAGTTGGCCATTTTCATGTTCATTCTAGTGTCATGTCCATGTTCAAGATTCATGTCAAGTTCTTGTCAAGTTTCAAAGATAAGTTTCATGTCCACATCCAGATTCAAGTTATAACAATGTTCATTTTTCAAGTTTTGCCTATTATCAAGTTCATAATTCATGTTTGTAACCAATTCATGTTTTGCCTAATCTACCCAAATCGTATTCCCATCGCACGTAAACGTGAATCGATCCATACTACAAATAAATCCAAATCTCAAAATAAAGGGAATAACATCAAAACTATGATAGGCAAAAGGGACGAGCATAAAGCGATAAAAAGGGTTACAAGACTAGCATGATATAACTTGAGATAATTGGTTACAACATCACTGTCATATAGGATTTCAAATCTAGCAGGATAAGGCGATAGTCACGATAAAAGTTGACATAAAGGAATAGGCATGCGAAAGCAAGCCAAATACAAGGATAATGGATCCAATGGTTTTGGTATACATAATGGCGAATAAACTAAGCAAGTCACACCCTAGGTATGAGATCCAACAAACAGCAAATTCGGTGTACAACATGGGTTTCAACTATGGGCATGAACAATCAACTATAATAGTCTCGGGTAATTAACCCCAACAGTCATAGTCATGGTCATAGGTAGAAATCTCATAATTAAGAACCATAAGCGATTAATCACAATAGTCATGGTTAATTATCCAAAATAGTTCTAGGCAATAGTCATAGGCAATTAACAGTAATAGTTTCAAAGTCATGGTCATAGATAATAGCCTTATGTTCATAATCATAGGTAATAATTCTCATAGTCAAGAGTCACAGGTGATTAGCCAAAATTGTCCTTGTCATAGTCATAGGCAACAGTCTTATGTTCACCGTCATAGGCAAAGGCATAGTCTTATGTTCACAGTCATAGGCATAGGCATAGTCTTAGGCCATTAACAATAGTTTCAACGTCATAGGCATGTCAAGGTTATCGTCATGAAAGAGTTTGATTTACAACATGAATAGTCCCAAAGCAATATTCACGAAAGTCAAGATCCAGGATGAAAAAGAATAGATATGAATCAGTTATTATACATAGATCCAATTCCAATTTACAACATGGATATTAAGTTTACAGTTTTTATCTGAAAGTAACTTGAACTTACAGATCGTGGTCTAAGAAATTGAGATGCAGAAGTTGAAACTATAAACTAGTCGTCGAATTGCCGAATCGATGAATTCTGATTTGATTGTAGAAGAAAATCCCCAAATATGCAATTCCTAGCCGTAGTCTTCAAGGAATAGTCTTCGCATTTTAATTTAATTAATTTAATTTAGAGGAAGAAGAAGAAGCCATGTCCATCAGGAATTTAAGCAGCATAAGGTTAGAGAAGAATGGTGTAAAGAAAATGAGGCTAGGGGGCTGTTTATATAGGATTAGGCAGACGAATCTGGACAAAAAACGAGTCTAAATACATCAGAACGCATCTGGTTCAAAAAGTGGGTTCGGGAGGCAGGTCGACCCCCAGGTCGACACTATGGTCGACCTGGTCCCTGGGAGGTCGACACTATGGTCGACCCCCAGGTCGACCTGGTCCATGGGCGGGAATTTTCCCGCCCAGCCTGTTCTGGGGTTTGAATTCGAATTTCGAATTCGAATTTCGATCTGTTCTTGATTCTGAAAATTCCTGAAACTTCGGAGGGTCATATCTCCCTCATACGGACTCCGATTCTCGCAAACTCGGACTCGTTTCCAAACAGAATTTTGAGACGAACGCAATGGCGCAACCCATTTCCCATGATTCTCACTTTAAAATTTAATTATACCCTGATTTCTAGTTTTAACACGATATTAAAATTCAGGTTGTTGCCTTCTCCCCTCCTTAAAGGATTTCGTCCCCGAAATCTTCAAGTTAAGAAGAATGTGTCCTACCATCCAATCATCCATCTACTCAATCATCAATCACAAGCATCTATTGTCCTTAAGAGACTTCTAAGGCTGTATGAACATATGCAAAAAGTGTGTGTATATGTTCCTTATCTAATGCAAATGATCAGGCCTGATTGATCTTCTTAATGCAAAGTATGTTTAGTGCCATGAGTCCAACATGTATGCAAATAGCCCTAATCACATAAACACTATATGTGTGCACAACAACATCCACATGATAACACATTCAATTTCATCCATCAACAAGTATAAACACTCATGCATATGCAGTATGAAAGGTGACGGAGTCGATCTAGTGTCTAATGTGCGTGTATATGCATCCACGAGCAACCACTTGCAACCATCAATCATAACATGTCTCAAACACATGTTTACACCCAATTGTTCCTACCTGAAGATATAGTCGAATGATAGAAGCAAGTAAAAACTTTGTGCCTATTAGGAAATGTCAAAACTGGAAATCTATGTCACATATATACTGATTAGGAGAAGAACTCCCTAAGCACCAGCCCGAAGACCGAAATCAACATCAGGCTGACACCCAAAGAATTACTCAACCCAATGGACACCCTCAAGCCCCAACATGTATTACTAACAGATGATACCTATGGGATTTTGCAACAGAAATAGGATTGAGACTAGGACCGAGAGGTTATACTTAAAAGATGGCATGCAAGTAAGCTCTACAGGAAAAGAGGGATCAAGGATATACTCTTAAAAAGGGATATGATGCGCGTATCTAGTCTTCAATCTTTTGAGTCGCATTTCCTTGAGCTTAACTCCATTGTGCTTTCACCATCTTTAACTTCACAATTTCGTAGCTTCTTAATTCTTGTTTCCAAAATATGAGTTGGAACTCATTCCATTGTTGCCTCTCGTTTCACTTTCACTTATTCTCCTTCTAGTATACTCGGCCCAAACATAACTGCGTACTAATGGTTTCATGCAAGCTCTCCAAAATTCACTAGTGAATCTTGGATCTCGTTCACTTACTAGAAGGTATTCCACATAAATGAATAATCTCTTGAAAATAAACAAATGCCAACCATGTTGCCAAGTGTACTTACTAAGGTGATTTTCTATAACTCATGCATAAGCGGAATGAACCATCCGTCTTAGTGGCGAACATTACTCGAGCGGACCAATAAATGTACCAAGAGATTCTAGGTAACTAAGCATGGCAGAACCCTAAGTGTTACACTAGACTTCGAGGGCATTACCGAGGCGAGTCAAGAGCCTAACTACCCTCTTTTCATACTCGAGAATGGTACCATTTCTGGATAACCACTCCATCCCTAGAATCAACCCATAGCCCAAAGACATAAACTTTACTTCTAAACTCAACACTTATCATAGACATTCTCAAATCCAAACAAGTCACGAATAAATGAGACGATTCCCCAATAGGATTTGAGACAAAAATGGGACCCTCTACTATGCTAGTACTAAGGTGCAGAGACTCAACTATCGAAGCAGAATTAAAAAGGATGTGATATACGAAAACAAAGTTCCCATGGTATGATAGAAAAGAAAAGCTAAACTTTTAATAGAAACGTTACCACCTCTTCTTAGGTACGCTAGTAGTGAGAGCATACAATTGCCCTTTCGATAATCTTGTCCTTTGCCTGTCCTTATCCTCTAATACTTAATTACATGTCCCTTTTTTACCATACTAAAGATATTCTCTCTTGTCATGGGTTTTTATTATTCTTTCACTTGGCCTCTTTCCTTTCACTATTTTCCTCTTCGTGGATTAAGCCATATCAACAAGTTTCTCATCCATAGACTTGTGTTCTTTATCCTCGTTCCTATTATCCTTGTATATCTTGTTGAAAAGTTTCTCGAAAGTTACTTCCATCGCACGGCAACCCTACAAAGCTTGAAATAAGATTAGTCGCAAGTAAAACTACTGCGGCTATAGATGGAGATTGGACACTACTTTTCCCTCCGACATGTGTCGCATGCCTACAAACTATGATGAAAAAGAAAGAGAGAAGAGACCCAAGGAGAGAATCAAAAGATAGTGCATATGGCTTTGGGGAATATACCTTTCGTAAACAAAACTTTTCTGAGAAAATGCTTCTTTGTAAACGGTTTTTGAAAATAGTTTTCAGAAGGTTTTAAAAACTTTTGCCCAGTCCGGTAACCTTTTGCTCTGATACCAAATGTTACGGCCCTAGGCTTTGCAACTATCAAGCAGTGGACTAACCTCCCACCGTGACATACAGTGATACCTCAAAACTGATTTTACGGCCAGCCTCTCGACTGCAACAACCAACCCAATCTTCCTATTGGGACATGTAGGGGTAAGATTCTCCTGATCGCTACCAAACAGCCAAGCGAGAACCCCCTATCACGTTCTCTAACCAGCTATGATATCGTGGTTAAGTATTCTCTCTTATGTTACTTAATTCTACCGCATGTCTTGTTATATCAGTTAAGCGTTCTCCCCTGTGTTAACTTAACCCTTACCACACCTCACGTTAGATTGGTTAAGTGTATGTTAACTCAATCTCATCCACTAGCCATTTTATAATGGTTAAGTGTTACCCTCGTGTATTTACTTAACCCTACCACACATCAGGTTATATCGGTTGGGTGCTATCAACCCATTCAAGTTAAACCAACCCATTTAACTTAACCCTCCCATTCGTCAGATTGCATTGGTTAAGTAGTTCAAATAATTCATGGCTTAACCCGCCCACGTATCTTGTCAAGTTGGTTAAGTGTTGTCTAGTGATTCATAACTTAACCCCGCTGTCTTAAAATATCAAATTGGTTAAGTGTTTTCAAGTAGTTCATGACTTAACACTATCATGTGGCATTAATTCAGTAATGCACCCCAACCTCTCACATTAGACCTGTTGGTGTGGTCACTGGATATGCCGAGCGGTTCCGGGAAGATTTACACCACAACTCGGTCTAACCTCGGGTTTCAAGCGCGATATGACCATACTCACGTTGGATCCTATTGTTTGCAGTCACTAGATTTGCCGGGCGGTTCCGGGCAGATTTACACTGCAAACTCAACCCAACCTCGAGTTGGCCATTTTCATGTTCATTCTAGTGTCATGTCCATGTTCAAGATTAATGTCAAGTTCGTGTCAAGTTTCAAGGATAAGTTTCATGTCCACATCCAGATTCAAGTTATAACAATGTTCATTTTTCAAGTTTTGCCTATTATCAAGTTCATAATTCATGTTCGTAACCAATTCATGTTTTGCCTAATCTACACAAATCATATTCCCATCGCACGTAAACGTGAATCGATCCATACTACAAATAAATCCAAATCTCAAAATAAAGGGAATAACATCAAAACTATGATAGGCGAAAGGGACGAGCATAAAGCGATAAAAAAGGGTTACAAGACTAGCATGATATAACTTGAGATAATTGGTTACAACATCACTGTCATATAGGATTTCAAATCTAGCAGGATAAGGCGATAGTCACGATAAAAGTTGACATAAAAGAATAGGCATGCGAAAGCAAGCCAAATACAAGGATAATGGATCCAATGGTTTTGGTGTACATAATAGCGAATAAACTAAGCAAGTCACACTCCAGAAAATAAGAATTTACAATAGATTTTTTTATGTTTTTTTTTAAAAATTTACAATAGAATTTACATAAACTAAGCAAGCGATTTTTTTTAAAAGAAAAAAATGCGAATTTTCAATAGATTTTTTTATGTTTTTTTTTTTAAGAAAATAAGAAAGAAAAAGCAATGAATTTACACCTTTTTTTTGAGGGGGGGGGGTGAATATATGCAAACAAATAAGTTAAACAAGCAAAAGAAATTTTAAACAAACAGGCCCAACAAAATAAAAGAACCCTGAGCCCACTTAAGAAAAGAAAAGGGCCGATCCAAATCACCACTAAAAACGTTTCCCTAATACTGTCCACTCCAGAATCCAAATAAACACAATTTAAGGGAAAAAAACCAAAAACAAAAGGCGCTGTATAAGAGAAAGGGGACAAAAAACGTAGTGGAAATTAAATTGAAATACGTCCTTGCGTGCGAAGACAAAGTTTTGGGGTTGCGCGTTAGGGTCTGTTGAAGTGTTGATTTCGATTTTGAGGGAACTGGGGGGGACGAGGCGAGAGGGAGGTACAGTGACTGATTGGTGGAAGTGAGATGAGTTCGTGCGACTGGTTGAGGTGGTAGCAGGTGCGAATTGGAGGGGCAACTGTTTAAGTGGAGGTTATTGTGACTACGTCGATTATATTTAAGATGATGTGGTGGTTCGGGTGGTTATTGGATAACAGATGGATGGTTTTGTTGGCGATTCGACTTAAGGGGGGTTGTTTGGAGGATGGTGTTGGAACTAGACTTTGCTGAAATATGGTGCGTGAACTAGGAGATGAGGTGGTTGTGATCAGTGAGTTGAAGTGAATGGGGGGTGTTAGTAGAAGGCGATGCACGTGTATGGATGGTTGATGGTTCTGGTCGGGGTCTGTTTGGTGAAGTTGAATTGCTTGTGGACTTTCGGAGTAGTTGTCGAGTGGGTTGCGAGTGTTGCGTTAATGAGGTTTGTCTGAAGCTTTGCACTTAGACTATGTATGTGGTGAAAATGGATGTATGTTGTATATGTGGGGATGTGAAGATTGTCGAGGCTCTGTAGATGATGAACAGAGCTAGAGGAGATTGTGGAGGTGGTTTGTCGGTGTTGATGGTATGTAGAGTTTTGATGGTTGTATGTGAGTGGAAGAAGGGTTGTCAGAGCTGCCGATCAGAAAGAGCAGTGTGGACTTGTAGGCAGAAAGGGGAAAGTAGCAAAAGTGCAAGAAAAAAGCAGAAAACAACTAAGTGTAAATAATCAACAGAGAATGTAATGTAAAAAAGCAATGTTTTTTTTTGAATGAAGTGCAGAATGCAAGAAACAAAAGCTTGTATGCAATAGTGAACTGGAATGAATATGCAAAGTGAATAGAAATCTCTCTCTGTTTTTTTAATGACAATGCAGTTGGGATAAAATGCAATAGAAGTTGAAATGCCTTATCAACAGAAAGGGAGAACCGGAATAGTGAGAAGTGCACAATGCACAGTTGACAATCTACAAAAACCGAAATAATGCCGGATCACTGAGAAATAGAGAGTCAAAGGTAAGAAGAACAACCGACAATTTTTTTTAAATGGTTTTAAAAGTCAGGAAAATGAAATTGTTACATTCCAAATGTTTTTGTAAAAGTGATTAACAACACAGAAGGCAGAAGAACTGAACAGAAGGCAAACCAGAAGCTAAACAGAATAGAACATAAGCTTCCCCATTTTTTTTTAATAAAACAGAGCAAATAATGAAGACACAAGAGGAATGAACACTAAATGCAAATGAAAATGGACAGTGCAACACAAGTAATGGAAACAAAGAACAACATAAAACAAAATGACACAAAATTAAGCACTAAAACAATGCATACAATACTAACAGTAAATACAAAATGAAAGTTGAACGACACCCTATGAAAATGTACACACAAACAGAAGATGAAACACAAATACACTTTTTTTTTCAATGAAGAGAGATGCATGAAACACCAATATTAACAAATAAAAAGTGCATAAACAAAAGAAACAAAAGCAATGTGATTTTTTTAAAAACGAAAACAAAACAAAACAAACACACAAAATCAAACACAAAAACAAAAGCAAGAACAAATACAAATTCTAAGAATAAGACCAACCTTTTGTTTTTTTAAAGAACAACAAACTAAAAAAAACTAATTCGAAGAATAAAATCAAAATTAAATTCCTTCCCCAGCAATGGCGCCAAAAACTTGTTCGCAAACGGAATTTCTATTGAATTAGAAAACTGTTAACTTGAAATATCGTGATAATACCGCAAGCGCACGGCGTACAATTATTAGTACGTGGCGAATACAAGTCGATCCACAGAGAAAGAAGTAATTTCAATCTTATTCAATCGAATTAAACCAAACTTTGGATTGCTTAAACTAATATAAACTAATAAAAATAAGAACTAAGTTGAGAGCTAAATATGAAATGAAAGCAATTTAGAGGCAATTCAACTCTCATATTTATGTAAATTAACAAACATACAATTTATGACCTCCATTAAGTGATATAAATGCAACATTTAAACCACTTATGATTCTCATGAACATGAAACTAAAGCAAAACTATTCTAAGTATGGCCAATGAATTATTAACTAAAATTATAGACCATCAAATTTCATTCTTACTTTCATTCCAAAATCAATAATCACTTAGCAAATATTGATGTGATTTGTGTTTACATTGACTAAGCGTGGCCTATTTTGTTGTCAACAAACATAGACTATCAAAACCATTTGTATAAACTTACATCAACATTCACTAACATGAAGCACATATTAGAGATCACAAATCATGCAAATGTTGAACTTAAATAAAGTTAGAGAGCATCATTACCCCTAAATCAAAGGATTAGCCACTCGTATGTGTTATCATATCAACATGTGTAAGTTTCAACATTAGAAAATAAATCAAAATGAAAGAAAATCTAAGTAGAATAAGAAGAGAACTAAATTAAGAACATAAAGTAAATCTAAGCTATGAACATAAAGTAAATGAACATGAAAGTAAATCTAAGCTATGAACATGAATGTAAATCTAAGCTATGAACATGAAAGTAAAGAGCATAGAAATTAAATTGCATTAAAACAAAGAAGTTACATAAAGAAAATGGCTAAGTAGCCGTGGAAATACAAGAGAGCTTGTGCTCCTCTCAACTAAACTAAAGAAGGGGATCAAAGAGAAGACCCATACATGAATATAAAGGGGTATATATACATGATCCAAAAACCCTAATCATTCATAATGTGAAATCCCCAAAATGCCCATTCATGAAGCTTCTAACCTTGCCTTAGCCACTAATGAGTCATGTAGAATGCATGAAGCCTTTTTTTGTCTCATCCAATTGTGCATTAGCCACTAATATGAAGCATTAGAGAAAGAGGGAGAGTGCGTGGGGTCCTCCACTAAGTAGTGTATGAATTAATTCCATCTCCTCTTGTGTATATGCATGTTTTTCTCCATATCTTCTTGTGTACACATCATTTTGGCTCCTAAATTCCTACAAAAGACAACTACAAGGAACAAATAAATGGTTTCAAAAATTAAAACATGCACAAACGACCATTTTTTTTTCCAAAATGAGTGATGATTTTGAAAATATTTAAAACATGGTTTGATCATATAAAATACCCAAAAATGTTCATTTATTTGATTAAACAAGAATAAATATGTTAATATAAATGTGCATTTTTACGTGCACATCAGCTACCTTGGGTATGGTAGTTAGAGTAGTGCGCTAATGTTTACAAGGTTAGGTTAAAATTACTAGCCTTGATAGACCTATGTTTCTGGTAGAACCAAATGTGATACACCTGCATATTGTAGACTGTGTTATACTCTTTCTGCTCACCAGAATTTATCGTTCTGATCCCCCTCCTCATTACATTCTCCCAGGTTATTTCGAGAAGGACAGGTTCTCACAGATGTTTAAGTTTGGTATTCGGTTCTCGTTCTCTCTCATGTTCGGTATTGACGTGGTGACATACTCTTATAAGGTAGTTACCTAAGTTGATACTAGTTTATCCTATTTCATTTCCATTGTGAGTTATTTTATCGTACTCTGCTCATGCTCATTTATTTACAGGTACCAAATTTACATGCTCTGTGCTTGGGTGGTTTTGAGTTTCGATTTTTGTTGAGCTCAGAAAAGTGTGGGGTATTATATGCGTCCTTCGTTAGGTCATACGGAATTTAATACCTTACTCGAGGTGGAAGTCCGGTCCCTTCTTCGAATACCTCCAAATACTCCTCGGCGGCTGGTACTATCAAACTCATCATCTGGAACCTTGAGTGGCTACAGATAACTAGCCATTATCTCCTTGGCTAGTAGACAACATACCACAACCCTTCGCTCATCGTTCGTCCCTAAAGTCGCCGGCATCTCTCGCAATCCGTTACTACTCCATACTTACTCATCCAATCCATTCCAAGTATGATACCAAATCCCACAAACCCCAAAAAAAGCAATCATAAAAAAGTGAGCATCCGTGACTCGATAAGACAAGATTACGACAAACTATACATAGATTGATGGGGCCACCAACGGGGTTTGTTACTACTAGAGGTCTGTAAATGATTTCAAGTTCCAATCCTAATATATCTACGAGGTCTCTAGATCTAAAGCAATGGGAAGCCGTAGTATCAAACATGTCAGGAATAGAAACATTAAAAATGTAAAGCATGCCTTGAATGACAATTCCCTTTTCCTTATCTTTCGCCGAAGGGGCATTCGACGAACTTGGGACAACATTGATAGCATATGCTTTCATAACCTTCTTAGCCCCTTTTAGCAATCCTTCTGAAGATGTCTGATCTTATGACAGAGATAGCAATTTCAATCGCCACTCGGGCATCGGTTCTTAAAATTGCCTCCTCTTTGCGATTAAAGAAAGTCAACCCGGACTTGGCATTCTTCTTCTATCCTCCTTTATTCTGAGGCGCGCTTCCTCTTATTGTTTCATTTCTTCTTGTCTCGCTTACTTGCTCACGGTTTTGGATGTTTCTTAGGAGCAACACCAACTACAACCTTCGATTTGAGATAGCTAATCTCATGCTTGAGCGCCTTTCCAACCATTGACATAAAGGTCCCCTCAATAAGATTTAAGAGCTTCTCTCCCAAATGATCATCTAAGCCAAGAATAAACTTCTTATTTTTCTTCTGTACGATGTCAATGAGAGATGCCCCGTATTTTGACAAGGTATCGAACTTAGCCACATACTAAGAGACAGCCATGTCCCTCCACTCTGAAAACTTCCTAAATAAAGCCGACTTATTGGCATCTGGGATAAACTTCTCTTTAAAACAGGTCCTGAACTGATTCCAAGTGAGCTCCTCCTCTGCTGTAGCAACTTTCACTACATTCGACCAATTCATCGCTCGCACTTGGAGTTGACGCAAGGCTAGCTTCCTCTTTGTAGCATCTTCCAGATTGAGATCAACAAAAATTCACTCACAATTGTCGATTTAATCTATCTATCCTCAACCTTGTTTCCATAAAAGGTTTGCTTCCCAAGCCGGCAAAGTCCTTATTATTCCTAGCGAAATCAACTTTGGGCACTTGCGGTCGAGCACCATTCCGAGTGGTAGCATTAAAGATATCTAAGCATTTTGTAGCATATTTTGCATAAGGTATTGAACATGGTTTGCAAGTCGGGTTTAGTAGCTCTCGAACCATTCCCTTCCTCAGCCGCTGAATTTTGATTTCTTTCAGCACTTCTTGTCTCGCGACTCATCATTTAATCAGGGATAAAGATGATTAGTCTTCTTGCAATAAAGCATATCTGATTAGTGTTCATGCAGTGCAACTTATACTATATTATATATATTATCATATAGTTTTAGAAACCAAATTATTTTTACATGTACCCGCTCACGTATATATATATACACACACACACACACACACACACACTCTAGATTCATCCCCTATGTCAAACAACGCAATCTAGACTTTGATACCAAATGAAATGGCCACCCTACACTTCCAACACTGAAAACCTGATAAATGCACTGTTGTAGTGTCTGGATAATGTAAGGTGACCATTTACATAGGAAATAACTAAAAACTACACAGATGTTGTCTTATATCTCACAACGTATGGAATAAAATATAACAGTAGAACATATAGATATAAAACATGCGTGATAACAGATAGCTAAAATGAATCTCAAAAATCAGAGTACTAGCCCCAAAACAGCAAACCGCAATGTCATAGAGTTATACAAATGAAATAACTCTAACAGAAATTGTCTCTAAAACAAAATGATAAAGATGCTACTGAGCTCCACAGTAGTGAACAGCGATATGGGATAGAGTACATGTAAATAACACATGGATAACCTCTTGCTTGTCTTCCAAACAGCTACTCGGGCTCCACTCCTAATTTGCCTCTAGTCCGCTCATGTGACCCAAAGAAATAAGAAGCAAAAGATAAGACAACAAGTCAGACAAAGTTTGGTTTGAGTAATAAAATCTCAAGTAAAAAAAAGGTGCAACACATAATATGGTAAACCATACTGACATGTTTCTGCATTCAAAGAGTTAACACATAGAAGTATATATTACAATAATGGAATCAGTAGTATGGGTGTAATCTACATCTGAGCACTGAGTGTCTAAATGTCTACATCTACACTATCCACATATGTGTCAATGCTACCTACATCTAATGACATCTCTGATGGTGATAAATTACTAAACAAGCATAACAGACATCATCCATCCTCATATTCACTTATTTAATACATTGGATATATAGTACGTTTGGTTCCACAATAACTGTAACCTATCTGAGTAGAAACAGTCAACATCTGACCAACAATTTCCGCCTGGTTGAGGATGAGCATAAGTGGCATTCACGAGTCTCCCCGAATAAGCAACACGTAGTCTGGTTGGATATCCGATGGGCAGCTTTCGAACTGGATTATGACCTATGTCAGGTCAAAGACTCGATAGGCACTCAAAACTCAGCTTTAAAAGTACACTCCCAGACCTACATAATAACGATCCCTTTTTTTTGAAATTGGGTAAAATTTTATTATTGGCTTTTGGTGGCCCAAAGGAGATACTGTTGCAAACAAACACGCAACAGCACAATCAGTACAACAAGTACAAAACCGACAGCAAGGAATATTTCCTCTTACAAACTCAAAATTACCATAATTAAACAAACCCCAATTCACACAAGGATGGCGAATGGCGGCGGCTTCCCCATAGCTCACGAATTTATGGCGGCCCTAGGTTTTCACCTTCATTCCGTGATACCCGCCTCTCCGATGGACCCTCAACTCCAGTATCAGATGGTGGTGCTCCCCTTTGAGACGTACGGTTTTTCCTTGCGACATTTAATGATCAATTTCACTTCTTTCTCGTTTAACTTACTGATTTCTTGTACTAACCTTCGTTTGTTGTGAAAAATTCTTCTGTTACGCTCTTTCCATAACCACTAACTTGCAGAAATAATGCTAATGCTATATTCTTTTATTTATGCATCTATCTTCGACCAATTGCTAATCAGGTAATTCATGATATGCTGAAGCTTGTTTGTTCTATCTTTGATGTTGTATTTGCTTTGGATACGGTTAGTTAAATTTGTTGAAAATTCGCATTCAAAGAATAAGTGATGGTGATTTTCTTCACTTTTCTCACATAGAGGAAAAATGTTGTCAGATATGATGCCCCGTTTTAGTAACCTGTCTCTCGTAGGTAGACGATGCAGTAAATTTTTGTATATGTTATGTGACAATTTAGGTGGGATTACTCTGTTCCATACTACACATTTCCAGTCTACTGTAGGCTCTGTATTTCTGCATACATTCCATGCGCTTTTCATACTGAAATTTTTGTTTGGTGTCCACTTCCATTTATCAAACTCTCTAGCAATGAATAGAGGGGTAAATTCAAGTTCTTTTTTAAAAGTTTCTGCATGTGGCATTCGATCAAATCTCCATGCTCCCTTAGAAATAACATGATTAACAGATTAATTAGGACTACCATATGCTGAGAAAGTATCCCAACCCAGTCTATTAATAAGAGACTTACCTTGTAACTAAGGGTCTCTCCACAAATCCGTGTCATATCCGTTAGCAATTTCTTTTTCACAATTTATTGCCAATTTGCTCCTGACTCTAAGAATGGCTTTTTGCTGAAGCATTATTATCAATTGACATAGTCCAAAAATTGGTCTTGATATACCTTTTACACATCCATTTGGCCCAAAGTCCCTGATTGTTAATGATTTTCCAGGCTTGTCTAATTGTAAATGCATCTCTCATATCTCTGATTTTCCTTAGCCCAGCTCCACCTTCTTCTTTAGGCCTACAAAGGTCCTTAAATTTAATTTTATGCATTTTACCCCTCCAAATAAAATCTGCACAAACACTCTCAATTTTGCTAATAGATGCTTCAGGAATTTAAAATATTTGTAGCCAAAAATTTACTTTTGCCTGAATTATGGTGTGCACTAGTTCAATTCTCCCCGCGAAAGATAATAATCTAGAACTCCAGCCTTGCAACTTGTCTCTGATTTTTGTGATTAGCTCTGCACATTCACGGTCAGTAATTTTGTTGGATGATAGTGGAACACTGAGATATTTCACAGGTAATTCCTCTTCAGTCACACCCAAAATGTTAAGCACATTAGATTTGGATACACAGAACTTGTTGAAGTAGCATTTAGTTTTTAATTCATTCATCTTAAGACCCACATACTTCTCCAAATTAAGGAATATTTCTTTTATCTTAAGAGCAACTTTAACATTTGCCGTGACACAAATTATCAGGTCATCTGCATACAACAAGTGGCTAACAGAAGGTTGAAAATTGTGAATTGGTTGTACCACTTTGTCATACACTGCAAGTTCCATCTAGAGAGAAAAGTACTCCATTGCGATTGCAAATAGATAAGGGGACAAAGGATCCCCTTGTCTAATACCGTGGTTACTAGTAATGAATCCTTTTGGTACTCCATTGATAAGGACAAAAAAGTAGGTGATTGAATGCATTCAGAAATTAATCGAACAGCTTTCATTGGAAAACCCATGGCTTTTAACATATGAACGATAAAATGTCTGTTAATCTTATCATAAGCATTCTGAAGGTCAACTTTTAAACAAAATTTATCAACACCTGTTAGCCTACTTTGTGAACTAGGCAACACAAAGTCAAGAAATCAGACATTGAAGAGCATTTTTAATCAGAGCAGCATATCGGTTCGGATCGGATAAAATCTTCTGTTCGGATCGGTGAACTGTTGCTGAGGAAATTGGTAAGGCATAGCTATTCGGATCGGAGGACAATATAATCTCAATCGGATCGGAAAGCCACCTGGTTGCCAAGGAAATAGATCGGAGCGGAGCAGATTAAAGAAGAAGAGAGCGTTGCATCCAAGCCAATCCGGGTCGGATCGGGTATCCCGATCCGACCCCCTTATATGTGTGTCTCCGACCCGAGCCCATGTTCCATATTATTCTCCAGCAAAAGCGCCTGGATATCCGGATCGGCTATGACCAGTTCCTACCCATAACGTTCATTACTCTGATGCGTTGTCAACACAATAATTCATCCGAACCCGAGGCTAATGGGATGGACGACGCGTGGATCCGATCCGGATCGGATTTTGAGCAAATTCACACCTATAAATACCCCGTCTGGAGACAAAGAAAAGGATCTTTTTTTAGGCATTTCGGGAATTCAACCACCTCCATAGTCCGAACTCTAATACTCCCAGAGAATCCAAATCATCTTTCATTTTTGTTTTAGTCAATTGAGTGAATATAAGTGAGTTGTGAGTGGAATTGAGTGAATCTTACATTGTATTTGCAACTGAATCATTGAATATAGTAAAAGATAAGTGGACGTAGGCATTTCTTCACCGAACCACTATAAATCATGTGTGTTCATTTTTATTTTTATCTTATTTCATTTTGCTTTTAATCAATTTGGGTGTTAGAACCACTTTTGGGTCTAACATTTTGGTGCTTTCATTGAGAGTCCTCATCTAAATTCTTTATTTTCCGGGATTTCTTTCTACTTTTTGGACCGTTGAGTTCAAAGAAATTAATCCTTAAGTTTCTCCGCTTTTTTATATTTGTTGAAGTGATTGTCAAAGAGTCATGGCCAAAGTAAAAGGCAAGGAAGTTCAGTCTGTTCGAGGAAATGGAGCTGGCGAAGATCAGCAAAATGCGGTTGTAACAAGGTCTCGGGGGCAGAGTTCAGCAGCAGGAAGAACCAATGCAGGAAATCCGAGCCGCCAGCAGGGGGAGAGCTCCGATCCGATCCGGGTAGGAGATTCTGAAGCAATGCATTCCCCCAATCTGAACCGACCCGAGCAGCTTGCCACGTACCGATCCGACCAGGCTCCCCAGCTCCAAACCGACCCGACCTCCTACCTCCGATCCGACCCGATGCTTGGTGAAGCTGGAACCTCTACTCGAGTCCCTACGAATGCTCCGATTCCAGCCACCAGGGTTGGTGATCAGGTCAATCCATCTGCGCCCATCACTCAAGTAGATTTCTCGCGCTTACTTGACATGCTTGAGAGCACAAGGGAGGCTATGAAAGTTCACGAGCGCACTAATCTCATGATGCAGGAAAATATGAGGCTCATGAGTCGGGAGATTAGTGAAATCCGTCGACAGAGAACTCCATCACCGGTTCGTCACACACCAGTGGATCAATCTTCATCTTCCGAGGAAGAGCGGCCCCGTGAACGAAGGCCACTCGAACGACCTCAGAACGTGGAGCAGCTGACATTTGGATCTTTGGGATCTCGTGAGGATATTGCACGAGCGCTAGGAAACAATGACCCCACTCGGGGGCAAAGACTCCAGTCCCCTCCTCCCGAGATCGACCGGGAGCGCAGGGAACGGAATCGAGCAGAGGCAGCCCGAAGAAGAAGGGCATCTCCTGAACAAGAGCCGAGAAGGAACTCGGATACTAGGGCCAGGGAACCTGAGCGGCCCCTAACTAATGCTGATGTGCAGGCAATGGTTCGCCAGATCATGTCCGAGAGCCGGAACTATACAAATGAAGATTATGGCATTGAGCGAAGCCATACTCCCTTCACCGACGATATCCTCGACTTCCAATTTCCCCGACGCTTTAACTTGCCATAGATGGACAAGTACAACGGAAGGACTGATCCGGGACAGCACTTGATGCGATACTCGTGGCTCATGAATGCTGCTGCTGCCCCTGATGAAGTGAAGTGTAAAGCATTCCCAATCTACTTAGAAGATGTGGCGCTGTTCTGGTTTACCCGACTTCCTCCTCGTTCGATTTCGAATTACAAGGAACTAAGCGAGCGTTTCATGAACCAGTTCCGACTCCATGCCCGAAAGTCCAAAAGTGTTATTGAATTATCGAGAATCAAGCAGGCACCAGGAGAGTCTTTGAGGGCATATCTTGATCGTTTTAACCAAGCTGTGACTGAGGTCAGTGACCCTCATGAGCCCACTATTCTGATGGCATTGAAGGAAGGAGTCGATCCTGAATCTGAGTTTGGAGATTACCTTTCTGGGAAAACACCCTCCACAAGGGAGATATTCTACGAAAAAGCTGATATTTATCTAAGGCGAGAGGCGGCCAGGGCAAACCGAAAGAGAAAGTCTGAGACGGCTTCAAAGGAGAATGTGCAGAGTAATATCGCCGTGAAGCAGTCCGGGGAAAGTTCTGGCAAGGTTGAAGTAAATGTAGGAAACAAGGGTGGAAACAGCAATGCTGGAAGCGGGGGTAACAACAACAATAATCGTAATCCGAACGGTAACAGAAGAAACAGAAATAGGGGAAGTGATCCTAACAAAAGACCCCGATTCAAGAACTACGAGAATTATACACCATTGAACGACACCCTGGAAAATATTTATCTGGATACGTACAATGTGTTACAGTACAAAAGACCGCCACCTCGTGATTCGACCGAGAAAGAAATGGCGACAGGGAAATTTTGTTTGTTTCATGGAACTCATGGGCATTCAACCAATGAATGTCGGCATTTGAGGGATGTGATTGAGAAGCTGCTGCGTGAAGGGAAGTTGGATGAGTATAAGGTTGCCCCGAGGGACAGGGGGCAAGGAGAGCAGGCTCCAAAACAGATTCTACCTGCTCCCAAGCCTACAGCGCAGCAGAAAGGTAAAGGAATTGTTATCAACTCCATAGTAGGCGGACCTCACCCAGCAATCCGAAGTTTCAGATCAATGGATCAATATGTAAATGCTGCCAAGCATCTAGACGTGAATGAAGGTGATGATTTGGAAGATATCACCCCCATAAAACAACAGAAGACCATGTTTGACGACGTGGTATTTCGCAGCCGAGGCAATACTGGGATCCAATCACCCACCGATGATCCGTTGGTTATTACTACCACCATTGGGCCAGCCTTGGTCCATAAGGTATTAGTAGACAATGGGAGTTCCGTTAATATTTTGTTCAAGAAGTCATTTGATCAGATGAAGCTTGAATCTGAAGACTTGAAGCCATGTGAAGGATGGATCAGAGGCTTCAACGGGGCGTCGACAGCCCCCATGGGATACATAGAATTGCCCGTGACCCTGGGGCAAGGAGAACGTAGAAGAGTGCGGATGCTTCAGTTCGTAGTATTGGACGTAGATTCGCCTTATAATGCATTTTTGGGGAGGCCTGCCCTTGCTGAATTCAGAGTTTGTATCGCCCCTTGGTGCTTGTTACTTAAGTTCCCAACCGAAGCCGGAACTGGAGTAATGAGAGGGGATCAAGTTTCCGGACGGGCCTGCTACGTGGCCGAATTAAAGATGTTGATGAAAGGACTTAACGTTGAGAGTAAAGATGCCTCGTCCCCCTCAAAGGGGGGCTCGGCATAGCAATTAGAGAGATTGACCCCAGAGGAGTTGCCCAAAGGAACGCCCGAAGACCTGGATCCCAGAAAAGACGAGGAACCAGAGGCTAGGAATGCAACTCCTAATGAAGCGACAGTGGAAATTCCTATTGATAAAGCTGATCCGACAAAAGTTTTGAAGATTGGTTCTCAATTGGATCCACGTCGAGCTAAAGAACTAACGGACTTCTTGAAGGCAAACTTAGATGTGTTTGCCTGGACCTATGCTGACATGTGTGGGATATCGCCATCCATTATAAGTCACAAATTGAATGTAAATCCGAAGCATCCGCCTGTGAAGCAAAAGAGACGCATGCTGGGCCCAGAGAGGTCGGCTGCTCTCAAAGAGGAAGTAGAGAAGTTGAAGCAGAATGGATTTATTCGAGATTCGACATATCCCGACTGGATATTGAATCCCGTCTTAGTAAAGAAGCCAAGCGGAAAGTGGCGGACTTGCATTGACTTTTCAGATTTAAACAAAGCTTGCCCAAAAGATAGTTTCCCACTTCCCAGGATTGACCAGCTTGTAGACTCGACAGCAGGTCATGAACTTCTCTCTTTCATGGACGCATATTCTGGATATAACCAAATTCCTATGCACGTACCAGACCAAGAACATACGAGCTTCATTACGAATTTGGGATTATATTGTTATGTTGTAATGCCATTCGGATTGAAAAACGCTGGAGCTACTTATCAGCACTTGGTGAACAGAATGTTTTATAATCAAATAGGAAAAACTATGGAAGTTTATGTGGATGATATGCTTGTCAAATCGAAACAGTCCTCCAGCCATACGCAAGACTTGGCGGAAATGTTTGGTATCCTGCGAAAGTACCGGATGAAATTGAATCCTCTGAAATTCTCATTTGGAGTGGCATCGGGAAAGTTCCTTGGCTTCATTGTGAGTTCCCGAGGAATTGAAATCAACCCTAGCCAGATAGCAGCAATTAGAAATATCGAAGAGCCGAGGAGAATTAAAGACGTCCAAAGTCTTGCAGGGAAAGTAGCGGCACTGAGTAGATTCATCTCCAAAGCCACAGACAAATGTGTTCCGTTCTTTGATTTGATTAAAAGAGGAAAGAAGAACTTCGAGTGGACTCCGGACTGTGTTGAGGCCTTTCGAAATTTATTGGAACTGCTTGAGAAACCGCCGATTTTATCAAAGCCCGTAGATCACGAAGAATTGTTTGTTTACTTGGCAGTCTCGGCTCACGCCGTCAGTACAGCCCTGGTTCGAGAAGAAGATAAAGTACAAAGGCCAGTGTATTATGTAAGCAAGAAATTAGCGGCGGCAGAGCGCAACTACCCGAAAATTGAGAAGCTCGCTTACAGCCTCCTGATCGCATCCCGAAAACTTCGTCACTATTTCCAAGCCCATCCAATAACCATATACACCGACCAGCCCTTAAGGCAGGTGTTGCAGAGACCCGAAGCATCGGGAAGGCTGATCAAATGGAACATAGAACTAAGTCAGTTTGATTTGAATTTTCAACCATGAAAGTCAATCAGGGGGCAAGCTCTAGCAGACTTTATTGCGGAGTTCACCATTCCAGAGGAGGAAGTAATCAATGACAGAGTGGTTAAGTCCGAGGATGAGCTAAAGATAAATCCGTGGAAACTATATACAGATGGAGCCAAGAACGACCGAAGGTTCGGAGCTGGAATCGTCTTAGTCACTCCCGAAGGACGGTCGTTATATTACGCCCTGCGATTAGAATTTTCGACGACTAACAATGACTCTGAATATGAAGCCCTGATTGCTGGGCTGAAGCTTGCTAAAGACCTCGGAGTAAAAATGTTAGACATATTCTGTGACTCTAAAATTGTTGTTTGCCAAGTGCGAGAGGAATTTGTGGCTCGAGGACCTCGACTTATCGCCTACCTCGGGAAAGTGAGAGAGCTATTGAATAGCTTAGAGCGGTACAACATAACGCACATTCCCAGAGTTGAAAACCAGAAAGCGGATAGGCTGGCAAAGCTGGCTAGTTCCGACAATCCAGAGGAGACTGAAATAATTACAATTGAAACGTTGGAATCACCAAGCTTTGAGTCAATGGAAATTGAATTCGCCTTTGAAGCGGAACCAGAGAAGGAGTCGTGGATGACTCCAATTAAGAATTTCCTTAAGAATGGGACACTCCCATCAAAGAAGAGTGAGAAAAGAGCTATAGTTCGCAAAGCTACCAGATATGTCATACAAGATGATACTCTTTATAGGCAAGGATTTTCAATGCCCCTGTTACGATGTATAGCACACGACGACATCAAGCGTGTACTAAGAGAGGTACACGAAGGTGAGTGTGGAGATCATACAGGAGGTCAAACTTTAGCAAAGAAGATATTGCGGTATGGATACTTCTGGCCTACGATCAATAAGGATGCAGTTGATTATTCACGACGCTGCGATAAGTGCCAGAGATTCGCCAAAATCCCCAGGGCACCGTCGACCCAACTTAAATCAATGGTGAGTCCTTGGCCATTTGCCACGTGAGGAATTGATATCATTGGAGTTCTACCAATTGCTAAAGGAGGAGCTAAGTATGCAATAGTGGCCGTGGACTATTTTACGAAGTGGGTGGAAGCTGAGCCCTTGACCAAGATCACAGCAAGAAAGGTGATAAGTTTTGTGGTCAAAAACATTATATGCCGGTTCGGGATCCCAAGGACGATTATAACTGACAACGGAACCCAGTTTGATAGTACTGAATTCAGAAATTTCTGTCAGAAGTATAAGATAGACAAGCGATATACTGCAGTTGCCTATCCGCAGTCAAATGGGCAAGTAGAGGCAATAAACAAAGTAATAAAATCCATCCTCAAGAAACGGTTAGAGCGTGCAAAGGCAAGATGGGTTGACGAATTGCCCCTAGCTTTGTGGGCATATCGAACAACATTTAAGACAGCCACCGGTCATACCCCTTTCTCTCTCTCCTTTGGCTCAGAAGCAGTAATTCCAGTTGAACTGGAAGTTCCTTCCCACAGGGTGACATATTATGACCCGATGACGAATCGGGCGCTCTTACTTGAGTCTCTTGATGAAATCGAAGAAAAAAGGGATGAAGCGGATTTGCGTGCGGCAAGACATCGACGTCAGATGGCATGCTATTATGACAAAAAAGTTCGCCTCAGGACTTTTGAACCAGGAGATTTGGTGCTAAAGAGAGTTTTTCCATCCCTTCCTCACCTCGGCCCAAAATGGGAAGGACCCTTTGTCATCCAACGGAAACTTGAAAAAGGAACCTTCAAGTTAACGACCGTAGATGGCGAAGAAGTCCCCAGAGCATGGAATGCCCAGCACTTAATGCGATATTTGGATTAGAAATGCTGTACTTTGTGTTATTTTTCTTATGAACTCTGTAATAAGGCACGACTTGCCTTGGGAAAATCTGACGATATGAATGAAGAACTATAAAGTGGATGTAGGCTACGACTTAGCCGAACCACTATAAAAATACTGTGTGTTATTTACTTTTATGCATTACGTATATACATTTATCAGTTATTCTGTTGTGATTATAAGATACAGGATAACTCACAGCTTAAAAAGGTTGAAAACAGTTTAGACATAAAAAGAAGCACAACGACTATTTGTGCGATAAGATATAAAAGAATGAGAAAACGACATTCTTAACTCTAACTCTCCAGAGAGAGAGAGAGAGAGAGTATAAAAGCGTCTCCGACTGAGCGCTGAAAAAGAAGTTCTCTTCCTAACTCTAACTCTCCAGAGAGAGAGAGAGTATAAAAGCGTCTCCGACTGAGCGCTGAAAAAGAAATTCTCCTCCTAACTCTAACTTTCCAGAGAGAAAGAGAGTATAAAGGCGTCTCCGACTGAGCGCTGAGAAAGAAATCTTTCTCCATTGAAAGACCGGGGAATAAATAGATGACCGAGCTCGAACTCTAACTCTCAAGAGAAAGAGAGAGAGTATAAAAGAAATGCCAGAAAAAACGACAGGTACTGACGAAATAGGAAGTGCTATCCCGTCAGAGAATCGGGAGCATTCAGATTGCTTGATTAAGCATTAAATAATTTGTGGGGATTGACTGGGGACACGTATGTATACGCATATTTCCCCCCTTCACAACTTCGTTTCATCACTATAGACATGCATTTTTACATAAGTGCAGAACTACTAACAAACAAACATTGCAAAAAGTGAATTATTTTTATTTACAAATGAATGAATTTGTACAGGAAAATAGCTAAAAAAGAAAATGTAGGAGCTACTCTTGTAGCAGCAATTATTGGTTCACAAAATGCTAAAACGATACAGGGCAATCCACTATTTAGATTTTGAATGAGCCTTGGATTTCTTAGCGGCTTTCTCCGCGTCCTTTGCTTCTTTCTCAGCCTCCGTCAAGATTCGTTTTGACTTCTTTTTTCCTGAAGATGCGGTGCTGGAGCCAGTAGACTTCTTCCCGGAGGACGGGGCGCTGGAATCAAGAGAAGATTTTTTAGCGAGTTCCTCCGTAATAGATCTAGTTAAGAGCTTAACAACTAACCTTGATCCCGCATCCACGACTGCGAGGGGTTTAAGGACTTCGGGGTCTAGCTCTTCAGCTTTTAGTTGCAAGCGTTTGTCTTGATCGGATTTCATTGCAGCCAAGGTAGCATCATCAGCATTTTTTGACTCCCCGACTATTGCAACTTCTGGTTCCTCTTCATGCCCCCCGTCTCCACCATCGTCCTTCAAAGCTGCTATCATTTCTTCATCATGGGGAGTGGCGACCTTAGTTGGCTCATTTCCTTCTCCCAAGTCTATAGAAGCAGCCTTGTCTTCCCCTTTTTTGGCCTTATCTACGGGCTTTGTCCCAGCGGTGGCTCCCTGAGTCACATCTGTCTTTACGGATGATTCAACACCTACAGAATGAGAAGCAACAGTTATCAACTCAGGCGAAAACAATGGATCTTTCATCGATTGTTCAATCACGTGGCGAAAGGTAGAAATAGCCTTGGCAAATTGAGGAGAAAAGGTAGGGATACCTTCCGAAGACTTTTCTACGGGGGTGGCTACTACCTCTGGTGTTGCTTCAGGAATAGGGGATAGCAGAGTTGTTCGGGGAATTCCCGGATTTTCAGGATCATACCCCTCTACTTCAGAAGTTGCAGGGGCAGAAGAAGAGGAACCAGCTTCGGGAACAGTTTTTTGTTTAGACTTCCGTCTCTCTTCTTCCATGGCCTCAGCAATGAGTCGGCGCCCTTCAGCTAGGCGCTCTGGTTCATCATCCCTCAAGTATTTCTCCATTAGTTTATCTTCATCGAGGGAATTGACCTTAAGTTCCTCTTTTTCCCACTCGACGATCTGATTCCATACTTGAACTAGAGTGGATGGATAGTCCTCGATCCAAGAAATGTTTCGGCGACGAATAATATGTGCGAAGAATTCAATCATTAGTTCGCCGAAACCCTGAATATCAGCCTCCGCCTCTGATAGTTTCTTGCGGGCTTCCTCCGCAGATTTAATAGCACACTCCACATTGCCCTCGGCCAGGGCAGCTCTGTTCTCTGCCTCCAACAGCTTTGAAGCTAAGCCAGCGTTCTTCTTTTCTAGTTCAGCGCTTCTCTTTGCTAACTCGGCGTTTTTCCGTTCAAGCTCAGCATAAGCAAGACGTGTCTTAGCAGCTTCTGACTTGGCCTCGTCAGTTTGCCTTTTTAATTCAGAGCGCTTCTGAGTGTGAGATTCAAGCAAGTCATGATAACGCTTTTGCATGTCCTCGAATTGTTGTTTGAAATTAGAAGCGTCCCTTTGAGCGACCGCTAGCTGAGCTTGAGTGTCTTCCAAATCTTTTCCTAGAGCTTTTAAGGCCTTAGCATCCTCTTCCGCAGTCTTTTGCATTGAATCAGTATTTGTGATTAGGGTGCGGATGATTCTAGAAAGATTGTGTGAATATTTGAACATCTCAGTATATTGTTTTTCCACTGCATCAATCTTTGCTTTGGCCTCATCCGCCCACTTAGAAGAAATAGGTTCAAGAGCGGGTAAAAAAGTCAAAGTATCGAAGTAGTGCTCGGGAAATTGCTCCACCAAATATGCCCGCTTTACTGCAGTTTCCGCATCTAGTGGGGGAGGAGCGGGGATCGATTATTCGATGTCCCTGTGTGAAGAGGATTCGGTAGTCTCTTTGTCTGTCCTAGGTTGTTTAGTAGCAGGAACCTTGTGCTTGCTTCGAGACCCAGTTTCTTTTGGAGGAGTTCTCTCTCTGCTGCGCTTTTCATGGGAAGAAGTGGAGTCTTTAGATGGTGGTCTGTCCTCTTCCCTGCGGCTTTGATAGCCCTTATATTTCTCTTGTTCCGGTCGAACTGGTGAGCGGGAACGTGAGGGTCGAGAACGATAGGGATCATAAGGTCTTCTCTCCTCCCTACCACGATCATCCCGGCGATCATACTCGACATCCTGAGGAGGAATGGACATGCTGCGACGAAGCTTTCTTATATCGTAGTAGGATCGAGACATTGTACCTGCACGATAAAACGAACGAAATTTAGAATTAATGGATTCACGAGGAAAGCGGTGCAATGAATGCTAATGCCGTTATATAAAGTGTATCCTAAGTGGTGTGTTTCCCCCCAACCAACCCGAGTCTGAAGCTAGACTAGTACGGGCAGGCTCTTTGGCCTTAGCGGGAGTGGTCTCTTCAGAAGAAGTGAAGACTAAAGGATCCTTCCTGAAATCCTCTGAAGTGTATATAGTCTCAGGTAAGGGGAGATCCCCCAAACCCTGAAATATTTGCTCATCAGTACTAGGGGCATCCCCCTCGGAAGCGTGAAGTGGTGACTCTTGGGAGGATTTTGACTTTTCTAGAGAAGTAGTTTCCTCGGGGGCAATATATCCTTCACGATGCTTTTCGGCCAGATTAGCCAATTCATCATCTTGTGTAGAAGATGGAGAAGGTGAAGTGTGAAGAGGCGCTGTAGGAATTCCTGAGCCTTCTCCTGTCTCTGGGACTACCTCCACTGGAGGAATGTATGCGTATGGAACCGTCCCATGACCAATGCTACGAAAAACAGACAACAGCCCATGAAAGTGAAGGTATTCGTCCTTAAGGGCTTCGTCGATAGTCAAGAATTTCTGATCGCCATTAAGGAGTCGGTGCATCCGGTCGAAGAACACCTGGTCTGATATCTGTTTGGGATTGTCAACTGCAAACAAAAAGGAAAACAAGTCAAGGTGATGATTCAAGTGTATAGAGTCCGGATTTAGAAAATCAGTGCTTTACTTGATTTTGTCCACCTCCTGGCGCATCCAGGCTGTCGCTTCACGTAGAACCATTCTAGTTTGGAATCTCCAGCTTTACTGCTAAATGGTGCAGAGATTATCTTCCTTTTTGGAACTGACTCAAAGTAGCAGAAAGATGGAGTTTCTCGAGTCCGATGCTTGAAATTATAGAAGAAGTGAACGTCATCGAACGTGAGCTCTATGCCTAAGATTTCACGATATGCTATGTACAAGGTGTGCAAATAGGCATATGAATTGGGATGCAATTGCATGGGGGCAATCCGCATTTGTCTTAAAAAGTCAACGATGAAGGGAGAGAATGGAGGAATGGCGCCGACCATGCACATCAGTCGAGTGACCATCATATATCCTTCTGGAGGGTTGTGGGGACGATCAGAGCGTGAAGGCACTAGAGTGTCCCTTTTCATTATTCCGTACTTTAAGCAAATTCGGACAAGTCGATCGTTGTCGATTGTTGATTCAACGGAGTCTGGAGGTGATTCCAATATAATGGCCGATTCAAATTCATCAGGGGCTCGATCGTCACCAATCCCTCCTTCCTCCTCAAAACCCAGAGAAACTTCATTCTCTGAAGACACCTCGTCGCTTTCCCGATGTCCAACCCCGTAATCTGGACCCTCGCTGTCCCATTCTGGATCCGAAAAAGAAGATGTATCCTCGAGAGTGATTTTGTTAGAAGTTTCCGGGGCTTCTTTCTTCTCAACTAGTCTGGAAGAGCGTCTGGGCCTCATTGTCATAGAACTATTGAAGAAGCAATAGCACAGATTAGAGTAAATTAGCCCGTACCCCCCTGTGTATGTGTGTGAACTAAAATGTGTGCAGCGAATGTGAGAAATGCAAAGTAAAAGTGCAACAATGTAAGACGAAACTTTGAAGAGAAAGTGATAGTCAGAGTAGTTCTTAATGTTCATTTATGTCCGCAAGGCACTATCCTAACTGTTCATGAAGTTGGAAGTAATATCTTTTAAATAGTTGGACGAAAGTTTGTGTTTTAGATTGAGTAGTTTTCGGTTCGGATGCAGACACCAGGTTCGGATTGGATGAGCAAAGGCTCACACTCAGAGAGAAATATCCGGATCGGTTCGGAGGTTGACTTTCGGGGCGGGTCGGATTAACCTAGATAACCATATTACTGTTCTCTCTTTTGTTTCATAACCCGGTCCGACCCGGGCGCATAAGTCTTAACCTCCATTTTATTCCTAGCTCCGACCCGACCCGGTTAAACGAGTTAAGTCCCATTTCCTTGTCCTATTGCCCCGACCCGGTCCGGATCTGTGAATTTCTCTCTTTCCCTTTTTTCTCTTACTGTTCTCCCACCCGAACCGATCTCCTTCAATTTCCTTCCTCTTCCTTCTCTTAAGTAGCGAACCCAACTTGATATCCCAAGCCTTAATTAAAGCCAAGTGCTAAAGCATTCAAGTATTCAACGACGAGTTTCAACATCTTCCACCAATGCCTCGAAATGGCGTCGATGCCATCAGCGACGAAGGCGGAGGATGAAGGAAGCCATGGCGATGGAATTAATCAATTACCTTGTTAGAATCGTTTATCTTAACTGCGGATATAAATTAGAAACAGTTATGGCAACGAGATTCAAGATTACAAGGCTACCTATGTATTTGATTCAAAGATTGAAGCGAGAATTTTGAAGTTTCTTGGAAAGACTAAAATTTCGATGTGGAATCGGTTCGGATGAGCAGAAACGGTGAATGAGAGAAAGGAAGAAAAGTGAAGTGAATTTATATAAAAAACAAGCTGACTATTCGTATTCCCGATCGGACCGGTTCGAAAAGCCCAATGACGAAGCTTGGCCCACTAATACATTGCAGAGAAGAAGGAGATCAGTTCGGGTCGGAACCCAAAGCAGAAGTCCGTTCGGATCGGAATCCGAACCGAACAGGATGAAGTACGACAACTTGGCATGTGAATTCAAAAGGAAGGATGAAGCTTTTGTGCTATGGCAGTCAAAGCATGCTCCGTTTCCAACAGAAGCATCCTTTGAGGGGGCAAAGTGTTAGTCTACTTTGTGAACTAGGCAACACAAAGTCAAGAAATCAGACATTGAAGAGCATTTTTAATCAGAGCAGCATATCGGTTCGGATCGGATCGGATAAAATCTTCTGTTCGGATCGGTGAACTGTTGCTGAGGAAATTGGTAAGGCATAGCTATTCGGATCGGAGGACAATATAATCTCAATCGGATCGGAAAGCCACCTGGTTGCCAAGGAAATAGATCGGAGCGGAGCAGATTAAAGAAGAAGAGAGCGTTGCATCCAAGCCAATCCGGGTCGGATCGGGTATCCCGATCCGACCCCCTTATATGTGTGTCTCCGACCCGAGCCCATGTTCCATATTATTCTCCAGCAAAAGCGCCTGGATATCCGGATCGGCTATGACCAGTTCCTACCCATAACGTTCATTACTCTGATGCGTTGTCAACACAATAATTCATCCGAACCCGAGGCTAATGGGATGGACGACGCGTGGATCCGATCCGGATCGGATTTTGAGCAAATTCACACCTATAAATACCCTGTCTGGAGACAAAGAAAAGGATCTTTTTTAAGGCATTTCGGGAATTCAACCACCTCCATAGTCCGAACTCCAATACTCCCGGAGAATCCAAATCATCTTTCATTTTTGTTTTAGTCAATTGAGTGAATATAAGTGAGTTGTGAGTGGAATTGAGTGAATCTTACATTGTATTTGCAACTGAATCATTGAATATAGTAAAAGATAAGTGGACGTAGGCATTTCTTCGCCGAACCACTATAAATCCTGTGTGTTCATTTTTATTTTTATCTCATTTCATTTTGCTTTTAATCAATTTGGGTGTTAGAACCACTTTTGGGTCTAACAACACCTTTTTTATTGAAATTCCTGACCAATTCATGAGCTAATAATGAATTCTCGGATATGCTTCTGCCTTTTATAAAAGCACTTTGACACTCTGCAATTAAATCTGGTAATACAGCTTTCATTCTATTGCAAATGACCTTGCTCAAAATTTTGTATAACACATTGCAACATGCAATTGGTCGGTAATCTGTGATCTTGGTTGGTTTGTGTAACAACCCGTATTTTCAATAACCTGTAATAACATAAATCGAGGCAGAATTTAATTCTAAAATGGGAATCAAGGGAAACGGGCTATGCCATTGCGTTCGTCTCGGAAAAATACGCGAAATAGAGTCCGAGTTTTCGAAAATCGGAGTCCGTATGACCAAGATATGGCCTCGCGAAGTTTCACGAAAATTCCCAAATTAAAGTATACTTAATTAAGTGAAATGGGTTGTGTAGATATATATATATATATATATTGATATATATATATATATATATATAATTGAAAATTTAATAAATAAATATGCAAAAATGCTCAAAACAGCGAATTGGGAGAGGGGAATAACCGAACCGGCCGATTTTTGAAGTCGACCCGAGCCCGCTGGGTCGACTAGGGGTTAATCCAGGGTGTTTGGCTGTCAACCCGTGGGCCGATTCGCTCAAGTGCAGATTTTGCATTTGAATGGCTCTCATGGTCCATCTTTAATCTAAAGGCCCTAGATGGTTCCTACACTTGACTTCTTCCCCAAGACATGCTTTGATGGCTTGGATTGAATCTAGGGTTAATCCTATGGCCTAAAACACTTGCCTAATCTATAAATAAGACCCTAACCTACCCTAATTCATTCATAATTAAACCTAGTGACTAAACTATGGCAAAATGCTAGCTCTCATGGCCTCCACTAATTTTATGAAGAGGGTTGCATACTAATCACTCTCTAATCAACTTCTAATCCCTTCTTAGCATCTTAATCTTCTTCATTTGGTGTTCAAAGTTGCTAGTTGTGAGTTTTCTATCACTTTGATGATCTTTTGTTAAACTAAGTAGATGAGATATGATGAGATTTATGGTTTTGTATGTGGATTAATGAGTCTTGAATCATATGATATGATGTTAGCATTAATCTTATGTTTATGCATGTTGAGTATGTAAGTTTATGCAAGATATGCTATGCAAGTTACATGTTTGTTAATATGCAAGTTACATGTATGTTAATATGCAAGATATGCTATGCAAGTTACATGTTTGTTAATATGCAAGTTACATGTATGTTAATATGCAAGATATGCTATGCAAGTTACATGTTTGTTAATATGCAAGTTACATGTATGTTAATATGCAAGATATGCTATGCAAGTTACATGTTTGTTAATATGCAAGTTACATGTATGTTAATATGCAAGATATGCTATGCAAGTTACATGTTTGTTAATATGCAAGTTACATGTATGTTAATATGCAAGATATGCTATGCAAGTTACATGTTTGTTAATATGCAAGTTACATGTATGTTAATATGCAAGATATGCTATGCAAGTTACATGTTTGTTAATATGCAAGTTACATGTTTGTCAATATGCAAGTTACATGTTTGTTAATATGCAAGTTACATGTTTGTCAATATGCAAGTTACATGTTTGTTAATATGCAAGTTCATGATGACACATTATGCAAGTCTATGGGTTAATATGCAAGTATATTATGCAAGTGAATATGTAAGTTATGTGACATATTATATGCAAGTTATGTGACATATGCAAGTTATGTGACATATTATGCAAGTTCATATGCAAGTTATGTGTTTGTTAATATGCAAGATGGCACCTTTGAAACATGTTCATTCATATGCAAGTTGACACCTTTTATATGTGTTATATCATGAACGAAATTACGTGGGAACGATGGGGTAATTAAATGCATAAGTTAATAAGATTGTGTGAAATTAATATAATTATGCATAACACAAAATAAATAAACATAGTATGGGAATTTGCCTATTTGGTTAGGTGTACCCATACTATGTGTTGGGAATTTACCTATTGAGTTAGGTCTACCCCATGGGAATTTACCTATTAAGTTAGGTCTACCCATGTTAAGAAAACTTGATTAATTAGGGATAATTAATATAAAATTATGAGGGTGATTAATTAGGTGTAATTAATTGACTAAGACACGAGGTTGGACTCAGTTGTAGCGTAAAACTGCCCGGACCCAACCGGCTTAACCAGTTGCTACAAATGTTAGCCCAATGTGAGAGGTCTTAGGCACAAACTAAATACGTAATTAATGTAAAGACACGAGGTTAGACTCTGTTATGACATAAGGCTGCCCGGACCCAACCGGCTTAACCAGCGGTCATAAAAGACAGTCTAATGTGAGAGGTCTTTACAAAGGTTACGTTCTTAATTAATTAATTAAGAAACACTTAACCACATTAGCATGTAGAGGGACATGAGGGGTTAAGTGGGTGCCTCGGGTGGCATGAGAAAATCTAGTGGTTGCCTTGGGTGGCAATAGAAAATACGATTAGAATACTTAACCAAAATGGAACATGTAATTAAAACATGATTAAAGGGTTAAGTGGGATATACTAGAAAAAGGGACAAGCTTAGGTGGGTAGCTTGTGGAGGCCCATTTCAACCAGTAACCCATACGTATCTTTGTGGGCTCGACCCATGTCGAGGACGGGACACGCATACTGGGCTTGACTGTAAGAGGCAAACGGGTTAGCGGTGGCAACGCAAGTCCAACGGGCTTCATATGCGTGAGTGGGCCCGGGCTGGTAGGTAAGCCGTTGTTGCATCGAGTAGATATAAGCCGTGCACCTTTAGTTCCATCAGGTTGCCACATTGGGGAATGATACATCCCACGGTGGGGCCAGCACGGGTATCTACGTTAGGGAGCCGATCGAATGGGAAGTAGTGTGTACACCTAGTGGATTGTAGGGCCCCGTGGCGCCTACTTGGTCACCTAGGGGTA
Source organism: Allium sativum (assembly GCA_030737875.1). Lineage (NCBI taxonomy): Eukaryota > Viridiplantae > Streptophyta > Magnoliopsida > Asparagales > Amaryllidaceae > Allium > Allium sativum. The sequence goes on along the minus strand of CM060919.1, from coordinate 879,420,793 downwards.
CGCAGGTACTAATTAGTAAATTTTATAAGTCCTTGGGTGGGATCAACCTTTAAGTAGGAATTAATCTTAGGTAGGTAAAACTGGTGTGGTGCAGTGTAGGAATTATCTTTGAGTAGGTCTGGGGCGGTGTAATTTAGTAATTATCCTTGGGTGGGTAAATGCGTCTTTACGGTGATCTTAGTTTATCCTAAGTTTACCAAGCTGCTTAGTGTAGCCATTCATCCCCAGTCGTTACCGTATATCAACTTATGTCTTCTCTGGTTATTTTAATGATTGTATTGTTAGGGTTATAGGACTCACTCAGACTTATGTCTGACCCCGTTGTTTTTATCTTTTTTTCCCCAACCCCAGGTTATTAGAGTGGGCCTGGTGCTAGTGGGCTTTGATCTGATTGCTGTATCTATCCTATGGAGCTTGGACCTCTGAAGTGAAGCCGAGCTTATCTTTCCTTTTATGGCTATTAGTTATGTAGTGGGATTATGTACTTCTATTTTATCAAGATGGATATTATGTACTTGACTCTGGTTTATGGTTTTGTGATGTAACCAAACATGTATTACTTTCCGTTGCAATGAAATGATGATTTAAATTTTCAAGTATTACTTATATCTGTCTTGCTGTAATTTTACTGTTCTATATTCACTCAAAATACTTCACCGAAACTAAGGCATTCCCCTGGTATGAGTGACCTTAGCGGACGTGGGGTGTTACACGTGGTATCAGAGCTTAAGGTTACCAGAACAGATAAAATTTTTAGAAAAACTATTTTTCTAAGAAAATTTTTGAAGGAATGTTTTCAAAAACATGTCTTTTAAGAGAAAAGTTTTTGAGAAAAGCATAATCCCCGATAGCCATATCTTTATCTTTCGAATTCTCCGTTTGAATCTCTTTCTCTCTCGTTTTGAGTTTCCCCTCCATGTGTAGATGATCTTTCTAAGATAGATAAGAATGGAAAACCGCTTCAAGGGAATTAGACGTAAATCAGATTAGAAGTTGGTTCAAGAAGGAGGAGGACTTGTAAGTACTTATTGGATGGACGATGGGAGGAAGGCTCTAATAGTTGTTTGGTTAATAAAGGACGAAGCCTCATTGATGGGAGGTTACGAGTGGAGAATGGGAAGGAGAAGGCTAGTAGTTATCCTTTTGGGAGGAATAGGACACCTTATTAGGATTGACCAAAGAAGCAAGGACAAGGTATGGAATCTTCTGGAGGGTAGTTGTATTCCCTCACGACTAGGGTGCCGTATGGGGATAAGACCGTCTAGGTTGGAATTTGGATTTCTTTATTATCCGATTCGAACTTTATTTGATTTGGATGCATTAAGTTCGTTTATCTCATCATTGTTAGTGAGTCACTGCACTTAGACACCAGTTTAGTAGATGATCCCTTAGTTGTTTCAAACCCAATTGGGCTCCATGATGTGTTTGGGTTTGAAAGTTTCTATACTTAGCATTGAGTTTGGATGTGATGCTTGTTGGGCTTCACGAGCTATGGGTTAGTTTGGGCATGGACTGGTTATCCAGTAGGGATGCCATTCTTGATTTTGAAAAGAGAGTTGTTAGGCTTATGACCCGCTTGGGTAACACTCTCGAGATCTCTTGTAATCCCATAGAGACTGTTATGCTAAGTTATCTAGAATCGCTGGACACGTCGGTCGAGAGTTTGCGATCTGTTAGAAGTGGTCCGGGAATACTCGGATGTGTTTGAGAAGGTGAAGGGCTTACCTCCGGAGCGGGAGATTGACTTCCGAATATATCCGGTAAACAATGCCAAACCAGTGACTTGGCCAGTGTGCCACAAGGCTCCTCGTGAGAGGAGGGAACTCCATAAGTAAGTAGGCGATTGCTTGAGAAGGGGTTCATAAGAAGAAGTATATCGGAGTGGGGCGCTCCAGTAGTTTTTTCCATGAAGGCGGATGGGTCCCTCAGACCTTGTGTAGGCTAAAGAGAACTAAATAAACTCACAAAGAAGAATAGACACCCATTGCCAAAGATTGATGATCTCTTTGATCAGTTGGTTGGCGCCTCAGTATTTTCGCAGTTGGACTAAGCCACATGGTTTCGTCAGTTGAGAGTGGCTGACGATAGTATAGAGAAGATTGCCTTTAGGACTCCGAATGGTTTTATGAGTGGCTGGTGATGCTATTTGGTTTGACGAACGCCCCCGCATACTTTGTTGATTGGAAGAGAAGGGTGTTCAGAGAGTACCTAAATAAGTTTGTGATGGTCTTTGTGGATGACATCTTGGTCTTTTCTAGGAGCGAAATAAGTTTTCATATGTGCTCAATAGGTTGAGCAAAGCCAGTTATGGGATAAAACAGTGGTTTTGGAGCGAGACTGGCAAGGACATCCAAAGTTGGTCAAAGGCTTAATTGTTTAGCCATTATTATTATTATTTTTAGTATCATCTCACGTAGGTTGCCTGAACTCGAAGGAGATATCCCTTGGGTGTTTGTCTGATATTGGTTTCGGCCTTTGGGGCTTGCATTTGGGGGATGTCGAATTCGACTAGGGTGGTCTGCGTGAGAGATGGACAGTTGTGACGATTTTGGATAGGATTCTTAGCATCTTATGAGTTGAGATAGCGTATACCCCTAACAAGGGAAGCATGGTAGCAGACGCCTTAAGAAGAAAAAGGTTGTCCTTGAGTTCATTGATCGATTAAACGACGGAGCTTAGGGTTTATTTCTATGTTTGACTTTAGACCTTCCGTTGACTTTGTACCCGGTTTGCTAGCCTCCTTGGAGGTTAGGCCTACTCTTTTGGGACGGGGTGGCGAGGCACAGCAAGACGACCCACAGTAGGTTGAGCTATGAGAGAAGCTCATAAGGGGGAGGAGTCGTCCAGCCATTTGAGTAGGTACACCCTAGATAGTAAGGGGTGGTTGCGTAGAGACGGTAGACTTTGTGTACCGCAAGACGAGGGTTTGAGGAAGGCTATACTTGATGATACACATCGGTCGAAGATGACCATTCATCCCGGTAGGGACAAGATGTACCAAGACATAAAGCGAGTTTTCCTTTTTGCCAATCTGAAGAAAGATGCGGCCAAGTATGTCGCTAGATGCTTGGTATGCTAACAAGTGAAAGTGGAACAGAAGAAACCCGGAGGGTTGCTTCACCCGTTGGAAGTTCCGAAATAGGAAGTAGGATAGTGCCTCGTTGGATAACCGAAATCAAGGAAGGGTAATACGGGGATTGGGCTTATGGTAGATAGACTTACTAAGTGTGCCCATTTCATACCCGTGAAGAGCAAGAGGACTATTCCATGTCTAGCTTCAGTTTACCTTCAAGGGATTATTAGATTTCATGGTGTACCTTCCAGCATTGTGAGTGATCAAGATCCTATCTTCACTAGTGAGTTTTGGAAGATTTTGCAAGAGGGCGGTAGGGACTCAGTTGTGTTTGAGCACCGCATCTCATCCTCAGACGGACGGTCAGACCAAGAGGGTGAACCGTATCTAGAACATCTTTTGAGGTTATGTATTTTGGATTTTGGAGGTACATGGGAAGAGCATCTTCCGTTGGTGGAGTTCGCATATAATAGCAGCTTTCAGTCCAGTATTGGTATGGCTCATTTCAAAGCTCTTTATGGAAGGCCTTGTCGATCTCCTACATGTTGGTGGGAATCTACGGATAAGATCTTGCTTGGGCCAGATATGGTTAGAGAGACTTCAGAGAAGATGGGTTGGATTCGAAGAAGGATGAAAGCGGCGGAATCTTATGCGGACAAGAGGAGAACAGAGCTTGAGTTTGATATTAGGACATGCTTTTTATCAAGGTGTCTCCGTTACGGAATGTGGTTCACTTTGGATCTGTTAGGAAGTAAGTACCAAGGTTTGTAGGGCCATTTCCCATTAAGGAAAGAATTGGAGGGATGGCATATAGAGTGGAGTTGCCTGACAGACTTAGTGGTGTACCGGATGTATTTCATGTGTCCCATTTGAGGAAGTGCTTACATGAGACCGCTGAGGTGGTAGAGCCGAGTTTGCTTAAAGAAGTAGAGTTAGAGCACGATGAGACGATTCGACGAGCTCCTACTCGCATCATTGGGCCAGAGACTAGGAAGTTGAGGAACAGAGAAGTTCAGCTAGTTAGAATGCTACTTGGGAGACGGAAGCGAAGATGCGTTCTTTGTATCCATTTCTTTTGGAGAGTATGTCTTTTAACTTCTCCTTTATCGCTTGCCTAGTACTTATCTTATCTTTAGTAGGTCCTCTCGTTAGTCCTGTTTGACCTTTAGATAGGGAAAACCTATGGTTGAAACATGTGTTTGAGACATGTTATGGTTGATGGATGCAAGTGGATGCAAGTGTTTGCTAGTGGTTGCTCGTGGATGCATATATACACACATTAGGCACTAGATCGGCTCAGTCACTTCATGTTGCATATCGCATAAATGGATGTGGTAGTTAGATTGATGGATGTATCATGGCTGTGTTATCATATGGATGATGCATTTTTGTGTATGGTTGTGCACGCATGTAGAAATTTGTATGTGTCAATAGGGTTTCGCATACATATTGGATGCATGGCACTATCATGGTTTGCATTAAGGAGGTTTACTGTATCAGTAACCGCCTGATTTTCGCATTAGGTAAGTACATATACACACACTTTTGCATATATCCATCCAGCATTTAGAATCTTGTAAGGACAATGATTGCTCGTGGATGATGCTTTGAGTAGATGGATGATTGGATGGTAGGATACGTTCTTCCTAACTTGAAGATTTCGGGGACGAAATCCTTTAAGGAGGGGAGAATGTAACAACCCGTATTTTCAATAACCTGTAATAACATAAATCGAGGCAGAATTTAATTCTAAAATGGGAATCAAGGGAAACGGGCTATGCCATTGCGTTCGTCTCGGAAAAATACGCGAAATAGAGTCCGAGTTTTCGAAAATCGGAGTCCGTATGACCAAGATATGGCCTCGCGAAGTTTCACGAAAATTCCCAAATTAAAGTATACTTAATTAAGTGAAATGGGTTGTGTAGATATATATATATATATATATTGATATATATATATATATATATATAATTGAAAATTTAATAAATAAATATGCAAAAATGCTCAAAACAGCGAATTGGGAGAGGGGAATAACCGAACCGGCCGATTTTTGAAGTCGACCCGAGCCCGCTGGGTCGACTAGGGGTTAATCCAGGGTGTTTGGCTGTCAACCCGTGGGCCGATTCGCTCAAGTGCAGATTTTGCATTTGAATGGCTCTCATGGTCCATCTTTAATCTAAAGGCCCTAGATGGTTCCTACACTTGACTTCTTCCCCAAGACATGCTTTGATGGCTTGGATTGAATCTAGGGTTAATCCTATGGCCTAAAACACTTGCCTAATCTATAAATAAGACCCTAACCTACCCTAATTCATTCATAATTAAACCTAGTGACTAAACTATGGCAAAATGCTAGCTCTCATGGCCTCCACTAATTTTATGAAGAGGGTTGCATACTAATCACTCTCTAATCAACTTCTAATCCCTTCTTAGCATCTTAATCTTCTTCATTTGGTGTTCAAAGTTGCTAGTTGTGAGTTTTCTATCACTTTGATGATCTTTTGTTAAACTAAGTAGATGAGATATGATGAGATTTATGGTTTTGTATGTGGATTAATGAGTCTTGAATCATATGATATGATGTTAGCATTAATCTTATGTTTATGCATGTTGAGTATGTAAGTTTATGCAAGATATGCTATGCAAGTTACATGTTTGTTAATATGCAAGTTACATGTATGTTAATATGCAAGATATGCTATGCAAGTTACATGTTTGTTAATATGCAAGTTACATGTATGTTAATATGCAAGATATGCTATGCAAGTTACATGTTTGTTAATATGCAAGTTACATGTATGTTAATATGCAAGATATGCTATGCAAGTTACATGTTTGTTAATATGCAAGTTACATGTATGTTAATATGCAAGATATGCTATGCAAGTTACATGTTTGTTAATATGCAAGTTACATGTATGTTAATATGCAAGATATGCTATGCAAGTTACATGTTTGTTAATATGCAAGTTACATGTATGTTAATATGCAAGATATGCTATGCAAGTTACATGTTTGTTAATATGCAAGTTACATGTTTGTCAATATGCAAGTTACATGTTTGTTAATATGCAAGTTACATGTTTGTCAATATGCAAGTTACATGTTTGTTAATATGCAAGTTCATGATGACACATTATGCAAGTCTATGGGTTAATATGCAAGTATATTATGCAAGTGAATATGTAAGTTATGTGACATATTATATGCAAGTTATGTGACATATGCAAGTTATGTGACATATTATGCAAGTTCATATGCAAGTTATGTGTTTGTTAATATGCAAGATGGCACCTTTGAAACATGTTCATTCATATGCAAGTTGACACCTTTTATATGTGTTATATCATGAACGAAATTACGTGGGAACGATGGGGTAATTAAATGCATAAGTTAATAAGATTGTGTGAAATTAATATAATTATGCATAACACAAAATAAATAAACATAGTATGGGAATTTGCCTATTTGGTTAGGTGTACCCATACTATGTGTTGGGAATTTACCTATTGAGTTAGGTCTACCCCATGGGAATTTACCTATTAAGTTAGGTCTACCCATGTTAAGAAAACTTGATTAATTAGGGATAATTAATATAAAATTATGAGGGTGATTAATTAGGTGTAATTAATTGACTAAGACACGAGGTTGGACTCAGTTGTAGCGTAAAACTGCCCGGACCCAACCGGCTTAACCAGTTGCTACAAATGTTAGCCCAATGTGAGAGGTCTTAGGCACAAACTAAATACGTAATTAATGTAAAGACACGAGGTTAGACTCTGTTATGACATAAGGCTGCCCGGACCCAACCGGCTTAACCAGCGGTCATAAAAGACAGTCTAATGTGAGAGGTCTTTACAAAGGTTACGTTCTTAATTAATTAATTAAGAAACACTTAACCACATTAGCATGTAGAGGGACATGAGGGGTTAAGTGGGTGCCTCGGGTGGCATGAGAAAATCTAGTGGTTGCCTTGGGTGGCAATAGAAAATACGATTAGAATACTTAACCAAAATGGAACATGTAATTAAAACATGATTAAAGGGTTAAGTGGGATATACTAGAAAAAGGGACAAGCTTAGGTGGGTAGCTTGTGGAGGCCCATTTCAACCAGTAACCCATACGTATCTTTGTGGGCTCGACCCATGTCGAGGACGGGACACGCATACTGGGCTTGACTGTAAGAGGCAAACGGGTTAGCGGTGGCAACGCAAGTCCAACGGGCTTCATATGCGTGAGTGGGCCCGGGCTGGTAGGTAAGCCGTTGTTGCATCGAGTAGATATAAGCCGTGCACCTTTAGTTCCATCAGGTTGCCACATTGGGGAATGATACATCCCACGGTGGGGCCAGCACGGGTATCTACGTTAGGGAGCCGATCGAATGGGAAGTAGTGTGTACACCTAGTGGATTGTAGGGCCCCGTGGCGCCTACTTGGTCACCTAGGGGTACGCAGGTACTAATTAGTAAATTTTATAAGTCCTTGGGTGGGATCAACCTTTAAGTAGGAATTAATCTTAGGTAGGTAAAACTGGTGTGGTGCAGTGTAGGAATTATCTTTGAGTAGGTCTGGGGCGGTGTAATTTAGTAATTATCCTTGGGTGGGTAAATGCGTCTTTACGGTGATCTTAGTTTATCCTAAGTTTACCAAGCTGCTTAGTGTAGCCATTCATCCCCAGTCGTTACCGTATATCAACTTATGTCTTCTCTGGTTATTTTAATGATTGTATTGTTAGGGTTATAGGACTCACTCAGACTTATGTCTGACCCCGTTGTTTTTATCTTTTTTTCCCCAACCCCAGGTTATTAGAGTGGGCCTGGTGCTAGTGGGCTTTGATCTGATTGCTGTATCTATCCTATGGAGCTTGGACCTCTGAAGTGAAGCCGAGCTTATCTTTCCTTTTATGGCTATTAGTTATGTAGTGGGATTATGTACTTCTATTTTATCAAGATGGATATTATGTACTTGACTCTGGTTTATGGTTTTGTGATGTAACCAAACATGTATTACTTTCCGTTGCAATGAAATGATGATTTAAATTTTCAAGTATTACTTATATCTGTCTTGCTGTAATTTTACTGTTCTATATTCACTCAAAATACTTCACCGAAACTAAGGCATTCCCCTGGTATGAGTGACCTTAGCGGACGTGGGGTGTTACAGTTTGTCAGATTTAGGAATTAAACATAAGAAAGTATGATTAATTTCCTTAATAATTTTACCTGAAATGAAAGATTCTTGAATTACTGACACCAAAGCATTTTTCAGGCAACTCCATTGATGCAAGAAGAAGTTGGAACCGAAACCATCGGGACCGGGGGAGGAGTCAATGTGAATGGATTTGATGGCCATCCAAACTTCTTCTTCGGTAACTCTTCTACACATCCAACGTCTCCCACTAGCATTCAACAATTTCCTAGAGTGAATAATGGGTAAGTCAGTAGCACATTCACCATTATATAGTTCCTTAAAGTATTCAACAGCCTCTTGTTCAAATTTTTGTAAGTCCACCAAGTGATTTCCATCATGATCAAGGATCTGGTAATTACAACTGATGTTACGACGAACATACATTTTGGCGTAAAAGAATTTTGAGCATTCATCCCCTTCAGAAATCCATTTTTCTTTTACTTTTTGTTTCAATTCTACAGCTTTAATTTTCAGTGCATCTCTCAAGTCAGTTTGACATTTGTGGTATTGAGACCAAACACCATCACTCGTGTCATCAACATCTGTAGTTTGCAAAATATTAGACAATTCTTTCTCTAACTTATCGATTCTGTCTTGTTCCTTTACTCTTGTTCGATTCCATTCTTTTAGTTTAGCTTTCGAATCTTTGAGAAATTGCACAACTGAAAACATATGAGTTTCTGCATCTCTAATTGTAACAGTATCAATAATGTCCTTATAGTCAGACAACATTTTCCAGTGATTAGCATATCTGAACTGTTTACCTTTGGATTCATTGTCTCTGGTAATCAGATTAATAAGTATAGGACAATGGTCACTGGTTGATGATGGCAATACATTAACTTTCAAGTCTGAGAATTTATTGATACATATAGAGTTGATGAGAACTCTGTCCAATTTACATGAAATTTTCCTTCTCTTACCACTTCTCCATGTAAAATGCAGGCCACAGTGGACAGGCTCAACTAATCCCACAGCTACAATACAGTTATTGAATTCAGACAATTGGGCAACACAGACGGTATTACCACCAATTTTATCTTCTGGTTTAAGAATAGAGTCGAAATCACCCATCACTATCCAAGAATTATTCATATTTGGAGCTAGAGCCTTGATCTTATCCCATAATTTAATTCTTTCATTAGCTGAGTTACTGACATATATAACTGATACACATATTGTCAATCCCCCATAATTAACAAGATTAGCAGTGAGTTGTTGTTCATCAATGTCGATTATATTACTTTGCCAAATGTTTTTATTCCAAAACACAACAATTCTGCCCTTTTCAGTAAAGTTGTTGTTAGTAGCATGTGCCCATTCATCACCAAGCGACTCGCATAAGAATTTCAAATTATCTTCATTCAACTTGTTTTCTAGAATACCCAAAAAGGAAGGAAGATGCCTCCTCCTTAAATTATAGAGGTCTAATAATCGGGTATCATTATTTAGACCTCTGACATTCCATACAATTAAGGACATTTGGTATTGAGGGAATTACTCCTCAATAACCTAGGATGTCGTGCACTTACAGTAGTGCCAGAGGGACTAGCCTTCTTCTTACCATTGAATTGGTTGTCATATGCAGCATTTGGTTTTGTGTAGTTCTTCTTCCTGTTGTTAGCTTCTTCACTGTTTTCCTCTTCGTCGTTGTCTTCTAGGTTGATGTCTAAGTTATTCAAGTCTTCTATTGTTTCAGGGTCTGGATCCACCACCACAACTGGATCCCCATGATGCTGCTGACCTGAATTCTGTGCTGATGCAGTTGCTGATGCCATGTCCCCCTGTTCAGATGACTCCCCTGCCTCCAGAATAGAAGTACCTCTTTCTGATGACTCTGTACAAATAGTAGTATCCATTTTGTCTCCAGTCGCCACAGAAGATGACTGATTTTGCTCAGCAGGGTTAGGGTTAGTAACTTTCATTTGCCACACTTGTTTGATTTGGTTTTGCAACTGTGTTGCACTGATCATCTGAGTGGCCAAAACACTTACAGTTTTTGCAAACAGGTGGTATGTACTCATATTCAATGTCTTGAATGTAAATATTTCCTTGTTTATCTTTTCCTCTTATTTGTTTTTTCCTTTCATCATTGACATTCAGTTTAACAAGAACTCTAGCATAGTTAAGACATTTCACATTCTTTGTTAAATCATCCATTGCAAGTGGGGTTCCAATTAAACTTGCTGATTTACTTATGCCTCGGGCATTCCACAAAGATAGATCAAGATTTAACAATTTAATCCAGACAGGATGTGTTTCTAGCATGTCTCTCTCGAGTCTCAAATTTGGTTCCCATCTTTTTGTAAAGATTAATTTACTGTCTATAAACCATGGGCCACCATTTAAAACTTTAGTGCAGTCATCCTCCAATTCAAACTTGATCAAATAAAAACCGTTTTCTCTTGCAAATACATCCCATGAACCTCTAGGTTTCCATTCTCTCCGAATATAAGCATTCAAATGTACATAGTATGGTCTTCTGCCAACCAAATATATATAAATGGAGTTTTTCCACATGAATTTTGCCGATGTAAATACAAGATCATCCAATTCAGCAAATTCCCCTTCTTCGTCTCATGATCCAACAAATTTAGATACCCCACCTTCTATTTTAGTATTACCAGCGACAGCTGATGCCCACATTCTGACACCTTCTTTGAATTGTAAATTATGTGGCTTTCTCTTTTGGGACTGAGTTTGATTCACGCTTCCTTGTTTTGCTGCGTTAAGGAAGCTTTTGTGTCTCATATTTACTTGTTGCCATCCTTCTTCCAAGTTCTAATTATTATTCGTGATTCCAGACTCTGAAGCAAAGATCTGCGGATCAGAGTTTGTAGATCTAGGGTTTTCTTCAGACGCCATTTTTGTATATTGGACTAACGATCCCCTTTGCAGACATATATATATATATATACTACAGAATTATTCTAGGATTGTCTTCATACTCCATCTGAAGTATTCTAGTCAGGAAATACCTAAAAAACTATGTCCGTCATCCAACTCTGCTCCCTAAACCCCTCTTGACAGCTTCCCCATCTTGATTCATAGTCTATTTCTCTACTCCTCGTAGTTCAACTATTCGTTGTTGGAGTCATACACTTTAAGTTGAATGATCCTTTGAGCTATGGAAACGAGAAGTCTTCATGTTGATTTCGCTACGAAGTCGGTCTTCCTTGAACTACCACCATCCATTAGAGAAGTCATGCTAAATAGTATGTCACTTGCGTAGAGTCACCAGATCCCAAAGCCCAAACCCAATCCAATTTGGATCGATGTGGTCACACCGATCCGGTTAGGCGGTATGGTCGTACCGATTTTATCCGGCCTTATTCGGATCAGTGTAGCCACACCGATCCATTCGGTTAGGTAGATTTAGTCGATCTGAAATCCCTATGGTTGGCCAGTCCAAAGTATATGCCGATCTGAAGCCTCGCCTTGTATTTGTCGATCTGGAGCCTTAAATTGTACTTAGTCGATTCAAAACATATGTGGATCAGAAACCTCAACTTGTACTTGGCCGATCCAAAGCCTAGTCGATCCTGGATAGAAGGTCCATACCGATCCAAACTTACTTGCGTAATATCTTCTTCGTTTTTGATCTAGTCGAAATGAAATATGAAAAGTAGCCTCCTTAGGACATTCTGTAGCTCCCGTAAAAATTATATTCAATTTTGGGCACTTTTAAATTTGGTCGATCCGAACATTTCTGGCCATAACCCCCCTCCCCCGTATGAAATCCAAATGATTTCAAAATTTTCATACAATTTATGGAGACCTTCCAACTCGTCTCCTTCGAATTTGGTGTGATTATAAGCAATTTCAGCTTATGGACTTTTTTGCAAAATCCTAGTTCTATGTCGCCATTCATAGGCGTTTTCAAACATTCACACAACAATCTGAATATGAAAATCATCCAAAATAACATACAATGTCAATAAATCATTCCAACTAAATCATAAAATCCAATTCTAAAATAGAAGTAATAGATCTACACAGATCTGCAAGTGGTTTCATAGGAAAATGTAGTAATCTAATTCCTAACCATTTAAATTCATAATTTTAATCTAAAATTGTAAGATTTCTAACATAGTTAACCTTTTCATGATTATTTTAAGATTAGGAGTTTTAGAATTATGTAAATATGATTAATATCACTCACAAGTATTTATGAATTTTCAAATCTAAATACAATTGCTGGACCTTAATAGATCTCCCCTCCTAACAGTTACATTTATGCTTCTCTAGTCAGAATCTATAGATCTCTATATTTAATTTAAGATTTGCGTAGACTTAGATTTTGGATGAAGAAAATTTTGCTACAATGGAGGTAAAAGCTCTCGGGAAGAAGTAAAAGAAGATGAAATGACAAAAATGAGTTACAACAACTCATTTCATCCCTTTATCATTCTAATCCCGAAATCCAAAGTGGGCGTACTTGAAAATGGACCTAGATGGCTAAAAATGGGTTGTTAATGTCCTAAAAATCCTTTAAATAGTCATATCTTTCAAGCGGTCTGTCTGTTATCAACATATAACCACTATACCGAAAGAGAAACCATCATATCAATCCAATGTAAGTTGTTTCAAATCAAATTTCCACCCCACTTGAAATTTAAGGACGAAATAAGTTTTTATCAAGGACAAAACAATCACATAAAAACTCAAGAAAAATTCTAGAAGTGTGAAGTGCCTCTAATAGCCATCTCTCAATATTATAGAACGATATGACATAATATGAAAATAATATATCATACTTACGGATTAATAACGCGCAAAACTGCGGATCATTACATCAATCCAACATAAGCATGCTTTTTCTTTTGACAAAATGATCCATTTCAATAGAGTGACCCATTAGGTGGACGCATAAATAAAGATGTATATCGAATATGACTTACTCTTTGAATGTAAAGTATCATGTCCGTATCGGTAAAAAAATAAATATAAACAAGTTGAAAATATTTTATTCAAAAATATTTAATATTTTTTATTGTTCGGTTCCACCTATCGTCTGTTTCATAGAAACAATGTATGAATTAAACTGGACCGGTCCTTATCCATCCAACCGTATCGTTAGGGCAGAAGGAGAACCTCCGGCCGCTTCGCGTGGGAGATGGCAACTTTGCTAAATAAGATGGCCAATGGTATGTATTAAGCAACTCCGTCATACGTATTCTCTGGGTCAGAGATTCTGTTCAACCGTCCGAGGTTTAAGGAAAATTTTCCGCTTTCCTCCGCCGCACCAAGTTGTTACAATGTCCGTTAGTCTGGGTCTCCCGTTCCTCGCATCCTGCTTGTCTTCTTCATCCACCCCAAAATCTGAGCATTTCTCTGTTTCGTGTTGTCGTTTCTCACATCCAAAGGTAATTAAACGCTTAAATTCAACAATATATCAAAATTTCAGATTATCGTGTATCTAATTGCTCCCGCAGTTCAAGAGGACGTATACATCGGTGATGATAGTACCAACGGGCATCGGTGCAGCCATCGGAGGGTTTGCAGGTGACGCCTTACCGGTTGCTCGAACATTGTCTTCAGTCGTGGATTGTCTCATCTCCCATCCAAACGTATTGCTCATTGGTATTATCTAAATTTTATTTTCTTATTTAGGCAAAGCAATAATTTTCATACCAATGAATCGTAAATAGTAGAACTACAATTGAAATATATTTCAAACATTTTTGTATTCCCAATTTATATGCTACTATTTTACTATGTTTTTATTTATTTAAAATAATGGTATAAATGTGAATTGCAAGAAAACAATTGTGCATATACTTAATTTCCTGTAAAAAAAGAATTATACTCATGTTGTCAAGTAAATTCTGCAAGTGCTTTAAGCCATGCTTCTCTATGTAGTGGATTTGCAATTAGTTTTGTAATAGTAGATGATTTGGATGAGAAGATGCTTTATTTCATTTATAAGCAGAATGAAAGATGGTGTCGAATATCGCAACCACTTAGGCTAAGTAATATACTTTCAGTATATTGGTATGGTTTGGAACAAGATTGATGTTTGGATCAAAATCAACTATATAAATGTTGTGAATAAGCGATGTTCATGCCATGTACACAATTACATGCTTAAGACAATATTCGTATTCTTATTTAACAAGCACGCAACTCATATTTATCGAAGTTTATTTTTAGCTAGTATTCCATAAATTTCATTGACAATGTAATATTTCTTATGCTTTGAATAATGTTGCATGTGTACCTAGTCGAAAAAAACCTATGACTGTAGTTGTTCACAAAATTTTCTATAAAATATTAAATTGCAAAATCATGATAAAATAACCGCAGCACTACTTACTTGGTCACGTAGTTTTGCTTCTTTGTGCCTTTTGCATTATTATTAATGGCGTCACAAAGAAAAATATACCAATTTAAAATCTTGCAACAAAAATCAGTTATCTATTCTTTACAGACAATGTAAATATTATAGGGAAAGGTGGTAAGCTTATTTTGTCAGAACTTCAAATTTTAACCTGCAGTAGACATCAGATTGGAAGTTAAACAATAACATAATAAATAACACATGAAAAAAGAATTGTGATGATAACAAGAAAAAGATTAGACTGTTTGTGCTAAATGGAGAAGGGAGATGCTATATATCAGCATTGATACATAGATGCAACACAGAAAGATTTATTTCACCTTTTTTGATTTGTTTGAATATACAAAATTCTTTATATTATGCATTTGATACATATAATCATAAAAACTTAATTGGGAACTAGAATCATATTCAGTAAATATAAGTAGCACTGATAAATTATAAAATGATATTTGGTGATACACACACAGACACACACACACACACTTTTTTTTTATAGAGAAGACGGATATGCAGCACGCGGCTGCACAGCCGATTAGATACCATAAGCAGTAAAATATATCCGATCAACAAGCTTGATCGGTAGCCAAAATAAAAGTTAGGGATTAAGGTACCATCCCAATAGTTTGTAGTAGCATAGTAGAAACATAAATATGTACAACAACAATAACAAAGCCATATATCCCAAACAAGTTAGGGTTGTCTAGATATGGAACCTAAAATTAAAATAAAATAAAATTAATAATGATGATAATAATATATATATATATATAAGAAGTTTAAAATAACCAATCAAATAAAAAGTCGTCCGATAAAGTTTTTTTTAAATAATAATAATAATAAGTAAAAATGTTCAATAAAAGTGAAATAAAATCTAAAATAGTAATAAAAAGTAAAAAGGTTCAGTAAACGTGAAATAAAGTCTTAAAAAAAACTATGGTTTTGGTACATGGATTGCCAATTTCCATGCACTCCTATCAACTACCAGCTCTTCTGATAAACTCCAGTTACTTAAATCTCTCTTTATTATCTTCTCCCATGTCATTTTAGATCGACCTCTACCTCTCTTTGGGCCTTCGGCGCGGCCTAGAATTCCAGCGCGTACAAGTGCATCGTATGGTCTACGTTGGATATGTCCAAACCATCTCAAGCGGTATTGGACTAACTTCTCTTCAATAGGTGCAACTCCAAGTTTTTCCCGAATATCCTCATTTCTAATCCGATCTCGTCTGGTATGCCCACAGTTCCAACGCAGCATCCGCATCTCTGCTATACTTATCTTCTGGACGTGTTGCCTCTTAGTAGGCCAACATTCTGCACATATAACATTGCAGACCTGATTGCTGTCCTATAGAACTTTCCTTTAAGCTTCTGAGGAATCTTCCGATCACAGAGAATGCCAGATGCTAGTCGCCATTTCACCCATCCTGCTTGAATTCTAAAACGAACATCCTTATCAATCTTTCCATCAAACTGCAACATAGATCCTAAGTATCGAAACGATTCCTTCTTGGGTACTACTCTACCGGCCAGGGTAACATCTCCGTCATCTGACATGACACTACTAAATTCACACTTCATATACTCTGTTTTAGTTCTGCTAAGCCTGAAACCCTTTGATTTCAAGGTCTTCCTCCACAACTCCAGTTGTCGATTAACCTTTATTCTACTTTCATCAATCAGCACAACATCATCGGCAAAGAGCATACACCAAAGAATCTTCCTTTGTATATCTTTTGTGATTTCATCCATCACTAATGCAAAAATATAGGGGCTCAAAGCCGAACCTTGATGTAACCCTATGTTAATTGGAAAGTCGCTGGTCTCACCATCGCATGCCCTAACACTAGTCACAACTCCCTCGTACATATCCTTAATAAGGGTAATATACTTTAATGACACTCTCTTCCTTTCTAGCGCCCACCACATAACCCTCCTCGGCACTCTGTCATAAGCTTTCTCCAGGTCAATAAAAACCATGTGGAGATCTTTCTTCTGTTCTCTGTATCTCTCCATAAGTTGCCTAACCAAGAAAATCGCCTCAGTGGTTGACCTTCCAGGCATAAAACCAAATTGATTCCTAGAGACACTTGTCAACCTCCTCCAACGTTGCTCGCAAACTCTCTCCCAAAGCTTCATTGTATGACTTATAAGCTTAATTCCTCTATAGTTTGTGCAACTTTGAATATCTCCTTTATTCTTGAAGATTGGAACTAAAATGCTTCTTCTCCACTCATCTGGCATTTTGTTTGATTTGAAAATATTGTTGAACAACTTAGTTAGCCATTTTATCTCTGCATCTCCAAAGCATCTCCACAGCTCAATAGGAATATCATCAGGCCCTACCGACTTGCCTGATTTCATACGTTTCAACGCCCCCTTTACCTCAGCTTCTTGAAATCTTCGCACAAAATGTCTATTGGTGCTATCGGCTAAGTCTTCCAACTCGATCGAAGAGCTATCACTTTCTTCGTTGAAAAGCTTATCAAAGTATTCTCTCCACCCATTCTTTATCTCATCTTCCTTCACCAAAAGTCTATCATTCTCATCCTTAATGCATTTAACCTGATTGAAGTCCCTTGTCCTCCTCTCGTGTAGCCTAGCTATTATGTAAACGTCTTTTTCACCCTTCTTTGTACTTAGCCTTTGATACAAATCTTCGTACGCTCGTCCCCTTGCTTCACTCACTGCTCTCTTTGCAGTCTTCTTTGCCACTTTGTACCTGTGCATGTTCTCTTCGCTTCTATGACGGTACATGCATTTGTAGCATTCCTTCTTCTCTTTGATAGCCTTTTGCACCTCGTCATTCCACCACCGCGAATCCTTGGGTTCTCGCTTGCTTCCTCTTGTTATCCCAAATACCTCAGTGGCGACTCTCCGAATGCAAGTTGCCATCGCATTCCACATGACATTTGCTTCTCCTTTCACATTCCAAGCTCCTTCTCCCATCACTCTATCTTTAAACACCCGTGAAGCATCTCCTTTGAGTTTCTACCATTTCGTCCTGCTAATCTTCGCTCTCTTATCCTTCACCATCCGAAGACGAAACATGCATACCAACAGCTGGTGTTGTGAGACGACACATTCTCCAGGTATGACCTTGCAATCAACACAATCTCGTTTACTATCTCTTCTAGTTAGGACAAAGTCAATCTAGCTAGCCTGTTGGCCACTACTGAAGGTGATCAGATGTGATTGCCTCTTTCTAAAGAAGGTATTAGCAATCGTGAAATCAAAAGAGAGAGCGAAATTCAAAATATCTTCACCCTCTTGGTTCCTACTGCCAAATCCAAAACCATCATGCACTCGCTCAAAACCCCCGCTAGATGAGCCAACATGGTCATTGAAGTCTCCTCCTATAAAAAGTTTCTCGCTACTATGCACATTCCTAACCATGACATCCAAGTCTTCCCAGAACTTCCTTTTGGCTTCTTCACTTAGGCCTACCTGTGGGGCATATGCGCTAATGACATTCAAAACTGCCTCGCCAACTACTAGCTTAACTAGGATGATCCTATCCCCTCGTCTTCTGACGTCAACCATATTGTTCTGAAGGTTCTTGTCAATCAATATGCATACCCCGTTCTTGTTACGTACTTCTCCCGTGTACCACAATTTGAAGCCAGTGTTCTCCACCTCCTTCGCCTTCTGACCCACCCATTTAGTCTCTTGAACGCACAAGATGTTAACCCGTCTCCTAATCATAGTATCCACTATCTCTCTTAATTTTCCTGTTAAGGACCCTACATTCCAACTACCTAACCGAATCCTACTATCGTCGACTAGCTTCCTTGCCCCTCGCTTCCGCCGAGAAAAATGCGAGGACCCTTGCTCACTTATCACTACACCGGGGCGTCGGTGTAGTGCGCCACTAAGAGAATGGCGGCCCAGCCAGCATTAGAAGAACCTACAGTAGCATGCATATCAGAAGAACCTTCCATCAAGCCAACCAGCATTAGAGCTTCCCTGATCTTCATCGAGTTGAGCTTCATTTCAGATGGTCAGTCTAAATGGAGCAGAGAGAGCAACACCTGAACACGAACAAAACAAATATGTAATACGCCTGCAGAGTCCCTCAAAGAAACATCTAGGTTTGCCAAAATAGCAACATTTCGTTCTTTTCAAATGCACCAACAGTAAATCGCTATAAAGTTGTCCAGCAGCGCATTGGGAGGGTTGTATTGCCAATGATCGAAGAAAGAAGAGATCACTGGGATGAAGCCGAGAAGATGCGGGGTTGTGTCAGCGAGGATGGGATAGGTGAAATCACACTCCAATGACAAATGATGAGCTGTTTCATTCTCAAGCAAACAAAGAGCACAAGTAGGTGAGGTAGGGATGCGAAAGCGGCACAACCTATCTCTGGTATTAATGCGAGCTCTGACTAGACACCATTGGAAGAAGAGTGTGTGAGGAGGCAGTTTACACTTCCACAGCCTTGAGAAGGAGAAGAGACGACCATGATGATTCCGGAAATGGTAGCAGGAAGAAACGGAAAAACCCTTATTTGGTGATAACGCCCAGTAGTAAGAATCCGGAGCTTCATTAAGATGAATAGAGAGGATAATCCTACAAAGTTTGAGAAAATCAGAGAGAGAATGATGGCTGAGAAGAGAATTAGGGCAGAAATAGGAGGGGCCAAGGGTGAAGGATTGGTGAACAGATATATCGTGAGAGGCCAAGAGGTTGGAAAGAAAAGGGAGGGAGAGAAAAAGAGGGAGTACATCATGCCAGGTGTCAAGCCAGAAAAGGCGATTTCTGCCATTGCCTAGCTTGACCTGAAAAATGTTTTTGACACGGGGTAGGGTAGATAGGACGCCAAACCAGGAAGGAGAGGGATTGTGGAGATATAAATATAAGAATTATGGACATGAATATTAATTATGAATCTATGATACATCTAGTTTTTATTTGAAAGTTACTCGTATAATTGCATATGTGCAACGTTCATGTCCGTGTTAGTTTATATCATTTCTTATTCTGAATTACAAAAAAAATTAAAGTAACTATTCATATACTCGCACCATTTCTTGATTTGGAGTATTGATTTTACCGTAAGTTATTGCTGGCTTGTCACTCTAAATTTAGTTCGGCATTTCTCTATGCTTGTTTTTTTGATGTTATGTTCATCTACAAACTAGATTGAGATAGCCTTAAGGAAATATTACTTATTTTCTGATCTGAGGACAGCCTTTAGGAAGTATTATTTTCGTAAACCATCATTAACAATATAAGTTATTGATTTTATACAAGTTCGGTTAACTTATTACTTGTAGCACAAGAAGCTTCTCAATAGACTTGGATGGAAGTTCTACTGACATTTATCTATATAATCTAAATCATAAGTTAACACTTCAGAAGTGGTGATAATTTTTGAAGGAAAAATTTATTTCGAGTCAAGAACTGCTGAGTTGATTCCTTTGTTTACGGAAAATTAAAATGACGAAATTTACCTTGTATATTTCTTGTTCATCCTACTATTTCAAACTTTCTTTCAAACCTGGTTAAAATATCAAACTATAATGTCTAAATTCTTTAATTTTAAGTACAGTTAATAAATTATGTAGAAGAGAATGACTAGAATGAATATGGTGCAATTTTTTTTCTTTATGTTTTTGAATCCAAAAAAATTTAAAAGTTGTCGAAGAGCGAATGTGGTGATGGAGGTCATTACCAAATCTCAACAGCTAAAGTGTTATTAATGTATCCAGCCATACAAGGCTACTGTGGTGAGTTGCACAATCTTGTAGAGCCACTTGAGGCAGATGTTGATGTGAACTTTTTTGTTTTTTGTTTTTTGTGTGTGCGCACACACGCGTGCTACCAAACCGACTTATCTTATACTGTGATAAATAAAGTATCTGTTCAGTAAACTCAGAATTCTTCCTTTCACGAAATTCTAAATTCTTACATGCATGTCCAGTTTGGTTACACTTGGACTTTGTACTGCTAAACTCAGTACGTTCTTAATCGATCAAATGCATCATGAACTCACTCGATTTGGATTTTCTTTCCAGTTCTCTTTAATTAATTTATTGCTTGTATTCTTGTATATTTGTAGGTGTTAAACGGTGCAATGCTATACTGGCCAATGCCTAATACACTTTATGTTGAGGGGTATGCCCTTGATAGGTTTGCTGAAGGTTCTTGGGCTCTTCAACCGGTTCACCACAATAAGGTATATCTTAATATCTCTTCAAAGCGATGGTTGCTTCCACTTTTTGGAATATAAAATATATGCTATGATTTTTTTTTTTTTTTTTTTTTTTTTTTTTTTTAACTTTTGAACAATCTGCAGACACCACTAACAACTCCTGTAAGTGCTTGAACATGATGTTTTGGTTTCTTCTATTCCTTGTCTTTCATTCCGACTATGAAGCGTGTGCAGTATATTTGGAAATATCAAATATGGTTATAGTATAAGTTCTACTTTTATTAGCTTTAGCAATCCAATTTCTGATAATACTCTTATATTAAATGTGTATCGATGCCTAGGAACCGCTAAATTGGTGTGCATGCTACATAAATACGTTATTTGTGTTTTGTGTTTAATATTGTATTTAATATTTTTGTTCAGTTTACATACTAGCTTTTTGTATTAAATATGGACGCTGTAATTATTAGTCAACAAAGACTTTCTAACTCTAATTTGTTTTGGGGAAAATATACAAATGTTAATATGGTATCATCCTAGTCTTTTATACCATAAAAATCTACATGGGTAACAACACATTAACCGGAAATGTTTACAATCTTTTTTCTCATTTAAATAGACGTAACTTGATTTTTTCGGTACATAAAGTTGTAAATCCATTACACATTGCTAAAGAAAAATGGAAGAAAGAATAAATGAGATTTTTAAGGTTGCACTTCACTGTTAGAGGCAACTATGATACATATCGATTGAAATTAACAAGTTATTTAGCTATAATTAACTTAGTTGCTAAATAATGATATATTATTAGTTCCCTATTTTGTTGTTCTAAGCGGATCACTGAGGATGCTTCTGAAAGCTATATGGAGTGTGAGCGACGCTTTAGACAGCTTAGCTAAAGGTCTGCAACTTATCCTCCATTAATTATAATTCTCTGTAAAAAATAACAAATAACAAATCTGTTTGTAATTCAACTAATGAAAATTCCAAACTATTATGCTAAATATTCAAGTATATAACCATACAGTAACAATCACTTGTAACAGTAAACAAATAGTCATTTCATGATTTCATCGAAGAAAAATGTACTCGTAAACGTATCAATATACCAGAGAAAACAACAGACATGTACTGAACATCTCGAAAAGGTGCTTACTAGAGTATTAGTGTCAAGAAGTGCTTAGGTAACACCAAAGATAACTTGACAATATTCAGCAGCAGTCATTGTATGAGGGAAATCGCCTCTCGTAAAAAATTATCACTTCAATAGAGTCTGAGATGCCAATAGCAACATATTTTTCATGTATCCAGTGTATGATCGAAGATTATATGACCACATACACATGCTCACACACACGCATCTGTGTGTGTATGTGCACTCGTGTGTGCATGCTCATGCATGCATGTGTGTGTATATGGGCCGGTGTGTTAGGCTAACTTGCGTTATTTTGTATAACTTCATTTATATCGTACAGTCTTGTTATTCATTTTCTTTCTGCGTGTAACAAGAAGCAAATATAGTTCAGTTTTTACTGGTGTAAAAAGATTTTTACTTATTTTATTTTATTTATTTAACAATCTACGTAGGTAGGTTTGGTGGTAGATGCCGGAATAGAGGAGGACCTTCTTATTAGACATTTACAGGTTGCTGATGCCACAAGAGCTTCCTTAGGTTTGCCTGTTGTGGAATATATTATTACTGACACCCCACTGGAGGTACTCATAAGATTCATCAGCTTCTTTACTTTATATTTTGTGTCGAAGTTACGCTAAAACTGTAGAAGTTATTTCTATGTTCAATATATTTTTTCACAAGATTCAGCCGTATTCTTTTGATAAAAATAAAATAAAATTCAACAGTCTGCTAGAGGCAAAAATATTTGTGTTTGTATGCTAATGCACTATTTTCACTATTTTGGCTAATGTTCCAAAATCAGTTACCCCTATCCTTTTGCATTTAATTTTCTATTACCGTGCAAACTTTTTTATCATGTTCGAGCAAAAAATCGCCTTAACTCAGCAGTGAAAGAGTTAGCTTTGCTTCTAGTAGCTTGTTAATTAAATAAAGCAAAGTTTGTATAAAGGGAAGGCTTGCACAAGCCTGAAAGTACTTTTAACTCTTTTGCCTGTGGCTTTTTGGGTTACTTCCTTATATAAGGATCTTGTTTGCGATGCAATAACAGATTGTGTGTGTGCTAACTTAACCTCACCAGCTTGCAACAATAAGCATCTATATCCCAGGCTGGGCTTCTTTATGTGATATGAGGATGCCAAACACTTTGCTTAGGTCGTGCGACCAATAGTAGTCAACTTAGCAGCTTCCCTGATGGCATCTGATGTATTCCTTTGAGTCCTCTGGTGATGAGGTTGTTTTCCATGTAAGTCTGCTATCGGTGCGTGCACACACACATGTATGTGCGTGTCTGTCTATGAAATCAACCCAAACATCAAAACAACCTCATCTACAGGGACTTTGTGGGCAAACGATAAAGAATCACTTCTCTGTTAACCTTTACTTTATTCTAATAAATGCTGCAAAAATCTTATTTTCAATGGTTAAGACTTAAAATTTTGATAACCATTTGTTATTCTGTATAATTAGACTAATCAGACTAACAGAGAACGTGATAATCAATTTGTTCTGCCCTTATAGCGTAGTAGGTGAGGACTCCACTGTCTTTTTCCCTTAAAGAAAAAATCTGCAAAATAATTTATTACTCTCTCGCTATTACTGTTTGTCTGTTGCTCAGAAGTTCAGTAAGTGATTTCGCTATCCAAATAGGATCACGTATAAAGAGCTTGCTACATTATTGAATGAAAACGACAAAAACAAGTTCGAACCCTACCTTCTACTTTGTTGACTACTGTGACTAACGTTGAGCCTTCTGGTTCGATGATGATAATCTAGTAGTCGGTTAATACCTATGTTTTAACAAGTTGAATTGTGTATGGTCAGCGTAACAGTCCTGTATGTATGTATCTATTTCACATTGCGTGCCATTTAGCCTTCCCGACTATTCACCCCTGCGATGCATAATTTCCCTTGTATGCTCATATTCTACCGATAATTAATTATCTTAGACTTAATTACCATAGCTACCAGTTTTGGTAGTGTATCGGCAGGTGGTCTCAGAAAATATACTTCTCCCTCTCCCTCTCCCTCTCCCTCTCAATATAATGATTTTCAATTGTATGTTTATAGTATCGCTTCTTTATGCAAGTTACATTCAGTTATTAATTATTGTTTACATTCGTCCTATATAGATTGACATATGGATTGACCCTACCTGTGGGAAATCAACCGGAAGGATTAAGCAACCAAGCTCATTGTTAAGAGCAGTGAGTTCTTTAGTTAATCAATCTAAAGTAAATGCTATAGCAGTTGTAGGTCGCTTTCCAGATGATGATTTGGGGGATATTGAAGATTATCGACAGGGCAAGGTATGCAAATTTGATTTATTTAGGTAAATAAACGAAATATTTTTATATTATTCTCGTGTTTATTTCACAGTTGTGAAGTGTATATAAGTTCCGCTGAATTGATGGATGTTGTTTAATTATATCTCGTATTATCTCAGTGTTTTTAACAGTATTTAACTGATATTTTACTGTTGTTGATACCAACTAGTTGGAGATCCCTAACATAATCTTAGTTGAAAATTTAACTTGATCTGCTTCTGTAGGGTGTAGATTTGTTGGCTGGAGTTGAAGCTGTTATTAGCCATCTTGTTGTAAAGGAATTTCAGATTCCTTGCGCTCATGCACCTGCTCTGTTACCTCCTGCTCTGACGTCTTCACTTTCTCCCAGATCTGCTGCTGAGGAGGTGAGAAAAATATTTCACGCCAATTCATACACTAGTATTCCACAACAAGGTTTTCAAAACGGATTTAAATGTTGAATTTGTGTACTTCAAAATTTAAATTAAAGTGAGATTTAAATTATGATGGATTCAAATGATCTTTTTATTAAGTTTTGTACAAGTTTTGAAGTTTATTCTGATGTTTGAACTTCTACATCTTAACTTAAAACTTAAGGGCCTTTCTGGCTTCAAAATTAAAACCATTTTCCAAATCGATTGTTCTAGCATGCCTTTCGAAGTATGCATCGAAAACACAAAATACAAACTTTGATGGCAAAGAAACCCTAATTTCTTCTCTTACTATATTTTATTTTGTTTTAAAACATTAGAGTTATAATTGTTAATTCAAACAAGTGCTTTAAATATTTTTATATGTGTTAAATGGTTTCTCTAGATTGTGGTTTTAACCAAGTTCGAATTAGCATGTAAATTAAATCATAAAGGAAAAGATCCAATCTAAATAAGAGTTAAATTGTAAGATTTTTGGTAATAATATTCGATAATGGTGAGATCACCTTTTGCTATAACATTTTCTTACAGTGATCTTGCCATCTAATATAGTTGAAGTTATATTTTTTGTGTAAGCAAGCATGGGTACCCATACGAATTTTAACCAAACATGTGAATGTTGCTAGGCAAGCAAACTCGGAGAATGGGAGAGGAAAAAAACAGGGATACAGAGTTGACAAAGAGCAAGAAAATAAATAGGGAGAGGAGAAAATTGGATATAGAGTTGGCAGAGGGCGAGAAAAAGATAAATTGGATGGGAGCGAATTAATTGCAGTTGGAATTTTTAACGATTGGTCTAACAGAATGACCAAATGGTCAGGGAAAACAAAATCACTCCTCTCATTGGCTATGAAAGTAAATGTGGTTATTGGTATTGGAGTGATGAGGATGGATATCATATTAACGTAATGAAAATTGAACTGAATATTTAAATTCGAGAAACTAAATCTGACTGAATTAGGCCTTTGATTTGAGTGAATCGATTTGGAACAATCAACTAATTAACTATTCAATTTTAACTTGCTGTTTGATCTGAATAAACTAGTACTGCATATGCGTGCTGTAAGTCGAATAATTGTAGACATTCAACTCACTTTTTTCTTCTCAAATTTGGTTTGTAGGGGTTAAGTATAATTAGTCAGCTGATGTTAACAGAGTTCTGCCTAGCAGGTTGAATTTTTACGCTATTAGTATCCGGTTTAGTTGGTTGACAAATTCTTGCAATATCAACATACATTTAAGTCCACATAAATGCTTTCAAGACGTATACAAGAGGAAAAGGCGCATGTTGCAACTTTGGTTGCTTCAGAAATCAATATCAGAGTCTATCTTTGGATCTGTCAACCTAAACAAAATTGTACTTAGTTTTCTGTTACGAACACAAATTACAACAAGTTGAATTAGCATCAAGGTTTGAGGTTTCAATTGAAACACTAAGGTTTCAATTAAGCGCTAAGGTTCCAGGCTTTTTTCATTCAGTTTCAGTAGGTATTGAAACGAAATCAAGCCGAAACTCCAATCCAATAAAAAAAAAACCATTGAACTTCAAATTGCATAAAAGAAACTCACAAACGAATCAATTTGAGTCTCTAGGTATATGAATAGAATTTAAAATTTTAACTTTGAAAAAGTTCAGATTCACTAAATATCCAAATGATGTAGCTTAATTTCTTTGAAAATGAACTGATGAATAAGCTGTATCTGGTATCATAAACATTTATATCGATATTGTTTGGTTATACCTTATTTTTCAATCGCATTTAAATGATATGTTCCGTTTCAACAAATTAAATAAGTAAATATGTACTTATATGAAAAATAGATCATGAGATTGAAATTAGAACAGGAATGAACGTTCGTGATCTGCTAGAAGTTTATGTGAGCGAAACCAAGATCGAAACCGGGTTTTCGAACCATTGTTTTAATTTATGATCTACTCGCTATTGGGTAAATTTGCATATGTCTCAAGTTTCTTTCATACAAACTTAAATAGATAAGAAAACTTGACAGTGAGATTACACTTCCATCTCTATTAGTTTATGAGCATCTAAAATATGCATTTGTCTTGACACATACACACACATGCATCACTGTTGTCTTTCAATTTACTAAATGTTAACCTGCTTTTTGACCAAAGCAACTTTGACTTGGCTTAGAGGATTCAAATGAAATCAAATCGACTTAAAACTTGATGGATGCACTTAGAAGAGCATAAGAAAGAATTCAGAAAAGTTTGAAGAGATTTGGCCTAACATATTAAACTTGGTCCCAAGTCATTGCGATGAGTCGGGCTCGACTCATGCTTGCTCATCCGGTGACTACATTGACTTCGTGCCCTGACCACTATATCGTAGCACTTCATGTCTAATTGTATATGCAAAGATCTAATGTTTTACTCTAACGATTGACCAAGTATAGCGAACCAAGGAGATGGATAGCTAAGAGAACGCAAGGTTTGAGTCGAAAACAGATGGGAATCAGATCAAACAACTCAGCTAAGAATGGGAGTGATGCAAAATCACTTAAGTACATGGATCGGAACCAACCCATGCGCATAGGTCAGTCCTGAGCCATGCCGATGATTCAGATTGGTTTGTGTTTTCTTATGCTGCCTCAAGCTATCTACTGAACTTTGTCGTTGCTGGGCTTCTGACCTGATACCTACCCAATTCTGCTACAAATACCTGCCTCCTGCAACTAGAGATGAGACTACTTCCGACTTTTCCGAAATATTCAATGTCACTACTTTGTCGGATTTTCCTTGATTAGTTGTAAAACAGAGAGATACAACTAGCAGCAATACTAAAACTGATTAAAGTGGACATGGCCCGGAGTATGTTGAGCCATTACAAATAATTTGTGCCTTCTTGACTGTTTTTGACCTTTTATTTATTTATTTATCTTGTTTGAGGATTGCGTCTTAGATTTTGGGTGTAGATCCAATTTTCGGGTCAACAATAAACAAATAAGAAATCCATTTACAAGTGCAATTTTTATAATGCCAAAAATCCTAAAGAAAATTAAATCAAAATTTACAGTAGAAAATGGAAAAAAGAATTTCGAAACCAACATAAAAAATATGTTAAAAACAATCTAATAATAATGTTAAATTTAACAAAATAATTAGATGAATTTACTTCAGGATACGGTGTTAAGTTTTTCTAAAGCATGGTTCTAGCGTTATGAATTTGAATTGGAGACATTAACCGTAAATAACAATGTAAATTGTAGTCTATAATTAAATTAGTGTAAAATTTAAAAAGTAATAATAGTGATAATCATATATGAGTGATTTAATATTTATATGAACATGAACCATTACTTTAGTCCCATTTTTTTGTGTGTGTGTGTTTACATACACACTTAAATTGCAAAAAAAAAAAAAAAAAAAAAAGAAAAAAAAAAAAAAGAATGATGTGCGCTATAGCACATAGCATAGGCCTTGCGCTTTTGCAATTGGATACATTGTTGAGGGTTCGAACACATGATATCTGGAAGTCATGGAGCACCATACCATTTATCTGTTGACCTGACGATCCTTAACTAAATGGTTATTATTTTGAGAAAATGGTATTATGGTATTTTAAAGGTATTAGAGTCGATTCATATTATTATTTAGAGCAGATAACGTTTGGATTTTTGAAGTAAAAGCATTATTTTTGTTATCAGTATCGGTATTAGTATTATTTTGAGTATGTATAAAATAATAAGGTAGTTTTATATTGTTTGAAGTAAATTAATTTATTCTAGAGTAGGTTATTATTTTCGAGGAAAGCAATAATATCGTGTCTTTGAGAGATTTAACGAGAATCGCTATTACTTTGGGGTATATAATACAACGATTGATTTAAAGAAATATTCAAATGATATATCTGTTTAAAATAAATGATAATGAAGCAATATTTGTCCTATTGTCATTGTTATTAAAATATATAATAATAAAATATTAAATTACTTTCAAATCATGTGATATGAATTATAGGTGGACGGTAGTCACGGTACTATATATTGATAGGTGATCCATTTGACTTCCTACACAGACCACACTAAAGTAATGTCCTTATTAAAACCAGAGTTTTTGGACTACAAGCATTTCTCTGAACAGTGTTTTTATTGCTACACAAAAACATTGGTATAGCTGATTACAAGCACATTTATGCTATTGAAGTACATGTAGCTGATATAAAATTGATACACTTATCTTGTTTATTAAGAGTGTAGCTAATATAGAACTAGTGTGTCTTATGTTGAGTATATAAGTTGGTTTGATGTTCAAGGTTAATGCTTGTTGTAGATATATGGCTTGGATAACATCTGTTTCTTTATACATTGAGATATTGTTCTTTATTTTTGTATTACCCATTGAAGTCCACTGTGACTGCATGAGAAGAACAATTCGGGTACAAATATAATTACGGTGGCTTGATTTTGAAAGAGTACATAGACAGTCTGTCTCTGCTTGAGACCACCGACATACGGGCTGGAATGTGTGGATGTGTCTATGCAATTCAGTTAGTTGCTCCGCCACTTTCCTTTTTTGCGTTAATTTATATGTATTTGTGTATGGCTAGTAAGTATACTTTTGTCGAGTTATAGCACTTATGTTGTGTATTTGAGATAATATCTGATGTAATGGAAATGTAGGCAAATTGCAGACATGTTATTGTGTTGACTCTTGGGTTGTACATCTATTAAATTGTTATATTGAAATGCTAATTCAACTATGAGACAAATTAAATGTATTAAAAACAACGAATTTAAATTATTCACCCAAGAACCATTGGTTTTATCCTTTAAGATTAGTCCCTAATCGTTTGTTCATGTCGTTTGACATTAATTTGAGGCGTTTAGAGTAGTGAGGTGTCGAATGTGAAATATTGGGTGTGCATGTGCAAGGGTATCAACTATAAGGTAAATTATCAAATGAGCAACTTCCAAAATTGTATGATGGACACAAACAAATGATTTAATCTGTATGCTACTAAGAGTGGTATTGCAAAATGATAATTCCACATAGTTTAGAACTTCAACTGGGTTGTCAGAATTACTTTATTAGTCATGAGTAAATTATGGGATTCTGATTTACCCTTTTTTTGGGTCTGGTAGAGATTTAGAACTTCAGAAGGATTTCCTTGTTTTTGAGGGGGGTGGAGGACCTAGTTTTTCCACATGATTGAGGTTAGCTATTATGGAAATTCAATTATAAGTAACATGTACTGATTTGTAAGTCTCCTTTAATGCACAAATAAAAATGGATAAATGGGTGTCCTTCAACTTGTCGAGAATAAAACACATCTTTCCGTGGGATGCGACCTTTGCACGTATGGATTGATTGACCCATTTTAGTGAGCTATGATGTGTTTTTAATAGAGTAAAAAATACAATCAAATTCTTTAGGAGTTAAAGAAAAGTAGAGAAAAATCAGCAATAAAACCACCAGTGGGCTTTTTTCTTCTTCCCAGCTTTGGATGGTAACATCAGAAAATGGAGTAACATAATATAAGATTTTCAGCTGAACTTCAAAATAACTTCTCAAAGAATATTTGGTAGGACCTTAATACAAAAACTTGAAGTGTTAATGCAGAAGTTACCAAGTATGTTTTAAAGAGAAGGAAAAGAAAGGAGCTTGAACATCAACCTGCGCCATTATATTGTTTTAGTGTTGGTTTATTTTTCTTTATTAAAGTAAAATAGTGAAAAACGATTTCCACTAAATGAAAGAAAACCAACCCTATTCTATTTGCATCGTTCTTAGTATTCTAGTAATTCAAGTCGAAGTGCTGAAAGTTTGGGGCTTCATATGTAGATTGGCTACACATTTCTACCGTGCGTGCTTGCTGGACTTAGTCATGCACCACAATACATGCTCAGAAGACCTGGATACTCAGAATCTACCTTTGTAGTGTCTAATGATGTTGATAGTGTGATTGTTCCCATTGATGCTTGTGGCGGTGATGCTATTCTTGCTTTTGCAAAGCAGACAGGGCATAACAAGGTACTTTTTAATTATATTTAGCTTGCGTTACGGCCCATGGGTATATGAGTTAAAGGGAAGTTCTTCTTGTTAACCCCCTTCTATAGACTCCAATAGTTTTAAATTACGCTTCGGACACCTTTCAAATTTTATTTTTGTTTTCTGTTTATTTTAAGAAGTGCTTTTGTAATTACTGTCAGCGAAAATTCACATCTTTCAATGCAAATATTTGCATTAAAATCCACTTGTGGTTTTTAGTGCAAATATGTGCATTTATTCTATTAGTGCAAATGTTACCAAAAAAAAAAAAAAAAAAAAAAGGTGCAAATATTTGCATGGAAAACTATAGATTTTCACTGAAAATATTTATAGGGATGTTTCAGGAAACTTGTTTTTGAGAGGGGATGAAGTGAATATAGTTTGAAAAAAAAGGGTCCACTGTATGTGATCTTTTTCCTACAAGATTGCTTTGTAGGTAGTTATGACTAGGGCTGGATGCGGAAATTTTCCGTTCCAACCAGAGCCTTTTCCACTTCTTCCAGATGATGGTGGAAATATGATATGCGGAATGGTTTCCGTTCCATCAACTCTGGAATTCCGTTAAATGGAATTCATGGTTAATGGAAAAGACGGTATGGAAGATGGAAATTCCATCGTTTTCCAGAAAGCCACAAATAATCCCAAAAAATACGATTTATATTTACGAAAATACCCTTAATGTTGAAAAAATTACAAAAAACGAAAAAAATTCAAACAATTACAAAATGAAAAGTAAAAAAAGAATTATTCGAAAATTACGATTTCTAAAACTAAAAATGCCAAAATTACGAAAATACCCTTCAGTTTGAAAAAAGTAAAAAAAAAATCAAAAAATTACGAAATGAAAAGTAAAAAAAGAATTATTCGAAAATTACGATTTCTAAAGCTAAAATTACGAAAATACCCTTTATTTTGAAAAAAGTAAAAAAAATGAAAATTTTTTAAAAATTTCAAAAAATTACGAAATGAAAAGTAAAAAAAGAATTATTCGGAAATTACGATTTCTAAAGCTAAAAATGCCAAAATTACGAAAATACCCTTCATTTTGAAAAAAGTAAAAAAAAATGAAAAAATTTCAAAAAATCAAAAAAATTACGAAATGAAAAGTAAAGAAAGAATTATTCGAAAATTACGATTTCTAAAGCTAAAAATGCCAAAATTACGAAAATACCCTTCATTTTGAAAAAACAAAAAAAAATGAAAAAATTTTAAAAAATAAAAAAAATTACGAAATGAAAAGTAAAAAAAGAATTATTCGAAAATTACGATTTCTAAAGCTAAAAATGCCAAAATTACGAAAATACCCTTCATTTTGAAAAAAGTAAAAAAATGAAAAATTTTCAGAAAATCCAAAAAATTACGAAATGAAAAGTACAAAAAGAATTATTCGAAAATTACGATTTCTAAAACTAAAAATGTAAATATTACGAAAATACCCTTTATATTGGAAAAATGTCAAAAAATTCAAAAAATTTTGAAATGAAAAATAATAAAAGAATTATTCGAAAATAATAATTATTATAGTTTAAAAAGATCAAAATTACGAAAATGACCTTCATATTGAAATAAAGGTATTTTTGTAATTTTAGCATTTTTAGCTTCAAAAATTGTTATTTTAAAATAATTCTTTTTTAACTTTTCATTTCGTAATTTATTAGATTTTTTGAAATTTTTTCATTTTTTTCACTTTTTCCAATATGAAGGGTATTTTCGTAATTTTAGCATTTTTAGCTTAAAAAATCGTTATTTTAAAATAATTCTTTTTTAACTTTTCATTTCGTAATTTTCTAGATTTTTTGAAATTTTTTCATTTTTTTTCACTTTTTCCAATATATAGGTTATTTTTTGTAATTTTAGCACTTTTAGCTAAAAAAATCGTTATTTTAAAATAATTCTGTTTCAACTTTTCATTTCGTAATTTTCTAGATTTTTTTGAAATTTTTTCTTTTTTTTCACTTTTTCCAATATGAAGGGTATTTTCGTAATTTTAGCATTTTTAGCTTAAAAAATCGTTATTTTAAAATAATTCTTTTTTAACTTTTCATTTCGTAATTTTTTAAATTTTTTTCATTTTTTTCACTTTTTCCAATATGAAGGGTATTTTCGTAATTTTAACATTTTTAGCTTAAAAATTCGTTATTTCAAAATAATTCTTTTTTAACTTTTCATTTCGTAATTTTCTAGATTTTTTGAAATTTTTTCATTTTTTTTCACTTTTTCCAATATATAGGTTATTTTTGTAATTTTAGCTTTTTTTTAGCTTAAAAAATCGATATTTTAAAATAATTCTGTTTTGACTTTTCATTTCGTAATTTTCTAGATTTTTTGAATTTTTTTCATTTTTTTCACTTTTTCCAATATGAAGGGTATTTTCGTAATTTAGCATTTTTAGCTTAAACAATCGTTATTTCAAAATAATTCTTTTTTAACTTTTCATTTTATAATTTTATGAAAGAAACGGAATTACCGCGGAAAACATGGAAATTTCCGCTCTTTTACCGCTGTGTGTCGGAAGGAATTCCTTCCGAACTATCTATTTCGGAAAAGTGCCGAAACGGAAAATCTTGGAAATGTTCGGAAGGAAAACACTGGAAAAGCGGAAGACGGAAAAAAAACCCAGCCCTAGTTATGACATGACTACGGCGTATATAAAGCTGTGACTTTTGTATGTCCCTATGTTGCAACTTAATCACATTGTGCACTTGCGATTTTTCTGCAGCCACTTATAGTAGCTGTAAAGGAGAATGAAACCGTTTTGGATGACACACCTGAGAAACTTGGAATTGAGGCGGTGAAAGTGTCTAATTATTGGGAAGCTATTGGAGTGATTGCTGCCCATAAAGCTGGGGTGGAGCCAAAAGCCCTTAGAAGGGAAGGGATCAAAAATATTACATGTCATAATTTGTCAGCAGTCCAGAGAAACTCTTCGGTTTGTTCACTGTCACCGGAGACTGCTTATTCTTTATAGCTTTATTATGTACATTTATTATTGAGAGGCCTATTTCACAGTTTGAAATTTTGTATTACGTATGTGTTGGTTGCAAGTGTAGATTTCCATGATATCTTAGATGCAGCATTTTGGACTGTCAGATCAGTTATAGGCTAGTTTTCGAAAATAACTTTGCAGAGTTAGAAGCCTTGTGATGTAAGTTGTATTCTTTTAGCATGTGCATATTATGAAATCAAAATTTGTATACCTGTGTCCTTGTTTCATCCAAGATTGTTTCCATAAAAATTTGATTTGTTTGGATGATCCTAACCATTGCAGAAACAGTAGTTTGAATCAGGAGTTAAATTAACGGTCGTGAGTCTTGACTTTGCGGTTTTGAATATGATAAAAATTCCAAAATGAATGTAACGATGATCTTGAATGGTATAAGATAATTTGTTTTGGTTTCAAGTAAAATTTTGCAAGGAGAAAAACATTGAGCTGAACCACCCACCATAAACGCCATTTTTTCACGTACATATATATGCACACACGTTAAAAAATATTATGCTTTTGTTGCTTTTCTTGGTTCAAATAATAGATCAAGTTTTAACTACCTAATTAAATGTTAGTTTGGGTTTTATATATAGTTATCATAAATAGGTGGCAAAAGGACGGGTTGGTTAATCAAACGAAGTGTGGTAATTGAAGGGATAAATTCATCCTATCTTGCCAAGCACAGAAAATTTGAAAGCACGGAATATGGTTAGAAAGAACATTGTGAAATCAAAGTAAACCAAGTTACCAAACTAAAGTCAACATCTGCTTAGGGAGAATGGACCCCTTAGTAGCAGGGTTGTGACCTAACAAGCTACAGTAAACTCTTAAAAGTAGGGGTGAACATTTAATTGGTTTAGTTTATCCGATGATAAATTTATCAAATCAAACTAAAACCAATAAAAATGGAAATCAAACCAACCAAATTAAGTTTGGTTGGTTCGGTTGGTTATCCGATTAAATCGAACTAAAAATGTTTTACACTTTGTGTTTGAAATATTCACTATAATTTGAAACAAATTATAAATATATGATTACAGTATTATTTTTTATTTTTATGCTTTTTAGTATTTATTTAGACACATAGGTGATGATTAATATATACTTAAATAACTAAACTAACCTAAAATATTTATTATAATACTGATAATTTTGAAAGTATAGTAAAAATTCGGTTAATTTGGTTAAATCGATAGCCGAATTTAATATTTTTTGGAGTCGATTACAATCCGATTTAATTTCAAAACTAAACCAAACCGACCAAAATAAATTGATTTGGTTGGTTTATTTGGTTTAACCAAATAATGTTCACCCTTGCTTGAAAGAAATATTTTTCTTTTTAACCTAGCATGAGTGATTTGAACTTTTCATTCATGCATTGCATGTTGGATGGTCAATTGCCGGATTACGTAGGCACAGGGACAATATAACGCTTAAATTTCAAGTAAAAGCATTAAAATATGCAAATGAAGACAAGGTAAGAATTATGTCGCTTTAGAATCAGCTCAGATCGCACCACAATTACAAGGTCAATTGTGAAAATAATGATATGTGGATCAAAGGTAAATCATGTGATAAATACTAGCAATCAAACTGTGAAAATTACAGTAACATAGCGATTCCACATCACCCAAGGGAATGGGTTTTCTGGTACTAGCGAAAAGCATAACAATAAGGAAAGGATGAAACCTGCTTAATTTATTTACATAACATATGAATTGAAACCCATTTGGATTGAACTTTCTTACATATCCAATACTTGTAAAGAAACCCACATATTTAGTTATTTATCTCAACTGCTACTGCTAAAGATAATTTACCAAATAAGATTTTCATTGTATTTTCTTTGAAATTTTGAAAACACATATTTCAATTAATAGAATTCCATTAACGGAATTTGCAAATTTCACCACCACATCTTTTTGGTTGACTAACAAAATTACATGACTAATTTGTCAGCGCATCATAGCAAAACAACTTGAAATAAAAATGTTTTTACAATAAATATTTTGAATTGCACTAACATCCATTCATTCAACTTTTTTAATCAAATAAAAAGTAAATATATCTTGATACTAGATGCGCGTACATATGGTTTATATTTCGTTATAATAATTGTCTTTGATAAATTAAATTGAAGGTTTAAAACATAATTACTTTTTTCCTTACTATTCGTGCGCTATGTGAATTAGGTGTGAGCACGGTTCGATAAGTCCGATTTAGAGTCCAAACTGCTTTCACACCGCATCAAGCGGTTGATAACCATTATAGTAATCGTATTGTTCAAACGACTCGGTTTCAGATTCGTTTCGTTGTGATACGATCTGGTTTAAACCTGCATTAAATATGAAATAAGAGAATTACTTTCATCAACAATCAACTTAAAATTGTGTGACGTTGTGTCACTTAATGGTTAAAACACATAGTATTATCCTAAGTTGAAAGATTAGTTTCTAACTGTGCTGATACTTCAATTTTACATTTAATAAAAAGTGAAATTGTTTTAGTACATCAACTTAATATAAACGTCCTCGCTTTAAAAAAAAAACTTAACATAAACGTTAATTAACATAAACATTAAGCAAGTTAACTCAAATAAGATTATAATTATTATTATCCGGAAAAAAAAAGGGAACTATATAATTTTCCTCTGTGATAACATTTATTATTAATATAACAACATAAGCTGAAAATATAATATACATCACTAAAATAAAAAAAAATAAGATAAGAATTATGTATATTTTTATCATAAGATTACAAGTGTAGACTGTTCGGTTCGATTTAATATGATTGATCAACAATTTAAACTGCAACCGAACCGTATCGTTGTGAGGGGTTCAATTATCGGTTTTGGGGTATTTTTCCTTTAAAAAAAAGGATTCAATTCAGTTTTCTGTGTTATTTTTAGAGTTCGATCTGAATGGTTTTTCTATCCCTAACTTGAATAATGCCTTATATGCGGATTAACAATGACCATACATGCTACCCATTAAAATAAGGGATAACTGTGCAGTACAGTAAGCTGGGAATGCTGAAAAGATAACAATAAAACGTATAGTCTGCCTGCCACATGTATTATAAATAACTAAAGAAGTGAAGGCTATCGGAATGTTCATGAATAAAAATTTAATGGATGTTTCCTGAAATTAAAATAAAAGATAACCGTGTAATTTCATTGCGTATTGACGCTGGTACAGCGATCCAAACAGCAGCAAACTTATAATATTCGTAAGCTACAAAATGGATTTATTTACTAAAAACCAAAATTTTGCATGAAAAGTATGGCTCAACCAGAGCATATACATGAGTACAAAAACCAAATTTGCATGACCCACATTCGCATAAGAACAAAAAGCAAATGCTGCTCTTTTTCTTTTCCCAACAAATCTGTTGTCGGCAAACATAAAGTTGTGGAGAAAATGATATTATCAAAGGAAAGGGCTGTTTGGACACAAAAATATAACACAAATCACAGAATATAAAATCTACCTCATTAGATTAGTTTAAAAAAAGCAATCCAATGATTAAAATTTTATGTCGTGTGCCATGCCGAAATGCTACTATAACATAATATGTTGCTATATTATGGGTTCAGATGGACCAAAATCAGAGTGTTCCTCTGGATACAGACAATCAAAAACTTCTAATTTTTTTTTTAATTAAACCCACATCTTTTCAGGGGTTTAGTCGCAAAATAGGGGTTAGTTGGGTCTAGGAGAACATCCTGACTTCGGTCCAAATGATATAACTTAACCTGTTCAAATCCACGTCAAAAACATAAATCATATGCTAAATTATCATATTACCTTAAAAGTAATTTCACCAGTTCATTTCTTTCGTTATGGCCCTTAATTTGATCATTTAAGTAACTTGCACTTTCAAAACATTCAAGTTTAAGACAGACCTATCAATACATTTTGCACTTTCTTTATAAGTGTTAATGAACTGTAGGTGTACGTAATAATGAAAATTAGTGTGAACGTGAGTGAGCATGCGCAGAATTTATGGCTTACATTGTGTTTGCTATCATTTAATTACGGGCTCACTGTATGTTATTGTTGGGTAGGTGAGTGGTTGGTTCCCTACCAATATTATTGTATGCATAATTATAATATATATATAAGTTTACGTACATGGATTATTTTTCTGTAATTTAATAGGAGTATATTTTTTTTATGTTTCCTTACCATGTGCTGTAATTTGGGAATGTCGGTCCAATTATGAACAGATGGTCTTTCCCCCAGTTTTTACGTCAAATTCCTTTTTTAATCACCATATTATATGTTGTTATATATGCACGTAAAGTGGAAAGAACAACTCATGCAAACAACTCTAGTTGAGGAAAAGATGATCGTCACCATTTGAATGTTAATTAGTAGTTTGATTTATTTATTTTTAAGTTGTAATTTAAAATTATGGTTGATTTTAATTTCGAAAATTAGATGGATAGAATACAAGCAAAAGAGTTTAATGAATATTGACTAGGTCATATGACTCAGCCTCGACTAATAGTCACGAGTCAACACCAAGTCATCACGATGAGTCAATATGGTGTGCGATTTGTGGTAGGGACCTGACTTTTTTTTTATTGATTTGGCTGCTATTGGGCTTCTGATATGATACTTACCCATTTATCCTATAAATACCTACTTATCTGCAACTAGGGAGGTAATTAGACTTTCTTTTTCTTTTGAATTTTTCTGGAGATTGAACGTCGTCGCTTTATCGAATTTTCCCATATGTTCACTTCTTATCTCTTCTCTCTTTTAAACATTTTTTAATCATTATGGCTTAGACATAGAGAATAACTAGTTGTAATCAAGAAAGGTTTAACTAGTAACTCAGAATGAAAACTAATTGAAGGGGACATAGGATTGAGTAAAATGAAACACTATAAAAATTACGTGTCTTCTCTTTTATTTTCTATTTTTGTTTTACCATTTATCTTGTTTGAGGTTTTCCTGGATTCTGGATATTATTCTAATTCTTGTGCTTTTACTAAGAACAAATATTAGATTTAGGATTTGGAGAAGATGAAAAGACCTAAGACCAGGGCTTGGCAAAAGGGGACAACAGATAATTTTTTCCAAACGATGATGCAACAAAGAATGACTAAATTAGCAGGAACTCAAAATCAAACTCTAAGAAACAACGATGGAGCTTTTGGAGTAGGAGTGAAACAAGTTGGGGGCAATGCCTCCCCAAACAGAACAACCAATACTTAGGGGCAGTGTTGAAGTTAACGTTGTAGTACAATAGGGACGCCTAGAGCTTATGCTATTGAAGCAAGAAACGTACATCTGAATGTTATAGTGTCACAGACAGAAGAATGTGTCAGAATCCTTGTAGGAACGAAAATCAGAATAGAGTTAGAGATGAAGCCCAAAATGTGAATAACCAAAGATTAAAGAATGTGTTGTAGTATGTTTTGGTAGTCCCATGTGTTGAAAGTTCCTCATAGGACTGGGGGGCAGGTTGTTACTTTGGATCATAGACTATTATCAACTAATAAGAACTAGATGATAAGGTTATTAGGAAGATTATTAAAGGTGGATCATTGGATAACTAAGGTCATAATTAAGAATCTTTTTATTGCAAATTTTCGAAATGTAAGAAATCCTCCTGATTTCAGGCTTTCGATATTGGAAATGTATGATAGAAAGTTTGATCTGATAGTTCATCTGATGAGATACATCCAACGCTGGAGATGCTAGATGTTTCGAAAGAAATAAGGCGCTGATGCTTCCTACCCTACTTGACAAATTTAGCTGTGATAGGATTTTAGCAATCCATGCTTGGACTACATCGATGGATCGGTTCTTAAGACAAGTCAGAATACATGCCGATAAAGCAAAAGCTCAAAGAGAGCTATATGAGTTATTTAATCAGATTTAATGCAACAACTGTTGTAGTGGACAAACTGGATTCATAAATCATCTTGATGGTGGTAGTTCCATGAGTTTTAATTAAAATGAACTCTGGGTTTTCGTTAAAGAGAGATCCATGATGGATCTCGATGAATTCTACCATAAAGTGGAAGGATACTTGAGATAGAAAGAACTAAAGTTGACAAATCGATTTTATGAATAAGATCAATGTCGTGGAAGGTGGAGGATCACCTAGAGCAATATCTTGAAAAGATAAAGGAAAAGGTCGGAAAGCCGACGACGATGATAGGGAGCCAAAATGGATAAGGGGAGGATTCAAGTTTCCATTATAGGCCGAGCTAACATAGATTCTAGATAGGATATATTAAGAAACCGGGGGCACACCTTCTATTAGAAACCATTTAGATGGGATCCCACTGTGGGGAAAGGAGATATAGGATACGCTGCTTATTCCATGAGACAAATGAACTCAACACTAACGATTGCAGGTACTTGCGTGGCCTGGTCGAGGAACTAGTTCAGAACAATCGGGTGCATTAATACATTAGAAACCCAACTGCGATGGTGTAGATGGAGCACCCACCATTCACAGTAAGGAACAACCAGGGGTCTAGTTGCTGATCGGTATGGACCGGGAGAAGGTTCGTCTCTTACTCTCTACTTTTACTTGCTTCTGAAACCTCAGACCATTTAGACGTATGTTGAATCTAGATCAGTCCCCATTGAAGCTCTAAGTTGGACCATTTATTTGCGAATCGACCTCAATAGATTTTCTAGAAAATGATCTGAACTTTGTGAATCGACCTTAACGATTGAGGGTCTTTAGAAAATGATTCGAACTTTGCGAATCGGCCCTAGTATGTGAGTTGTTTCAGAAAATAATTCGAAATTCATGAATCAATCTCATCGTGTGAGGATCTTTAGAAAAAGATTCTAACTCCGATTTTTTAGAAAATGATCGGAGTTTAAAAATCTACCTCAATGAGCGAGGGTTTTAGAAAACGATCCAAACTTCGAAAATCGAGCTCAATGAGTAAGGGTTTCAGAAAACGATCCAAACTGCGAATCAACATCAATGGTTGAGGGTTTTAGAAAATTACTTGAACTTCTCCAATCAACCTCAATTAGTGACTGCATTTAGAAAACAATTTGAACTTCAAGAATCAACGTCAACGGGTGAAGTTTTTTAGAAAATGATCCAAACTTCACAAATCGACTTCGGTGTGTGAGTGTTATTAGAAAACGGTCCAAACTTCGCGAGTTAACCTCAATGAGGGAGGATTTTTAGAAAACGATCAGAACTTCGTGAAAAAATATCATCAAGTGAGGAGTTTCTTAAAAAGCAATCTGAATTTCGCGAGTCAACCTCAGTAGGTGAGTGTTTTCTAAGAAAATGATCTGAACTTCGTGAATCGACCTCAATGGGTGAGGGATTTGTATCTCCTTTAACAGCTCAGAAAAGATAGGAATTTTTCCCATAGAAGCACGATTTTGTTGGTACCAAAGGACTTAAATAGATCTGATCCCTCCAATCCAAGATTTGTCGCACTTGAGTTTGCGAATAAAGAAGGTGGACACAGTTTGATTGGTTTAAAAGCTAACTTTATTGATACTTGAAAAATAAAAGAGGTAGTTCTGCTAATGTTTAATCCCCTTTGTATGCTTGGATGGCTCAATTTGCTGAACACGATATTAAAGCATATGACTATCACAGAAAATTGATATTCCAATCCCGTGAAATACTGGTTCCATCAATTATCGAGAGCTTGAAAGTTCCGTCAGAGAACTACTGGCCAATCACGTGTGACCCTTCCAAATTTGGCATGAATACGCCAGTTTTTGTCATTACTTATGTCAGGATCACATCTTTGGTTTCAAAAGTTCGTCAGCGGACTTTCACATTATAGTGTCTCGCCGTTATCTTTTGATGCGCGATGATCCTCAATTTTGCTTCTTCCTGTTTCTTATTAACATGGTCGAGTGCTTCAACAGTAGCTTCTCATTTTCTTCTTGATTGACGTGTATTCATTGATGAGTAGGGAATTTCAGCTTTATTGGGATCATAGTTTCTAAATCGTACGGTAAAGTGAAGATTGTGCGACCAACCATAGGTTTATGTGTTGTTATGACAGCCTATAGTGCAAGTGGAAGCAAATTAACCCAGTTGTCTTTAGCTTTGATGAGACGTTTTTGGATGGTGGACTCAATGAATTTATTCACCTCTTCCACTTGCCTATTTTTCTATATATGTGCTACTATGGAGAAACTTTTCTTGATTTAGAATCGCTTATAGAAGTCTTAGAACTTGACACTTTCGAATAGAAGTTTCGATTATTGGTTATGATTTTTTTTGTTATACTTCAAATGTGCAAATGATATTTTTAGTCATAAAATTAACCACTTTCTTTTTTGTAATTGTGTCCAGCGGTTCCACTTCGGCCCATGTTGTGTAGTAATCCTATTGTATTTTTGCTTTTTCATTTGCTACTGGAAACATACCAAAGAGATCGATGCCTCCATATAACGAAAAATAAAAGGCTAATTATTTATATCAAATCAAATAAGGGGGCTTTTGGTATTTTGGAAAACCTTTGACATCAATCATATCGCCTGGCATAATCAGTAGCTTCTTTGATCAAATATGGCTAAAATTACCCATATTGCATCACTTTTTTGGGAAAAATATTTG
The DNA here is from genome assembly GCA_030737875.1 of Allium sativum. Taxonomy (NCBI): domain Eukaryota; kingdom Viridiplantae; phylum Streptophyta; class Magnoliopsida; order Asparagales; family Amaryllidaceae; genus Allium; species Allium sativum. Next base: position 879,378,589 of record CM060919.1, on the reverse strand, counting down.
CTCTTCAAAATGGTCAACACAACTGCCATCTGTTAGAACTTCACCTCTTGATTTTAATGACAAACAGCTGTATAGTCAAATGTTATCAATTTATCTAAACATTTGCAGATACAAAAGATGTGAAGATTGTTCTTCATCTATGAAATCATTCCATTAAGAGAAAAACTCGAAGAACACTCACGAAATCGATGTAAGCATGATTTATTCGAGTATAATGTGTCATAGATATCTTGTACATTCTCTCTTGAACAAGACACACGCATGCACAAATATTTACATCTATAAAGAAAAGAAATAATCATTCATATACTTAGTTAAATGTCTAACTATATAGAATGGACATCTGAATCTATAGATCCGACATTCGACATGCAATGCACGCATGTATATTTACATGTGTCAAACGTATGAAACAATGGTCAGATGTCTAACTTATTTCTCGGGATACCATTCTGAATCTTATCAAACATACGAGTTTCAAATCAGACGTCTGAACTTAGTTCTTAGTAATTTTCTTAACCTAAGTCAAATATTTAACTTGTATAACCAGACGACCTTTTAGATAACTGCTAAATATAAAAAGGCGCTTTAGTTTCTCTTCCTCTACCGCATCTCTTCACCAACAGTTACAACCTATGATCAAATATAATAATTCGAAGAGTTGTATTATTGATTATAACTATTGATCAGTTATATATACATGTTGTTTTCATGAAGATTGATCATCTAATTCCATTCTTTATTTCTATATACATATATTCTCTAAAAGCACCGAAGCATTTAATTACTTTCATATTCATTTGCCATCACTATCAAAGCTCTTTCCTGCATGTCTACGTACACTCACGAAATACACTCGAGGGAGATTATATAAAAAATTATAATGGAAGGAAATATCTATATTTATTGAAAATAAGTTTGTCAAGAAAGAAAGTTCGTATAAGCCTATTCGTTCGAATGAAGCGAGGGTTTGTTATTTAGTGAACCGAAGGGGAGCTTTGGGATTGGATGTAGGACGTGAAGTTGGAACTAGTATAAACACTATGGCGTAATCATTTTTATTTCTCTACTTTTTATTCTATGCATTTTTCTTTATATACTCATTATCGTATTACACATCATACATAAGTTATCACGATGCTAGTGTACACTTTCACCTTTGCGTACCTCCATGAGAATCCGTTCGGCTTTGCTCCGATTACACATCATAGGAGTATCATCGAGAATGTGAATCCATAGACTTTTCCGGAGGAGCTTGTTATGTTAATTTGGATCTCTAGGGAAGGCTCGTTTGGCCAAGTCTTTGTTGGCGTCATCGATGAGTTTAGATCATCGGTAATCTCTAGAATCCACTCTACATCCATATCATTGATGCTCGGGGTCACTAGAATTTTGATCGATATAAATTTGAGAAGTTGTGCTTCACTGGAACTAGCATATTTAGATAAGGAGTCAACTTTCATATTCTCTTCTCCGGGGATACGAGTAATGGTGTAATGCTCGAGCTCATTGAGTAATTATCAGGTCTTCTGAAAGTAAGGGGCCAGGTTTTCCCTCTTTTTCTAAAAATTATCTTCAAACCCGGAAGATAACAATCTGTAAACCACTAAAGATTTGTAGGGCTTGGATTCCAAATTCTTTTTCTATCTTTAATCCTGCAATTAATGCTTCATATTCTACTTCATTGTTTGTGATGGTAAATCTCAATCTAAAACTATAGCAAATGTCACGTCCTTCGGGAGTTTCAAGTATGACTCCATCTCCTAAGTAGTAGTCTTTCATTGCATCATCAATAAATAGTATCCATTGTGTGACCATAGTAGACGTCTCTTCTTCCTTTCCATCAATAATAGTGAATTCTACAATACAACTACCTCGTGGGTGCTTGTTGATTTCCCTTCGTGAGCGATAAGCCATATTGTACTAACTTAACTTGATATTCCAATTTAACAATCATCCCAAAGTCTCAGAGAGAAATTGCACCTGCTTCATAGGTTAGTCAGTAATCACCTTTTGGGGTGAGCTTTGAAGTATGGTCGTAATTTTCCTATAGCTATCAATAAACAATAGGCAATCTTTTCTAGTTTTGGGTAGTTCTTTTCTACACTTGTGAATCATTGTTGACGTAGTACACCTGGTTTTAATGTAAGCCACCTTGTGTATGGGTTCCTCACTCAATGTACAAAGAGATTCAATAAATTAGATCTTCGTCGTAGCTTGGAGAGCATCAGAGGAATATCCACATTTCTAAGTAGTTCTTCGAATGTTGCTTGATATTCAAGGGCTCGTTCGAAATTCTTTTTCTCTTTCTTCAGTGCGCCAAAGAAAGGTACGCATCTATCTGTGGAATTTGAAATGAAATCGCTCAAAGGTGCGATCTTCTGTCAGTCTCTGAAGATTCTTCTTATTCTTCAGGGCTTCCACATTCTTTATTGTAGTGGTTTGAATTAGACAGGACTCAATGTGCCTTGCATGTACGATTAATCCGAGGAACTTTCCAAATGCAACACCTACAGAACATTTCGGTGGATTCGAATTCATTCAATAGTTTCTTAGTACTTTGAAAATCTCAGCTAAGTCATTCGTGCAATTTCCCGATGCATGAGATTTCAATAACATGCCATCAATGTAGGCCTCCTTTGTCTTCCCAATTTGATATTTAAGCATCATGTATACTAGACGCTGGTAGGTAGCTCCAACGTAATGACATTACTAGGTAATAGTATAGTCCCAGACAAGTCATGAAAATCGGGTTTTCCTAATTTGGCCTATGCGTCATAATTCTATTATATTTTAAGTAAACATCCTATTATATTTTAAGTAAACAACCATGAACGACAGCGCTTTGTGTCCTGTCGTTGCATATGCAAGCTAATCGATTCTAGATAATGGAAAGTTATCCATGGGGAAGGATTTGTTAAAATCCGATCAATTCACATAGACTCATCATATTCTATTTCATTTCTTCATAAGCACGAGATTCGATACCTAATCTGGTATGTCATATCCCTTATAAACCTATTCTCCAATACCCTATCTACTTCATCTTTCAAAGCAGTCAATCTTGTTGATCCCTTACTATGCCTTTTTTACTTAATTGAGGTGAAGTAGGGATCGACTTTCAACATTTGGCTCGCTAACTTCTGCAGGATTCAGCACATATCAGTATGAATCCATGACAAAAAATCTAGGCTGGTTCAAAGAAAAGAAATTAAATCCCTCTGCATCATTGCACTGAGTTATGATCTAATATGCATTACTCTAAATGGACACTTCATTCATACAGGAACAAGCACAATGGTTTCATCTAGTGCTACCCGATTGTCCTTTCTATGGTCCACAATCCTATCAAAGCAATTATGTTTCTTGAGGCAGAGGCTCTTCCGTAGTTGCTATGCGAAGGGCTCATGAACGCGGAGGGACCTACTATATTATTCCCCTTTTCTTTCTTCTTTGCTTCTCTTAATTTGGAGTTATTAATCTCTCGTGCCATACTCTAGTTGCTCTTCATGACTCAAACCATGTTTTTTGTAGGAAACTTCATTGTTATACACCACAGAGACATTGCAATTCTGAAGTCCATCAAGGCATATCTCTCTAGGAAAGTATTGCAGGAAGGAGCTTCATCCATAAAAATAGAAGTTTAGATCAACATCGCTCTCTTTTCTCCTTTACCCAACTCTGCATGCAAATTTATCGTCCCGATTGGCTATTTTGGCTCATTGGCAAATCCTTGAATTTCTAGTTGACAAGGTGCTACATCATTCATAGAAAGTATCAATTGTTCAAAGGTTTTGTGTAACAGGATATTTACGGAATTTGCTCTCTTGATCAGAACTCTCCTAAGTATTGTCCATTATATTCCTATTATTACAACCATTAGACCAAGAGTTGGGACTTCGATACCTTCTGAATTTCTTTCTCTAAACATAATATCATCATTAAACGTCCATTGTTGATTCAGTGGTGTTCCATCTTCAACAACTACACAACTTTCTACTCTCGATGCATACTTATGTGCGTTCACATATCTTTCCATCATTAAATCTAGGAGCGTAGTTATTAGGTTCTGGATGGTTCGCCAGAGTCATTTGCCTTTTCATGGTAGGTGATGGGTGAAACACACCCACACCCCTTAACGTCGTGCATATAAGGTTGCGCTAAGGTTTATGAAGCGCTTAGGTATAAAGTAACAACACATAGACTAAAATTCACAAGACAAAAATATAAATCACAACGGAAACTTTAAAACAACATTTAATAAAGCAAGTCAAACCATAGTGCTTACTACATTTTCAAAATACCAAATAGTCATCAACATAAACCAATCACATTGTCTTATGGAAAAACATAATATCATAGTACATAAGTAAAACCATCCCTCTCAATGTCAACACCATAATCAGAAAACGAGAAATGAACCAATATATGAATCTGAAATGAGTCTGCATCCAAGATGAACTGAAAAATCAAGAATCACTGTTGAGATCCTCCACCCTGCGAACTTGGGGGGGGGGGGAGGAAGAGAGAAAGAGAAAACAAACTAGGTCAGACATACAACAAGTGAGTTCTAGTCATTTCTAGCATGAGCATAAGTTAAGGAAACATTAGACATATGAACAATTATAAGGACATAAAGGTATAAGAGTAGTAAACAAAATTAAGCATGAATAAAGATTGACTTCTTATTTATATCTAAGATTGTTGCAAAAACTTACCAAAGATATAATAATTAGCCTTTACCTAATTTCTACCCATCGATCGACTCCTATAACCACAATGTGATAACATATGCCAGCTATGGAACTCGAGGTTATCAAGCCCAATCCCATCAACTAAAAGGACATAGCCATTAATCACAGGCGTTATAGCGATTTATTTTTTCCAATCGGCACGGTGTACGCTTATCGTCCCGCCGGAACACGCCCTTACACACCTGGTTTGGACCTCTTACTATCCAGTCCAGTAAAGCGTTCTCTCGCCTCTACCTAGTGTGGACCTCCATAGATGATAATAGGGATACTACCTGATACAGGTCCCTAACCAAATATGCAATTGATACAAGTCACCACTAGACTTGGTCCCCATTTATTTTTCTATTAAGCCACTTAGTTTCTCCAATTAGCCCCATGCTGCCGGAACGGACCTAAACTATAATTTTGTTATTTTATTATGCCTCTTATTTTTCCTAATCAATCCCAAGCTGCTGGAACAAACCTAACCTACGAGCCACTTATTTTCCCCAACCAGCCCCACGCTGCCTCAACGGACTCCTACTGCAATTTTATCATTTTATCAGGCCTCTTAATCTCCCCAATCAGCCCCACGCTGCTGGAACAGACTTAAACTACGAGTCACTTATTTTCCCCAATCAGCCCCACGCTTCCGGAACAGACTCCGCTACCTTAGCTTATTAATTTAATTTAACACAATTTAAGTTTATTAATAAGCCCAACATAGACTCATGTTATATTCTCAGGTTGTATTAAACATTTCTAATTAATGTTTATCCTTTTTATACAAGACAAATCCACATTACTTAGTTTTCAACAAAGTTAACTATTCCAGTTTATATGTTTGCTTGTTCTCCAATTACATATTAAGTTTTATCCCACATTTACAGTACAATACGGATTATAATATTTAATCAGTTCTAACATACCCAATTATCCATTTTCATTCAATTCCAATATTGGTTCAATTTTAATGCAATATTAACGATAAAGGCCTAGGCTCAACGCTTAAAGAAAAAGGGAAATGGTCTAGGCTACTCACAAAGCCTAGACTCAAAAATAAACAAAACAAATAAAATATGGCATAACCCGAACTGTAAATAAAACCACAACATAGAAGGGGATATGAGAAGGAGAATTACCTATAAACAGTAAATATGGAAAGAAATAAGCATAGATAGTAAATAAATTACAGTAACTTCATAGAAAAACTAAACGCATAAATACTGTAAATAAATGTAAACATTGAACTTGCAAATTAAAACTATCTAACTGTCCAATTTTTCTTCACAATTTACTAGTATAGAAATCACATAAAAACTCATAGATCTAATGAGGAGAGCTTCTCCTGTGGCCTTTATTATTCCAGCAGAACCTCCGTCTCTAAAAGTATTTATAAAAATAAATATTAAAAGTATAGAACTTCTTTATCCTAGTAAAATTTTAATTATTTGACCCTTCCTAATTTTAAGGATAGGCGTGGGTAAGAAGAAGATAGAGAAAGAATGGATGTGAAAAAATGAGAGTGGCTCTACTGGTTTATTTAAGGGTTTACTGGGTGTCCTCAATCATCCAGATTTAGGATTAAAAATTGACTAGCAATGTCACTGGACCAATCAGAAAGCGCCATGTCAGCCTTTGGTTCAAAATGAACCAATAAAACAAAGCCAGCTCAGAAATTAATGTTCGAACAATATTAATACATGCATGCCAAGGCACGCTAAATTAGCTTCCTGGATTGACCCAACCGCGCCTTTTGTCGACTTATGTTCGATCCAAGTTGGCTTCGATCGACACAGTGTCGACCCAAGTGGGAGTGGGTCATTCCAGGCAATTGTTTACCTAGTATAGTTTTATATTTATGGTTTTTAACTTATCTTCTTTAATTCATAACTTATTCTTATTAACTCTTTTTTCAGCAAACCAAGTTTCTATTTTCATCAGAAAATCACAATGGGCCCAATGGTGTTAGTCCCGTTGTCCAATTCTAAAGTTTATTCTGATTAATAATTATTATATTACCCTTTTCTATTTAATAACCGTTTATTAAACTTCGAGGTGATACATTCTCCCCTCCTTAAAGGATTTCGTCCTGAAATCTCCAGGCAAGAAAAATAATATAAATATTTTCAACCATTACCTACACCCATCTACTCAACTATCAACCACTGGCATCCATTGTCCTTAGATTCTCTAATTTCGTGAACATATGCTAAAGGTGTAGTGTATATGCCCCTAAGCTAATGCAAAAATCAGATGGTCCACTGATTCAGTTGGCCTCCTTAATGCAATTTCATGTCTATGTCATGCATCTGATATGTATGCAAAGGAATCCTAATAAAATATATAACTCTATACGTGTGCAACAATCATTCATCAAAATGCAACATCCAAGTGATGATTCAACCAATTTTCATCCATGTTTAAAATAAATTAAAAATGTACACACATTCATATGTAATTATGTAAGTCTCCTAGTTTGTCAATCGCTAACTAGTTCCTAGTGTGTATATATGCATCCACTGCATCCACTATCAAACACTTGCATCCACGTGAATCTATTCGACCATAATATGTTCTGTTAACATGTTTTAAACCTTACCATTCATAATCTTATACCTAAAACTTATAATTTGAACAATAGGAAAAATAGATTCAAATTCAAAGCTTAGGAAAGGATTAAGAGCGTACTATCAAAGAGAAACAAAAAGAAGCATGAATCCTATCCTTTGGCTCCTAAGTAGCATCATCGCCATCCTCTCTCTATTGAATCTTAACAGGCTTGATTACCTTATTCTGCAACTTCTTCACCTTAGATCCTAGTATCCGTGTAGGAATTCATCTTACCGATGCCTCCCTCTCTGCCTCAATCCCCTCTAGGGTATTCGGCTCCATCACTGCCGCAGAGTCATGCAGGCACTTTTGCAAGTGAGAAATATGGAATACACCATGAATTCCTACCAATCTCTCTGATAGTCTAACCCTATAGGCTATTTGACCTATCCTCTCTACTATAAGGAATGGCCGTACGAACCTCGGCGCCAACTTCCCCACTGAGCCAAACTGAATAACAGTCCTCAAGGGTGACACCCTAGGAAAACCATGTCCCCTATCTCGAACTCTAAGTTAATCTTCTATTGATTTGCATACGACTTCTGTATGTCCTGAGTCTCCTTCATCCGCCTTCGAATCAAATCTATCTTATCTGAAGTCTCCCTAACCATTTCAGTCTCCCTAACCATCTCATTCTCCCAAACCATCTCAGGCCTAAGTAGAATTATATCTGTGGACTCCCACCAACAAGTAGGTGATCTGCATGGTTGTCCATACAATGTCTCTAAGGGAGCCATACCTATACTCGTTTGGTAGCTGTTATTATACGTGAATTCTACCAATGGAAGATGCTCCTCCCAAGTCCCTCCAAAGTCCAAGATACGCAATCATAATAAATCCTCAAGAATCCTATTAACCCTCTTTGTCTGTCCATCTATATGAGAGTGATAGGTAGTGCTAAGTCGTAGTTGTGTCCCTAATGCCTCCTGCAGGCTCCTCCAAAACTCGTTGGTAAAGATGGGGTCTCTATCACTAACAATACTAGAGGGAACTCAAAGAAGTCGGACAATCTCTCTAAGATACACTGATGCCAACCAAGATGTCGTCCACTTACTCTTAACCGGGATGAAATGAGCGCTCTTAGTCAACTTATGGACTATAACCCAAATACTAGTTTTGCCCTTCCTTGATTTGGGTAACCCATTTATGAAGTCCATAGAGGTACTCTCCAACTTCCACTATGGCACATCTAGAGGTTGAAGCAATCCACCCGGTTTCATTTGCTCATCCTTCACTCTTTGACAAGCCATACATCTAGCCACTTACTCCGCTATGTCCTTCTTCATCCCTATTCAATGAAAGATCTTTGTCATGTCTCTATTCATCTTATCACTTCCTAGATAGATGGTCATCCGAGAGTGATAGGACTCCTCTAAACCGATCTCAACAAATCAATTCAAGGAACACATAATTTCCCAACATAATGTAGCCACCCTCTCTCATCCACTGAATACCTAGCAAGGTGACTCGATGTGTCTCCTCTACTGAGTTGGTCCATGATATCCACTAACTACTGATCCTCTCACTGACTGGATCCAATGCACTCTAAGTGAGTAGGTCATACTTCCAAGTTCCAATGCTGCCAATAATCCTGGTGTATAATCTGTAGATGGCCTAAAATCGAATGACGAGATAAACTCCATCATTCTACGAACAATGGACTCAAAGTCATGCTCTGCCTACTCAGTGCATCCGCTACTACATTCCTCATCCCTAGGGTATATGATATATCAAAGTCATAGGATGCCAGAAACTCCATCCAGTGTTGTTGTCGCAAATTAAGATCCTTTTGCGAAAACAAGTACTTGAGAGTCTTATGGTCGGCGTATAGCTCAAACCCCTTACCTAATAAATAATGCCTCCAAGACTTAAGCGCAAACACTATCTCCGTTAGCTCCAAATCGTGGGTAGGGTAATTCCTCTCATGTACCCTCTGATGTCTATTCACGTAACAGACAACCCTACCCTCCTGCATAAGCACCGCACTTAAACCTGTGCTGGAGCCGTTGTGAGAGTCTTCTTCAACCTCAAGAATGCATCGTTGCAATTAACATCCCAAACAATACTAGGTTTTTCTTCGTAACGCGGGTAAGTAGAGCTAAGATCAACGCAAAATCCTTAATGAACTTCCGACAGTATCCTGCCAAACCTAGAAAGCTCCCCACCTCTTTCGCATTCTTAGGGCTTTCCAATCCTGCACTGCGACAACCTTAGCGGGACCCACCGTTATACCTTTTCTAGAGACAACATGCTCTAAGAACCTCACCTACTTCCGCTAAAAATGGCACATAGAGAACTTCGCCTTCGGCTGATATGCATAGAGAGTATAAGGGACCTCTCCCTAGTGCAAGGTGTGCTCATCCTCGACCCTCAAGAACACCAAGATATCATCAACAAATACTACTACGAACTTATTTAGGAACTCCCTAAGTACATAACTCATCAAATCAACAAAATACGTCAGTGCATTGGGTAGCCCAAAAGGCATAACCAGTCACTTAAAGAACCCTCTGGAGTCCTAAAGTAAGTCTTATCTATGCGATCATCCGCCACCCTCAACTGATGAAAACTTGTAGGCAAATCTAACTGCGAGAAAATTGAAGTGCCTACCCATTGATCGAACAAATCATCTATTTGAGAGAATGGGTGTTTATTCTTCTTCGTGAGCTTGTTCAATTCTCTGTAATCCACACATAAACGAAGAGAGCCATCTGCCTTAGTCGCGAAGACGACTAGTACTTCCACTCAGAAATACTCCATCTAATAAAACCTTTCTCGAACAACTCATCCACCTTCTTACCAAGCTCCATCCTCTCCCTCAGAGCCATGTGCTGCACTGGCATTGCAACAAGCTTAGCATTATCCACCAGGTATATCAAAAAATCAATCTCGCGCCTAAGAGGTAGCCCTTTCACCTCCTCGAATACATCCAGAAAGTCTCTAACTATGGGAACCAAACTGAGATCGCCTATAGAAGCAATTAAAGAATCCAAGAAACTAAGCATGACTCCGTGGGTCGCAAGAAATCTCGAGAGTCCTACCATGGCACGTCAAAAGCCTCACAACCTTTCTCTTATAGTCAAGGATGACGCCATACATGGCCAACCAATCCATCCCTAGGATAATCCTGTAACCTATAAAACCTAGTACATATGCATCACAATCAAACTCGACTCCAAAAATAGAAATCTTCAAACTCCTACACATCATAGATAGGTGAGTTGTACCTCCTATGGGGTTTGAGACAACTATTGGAACAAAAACTTTAGTAGTTTCTAAGTGCAGACTATCAACAATAGAACTGGATATGAAAGAATGAGAGGCACCAAAATCAAACAAGGTCCAAATTGGAAAGTCGGAAAATGAAATGAAACCTTCTACAGTGATGTTCCTACCTCTGTCATGACTGCTACCATCGGTCTAAGTCGCCTCAAGCGCATGAACCTGTGCTCCGGATGAACCTGCTCCCTTTCCCTGCCACCGAGGGCACTGCCTGCTATAATGTCCTGTATGTCCGCACTAAAAGCGAGCACCATTCTTAGCTATCTTCTTTCTATCTTTGACGAAGTGCCCATCATGCCACACCTTCACTTCCTCCTTGATTTGTGTTTTATCCGGCTTCTCTCCTTTTTTTCTTTTCACCTTACTTGGGCTACCACTTTTTCTTTCCAATACCTATATTACTCACCTCAGTCTTAGCCTCCTGCGTACTCTTCTTTCCATCCTCTTGCATAAGAGACATCTCTACTAGGGCCTCAAAAGTCGCACTCATGGGAATGTGTGTCAGTTCTAGTCCTTGTAGGGGTTGGTTCAGACCCCTCACAAACCTTAATCCCTTCTTATGCATAGTATTAACCAGATCTAAGCCAAATCTAACCAACTAATTGAAGCTATTCACATACTCATTAACCGACATGTCACCCTGTCTTGGACTCAAGAATCTTTCCATGCATCCCTTTTTCGGCTTGTGATAAGAACTTTTTCTCAATCTTATCCTTGAACTCATCCCATGTCCTTACGGCTTGCTCCGCCTCGATCACATCCCGCCAGTAAGATGCCTCTCCTTTCAATTGATAGGCGGCCAACTGAATCCGCCTCCTGTCGTCAAGCTCCAATAATTCAAATACACAATTGGTCTATCTAATCCAATTACGGGCATCAACAAAACTCTTCAATCCAAGAAATGGTTTGCCTTCCATAGCAGAAAAGTCCTTACAGAGCTTAGAAAAAGTAGTCGTTGGTTTCGATGGGACTACCGCAGCTACATTTGGAGGTTGGGCATTTCCTTGCCCTTAGGCGAATGACGTAGCTTCAATATACCTACGGAACCATGTCGGGATGGGAATACCCTCTGGAAAGTTGGAAGCCCCGGACATGCTGAAAATGAAAAGAGTCAAGGATTCAAAAAGGAATCAAGCAAATATTGTAGTTGACTTAAGGGGTTATTTTTTGAAAAAAGTTTTACATAGAAATACTTCACTTTTGAAAACACTTTTTCTAAAAAAAATCTCTGATCTTGTAGCCTTAGGCTCTGATACCAAATGAAATACCATACACCCCTTAACATTACCCACATAAAGTTGTGCTAAGACTTATGAAGCACTTAGGTATAAAGTAACAACACTAACATTCACAAGATAAAAATATAAAACACAGCGGAAACTTTAAACAACATTTAATAAAGCAAGTTAAATCACAGTGCTTATTACATTTCTAAAGCAGCAAATAGTCATCAACATAAAATCAAGTACAATGTCTCGTGGAAAACCATAATATCATAGTACATAAGCAAAACCTTCCCTCCTAATGTCAACACAATAATCAGAAAATGAGAAATGAACCAATACATGAGTCTGAATCCATGCTGAACTGAAAAATCAAGAATCACAACTGAGACTCTCCACCTTGCGAACATGGGATGGTGGAAAGGAAGAGAGAAGAAAAAAAAAACCAGGCCAGACATACATCTAGTGAGTTCTAGTAAGTTCTAGCATGAGCATAAGTTAAGGAAGCATTGGACATATGAATAGCTATGAGGACATAAGACATAAAGGTATAAAAGCAGTAAACAAGGTTAAGCACGAATAAAGATTGGCTTCTCATTCATATCCAAGAACGAGTAGCAAATATCTCGATCTGTGCAAGTGGATTCGCAGGAGGTGATGGTTTTAAGTATTTATATAATTGTATCATTATTGATTATTCCGTGTGACATTGTGGAGCCTTGACAATGTTCTGTGTATTGTTAGAGACAGTGTATCGGTTGAGTTTATTTACTTCTTATATAAACTCTGTTGTTACTCTGTATAACTATATGAACCTGTATACTCTGATTATGTGGTTTGTATAGTTATTACTGTCTTGCCCATTTTATATCTATGATTTGATTATTATATGTTACCTGATGCATTGTGAGGTATACGATAGGTTCTGTGATCATGTTTATGTTTTATTCTCTTCTTTCTCTTCGATTCCCTTTCTTCTTTCTTCTTTATCTCCCTTTCTACTATTTCTTTCTCTTGAAGGCAGCTTTACATCGATCAGGTGTTGTGCAGCGCGGATTTTTAGTACCGAGCACCGTTGTTGTATGGCAGGTCATCACAGTTGTTATTAGAGCTTAGGTTGCTTTGTTTAACCTAAACAATGCTAGTTTGAGAGTTAATATATACGAGAGTATACGCATTTGTATATACTTTGGTTTTCAAATCTATATATTAGTAGTATATACAATATAGGTTGTTTTGCACATGAGTGCCATTGGAATAGTATTCTCTATTAGCGACTGATCATTCTAATCTTGGAAGATCTAGTGAATGAGAAATACTTCTAATTATTCCGCCTTTGGAGTTGAAAGTTTGGCAGAATCGAGAACTACTAGTCTCGATTTACAGTTTTGTTCTCAGTAATGGTATGATCCATTATCTGGGATTCCTTAGAATATCTAATTAGTCATGGATCTCAAGCCCGACGAGTCAAATAAGTCGCGTTGTGTGGATGCTTGTGTGTCCATGTAGCATACCATTCCTTTGAACATAATTGACTGTTTTAGTACGAGAGCTGTTTGGGTTTTCCTCAACGATTTGGAGTTAGAGTTGAATGAATTAGGAATTTACTCCTAAAAGACTCCAAGATTGAGCCTGAATTGATCGCGAGTCTTTATCGTTTCGGGTACTCGAAATTGATTCTCTTAGGACCAGTTCACTTCGAGGTGGTTTTATATCCACTTCTTAGTAGTTGAAGAGGGTTCGCCGATTTAGGCGATATGTTGTGTTGGAGAGTATGGCTAAGTTCGGTGTGATATCAAAGTAAGGTTAATTCCCTTCTTTGTTACTCCGAAGTTTAGAGTTCATGGTTGGGTTGTGGGGTTGACTCAAAGGGTGGTTATTTCATTTCGAGGGAATGTTTATTGGAGGAGTCGATCAAGTAAGCTCGTGAAGTTCGAGCTTGTTCCCATTATAGAATTCATCCTACTTTATCATGATGAATCGTGAAAATTTACATCTTGATTGTCGTTCCCATTTCACGGAGTGCTTCCTCGATGAAGTGGGAAATAACGACATCAACATTCGATATATGTTCCCATCAACGGTGTTTCCATGCATATTTTAGTTTGACGTTGAGATTTCGTCGTTCAATTTGATCTTTTGATTTATGGATGGTATGAGATTAGGACTCATGAATCGATTTATCTCTCCTAATTGTGACTTACCATGTCGAGGGCCTGGTTAAACTATGTATGTGTCTAATATCCCGTGTTTGGTCACTAGAAATTAATACTGTGGATGACTGTAGAATCCATAGTGATTAATTTTGGGCCTCAAGGTAGGGGAGTGTGACGACATAGCTAGTCTATTCTTGGTTGTATACACAGTTCGTCAAAACTTAAATTCATCAAGCCATGGTTGCATATTTGCTAAATTGGTTGCTTGTTGATTGTTGAACTTAACTGGACTTAATCTTTGAGTCACAAAGTTCAATTACTAGAAGAATACAGAATATCGGTGGTAGTGAGAGGTTGTTAGTGACGATAGACGCCTAGGACAATGCGACGACCCCAAATCCCCGTTCTATGGTGGCAAGGGTAATCTTTGGAATATAACACATAAACAAATAACAACAGAGCAGAAATATATCATTACACCAGATAATTTACAACAGAATACACTGGACAAACATAATCATCAGAGTTACATAGTATAATAGGATCATACTTAACAAAAAAATACAATTCAGCTTTATATAAAATGTCTACAACGGAATCAAACATAATATACATAATAGGAGCTGAACAGCATAAAAAGAAAGAAGTGATAGAATCCATCTTTAGCTCGATAGCTATCCAGATAGAGCCTGCTAAAACCTGAATACAAGGCTGCCCGTGTAGAAAACAGGGCGCCCGAGTTTGCAAGTGAAACAAACTACGAGTCAGTCATGGGACTGGTATGAGAAATCTACTTAACTTATTTAATAATAAGGCCAATCACAGAACCACGCCGCTAACGCGGAATGGGTTTATTCCATTGGATTGCCAGTTCTTAAAACAAGTAAATCGTTTAAAACATCGCAATGATTTTTACAAAAATGAAGCCATTATAAGACTCAGTTCCCATCACACAATGCAACACAAACCCGAGGATAGAGTTTTTACCTTACAATGGCCAAAATATGCATGATACGTATAAAACAAAAGCATTTGATATTATTACTGGTGTTTATATGTTTCAAAAACAATTTCAATCATAAATATTAATCATAGACAGCATAAATGCTCCATACCACTGTATCGCCATATATAGGTTTACAATCAAAACCACACGATGTCATATTTGGAAATTGGATTTTCGTCATGAACCAAGGCAAGGGATCGTCCTTACCGCTTCGAGACTGTCTAGACCGAGCCTTAGGCAAGTACTCAGTCAAGCCTTGGATCGTCAGGGCCGGTCCATACGGAGTGGATTAAATGCCTGAACACTGCGTTTCCTCGCCCTATGGGGGTGTAAACTGGTCATATCCCGACCAAACTATCGGCCCCGGAACGACCGATATAACCGAGGCGCCTCGCTATCCATCATCCACATAAGTAATACGTCAGGATTTGCAAAACGCTGATACCACTCCTAGCTAGAAGGAAACGCATGTCTTCCCTGAAGTCCTCTCCCGTTTCTGGTTCATACCGGGGTGTAAGGCCCGCGAATCAACGCCAAACACAAAGCTAGTTATTTAAAGCCCTGCTTTGATCATCAACCATAAGACTCTGCTTTTCAACAAAATCCTTGATCACAGCAACTCTGTATGCCACATTGTCAATCTACAATGTCAGGCACACATCCATTTACAAGTCCGTTCTGGGTCTGAACGAAACCAGAGGCACCTTATTCCTCATCCCATATGTCCAATACAGGAGAGAGGTCCTCGCACATCCGAACGATCGACAAGTATGTCCGGACAACCACCACTGTAACCCCTTCAGGGCAGCAACTCCCATCAAAGGCATCGGTAGCCATCCATTCGATGTGAAGATCATCGATCTTGCACCGCCTTCATATCTTTGATTTCTAATCGTCGACTAATTATTTGAAATGAGATTTAACTCGGCTTTTTCAAATAATTCATGTATAATTAGAATTCAAATATATTCTCCATGGTTAAATTATTTGACATCCATAATTCAGTTCATTAATGTAACTTTCATGTCAAACACATTCAACCATCAAATATCCAATAAATCTAGTAAATTCGGTTTATTTCCATTCCATATCGTTTATAATATTTTATAACAATTTATCTCTATTTTTATTTATTTAAATATAGCCAATTTATTCAAACGACGCTTCAGGCCATAACGCGGCCATGGCGCTATTTTTCTTCAGATTTGATTTACATATATCTGAAAATCAAACCGTTGGATCTTTACAAGTTTTATATCATTGGAAAGATCTTTTCAAAGCGGGCCCAATGGTTTCGGTTTCGGGAAAATCCGATGGTCGAATCTTCCGGTACAATCGTTTAAAATCACGATTTCAAAACACGAACTGCAGCATCATTATTCGATTTATTTTAATTATATTTATTTATATATATATAAATATAATTCATTCTTCGATTTGCAAACCATTTTCATTTCATATATGTGACAAAAATAAGATTTTTATCCGACAAATATTTATTTCAACACCTAACTATTTTTAACACTTTATGTATATAATAAAAATGTAATTTTTATCATCAAAACAATTTATTTCAAAACATGAATATTTTTAGCGATTCATATATATAATAAAAATGTGATTTTTATTGTTAAAACAATTTATTTCAAACATGAATGTACACTTCGTTCATACAATAAAAATGTTATTTTTATCGTTCAAACAATTTATTTCAAACATGAATATTTTCCAACACATGAATATATTTTAATACATGAATATAAATCAAACGCATGAATATTTCAAAAAAAATCGGCAGCATAATTGCAGGGGGTTTAAAACTGGCACCGTCCCGAGTACGGCTCCTCGCACTACCTTATGCCTCGCGGCGTTCCCTAAGGGTCTTATCGTTATAATCTAAATATTTCGATCATTTTCATATCACAATGGATTTTTCCACCAACAATTCCAATTTTGTTTCAACCACAAACAATCATTATCAACCATTCGCATTTATCAACCAAATTTCACGTCAACCAAAATCCAAACAATCACAATCAATATATATCGTCCATGGTCTGTGGACGAGGGGAGTGTATATATATATGTATAGAAATATATTTCAATTTCATTTCAACTCACATATGATTTTTACAACGTATATATAACTTATACATCGCACATATAATTTATACAACGCTTATACATGAGGTGTACAACGCTTATATAACTTAGACATCGATTATATAATTTATACATCGCCATTCCATATCGTTTATAATTTAGAAATCTCATATTGTGTTCCACTCCTCCAAAAATCGTAGGAAGCTCCAAAAATTCTCTGGTCTCTTATAAAATGTAGAAGACATCCACACGAGTCCAATGTCTCTTGTTTCACTGAATTTTGACAACGTAACAAAAAGATATGATTTTTATAATTTTGCAATGCTTTTATTTGTCGAAATCAGTTAAAATAAACAAAGGTCGTACCTTTCAGCAAATGGTTCCAAACTAGGTTTGGATTTTTCACTCAAACCATGAAGCGATGCGAGGATCGGGCTATGCAGCGTCGAAGGGGGAGGAGTCGTGCCTCCGTGCATGGTGGAGGGACCCACTTCGGTGGTCACAGTCATTATCGGCGGCGTTCGAAAGTCTTCCACTTCCACGAGGTGATTTGACCAAACTAGGGAACGAGGCGAGGTGATTCGTATATGGATTTGAAGAGGAGAGAGAGCTCTTCACAAAGTTCCAAAGGAGCACCTGGTTTTATTGAGTGGATTTTCAGAAATCGAAGAGAGAAGTTTTGATCCTCTTTCCGTCGTGTATCGGGAGGTGTCGGGGAGAGAGAAATGAAGTGGAGAATTATGATTGGCCAATAATATATATTTAATTATTTATTTCCAAAAATACCCCTTTCTCCTTACGAACTCCAATTCAAACCCAACGACTGCTATCCTTAGCTAAATACCCCCATTCCAAACACAATGGAATATGTTTCGTAGGCCCATTCAACTGTTTCAGTCAGTTTTTCTTCAAATTAAAATATAAAACATTCAAATATGGATTTAAACGCACATTTCAATTTGCCGGGGCCACATACTGATTCCAAAAATTCCAGAAAAATAAATCTAGCTATGTTTGAATGATACGGTCCCAACAAAACTAGTTTCATCCAATTTGGAGATCGTTTGAAAAATGGCCATTTTCTGGTCGATCCAAATTGACTGAAATTAACCAAACACATTTTCCTTTTCCACGCTCACATATTAACTCCAAGAGTTATGAAATTTGAAACCTAGCAATAATTTAACATTACGGATCCAACAAAAGTGGTTTCGTTGAAAACGGAGGTCGTTTGCAAAATATCTATTTTCAAGGGCTATATTAAGTCCATAGCGACCTTTTTGAAAATTCATTTGGCCATAACTTTTGATTCCCGCTATGAAATTTCGATTTTTTAGATTTGTTATAAAGATATTCTTAAACAGATTTAAATATTTTTGGTTTCACTAAAATCCGTTTTATTTTGCATCCTATACAATTAGTCAAAGTTCAAATTCAAATTTTCAAACTACCGCGCCATTTCAGGCCTTGTTTTATAATTAAAATAAATTATTTATTTTCCAACATCGATTCAAACAAATACATATATACGTTCTAATTTTCCTCAAAATAGATTTCTTGTCATTATTATTTAAAATAATTCATTTAAGTATTTAAAATTCACTAAAATAGCCAAATTAAAATTTTTAAATTGGTTCTGATTTTCCGAGTTGTTACAGACAATCTCTTCAATAGTGAGTCATCATTGATTTAGCGATAGTCGACTGAGACATAGATCTTCAGTAGGTGAGTCACTTGTGAATGGACGATAGCAGGCTGAGACAGATCTTTAGTAGCAAGTCCTCACATGAGCTTGTTGCTTGAGAGTATCTGGGCACATTAATGAGGTGACCAGGTTGCCACTATGTTTAAGTCGGGTTCTGTAGCGATCTAGTTATGTATGTTCTTTCAGTTGGAAATTCCGAGCGGATTTTACCGATTGCGAATAGTTGATTGGTGCATGCCGATTACAACATTGTACTAGTTGTTTTAATCGTTATTCGTGGTTGGAACGTTCTGACCTACCAGTGAGTCATCATATTTAAGATTGGTTTATTCGCGTTTCACTTTCCATTGAGAAAGTGGAGTTCTTAGGACACGTCATCACGAGAAGGACGCCGATGTGAGTCCTACGAGGGTTTGGATGGTTCGGAAGTTAGAGTTGACCCATGAGTGTATTGGTTTCTCATTTCAACCAAAAACGAGAAGGAGATATTCACTCAGCTGTGTGAGTAGTTGGAGTTTGGGTTTTTTCCGAATGGAAGGTTGTCTGTTTTTGTTGATAACCAAAACCACATGAGAGGTATTCGACTTATGACTTGGAGTCGATGGCGTTAGAGTTTCCTTTTGTAAGTCATAGGCACTATTTATTAGCAAAGGGGTTAGAGTCGTTGATGATGTTGCATCATCGAGATTTCTCTTCCCCGAGAAGTGTTTAACCTTTGCTAGCGGTAATGGTTGAAATTCTTAGCCGCCTACGCGTATGAGTTTCCTATAGGTATGTATAGAATATAAGCTGTTTGTGTGCGTCAAGCTATAGAAGTACCAAGCGATATTTCGATAGTAAATGTCGCCTGTGTTATTATTTGTTATGATTCCATAACTCGAGGTGAGTTAGGGCGGACTCGACCGAAATAGTCTGTTCCATATTAAGGTGGTGTTTTTAGTTTCCAACACCATGAAAAGTGGTTGGTTGCACATTCATTTTTAATTAATGCGATGTCAGCTAGAGATAATTGGATGGGATGTATTGGATAGTTTACTATGATTATTCGAGATTTCTGGTTGGTTTTAGAGAAGTCAATGGTTTGCATTGATAAGTTGCCATGGAAATTAGGAATAGTATGATAACACTCGAGTTATGCATAATTTATTGATGACAGATGCTAGAATTATTATTCTTTATTTTTGAAATGGCATCCAAGTTGTCGAGTCATATATGGATTAAATCTAATATTGGATATTCCTTATTAGTTAGATTAGTATCCTGCATGTTAGGATATGTATGTATGTCACTTTCAATAATTTTTATTATTTTTTCTTATGCATGCTTGATTGATGATGTTTGCATGTTCATTTATATTTATATGATTGTTAGGTATGTAGGATAATTATGTTGTGTATTGTTTATTAGTTGAAATAAATTCCATACGTGACTTGACATGCTCAAGCTAGATAATTCAGTTTATTTAACATGTTTATTTCCTTGTGTCTGTTTCTACCATTGTGTCTAATTCTCTTTGTTGAGTACGTGCCTATGCAGTTGAAGCGCTCAGCGGATCTAATGCGACAGAGGTGCAAATAATATTAGCGGAGATAAAACAAGGAAATAGCGGGATATAGCAGATAAGTATAAAACAATATATAAAACTCATATTTAAAGCTTTTAAAATGCATAAATGATAAATAAATGGAAAACTAACATTCAACTTAAATATAATTAGTACATTCTTAATTTTAAATAGAAGCATGAGCAAATACATGTAAATAAATGTATACTTTTACTTAGGTTGATTAAATTTAATAAAATATTATAGTATTTTAGATTCTGAAAAATATATGTTAAAAAATATGTTTAAAAACTAATTTTATAAATTTTATAATATATAAATGCCATTTTTAAATTCATTTCTTTTATAGATGATATAGTGAAATATAGCTCAAATATGGGGTACATTGGGAATATTGGAATATAGCTGGGTTTAAAGAGAAAAGGCTATTTCAAAGGATATTTGAAAATAGTGCAGCAGTTAGAAATCTGCTACATGATATAGCGGGGATAGGGCGGGATAGTAGTCAGGCATTACATGCACAAGTACATGAACACATACAAAGAAGCAAGTTTTGATTTGTTTGGATGCTAATTCACTTTTATTTGCATCTAAATGCTAATCTTGCTCGAAAAAATGTATGTAGTAGAAGGAGAGTTGTATTTTTTTCTTTGGTGCATTTTTGTGATTTTATGCCCTAGAAATGTGTAGCCACTTTTGGGATTTTTTTCTTCTTTTGTTGGGATCATCCCTGCATGGTGAATTAGTGTTTTACGGATCAAGCCATACAGGAGAAGTACTGCCGAAATTTTCTGTGAATTTTGGCATATTTGGAAAGAAATTCAATATGCGATGCTAAGTTAAATTGTCTTTCAAATATTAAGTTATCACTTTTATCTTCCGACATCAACTTGTTAGAAAATGAGTATACAATTTAGAGGTTTGGCTTAGCTGCATCGATCCATAATTGAATGGTTGTCGAGGGCGTTAAGTGATGATTTGTTTTATGTCGTCACCTTTTCAAGAGTGTTGGGTAGTGTTGAGAATTTCGGGGATGAAATTCTTTAAGGGGAAGAATGTAACAACTCGTATTTTAATGATTGGATATTTAAATATTTGTACTTAAATATTAATCGTCAATTAAGTGGTGGTCCAAAATATGACTTTTCATGTACGATAGAATCTGGACTTGGAACTAATTCCATTAAGTCTAGATAATGGTGAGAACTTTTTAGACTATAGGAATTAATATGTTTCACTATTGGATTTTTAATTGGTAGCTTGGGATCGATTCGTGTACCGATCCAAAACGCTAACTTTCGCGTATGATGGATTTAGGTTTTGTAACCTTCTCCATTAGTCTTGGAATAGACATCAGGCTTCTTTTGAGTATAATATTCAATATGTTTGAGAATTGGGAAATTTTGGGTTTGTTGAATAGTGTTTTGGGTGGAGTTTATAAATATACCTTATCTCCCCAATTTACAATCCAAGCTTTCATATCCTTCATTTATGGACGAAATTGGTTGATTTAACCCGTCCACTTTTAGCTGAAACCTCCAACATGAAAGTTATACATCTCGTTGACCCAAACTCAACGGCATTGACCACTTGTTGATTACGTGCCAGAGTTAATCGAAAATCTCCAAAAACCAACCCATATCTATTTCGTTCTTTTTCTTGTCCTGGCTTCATCATCGAGAATCGACTCTTGGCACTAAAAAGAAAGATGTAGAGGATTGAAAACAGAAGAGATTGGTGCTGGTTTGAGATCAATTGGAATTCATAATAGAGAAATATGTGTTTTAGTGATTTCAATATTTTGGGTTTTTCCGACGAATAGAGAATGGTCGGACGATGACTTTTCTAGCAAAGGTAGCCTAGAGGGAGGCGCTTCAAATGGCGGAGATTTAGTGTCGATTGGAAGTGCGAGGTGCCGGTGGCAGTTTGTCAAAGTTCGGTCACAGGGCGGTTGGAGGAGCAGCAGTGCTGGTGAAGGAGTTGAAGCGGCATCTGGTGGCATGTGGTAGTGGCGACGTTCATTTTAGAGGTAGGCTTAATCCCGATTCGACTATGTCAAACTAGAATGGGGGCCGATCCAGAAAAGTGAGTAAGGATGGTAATTAGCTTTAGCTAATTGTATTTTTAATTACGTTAAGTATATTATTGTTATGACACTTATATCTTTTGCAAATGCTTTTAGCTTTGGTCGCAGTTTCGAGTGTTGGACTCGTATAGAAAAGTTCTACGCTATGGAGCAACTTTACACTAATTTGGTTGTGGTGAGTGATATTATCTCTCATTGTACTGTAATTGATGCTTATGTGTGATTTTTAGCTATAAAATGGAGCATCAAGGATATGGGAGCTTAGTAATTATAAAATAAAAGAGATTGGTAGTAATTTAACTAGATTTGGCATGGATATCACGTGTTTGTGTGCTATTATGCACCATTATATGTTAGTTTGGCACTATCGTTTGACTTGGGCCATTTGGGTGTATATTATACGTTAGGTGTTATAGATAGGTTCTATTTAATCTGTTATGGTCATTTTGGATGCTTGCATGCTAGTATAGGAAACTGTATGACTATTGGTTGCATGGCAGAATTGTTAGCTTAGTTTAGACTAAACATCGTTGTAGGCGATCTAGTATTAGGTAATATTTCCTCCGTTAGAGTTCGGGGTGCTTAACAGTCAAATGCACATGTTGGTGTATCTTGGATTCTTGATTGTATGCACAAGGATGGTATACTAAAACGGGGGAAATATAGTCTCGATGGAGCTTCAGAGCGTATGGTTGGACTCATCGACATAGCAACACTGAAGCTTGATGTCAGATTGGAAGGCTTGGATGGAGCAAATAAGTCGATGGACAATGTGTATTTCAGTTCGACCAAGTCCAGATCGATATAGTCTATCTAGAGCCAATTCGATTAAGTATGGATCATCTATGTCGATCCAGATCCGGGTTGGGAAAGTTACTAATCCCAGATCGGCAATGCTGATTCAAATCTATGTCAACATGCGGACCAATCCCGGATCGGCTATATCGATCTGAATCCTGTTCGACATAGTCGAACTGGAGTTAGGTCGACCCGACGTTGGGCCGACCTGAGGTTGGGTCGAACCGGGAAAGGTGACGATGGTGGCTCCAAGGGAAGAAATCCTTCATGGCCACAATTCTTTTTAGCAGGGAGTTGGATTTCGTTGAATTGCGGAAGTTTGTCCTTGCATGTGTATTTAACCAATTTTAGTTAGATGCATGATCCGGGCAGTCATTGTCGATTATGATTGATTAGTCGATATCGTTTACTGTAACATCCCATAAAATATACTTAATTTAGACATAAATTAATTTAAAATAAGCAATTATAATTAATAATATATTAAGAGGCTGAAAATGGAATTTTGGAAAATTAAGAGTTGGGTCAGGAAAGTATTATAGTTGCGTTCGCGGCGAGATTCTGATCCATTGTTTTATTCTATTTGCTGAAAACGGAGTTTGTATGCAAAAGTTATTAATTAATCAATTAAGCTGTATGTATATGTTATCGTACAAAGTTTCAATTTCAAATAAACATATATACAAGATGGAAATATATTAAATTGGATAAGCATAAAAAGAATATTCCATTTGATTTCAAACTTGTGTGTATATATTCACACACAGTAAGGGACAAGAATAATATAACTAAGCCAAAAAATAACTGAATTAATTAACAAATGATCA
The DNA here is from genome assembly GCA_030737875.1 of Allium sativum. NCBI lineage: Eukaryota > Viridiplantae > Streptophyta > Magnoliopsida > Asparagales > Amaryllidaceae > Allium > Allium sativum. Next base: position 879,354,493 of record CM060919.1, on the reverse strand, counting down.
AAAATTAATGTTCGAGATGAAATTCCACTTGGTCTCGACCCCAGAAGGAGGGTCGGTTGCCCCTCTAGGAAGGGTGTCGTTCGCCCAGGTCGACCGCCCTCCTAAAGGGGGTGTCGACCGCCCTTCTGTAGGGAAGCCCAGTGAGTGGTGGTTGTTTTATTTAAGGACTATTTATAATTTATATCAAATGGACTACTTTGATTTAATCAAATTAATGTAACAGTCCATGCACATGATGTCAACAACAAATAGACCATCAAACCCACATTCTAAATCCTACAACCATTTTTCTCAACGCCTCCATGATGCCTTTCTTCTGTCTCTAATTTCAGAAAGCTTAAAGTATTTAGATTTTGTTATATTTCTCTAAATCTACTATATCTTCTCTATCTTATTTTAACATAGATTTAAGACTAATGTGGAATTTAGATTCATATATATATATATATATATATTATCATATGTATAAGATTCTAATGGTGATTCTTATACATATATTTAGATTTGAAAGGATTGGAGCATACGCTTGTTCTTAAAGGCCAAATCCAAATTCTATTCAATTTTGTTATTAGTCTTCCTAATAGCTCTGTGAGTGGAATCCATTTGAGTTACTATTTTCTGTTATTTGATAGTTATAAATTTGGATTGTTGTGCCTTGGAGGATTAGGGATATACGAAACGAAAACATGATCAAACCCTTCAAAATCTCTGTTTATTTTATTATTTATAGAAATGATCAATCTAGTTGTCTTTGTGGTTTTGGGTTGTTGTAATTATAAAAGAAAAACATGGTTCTTGATTTTCTATATTTTTTGGATTCCTTTTGTTCTATTTTCATGTAAATTCATATGTTTGATTTTGGGATAAAAGGTTAAGATTTGGACAACTTTGTAAATATAATAGGCCTAAATCTTTATTTTTCAAAATAGAGAATTTGAACGTATTATTTATAATATATCTAAATATTAAGGTTTATGTATAAACAAACATAAGAAAAGGAATCCATTCAAAATAGAAATTGTAAACACATACGTATATTTGATGTTATGTTTATCTTTTAGTGTTGCAATAATCAAGTCAAAACCTAGGTTGCAAGTTTATGTGTTGTTGTGATTGTTTTTCCCATGTTAATGTCATATGTCAATATGTACATTCATGTTGTGGTTAAGGAAAACATGTGAAATAACTTGTATGCCTTTAAAATTGAGTACGCATTGATATTTCAAAAACATAGTAAGAACGCTAATCTCATTCGCTTAATTTACATCATATATATATATATTGTGTGTGTGTGTGTGTATTATGTAATCAACGTAATACTAGTACATAGTAAGTGCGTAATAAGTACGATTAAATTAGGAATAGAATTTGAATGTCCCCATAGAAATTTGTAAGTTTATTTGTGTGAGTTAATGGTTTAATTAATATTATTGACACATAGACACGAGGTTAACCGTTACTTGTAGTAGAAGTCTGCCCATTTTCGACTAGCATATCCAGCGTCTACAAGTAAATCTGGTTAATGTGAGAGATTTAGGTACCATGAGCCATTATAATTAGTACACTATGATGCGAGGTTAGGCCCAACTTGTGGTGGAAGCCAGCCCGGAATCGCCCGACAAATCTAACATCTACTAGTGGTATGCCTAATTTGAGATGTCTAGTGTATATATATGTTGAGTGTACAGTAGGCCTGCCTTGGGAAAAGGTATTACGTTGCTGACCTCTCTTGTTGGGTATTAAGTGATTAGGGCTAGGTTCATTCATAAGGTTTACTCCATGGTTCAAAACCCAAGTCATTTTGGCCCGTCCTTCAAGACTTAAATGGTTACTGGGTTCTCCTTTCTTCTATAAGGTATTAAATGGTCCTAGTAGACGATAACATGTGTAGGGTAGTTCTCCAAGTAATGTCCGCTTCTTATCTAGGGCCAAGTGAGGGCTGACCTAGGGACAAATTATGTACACATGGCCTAAGGAACCACCGCCTAAGGGAATTATTAAGTGACTATGAGTTTACCCGTAGGTACAGCTAGATAGTAACAAGATGGTTTGCCAAGGGGGTTCTTCTTAAAAGAAGTCGTTTTCCTTACCCAAATCTTGGTGGTAAGTAGTTGTTACTATTTCTCTCCCTACAGGGAGAGTTATCATTTATAACATTAGCGTTAGAACGGGGTCTTAAGTGGCTTGAGGTTCGCCATTGGGTATTAAGTGACTTGAGCGATGTCTGCCCTAAATAAACTAAAATATGGTGATTAGTGACCATAAGAGTGCCCACCCTTAAATTAGCTTTGGGCATTAAGTGACTTTTAGGACGTCCACCTCACATGTTTGTATTGTGTGCTTGTTAGCAGAAATAACTTGAAAAGTTTACAACTGTCAAATATAGGAAACAGCCTTTTTAACTTACTTTCACTAGAACTTTATGTTCTGGCCTCCCTCCTCTTAACATTAACAAGACAATAGGTGATACATGTTACTATGGATGGAGAGCGATCTCTTGGAGGTGGAGCCTCTTGAAGATCTAATTATTAGGGTTATTGCTTTATTGCTTTTATTGCTATATAACCGGGACGAATGATGATGTGCTTTTTATTTGTGAGACATGTTGTAATGGACAAATATGGTTTTAAATAATGGTACATCATATTTATGATGTTCTATTTTATCTCTTACGTTGCGTGAGGCTAATTTTCGTTTTAGACTGCTCTGTAAGTCTGTTTAAGTTAATTCTTATAGAAACCAATGATCCATTTAGAGTAGCTCTAAGTTCAGATGGGTTTTCTCTGCTCCGGAATTTAGGCTCATTAGGGACGGGTATTTACATTTGGTATCAAAGCATAGGTTACCCGATTGTAGGGAAATGTACCTATGAAAGACGTATTTATTATTTGAAAAGGTTTTAAAAACTATGTATATATATAAGTACTATACCTCCAAAACATACACAATTATACTAGGCAACCTTATCTTTCTTCCATTTTAGGCCTTGATACTATCGTAGGAAGTCCACTTAAAGTTTTTCCTTTTTCAGATAGTAGATATGGTCGGCAATCAGCCTGAGCGAAGAAACCCGGCAAGGCCTCGTTACTTGCCGAATAGTTCCAATAATATCTTAGAATTGCGGAACAAGTCCCATTGCTAATCCTGCCCCAGTGGAACCCGCAGCTCAGCCTACTGAAGGGGCACCCAATTTCGCTTGACTTTGTAAAGATTTTATAAGTCTAGGAGGAAAGACCTTTTTGGGAACCAAGAACTTCGTGGAAGCGAAAGCGTGGATCTCTAAGTGTGAAAGGATTTATGAGGCTATCCGATGGGAAGATGAGCTAAAGTGTAGGGTAGCAGCTTGACATTTGAAGGAGGTGGCCCTTGAATGGTGGAACCTGACTTCACAAGAGAACATGCGAAGAGTGTTCACGTGGGCAGAGTTTAGGACCCATTACGAGAACAAATTTCTAACTAATGCATAGAAGATCCTATAGTTAGAAAAGTTTATCCATTTAAAGTAAGGAGAGATAGAGTTGAAAGAGTATATGGCAAAGTTTATTGAGTTGTCTAAGTTTGGTAAGGGGTTGTTGGACACCCGAACGGATAAAGCCCATAGTTTTGTTAAGGGGTTGAATCCACCATTGAAGGAGATGCTTTAGGCACAATTTACTTTTGGAGCTACATTTGAAGCCTTGGGTGAGGCGATTATCTTATATTCAGCTAAGAATGTAAAGGAAGTTAAGACTGCTAATAAGGGAGAAGGTACTTCTAGTGATGGGAATAATTAAAAAAAGAATATTTGGCTCAAGAAGAAGAAGGGCGGCAAATCCAAGAAGGAGGTCAAGGCATGTTCTAGGTGCCACAAGAAAGGGCACAGAGTGAAGGACTGTAGAATGAACTCGACAAAGATAGAGTTCAAAGGGAAATGCTTTAACTATCACAAAGATGGTCACTTAGCAAGGAACTGCCCTAAGTTGATAGTAGTGCAAAGCGGCCAAAACTATGCATTGGAAGTTGCGCCGATTCGTTGTCAGCCCCGTAGGGATCAGGGGCAGCCCGCACTGGAAGGTATAATCTCTATTCTAGGAAATTCTTTGTGTACCCTTTTAATTTTGGAGCCACCCACTTATTTATTACTAGGAAAATTGTTGATTCTTTGAAACTTCCCTTATCCTTTGCTAGCCATCCGATAGAGGTGTCTAACCCCATCGGAGAGACTATGCATGTTTCTATTGCTTGTAAAGACGTAGTATTGGACACCAGTGACGTTGACTTCTTTTGTGATGCGTCTGTACTTGAATTTGAGGGGTACAGTTTTATTTTGGGTATGGATTGTCTATCATTTTATGAGGTCATCCTTAACTGCGATAGGAAAGTGGTTCGTTTGAGAGGACGCTGATGTCGCAACATAGAGATTCCTTATAGGAAAAGAGTAGGAATTCGACCTTATTTTCCTTATCTTTTGATTTCAATGGACCATCATCTGTACCGGTTTTATATGAGTTTCCTTATGTTTTGAAGAAGTCTAGAACTCCCATCCCACCGAGAGATATCATTTAGAGTAGACCTCGTAAAGGACACAATGCCTGTAGCATTGCCCTTAAGGGACATGGCTCCTAAGGAGGGAGCAAGACAAACAAATCTCGGAATTTTTGCAGAAAGGATTTATTCGTAAGAGTACCTTAGAGTGGGGTGCACCAGTAGTGTTTGCCACAAAGTCGGATGGATCTTTAAGGTTATGTGTGGATTATATGGAATTTAACAAGCTAGCAAAAAAGAATAGATATCCCTCACCAAGAATTGATGACTTGTTTGACCATTTGGGAGGAGCCCAAATATTTTCCCAGTTAGACTTGGCTATTGGATTTCACCAATTACGGATATCATATGAGAGTAAACCCAAGACAGCGTTTAGGACGCCGAATGGACTATTCGAGTGGGAGTTATGCCTTTTGGTTTGACGAATGCCCCCGCTTTCTTTATAGACCTGATGAGTAGGGTATTTTGGGGAATACACAATAAGATCGTGGTAGTATTTGTGGATAATATCCTTATCTTTCCCAAGGACCATAAGGAACTTGACGATCACTTGAGATGGTCCTGGGAATTCTAAGGGAGAACCAAGTTAAAGCCAAATTCTCAAGATGCTACTTTTGAAGAAAAGAAGTCAAGTTTCTAGGACATATTGTTTTAGAGAAAGGATTAGCAGTAGACCTAAGCTAAGGTAGAAGTTGTCCAAGAGTGGAAGATACCTTGCAATATGACCGAGGTCAGGAGCTTCCTTGGGTTAGCAGGCTATTATCAGAAATTTATTAAGGACTTTACAAATATTGCAATCCCTCTAACCCAATTAACGAAGAAGGACCATAAGTTTGTGTGGACGTAGAAGTGTGGAATTGCCTTTAAGAGATTGAAAGAATCTCTCACAAGTGCACCTATTCCTATTATCCCAGATGGAGCCAAGATGTTCGCTATTTATTCAAATGCATGTGGGACTGGGTTAGGAGCTCTACTCATGCAAGAGGGTAGAGTATTTTCCTACGCAAGTAGATAAATCAAGGACCATGAGAAAAGGCAACCCATCCCTGATTTGGAGTTAGTAGCAGTCGTTTTTGCTCTTAGGATGTGGAGGCATTATCTTCTTGAAGAGAAGTTCGAGTTATTCACTGATCATAAGTCTCTTAGGTATTTGTTTTCTCAAAAAGATCTTAACCTTCAATAGTAAAGCTGGATAAAATATCTTGCATCTTTTGATTTCGCCATTCAGTATACCATTGGGAAGAGTACCATCGTGGTCGAGGCTTTGAGTCGGAAGCACAATGTCCTTAGTGTGATTACTGAGTGAAAGCAACTAGTGTTTCTTTGTAGTTTTAATTTGCAACCACCATATGAGGCAGCTTAAGGATTTCTTGGAGTAATAGAGATAAGGCTAGTTTTATTAGAAAGAATCAAGGGTGAGCAAGACCAAGATGATGAGTTCAGGGCGTTAAAGGAAAAAGTTTATAGGCGAGAATTTTCACTTACACTAGTAGATATTCTATTGATAACAGTGGTATCTTGAGTAGAGGCGGTCGGATTTGTGTCCCTAGGAATGTAGATCTTAGGAAGGAGATTCTAAAAGAATGCCATAGGTCTAGGATGAGCATTCACCCCGGAGGTGATAAAATGTTTGCGGACATGAAGAGAAGTTTCTATTGAGAAGGAATAAAGAGAGACACAACAGAGTTTGTTTCTATATTCTTAACTTGCCAAAGGGTGAAGGCGGAGCAAGGGAAGCCTGAAGGACTTTTGTTACCCTTGGAGATTCCCACTTGGAAATGGCAACAAATTTCTATGGACTTTATTGATGGGCTTCCTAAGAGTAAGAAAGGAAATAAAGCCATTTGTGTGATAGTAGACCAGTTAACAGAGAGTACCATTTTATTCCCATCAAGAAGAACAAGACCGATGCCTTATTAGTCCAGTTGTATGCTAAGGAGATTATTACGATACATGGGATTCCAACTACTAGAGTTAGTAACCGAGACCCACTATTTACTAGTGAATTTTGGAAGAGTCTTCAAGAAGCATGGGGAACGATCCTAAGTTTAAGCACAACCTGTCACCTACAAACCGACGGCCAGACAGAGAGAGTTAATAGAGTTTTGGGGGATATGGTCAAAGCTTTCATAGTCGACTTGGAGAATCATGGGAGTAGCACTTACATTTGGTTGAATTTACATATAATAACAATTACCAAGCGATGATTGATATGGCCCCTTATGAAGCTTTGTATGGGCGGCCATGCAAATCGCCAACTTGTTGGAGGAAGCTACTTATAAGGTTTTACTCTGACCAAACCTTATACGTGAGTCCATGGAGAATATTGCTTTGAATCGACAGAGAATGAAGGTTTCCCAAGACTGGCGGAAGTCATATGAAGATAGAAGGAGGAGATAATTGGAATTTATTGTCGGAGATTTTGAATCTATTAAGGTTTCTCCTCTCAAAAATGCAATTCGGTTTGGAAGGACTGGGAAGTTAGCTCCTAGGTTTATTGGGCCTTTTCGAATTTTGGATAAGATTGGGAAGATGGCTTTGCCGAGTGGATCTCCCCGAGCATTTGTCGGGAGTCCACAACGTTTTCCATGTTTCTCATCTTTGCAAATGCCTTCATGATTCAACAAGCAGACTCGAGCTTGACAATACTGGGGACATAGGAAGCCTCCGATTGGAGTCTAGGATGCCCCGTGCCACTGCAAAGATCATTGAGCACATTATCAAATGACTCTGCAACAAATCTATTCGACTTTCCCGAGTTTAGTGGAGAGATTACCCTACGGAGAGAACATAGGAAACTGAGGAGAAGATTAGACTTACTCATCTAGAGCTTTTCTCGGGTAATTATTTTCCCCTAATTTATCACTTTTGGTTGCATCGTAGTTTCCAGAATGGATGGTAGGATATGATGTAACAAAAATGCACCATGCACTCATATAGAATTAATTTCATGTTAGGGTATTTTTCATACATATTGCATCACTTGTTACACTTGCACACTAGGATTGATCTCATTATTAGAAAGTGTGCAGTTCATAATCACTATGAGTTATGGATGTGACTAAATAACACAAGTGTACAACATGGTTGTTTATAATGAGTTGTGTTCTTCACCCCTTTAAAAGATTTCAGGACGAAATCTCTAATAAGGGTGGGATAAGGTAACACCCTGTAAATATACTTAATTTAGACATAAGTTAATTTAATTTAAAATAAATAGTAATAATTAATAATATATTAATACACTGGAAATGGAATTTTGGACAATTAAGAATTGGACCATGAAAGTATTATAGTTGTATTTGTGGCGAGATTCTGGTCCGTTTTCATATTTTATTTGTTGAAAACGGAGTCTTTATGAAAAGTTACTAATTAATTAAGTTGTGTGCATATATTAGCATACAAAGTTTGACTTTCAAATAAATATATATACAAGTTGGGAATATATAAAATTGGATATGCATGAAAAGATTATTCAGTTTGATTTCAAACTTGTGTATTTGTTCACACACAGTAGGGGACAAGAATAATATAATTAAGGCAAGAAATGCACTGAATTTATTAACGAACGATCAAAAGGTAATGTTATGGAGGAAATTCCTCCCTGGCTTGACCCCAAAAGGAGCGTCAACGCCCCCTTTAGAAAGAGTGTCGACCTCCCAGATCGACTACCTTCCTAAGGGGGTATCGACCGCCCTTCTGTAGGGAAGCCAAGTGAGGGTTGTTTTATATAGGGACTTTTATATAATTTATATCAAATGAACTGCTTAGACTTAATCAAATTACTCTAATGGTCCATACACACAATGTTAATTATAAATAGATTTTCAAACCCTCATTCTAAATTCTACAACCGTTTCTCTTAATGCCTCCAGGATGCCTTTCTTCTGTCTCTGATTCCGGAAAGCTTAAAGGATTTAGGTTTCTTCTATTTCTCTAAATCTATTCTAACATAGATTTAAGATTAATATGGAATTTAGATTCATACACACACACATATATATATAAGATTCTAATGGTGATTCTTATATATATTTAGATTTGAAAGGATTAGATTATACGTTCGTTCTTGAAGGCCAAATGCAAATTATTTTCTATTCAATCTTGTTATTACTCTTCCTAATGGCTCTATGAGTGGAACCCATCTGAGTTACTATTTTCTGTTATTTGATAATTATAGATTTGTATTATTGTGCCTTGGAGGATTTGGGGTATATGAAAAGAAAACATGATTAAACCCCTTAAATACTCCATTTATTTTATTGTTCGTAGAAGTGATTAATCTAGTTGTATTTGTGGTTTTAGGTTGTTGTAATAATAAAAGAAAAACATGATTCTTGATTTTCTATATTGTTTGGATTCCTTTTATTCTATTTACATATAAATTCATATGTTTGATTTTGGGGCAAATGGTTAAGATTTGGATAATTTTGTAAATCTAATAGGTTTAAATCTCTATTTTTAAAAATAGAGAATTTGAACGTATTATTTAAAATATATCTAAGTATTAAGGTTTTGCATATAAACAAACATAAGAAAAGGAATCTATTCAAAATAGGAACTATAAATATATATATATATATATGTACATTTTATGTTATGTTTATCTTTTAGTGTTGCAATAATCAAGTCAAAACCTGGGTTGCAAGTTTATATGTTATTGTGATTGTTTTTCCCATTTTACTGTCATACGTCAATATGTACATTCATGATATGGTTGAGGAAAACATGGGAAATAACTTGTACACCTTTAAAATTGAATAGGGATTGACATTTCAAAAACGTGGTAAGGACGTTAATCGCTGTGACACCCCACATCCGTTAATGTCATTCTATATATAATGCAATAAGTTTCGTGAAGCGTTATAGGTAAATAAGAACATAATATCACAAGACAGACATGTAAAATAGCACTGGAATTAAAAACTTTATTTTAATCAAAACATCATGGTCCCAAATACCGAGTTTACATCTTAAGTTTGAAGTAACCAGTTACATTAATAATCTGTCTTGCCAAAAATACAAGAGTACAAAAGCATAAAACCATATTTCCCATGCAAAGCCATAAGAGAGTTGACAAGAAGTCAAAGCGGTACATCAATATCCAAAATCCAAGCTAAGCTGAAAGAATCCAAATCAACTCTAAGCGCTCTCACCCTGAGAACCTGGGGAGGGGGTGATGGAAGAGAGAGAACAGGAAAAAAAGGGTCAAGCATAAAGTCTGGCAAGTCCAGTTACTTTTAAATATAAATAAATAAAAGTATTCATGGCAGGTATACAAAAACTGGAAGAACAAGATAACAATAACAAGGACAAGTGTGAACTGAGAAAAAAAGCTTGAACATGATATATTGCACTTATTAAATAAGTTTCTCTGCACCGCACCAATACTAGTATACCAAAAACAGAATGATCTCTACAAATACCGTTCCATTACATTTTCTTGATTGTTAGGTTACTTGGGTTAATGGAACTAACACTTATACACACGTAGTACCTATTTACTTCTCAGTGGATTAACCTAATATGGCATATATGTACCTACCCCTTAATACTAAGGTACATCCCATATTACCCCAGTCACACGGTCTCCCTCGTAATACTACAGAAAAGTACGCAGTCCGTCATCCTACGATGGAGTGACATACGGATCTCTATATAACAATGTTACGTTCTGCATATATCTGTCATTGCTATGCTACGTAAGCGTACGAACTGCCACCATTGATTGAATCAGATTTCATTCCGGAGTAATGCCCTCAAGTCTACGATACATCACCCAGAGTAGTCATGCATGTATCTAGACTGTCCCACATATGTACTGTAATTGTAGCTCGATGCCTCAATCACACGTCCTCTAATGTGCACCGAGTTCTGTGGCAGGGCGATACAAGGAACACAGAACTCGGTCGGGAGCTTTTCCATATCTGTGCAGGCCCGCCTTTAAGAGCCTCAAAATACAGATATTCCTAGAATCTATTTTCCATGGTGGCTATGGCCCCACCTCGGCCCCTCCGACAACTAGTAAAGACTACAAGAGCTAAATGACTGCCCTAATAATAAACAATCTAAACATCCATTTGGCGTCTTCCCTCAACCACCGTACCCCGATAGTGAAAGGTAAATGGTCTATTGGTTTTAGCTCAAGTCTTTTCGCATCCCACTGGCTGCCGATGACGGGTATCCGACGATCTACTATCCTTGTTGGTTGTGACCCTTCGTCTCCCCATTGAGGCAACCGCCGAATCACCCTATATCACTGCATCACATCATTCTGACTGCGAAGCTACATTTGCAGTCAAGGCCCACCCAACTAGTAGTTACGCGCAGACCCAACCTCTGCTAGCACAACCTAAACATCTGCCACCACACAGAGAACTATCAGGAGCACCTTACGTATCTCAGGAAGCCGGTGCTTCCCCTTCCAGACCTTTGGAGCCAACAGAATAATCAGATAAAAGTGCGCTCCACTCGTGACTTAAAACACCACGATGATCTACCCCGTTGGGTTATTCACCCTCAAACGTGCAGACTGGTCCAAGCGCCTCACTTTAATATGTTGTTAGACCCTATGTCTAAGCATTCTTTTACGTGCTTGCCTTACCTCATTAGGTCTCATTTAACTTCGTTATTCTCATTCATATTGAATTCTTAATCAAGTAACCAAGTTCCTCTTGCTTATTAATTTTTCTTATATGACTTAACCCATTTAAGTTCATTAATAAGCCCACAACATGTTATTCTCCAGATTGTGGCCCTAGGTCTGTAATCCACAGTCCCTTAATATTTTCTTCGTCCAATTCCACAATTACAATAACATGTCCTTACTTGATGTGTAATTAAGTACGTCTCATTTTACATGTTTCCTTTTAGCATATCATTTATCATTTATGATTAAATGTAACTTATATTGTTTCATAAGTTTTCCCCATTCTTCCTCATTTAATCATAATTCCATTTTATCATTGTTTACGTATTAACTTAGTCTTAACTAAGGTTTACTAATAAATTTCCTTTCCATAAATATAACTTATGTTGTCCCCATCTGTTGATTTCAGATTCTTGTTCTTGTAAATAACTTAATTTACAATTAAGTACAACTTATCCCCTTACATAAGTTATTCTATTCCCTTTCTCATTTATAGTAACCTAATTTATAATTTCCACTTGTCCTTACGACAAGCCTAAACATCTTATCTTTTCTGTTCATACATGTTAATGCCCCAGACCTCTCACATTAAGTCAACCACTTGTCAATGCTGGATATGTCGGGCGGCTCCGGGCAGACTTAAACCACAAGTTTAGACTTAACCTCATGTCATGGTGTTGTTATGCATTAGACCCCTCACATTAGATTAACCACTTGTGGTCGCTGGATATGCCGGGCGGCTCCGGGCAGAATTATACCACAAGTGCAATCTAACCTCGTGTCTAAGCGTTACTACGGTTCCATTATTTTAGACATATTTATATTAATAAATTTCAATATTCCAAATATAGATTTCCATGCCCCTTTTTAATTAATATTTCATTATGCACAATATGCCCTTATTCCCAAGTCATAGATCAAGGTTCATATATTATGCCCGAATCTGTATTCACATATTTGCTAAGTGATGTCTCTAGTTCTTATTCACATATTTCAGTACAAGTTATGCCCAGGTTCATATTCACATATATTCTAATTTACGCCCAAATCATATTTTACATATGTTCCAATTTATGCCAAATCATATTTTACATATGTTCCAATTTATGCCAAATCATACTCTTTAATGTATGCCTAAATTCATATTCACTTTACCCAACACGATATATGCCCCCAAATCCATATTCGTATATTTCCAAATTTTATGCCCAAATTTATATTCATATTTTCCAATACCAACTATGCCCCAAATTATGTCTTTTCCAATCGTTTCCAATTTCACACATTCACATATTTCAGCGTTAGGCCTAGGCTTGAAGGTAGCCTGGTTATGTAAAAATAAAAGGGAAAAGAGGGAGAGAAGAGAATCAAGAATAGGCATAATAGCGAATCAATAATAAACTGATAGAAATAGGAATAAAAACTGAATAGGCATATTATGACAAGATTTCACATGGTGATGATATGAACATATAAAGGTAGATCTGATAATTATGTCATAACAGAACTTGTTTAGGCATAGATCCAATATCGAATTTTATATACATTTTATGATTACCAATTAAATATTTAGATCTAAAAATAACATGAACTCACAGTGAATAGATCTAAGGAAATGGACCCAAATTACTGCGAAGGACACCTTGAATTTGTTGTTGTAGCCATCGTTAAACTTGTATAATGTTTGTTGAGTTGGCTTTGGAGAAGAATTGGCTATCCAATTTACATTGCAGCAGAGCTCCGCCATCCCCACCATTTTTTAGATGAATAAAACCTAGGTTTAGGGTCCTTTATATAGTCTAGAATGAATGAACTAAGCCACAAACAAGTCCACATTCGAAATCTGAATTCTTTCTAGATCTGTAGGGGGCTCGACCCCCTACATGGGTGTCGACCCCGGGGTCGACCCAACAGGGTCTCGGGTCGACCCCAAAAGGTCTCTCCTTCGCTGTTTTGCATGCCAGATTTTCTGGTTTTTGAATTTTTGAATTTTGATCTAATTTATATATATATATGCGTGTGTGTGTGTGTGTGTTCTCCTTATATGCATACAAACTTCAAACCTTAATAACCTCATACGAAGTCCATTTTACGCAAACTTGGTGTCTATCTTGACCAGAATTCCGAGACGAATGTAATGGCATGGTCCGTTTTACTTCATTCTAAATATTTAATCAAGTTTTCCTTAATTCATTATTAATAATGTATTTCAAATTAATTATTCTTTAATTCATCATCTTTAGCGTCGTTAAAATTTTGGGGTGTTACATTCTCCCCTACTGAAAGGATTTCGTCCTCAAAATCTCTAAGTTAAGAAGAACGTATATCCTAACATCCAACAATCATACATCCATCTAGCAATCACAGTCATCTATTTTCCTTAAGGAATTTCTAATGCTTTTATGAACATATGCAATAGTGTGTGTGTATGTCCCTAAACTAATGCGAAAGATCAGGTGGTTTACTGATTCAATTGACTTCCTTAATGCAATGTATGTTTGTGCCATGCAACCAAAATGTATGCAAATCATCCTAATGCATGTAAGTTTTATATGTGTGCACAATCATCCATCCAAATGCAACATCAATGTAATGATACACCTATTTTCATCCATAAAAATTTAAAATGCACACACATCCATATGCAATATGTAAGTGATTGAGCCGATCTAGTGCCTATTGTGTGTATATGCATCCACGAGCAATCACTAGCAAACACTTGCATCCCTCAAACATAACATGTCTCAAACACATGTTTACATTCATTAGTTTTCTACCTAAAGACTCGATCGATAGGAGATATTAAAACGATAGATACAAGTATTAATTCGAAGCTTAGAAAAAGAAGTTAAGAACATATTCTTTAAGGAAAGGATATGAAGCGCGAATCTTGTCTTCAGTCTCCCAAGTAGCGTTCTCGCGGTCCTCTCCCCATTGCATTCTTACTAGCTTCACTTCTTCGTTGCACAATTTCTTAACCTCCGATCCAAGTATGCAAATTGGAACTCGTCCAATCATTGCTTCCTTCTCTACTTTCACTTTCTCTAACAAGTTTGGCTCCACTATCTCGAACCCTATACATTTTATCGCCTCTTGAATGAATAGCCATCTTAGAATGATAGGCTTCCTCAAGAACTGTCTTCAATAGGTTTCCCATTCTGATATAATCCACCTATCAAACCTCTTCTCAAGTAGCTCCCCTACTTGCTTACAAAGTTCCCTCTTTTCTTTTAGGAGTCACATGTCGCACAGGCAATGCAACTGGCTTTGCATTGTCCTCCAAGTATATGCGGAAACCAATCTCGCACCTCGAGGTAAACCCCAAACCACATTAAAAACATCAGGATACTCAAAACTATTGGTACAGATCGCAAATCATTGATAGATATATCAAGAGGTTCTAGGAGACTAAGCATGACAGACCCTTTTGGGGTCATAAGAAATCTCGAGAGTCTTTCCATGGCAAGTCAGAAGTCTAATGGCCCTCCTCTTATAGTCTAGAATGGCTCCATATATGGTTAACCAATCTATCCCTAGAATCAAACCGTAACTTTTGAAATCAAGAACATATGCATCGTAATCAAACTCGACGCCTAACACAGAGATTCTCAAACCCCGACAAGTCATCGATAAATGAGCCATACCTCCAATGGGGTTTGATACAATATTGGGATCCAAAACCATACTAGTATTTAGATGCAGAGACTCAACTAAAGTATCAGATATAAAAGAATGCGAAGCGCCAAAAAAAGAATCCTAACAAGATGATCAGAAATAGAAATAAAACCTTTGACAGAAAATTTCCTACCCCTATCCTGTCCACCAGCTATATTAGCTTGCCCTCTAGAAGTTCTTGACCTCTGGCCTTGTCCTTGTCTCTTTGGGCACCCCTTAATAAGGTGTACCGCCTTACCAAAGTGGTAACAAACGCCTTTCCTCTATTTGGAATCCTTTTTCAGATGACCCACCGTTCAGTAATTATGGTATTTCCACTTTTCTTCTTTCATCTATATTCCCTTCTTAAGCCACCATTATCTTTCATCTTTGGGTTGTGCTCCTTAGCCCCAACTTCCTTATTTTCCTTTTTACCATCCCTGTGCAACATGCTAACAAGTCTCTTAAAAGTTGCCTCCATCGCACAGAAATCCCTATGAGGCTTGAGAGAAAATAAGCCGCGGGTGAAACTACTATGGCTACAGATGGAGGTTGGACACTACGTTGCCCTTTGGCCTGTACGGTAGTTTTAACATGCTTGGGAACCATGCTGAAATGGGGATACCCTTTCGAGAAGAAACGGTTCCTCGAACAAAAAGGAAAAGGAATCAAGTGGAGAATCGAGAAAATATTTATGGCTTTGGGAAATATGCTTTTAAAAAGTAGACTTTTTATTTAAAATAATTCGTTTTTGAGACCTATTTTAACACTGTTTTCAAAATATTTTATCCAGTCTTATAACCATATACTCTGATACCAAATGTGACACCCCACGTCCATTAATGTCACTATATATAGAATGCATTAAGTTTTGTGAAGCGTTATAGGTAAATAAGAACATAATATCACAAGACAAATATGTAAAATAGCAGCGGAATTAAAAACATTATTTAAATCAAAACATCATAGCCCCAAATACTGAGTTTACATCATAAGTTTGAAGTAACCAATTACATTAATAATTTATCTTGCCAAAATATCAGAGTATAAAATCATAAAACCATATTTCCCGTGAGAAGCCATAAGAGAGTTGACAAGAAGTCAAAGCGGTACATCAGTATCCAAAATCCAAGCTAAGCTGAAAGAATCCAAATCAACTCTATGCACTCTCACCTTGAGAACCTTGGGGGTTGGGGGGGGAGGGAAACGAAAGAGAGAGAAGAGGGAACAAAAAAGGATCAGATATAAAGTCTGGCGAGTCCAATTACTTTTAAATACAAAAAATAAAATAAAAGTATCATGGTAGGTATAAAAAAACAGGAAGAACAAGATAACAATAACAAAGACAAGTGTGAACTGAGCAAGATAAGTTTGAACATAATATATTGCGCTTATTAAATACGTTTCTCTGCATCGCACCAATACTAGTATATCAGAAACAGAATGATTCCTACAAATATCGTTCCATTATATTTTCTTGAATGTTAGGTTACTTGGGCTAACGGCACTCAATGCTTATACACACGTAGTACCCATTTACTTTCCAGTGGATTAACCTAATATGGTATATATGTAGCTAACCCTCAATACGTAGGTACACCCCATGGTACCCTATTCACACGGTCTCCCTGATAATACCACAGAAAACTACGTAGGCCCTCATCCTACGCCGGAGTGACATACAGATCTCTGTATAACAATGTTACGTTCGGCATATATCTGCCATTACTATGTTATGTAAGCATGTGGATTGCCACCATCGATCGAATTAGATTTCATTCTGGAGTAATGCCCTCAAGTCTATGATACATCACCCAGAGCAGTCATGCATGTATCTAGACTGTCCCACGTATGTATTGTAATTGTAGCTCGATGCCTCAATCGCACATCCTCTAATGTGCACGGAGTTCCGTAGCAGGGCGATACAAGAAACATGGAACTCAGTCGGGAGCTTTCCGTATCTGTACAGGCCCGCCTTTAAGACCCTCAAAATACAGATATTCCTAGGGCCTATTTTCCATGGTGGTTATGGCCCCACCTCGGCCCCTCCCTCAACTAGTAAAGACTACAAGAGCTAAACGACTAAACCTAATAAAAAACATTCTAAACATCCATTTGGTGTCTTCCCTCAACCACCGTACCCCGATGGTGAAAGGTGAATGGTCTATTGGTTTTAGCTCTAGTCTTTTCGCATCCCTCTGGTTGCCGATGATGGTTATCCGACGATCTACTATACTTGTTGGTCGTGACCCTTCGCCTCCCCGTTGAGGCAACCGCCGAATCACCCTAGTATCACCGTGTTACAGCATTCTTACTGCAAAGCTACATTTGCATAAGGCCCACCCACTTAGTAGTTACGCGCAGACCCAACCTCTGCTAGCACAGCTTAAACATCTACCACCACGCAGATGACTACCAGGAGCACCTTATGTATCTTAGGAAGCCGCATGCTTCCCCTTCCAGTCCTTCGGAGTCGAGAGAATAATCATATAAAAGCGCGCTCTGCTCGTGCCTTATAACACCACGATGATCTACCCCGTTGGGTTATTCACCCTCAAACGTGCGGACTGGTCCAAGCGCCTCACTTTAATATGTTGTTAGACCCTATGTCTAAACATTCTTTTACGCGCTTGCCTTACCTCATCAGGTTCTCATTTAACTTGGTTATTCTCACTCATATTGAATTCTTAATCAAGTTACCAAGTTCCTCTTTCTTATTAATTTTGGTTATATAACTTAACCCATTTAAGTTCATTAATAAGCCCACAACATGTTATTCTCTAGATTATGGCCCAAGGTCTGTAATCCACAATCCCTTAATATTTTCATCGTCCAATTCCATAGTTACAATAACATGTTCTTACATGATGTGTAATTAAGTACGTCTCATTTTACATGTTTCCTTTTAGCATATCATTTATCATTTATGATTAAATGTAACTTATATCATTTCATAAGTTTTCCCCGTTCTTCTTCATTTAATCATAATTCCATCTTATCATTTTTTACTTATTAACTTAGTTCTCTTAACTAAGGTTTACTAATAAGTTTCCTTTCCATAAATATAACTTATGTTGTCCCCATCCGTAGATTTCAGATTCTTGTTCTTGTAAATAACTTAATTTAAAATTAAGTACAGCATATCCCCTTACGTAAGTTATTCTATTCCCTTTCTCATTTATTATAACCTAAGTTATAATTTCCGCTTGTCCCTAGGACAAGCCTAAACATCTTTTCTTTTCTGTTCATGCACGTTAATGCCACAACCCTCTCACATTAAGTCAACCACTTGTGGATGCTGGATATGATGGGCGACTCCAGGCAGACTTAAACCACAAGTTTAGACTTAACTTCATGTCATGGTGTTGTTATGCATTAGACCCCTCACATTAGATTAACCACTTGTGGTCACTGGATATGCCGGGCTGCTCCGGGCAGACTTATACCACTATTGCAATCTAACCTCGTGTCTAAGCGTTACTACGGTTCCATTATTTTAGGCATATTCATGTTAATAAATTTCCTTATTCCAATTATAGATGTCCATGCCCCTTTTTAATTCATATTTCATTATGCAAATATGCCTTTTTTTCCAAGTCATAAATTAAGGTATATATATTATGCCCAAATCCATACTCACATATTTGCTAATTTATGTCCCTAGTTCTTATTCATATATTTCAGTACAAGTTATGCCCAAGTTCATATTCACATATATTCCAATTTACGCCCAAATCATATTTTACATATGTTCCAATTTATGCCCAATCATATTTTACATATGTTCCAATTAATGCCAAATCATATTCTCCAATGTATGCCTAAATTCATATTCACTGTATCCAACATGATATATGCCCCCAAATCCATATTCGTATATTTCCAAATTTTATGCCCAAATTTATATTCATATTTTCCAATACCAATTATGCACCAAATTATGTCTTTCCTAACCTTTCCCGATTTCGCACGTTCGCATATTTCAGTATTAGGCCTAGGCTCGAAGGTAGTCTGGCTATATAAAAATAAAAGTGAAAAGAGGGAGAGAAGAGAAACAAGAATAGGCATAATAGAGAATCAATAATAAACTGATAGAAATAGGCATAAAAACTGGATATGCATATTATGACAAGATTTGACATGGTGATGATATGAACGTATAAAGGCAGATCTGATAATTCTGTCATAACATAATTTGTTTAGGCATAGATCCAATATCCAACTTTTACGTACATTTTATGATTACCAATTAAATATATAGATCTAAAAATAACATGAACTTACAGTGAATAGATCTAAGGAAATGGATCCAAATTACTGCGAAGAACATATTGATTTTTTTGTTGTAGTAATCGTTGAACTTGTATAATGTTTGCTGAATTGGATTTGGAGAAGAATAGGCTGTTCAATTTATGTTGCAGAAGAGCTCTGCCATCGCAAACATTTTTTTAGATGAATATAACCTAAGTTTAGGGTCCTTTATATAGCCTAGAACCAACGAACTAAGCCACAAACAAGTCCACATTCGAAATCTGAATTCTACCCAGATTTGTAAGGGGGTCGACCCTCTACATGGGTGTCGACCCCAGGGTTGACCCCTAAGAGCCTGGGTCAACCCCGGGGTCGACCCAGCTGCGTCTCGGGTCGACCCAGCTGGGTCTCGGGTCGGCCCATCGCTGTTTTGCGCGCCGGATTTTCTGGTTTTGAATTTTTGAATTTGATTTAATATATATATATATGTATATTCCTTATATGTATAAAAACTTCAAACCTTAATAACTTCTTCATATGAAGTTCGTTTTACGCAAACTTGGTGCCTATCTTGACCTGAATTCTGAGACGGACGTAATACCGTAGTCTATTTTACTTAATTCTGAATATTTGACCAAGTTTTCCTTAATTCATTGTTAAAAATGCATTTCAAATTAATTATTATTTAATTCATCATCTTTAGTGTCGTTAAAATTTCGAGGTGTTACAATCTAGCTCGCTTAATTTACGTCACACACACACACACACACACATATATATATATATATATATATATATATATATATATATATATATATATAACGCAATCAACGTAATATTAATACGTATTAAGTTCGTAATAAATACGACTAAATTAGGAATAGAATTTGAATGTCCCATAGGAACTTATATGTTTGTGTGTGTGTGAGTTAATGGCTTAATTAATATTAATGACACATAGATACGAGGTTAACTGTTACTTGTAGTAGAAGTCTACCCAGAACCGACTGGCATATCCAACGTCTACAAGTAAATATGGTTAATATGATAAGTCTAGGTGCCATGGGTCATTATAATTAGTGCATTATGGTGCGAGGTTAGGCCCAACTTATAATAGAAGCTTGCCCGGAACCGCCCGACAAATCCAGGATCTTCAAATGGTAGGCCTAATGTGAGATGTCTAGAGTGTGTGTCTATATATATATATATATATATATATATGTGTGTGTGTGTGTGTGTGTGTGTGTGTGTTGTGTGTAGAGTAGACCTGTAGTGGGAAAAGTGTATTATGTGGCTGGCTTATCTCTTGTTGGGTATTAAGTGGTTAAGATTAGGTTCGTTCCTAAGGTTTACTTCTTAGTTCAGAACCCAAGTCATTTGAGCTACCCTACGAGAATTAAATGGTTATTGGGTCCTCCTTTCTCCTATAAGGTATTAAGTAATCCTAATGGAAAATGATGTGTATAGGGTAGTTCTACAAGCATTGTCCGCTTCTTATCTAGGAGCTAGTGAGGGCTGACCTTAGGACGGATTATGTATACGTGGCCTAAGGAACCACCGACTAAGGAAAATATTAAATGACTTGGAGTTCACCCCGTGCAGACAACTAGATAGTAACAAGTGGGTACACCAGGGGGGTTCTTCTTAAAAGAAGTTGTAATCTTGACCTAAATCCTGGTAGTAAGTAGTTGTTGCTATTTCTCTCTCTATAAGGAGAGTTATCATTTATAATGTTAGTGTTAGAACGGGGTCTTAAGTGGCTTGAAGTCCGCCATTGGGTATTAAGTGACTGAAGGGATGTACGCCCTAAATAAACTAAAATATGGTATTAAGTGAGCATAAGAGTGCCTTCCCTTAAATTAGCTTTGGGGGTATTAAGTGACTTCTAGGACGTCTGCCTCATATGTTTGTATTATGTGCTTGTTACGTAGACATAAACTGAAAAGTTTACAACTATCAAATGGGATAGCCTTTTTAATTTACATGTATATGTGATTAAGGATGGAGAACAATCTCTTAGAGGAGGAGCCTCTTGAAGATCTAGTTATTAGGGCTATTGTTTTATTTCTTTTATTTCTACGTAATTAGGATGAATGATGATGTACCCTTTTATTTGTGAGACATGCTGTAGTTGACAAATTCTAGTTTTTTATTATTGTACGTGTTAACCGGCCTTTTGGTTCGTTTCCCAAAAGTACGAAAGGCGCGCTCGACTCAATGTACCATGTATGGTTGAAGACGGGAACGTCGCTACAAAGAAAAGGGAATAGGTCAAGAAGGGATCACGCCAACAAGGACCTCACTGCTCCTCCAAAACATCGCCAATCCATCACCTTGAACCCCGGAAGGGCAAAGGCCTTAGCCTCGACGCTCATCGTTCTCTTTCCATGCACTCCTCATACCCCATGGAGTACGAGTTTCTTACCCCCTCAGGGTTAAAGTTCGCCCCCTACGAGATTCGAAGTTCGCACCCCACGGGGTTCGAAGTTCGCACCCCACGGGGTTCGAAGTTCGCACCCCACGGGGTTCGAAGTTCGCACCCCACGCGGTTCGAAGTTCAAACCCCACGGAGTACGAATTTCGTACCCCAGGGAGGGGTTTGAGTTTTTGGGCTTCGACACATCGGGGTTTGAGATTTTTTGGAGGTATATGCCTGGGATACGACATAATCAAAGCTCCCCCCGGCAAGCTCCCGGCCATGTTGATCACCTAAAAATAGTTGATCGGCACCCGTCGATCACCTAGTTTTGGTTAATCACTCCATGGTGCAAACCCCACTTATATTTATCCCTTTTCCCACTCCTTTTTACCCCTTCTTACTTTTACCTACTCCCACCTACCATCACCTAACCTCTCCACTATAAATACCCGCTCACTTCTTACTTTCAAGAGGTTGATCCAAGCTTTCTCCCCCAAGCTTTAATGGCTTCCTAGGAAAAAGATATTCTTCCCAAAAGCCTCCTAGGCACCACCCTTCTTCACACAAGGAAGAAAATGATTGTGCTTAGACTCATGAGCATACTCATGAGGGTTTTGCTATGCTTTCAGACATTACACCACGTTCGGATATTTCCGGACCCCTTGGACATGGGGGACCAAGTAATACCCTCTTCCACTCAAGGAAGAAGAAGGCCTCGACTCTGCCTCACTCGGCCTCGGCCTCGACTCCACCTCACTCGGCCTTGACTCTGTCTCGGCCTCGACTCCGCCTCGGCCTCGACTCCGCCTCTCGGCCTCGATTTCGCCACTCGGCCTCAACTCCGCCTCACTCGGCCTTCAATCCGCTTCACTCGGCCTCGACTCCGCCTCTCGGCCTCGACTCTGCCTCTCGGCCTCGACTCCGCCTCTCGGCCATGATTCCGCGACTCGGCCTCGACTCCGCCTCGGCATCGACTCCGCCTCACTCGGCCTCGACTCCGCCTCTCGGCCTCGACTCCGCCTCCCTTGGCCTCGACTCCACCACACGGCCACGACTCCGCCTCATTCGGCCTCTACTCTGCCTGGGCCTCGACTCGGCCTTGGCTTCGAATCGGCCTCACTCGGCCTCGACTCCGCCTCGAATCTGCCACTTGGCCTCGACTCTGCCTCACTCGGGCTCTCGGCCTCAACTCCGCATCACTCGGCGACTCCGCCTCACGCGGCCTCCACTACTCTCGCTCAACAAAGAAGATCGATAACAAGGACTAAGCGGATGTTATTAATCATTATAGATTATTGTAATAGTCTTGTTGTACTTTGTTGTGATGGAATAAAATCAGTATAGCCTTTAAAGTGGACGTAGTCCCCGACGGGCCGAACCACTATAAATAATTGTGTCCTTTACTTCCTCGCACATTATTACTGCATCTCTTATGCTTCTCCACTCTAGACATAAAAGTTTCAAATTTTTAGGACTCTATGGTGTTGACGACAATTTTAGCGTCAACATTTGGTGCACCAGGAAAGGCGAAGTAAAGCGCGCACCTACAGTCGACTTTCACTTCCTTCTAGGAATCTAAACCTCGCCTTTCCTTCTACTCAACCACCAGGACTTTGGATACTGCTTAGGTTTTCCTAGACTTACCGACCAAGGTGATCGACAATGGTGAGCAAAGGAAAGGAACACATAGTCGAATCTTTCAATGTCGATTCTAATTCAGAATTTCCCCTCAGCCTCGACTCCCTAAAGCTCTGACTAACCTTAATGCGCCCAACCTCGACGCATCCGTCGATCAAGCCCAGTTTGACAAAACATCAAGGAAGTCGAGCAAGACTCGGCGATGCCTTGTCAACAAAATCAACCATAGCGTCGGATTAATACAATTGCTTCTACCATATAATCAACAGGGTATTGTCCGCGTTCAGGCAAACTTGGGCGCTCAACCTCCATCAAATAATGCCTTCGTTCAAACTCGATGAAGCCGATTTTTCCCACCGATTCTCGACCACAAATATGTTTATGCTATCCGGATTCAATCCCATTCACCGAGTAGATTTCTTGACAGTGGCGAGAAAGGGAAAATCCATCCTTGATAGACCATTCAAAAATAATCAAAGCACTCCGGTCCATCAACGATCTCTTTTCGACACCTTAATCATTGCTGATGTGGCATTACATCCGGCTCCCGAGGTCCTGGCAGCTCAAGTATAGCTTCTCACACTTACCCAAAGATTATAGGAAACTGAGCGATGGCTCGAAGCCCAATTCAAGCAAAATAGGGAGTTAGTCTAGCAACATGCTCAACGAGGCATCGCCTGTCTCATAATAAGGAGAAGTGCATCATGGAGAGAACTCGAATTTGTTTCTTTGTCGCAAATTCCCATCTCGACTTCGACACGCTTTAGGTCCCTCTCTAAACCTGCGGTCGAGTCTGCTCATGATGACTAAGCAACAAAGAGTCGAATGACTAAATGTTGTGGATAAGTTCCTCTGATCCATCTTCGGATTTCGTCTTCAGTTCTTAACTATGACTCAAGTACTCGCTTCTCATCATGGTGTTTAAACGTAGGAACCTCGACGCTATAATCAAAGCTCAAGGTAAAGAAGGGGAGGAAGTCAAGAACTCTCCTCGATTGGACCTCCATCGAACTACGTCACTCGGGAAGGCGTCGATTGAATGATCAAGAATCCTGCCATAGATTCGAAAGCTTGATTCGAGTAGTACGAAGAAGCTTTCAATACCTTCCTCGCTCGAATTGAAGACATGATAGGAAACACTTCAGGACCGACTGGCCAGGCATACATATTGAGGCAAGTACCAATGCTCCTCCACCCGCGACCCGGGACTTGGTGGTATCCCCGTAAACTAACCGGTTGGTCGACGTCGCTCCTTGGAACGGTGCCGGTCTCGCTACACTCAGGGGCACCCCTAATCCCAATGTCGCTCCAGCCCGTGACACTTTGGTTGGTTAGGTTGCGAGCTTCGCAGTTGGAAACGCTGCTCAAGCACCAACGTGCACAGCTTTGGATGGTACTTCTCTCATGGTTCCGCAAGTCAGAATTATGCCCGATACGGCCCCTCAAGTTGGAATCCAACCGGACTTTCTTCCCAATCATCCGATTACAAACTTGGACTTAAGCACTGGGGGCACCAATGCCACTTTGGACAATCAAAATCAACTACTTACTTTCAAAAATGGGTCAGAGATCGCGGATGTCATCCGTCGGTGCACTCAAGGCATTGTCCATTCGTTAGGATCGTACACGAAGCCAAGTGGCCCTAACACTTCAATATGCCACATGTGGCATCCTATGACGACACGACTGACCTCTAATCTCGGCAATGTTAGAATCACCATCAGAAATGGAACGCGTCAACCCAGCCGTTCCCGGCATTGATGCTCGAGCCTCCTTTAGGCGGACTCAAATTGCTAGGAGTCTGGACTTGTCGCCTACGCTTCTAGAATTCGACTGGGACCACGTTCACCTCAACAAACCTCCGAAAAGTATAATCGAGGTTGAAGACTAACGGAATAACCTTCCTTCGAGAATGCGCGCTAGGCTCTAAACTCCTCAGCTGGATCACAACCTTTATGATGAGGAAGGAACCCAACCTCCGATTATCGAGAACACGGTCTGTGGAATCGTGAGGGAACCACGGGGCACACCCACGACGTCTGCAAAAATAGTACGAGGCGTAACCCATTCGCTTCAGCTATCCTTGGTACCGAATGGCGCAAGCACTTCGACATGCCAACACTCACTCCATACTTAAAGAAGCCATGATTCTCGAAGCTTCATCAGCCGCCACAAATGGCACATGGGCTCATTATGCGTCACAGATGCCATAAAATGCAGGTATTTCTTTGTCCTTACCCAAGAAGGCTCTATTATGGTTCTCTCGACTTCCACCTTGAACTATCTCAACTCTCGACTAACTCGTCAGGAGATCAGTCGCGCAATCCTGGGTGCACAACGTAATGTCCAAAGGCACCAAGGCAAGAAACTCTCAAAGGCTACCTCAAAAGATCCAACACCGCCTTTGCCGAAGTCAAGAAACCTACACCTCGAATCACACTCATCCAACTTACAAAGGGTATGCTACCTGATTCCAAACATGGAGCATGGACCGATCAAAAGCAATCAGGAATTCAGGAAATCTTCCGCCTGAGTGCCAACCACCTCCTATGTCGAAAGTTAGCTTAAAGGAATCGAGCTTCTCTCCTCAACATCCTGCCTCGTGGCAACGCCTAGAGCCCCAACGACTCTAATCCACCGCTCTGCGCAATCTTTCTTGCGCCAGGTAATGTCAAAGGTAGTCGCAACAATAAAAGGTAACCTCTTCGACTTTCGTCTTTCTGCAGCTATACTGTTCTCAGCAACACCCCCGAGAAAATCTATCTTGCAACTTGCAATCCCCAACCGTGCAAAAGGCCAAGACCTGAAAGTCCGATGAGCGCACCAAGGGACTCTACGGGATACTGCCCGTTCTACAACATCCATGGACACAACACGAACATGTAGCGCCACTTACAAGACAACCTCGAGGAACTCATCCGCATGGGATCTCCGAGCTATTCAACGCTCATCAAAGATTCCCACTGCACGGGATCTCCGAGCCACTTGATGCTCGTCGAGGATTCCCACTATGTGGGGTCTTCGAGCCACTCGATGCTCATCGGAGATTCGCATTACATGTGGTCTCCGAGCTACTCAGCGCTCAAAAGATTTCCACTAAACAGGACCTCGACCGACAACTAATCCCTCAAGATCGTCCCCCCAGCTCGTCAGGACTACAACTTCCATGGCGCGGTTGACTCTGGGTTGTCATCGGAGTTACCAATTTGCAACTCCTCCCTACCTATGCCTCCCTCATCGGAAGCGGGCCCGAGCATACCAATCCTCCGTTAGCCCCACGACCGCCCTTTACGATACAGCAATCCCCGAGGTTATCATTGGAGATATCGGCCATCGACTCATTAACATCATCATCTCACCGATAAAAAAAAGAGGAGGCGAGAGAAATGACTCAATAGCATAAAGAAGCCATACACATTATCGTCCAGAGGTCAAAAGATAGGACCTTGGGCGCAAATGCCGATGGAAATGTCAATTGATAAAGGGTTGCAACCTTTTCAATAGTAATTACCATTGCAATTCAAACAGAATCACCCATTCACGAGTAGAAGCCTCATTCTGGCATATATATAGGCCTGGGGAAAAAATATGAAAATGAAAAGCAAGGCACCTTCTCCAAGACACACCTCCTCTTCGTTGTATCGTATCCATTATCCTCCAATCAATGCTCTGGCCACTTGGGGGAATGACTAGAAACTCAATCGGAGGCCCTCTTGAATGCACATCGACGACCTCATCTTCAAACGGGTCTTTCCTCCACCCACAGGCCTCGCTCCTCGTTAGGAAGGCTCGTACTCATATAATGGAAGCTTAACGATGGAACTTTCAAACTCTCAACCATGGACGGAGCCGAACTGCCAAGGGCATGGAACAATGAACATCTTCTCCTCTACTCTACATAACTTAGTGTACAATTGTTCATGCCTTCCAACGCTATTTTGTTTTCTCGCAATTCGAGGTATTGTAAAGGCTACAACTACCAGAGTTGTCCGTAGAAATGATGTTCAGTTGCATGTCTCCCTTCCATGTTTACTTCGTGCATGACCTGTTTGATTAGTCCTAACAACCTTCTTGCGTACAAACATCCGATCGCGGCATCGGCACCCCGAGCATGGGAGTCGGCACCGCCATCCGAACCTCGAGCCAACATCGAGGCCAAACAACACTGGCTACGACCAGTACCCCAAGCATGGGAGCCAGCAACGCTACTCGAGTTATCGGCCTGTGGCGCAACAGAGTTTAAATAACCACTAACTCGAACCTCGGCCCCGCGCCAAGACTGAGAATAAATCGTTCAGCGCCCAAGTTCCATGCGAGCTGGGGCCGCAGCCCAATAGCCAATCAGAGTGATGCAAATTTCTCCAGTGGCTACGGTTGCCGGTCGAATCTTTGCGCAGTACCGAGACTGACCTTAAATTGTTTCTTCCCCAAAGCTCTCAAGGCTAAGGGGTAGCCCATGGCCATGATCGGACCCTATGGGCTAATGATCCAGGCTTCTCTTCTCGACGAATAAATGATGCCTGCTGCTTGCACCAACCCGATGGACGACGGGAGAGCCACCCACCGGACGGACCACAAATCGCAATGTCCTATGCGTTCGCTATACTTGGGTCTTACCCTGGGATACCCAAAACAGCAGGCGCCTAGCCTGGCTTCGCAAACCATGGGTTTCCTGAGCTGAGAGAAACTTACTAGAAGCCAGCGCTCTATCACACTCCTCTGGAATAATCGACCCAGAGAACGGTCTCCGATTGCATTTTTGTTAAATGTAATGACAAGTACGTTCATGCAAGTACAGGATGCTGGAAAACATGAGAAGAACATCCGAACACTCGACATAAATTGCGATCTTTACTAATTCATATTTCATTTTCACACACCCCCCCAAATGGACCACATGTCTAACATCTCTTGTCTCTGATGACAGGGTGTACATGAATACCACACCATGTCCTTAAGGACCAAAAGCGAGGACCGCACTCGCATATACGATCGGTCTACCTAACCTAAAGTGTCTATAATTCCTTTAACAATTACTGATTCTAGTATATTTTCTTTTCTTTTTTCTGTACAGGTTCGACACTCAGCAGGTCACCACAAATGATGTGTCCCTTCCTTCCAGAACCGTGTCCTCATCCTCTACACTTCACACGAGTAACGAATTCATGAGACATCGATATGCGCCTCCCGCCATCATCCTCGCCGCTTGTAATTATCGTAACCCCCGAGGGCAATACATGGAAATGCCTTAGGGGCGGTGTAAGAAGCAAGGACCAATGCAGCCTGGGTTTTTCGCCAAGCCTTCTTGGCGCTCCGTTCTCTTCTCGGCATCATCGATGGCTTTCCATTTTCCTAGCCTACTCAGAGGCCCTCTCCTTCTCCGCCTCAATATCGGCCCACTTCTCCGACACCACAGCGGAAGATTTCTCCTCGGAGTCCTGCCTAGCCTTTGCCCATGCATCTTATATGGCAGCCTTATCCTATCCCTCTTCCCCTCCGGCTCCTCAAACTTTGCCACCAGTCAGGCTTTCTAGTCTTTCACCTTAGCTTTTATTGTTCGCATGCTTACATCAGCTATGCCCGTTGCATGAGCACTTCGGCCAACCACAACCTCTCCTCCTCCAAAGAGACTCATATAAATGTGGGATCCCGAAGCTACGGGTTCTCCTACTTATCCAGATTGTTCCCGCTGTAACTCCAACTGGGACTCGAACGCTTGAGGAAGCACGGGGGCAAAGCCTGGTGTCGCCTCCGCTCCAAGGGGGCTGCCCAGTGAAAGAGGCAACTATTTGACTTTTGAGGGTTCATTGGTCGCATCCTCCTCAGTTAGCAAGTACTCGAGCTCGGGGGTAGTCCCCACCTATCCTTGCATCAACTTACTCATCATATGACCCGAAGAGCCCACCAGCTTCCGCGCTGGAATTTCCGTTGCCACAACCTTCGGAGCAACCATTCTAAAAGGGAATGTCAACCTCTCCACGAGGATAACTCGGACCCAAAAGCTTGGGTCTCGGAAGCTTCTGACCTTCCACCAATAACAAGCAGGCCGGGCGTAGAGGCCCGGGCCGAAGGATAGAGAGAGCAACACATCATTAATCCCCCGAGGATAGGGAAATTGGGATAAAGTCACATTATGCGAAATACAAAATGCATACCTCAATGCACCTTTCCTAAGTTCTCAAGTTCCCACGACTTGTTCATTGGGTTCCCAAAGTCTCAACACCCGGCCAGCAAACTCATACTGAAACGCAACGTGAAGCTGACCCACACCTCTCGATGCAAAAGCTTCCTACTTCCAAGAGCATTGGAATGTGGTGACGACATCTAGTTTTAATAACTAAAACCATGACTACCGGTAACCATCAACACCATTTTCGGATCGGATAATGGTCATGACGTAATTGGGTTGAAGACCAACGACTCCACCGTACATCCATATCTCACATGCATATCCATGCAGTCGGTCTGAATAAGTGCATTTCCAGAATCATTCGCCAATCAGTTGTGTTACGTTCAACTTCAATTACAGACCAAACATGAAAAATTAAGCAATGATCCAAACACGCTGGCTCGTCCCTGACGTCGAGCAGAATCTAGCAGATACCCGGGCTTTGGGGGCAGACCTCTACCGATTATCGCATCAGCCTAGTCATAACAGGAGCCCTCAGATCCCCTTCAGTGCCGACACTGGCGTTGTCTTCACAGCATCCCTTGGAGCTATTGTTTTAGGAGCGTTTTCACCTCACAATGAAGGCATTCCAAAGCCAGAATCCATGCCCTGGAGGTTTTTTGGCTTTCCATCAGTGCCCGGACTCTACAAAAGCAGACACTCCGGAACATGACGACAACCTTCAGCCTCAACAACTAATGCCATAGCCATCACCGACCGCCAACGCGATGCCTGAGTCGAGATGCAACTGCATCATGGTTGGGTTATTGATCGGATCCCGTGACTAACAGCTCAACTATGTGTCGACATCCTATATATGCATTTGAGCCGCCAGTCCAAGCAAGTTCATTCCTTGAGAACCGCATCGCAAGACCGCAACTCACTAATCATTGTCCGCTCATTCAACGCCATGTAAAGGTTCAAGTTTACTAACTCAGGATTGATGCCAGGACTCGACAAAGTCATTGGAGTGCGAAGTTCTGTTTCGTGCTCCCGTGCACCGGCTTAGCGACCATACCCTGAAACAAGCTTCAAACTCCTGAAGAGCCTGAAAGATTTAATAAGTTTTTGGGATACGAAGTCCAGTCCCGTATCTGCAAATACTAGTCCTAAACCCCTACTTTTGCTTCCTAGAACCTACCACTCCACGCTCTTGAGCGACAATCTCAGGAATCCTCGGGTTGTCCATATATCTCTTCCCTCCTCCGAAAATCTAAGGACAACTCAAACATCCAAAATACAAAAGAAGTATTTTAGTATCCTCTATGCCTTGAGTTAATTTTCGATCCGAAGAAGAGAATAAAGGAAGCAATTATAATTAGGGGATCGGCATACTCCGAACTAGCGTTCCGGGATCGAAATTCGGATTGTACACCAGGCTATAGCCGCGTCCACTTATCTTTGAAGCCCCAAATCAATCACGGCTCATCGACCACTTTTGTACTCACCAAATGCCCAATCATCAAAGTGCACGGGCCCAACATTTAGGTCCGACCTCGCCTCAAAGGAAAATCTATATGAATACATGCCACGACATATCGGAAGTATTGTCCCTAACAATGGCATTCACATATATGAGTTATCGAAACTTTGATCGATGGGACAAGCTCGGATCATTGAACGACTTTGGGCTCATAAATCCAAGTGATTTAGCAGATACTCCAAACAATCAAACTCCATCCCAACGACGTTTCAATAACCACCTAGGGCGATCGCACGCTTAAGCCATGACAGTGGCCATGCATACACGCTTTTGAAATCTCAACCGAACGGACTGACTTGATTCGCTAACCAAATGCATGCTCACAAGCCTTAAGGATTCAAGTGTACACACCAAACAGTCGTCTCATGACCCAAAAACTCTTCGAAAAGCTAAATTGAGCGATTACAAGCAAATGACATGCAATCCACTTTCATGATGGCCTATTCCAAAACTCACATCACATTGCACGAAACAAACATGTGAATGCATACGCGATTCAGACCCGATAGCGAACCATTTGCACTTCGATGCGATCGGGAGTCAGCAACTAACAATCAATCTCTCTAACCTACAACAATTAGGCAACCTGGGCTGGTTGACACCTAAGCGGAATGACTCAAGCGAGTCAAAGATCTTAACAACGCCGGAGTCCCAAATTCATACTGATAGGTTTCAACGATGCGCCTCAAACGCTTTGAAGCAGCGTGCTCCCGGCACACAAATCAAGGAAAAGGTCATGAATAGTCACTAAGCATGCTACAGAGATCTTTCCATCCATTTCCATACTTGTCTTACTTTAAAGAACGTCTCGTTCACACAAGACATACTTTGAGGGGGCAAATGTTAAATGACATTTTGGTCCAGTTTCCAAAAGTACACAAGGCGCGCTCGACTCAACATATCGTGTATGATTGAAGACGGGAATGTCGCCACAAAGCAAAGGGAATAGGTCAAGGAGGGATCACGTCAAAAAGGACCTCGCCGCTCCCCTAAAACATTGCCAATCCATCACCTCGAACCCCGGAAGGCAAAGGCCTTGGCCTCAACGCTCATCGTCCTCTTTCCATGCACTCCTCGTACCCCACGGGGTACGAGTTTCATACCCCATGGGGTACGAGTTTCGTACCCCTTCGGGGTATGAAGTTCGCATCCTATAGGGTTCGAAGTTCGCACCCCACACGGTTCGAAGTTTGAACCCCACTGGGTACGAATTTCATACCCCAGGGAGGGGTTCGAGTTTCTGGGCTTCGACACATCGCGGTTCGAGATTTTCTGGAGGGATATGCCTTGGGATACGACACAACCAAAGCTTCCCCCAACAAGCTCCCGACCATGTTGATCACCTAAAAATAGTTGATCAGCACACGCTGATCACTTATTTTTGGATGATCACTCCATGGTGCAAACCCCACTTCTTTTTATCCCTTTTCCTACTCCTTTTTACCCCTTC
This sequence comes from Allium sativum, assembly GCA_030737875.1. Classification (NCBI taxonomy): domain Eukaryota; kingdom Viridiplantae; phylum Streptophyta; class Magnoliopsida; order Asparagales; family Amaryllidaceae; genus Allium; species Allium sativum. Next base: position 879,322,256 of record CM060919.1, on the reverse strand, counting down.
TTACTTTTCACCTACTCCCACCTACCCTCACCTAACCTCTCCACTATAAATACCCTCTCACTTCTTACTTTCAAGAGGTTGATCCGAGCTCTCTCTCCTAAGCTTTAATGGCTTCCTAGGAAGAAGATATTCTTCCCAAAAGCCTCCTAGCCACCATCCTTCTTCACACAAGGAAAAAGATGTATGTGCTTAGACTCATGAGCATACTCATGAGGATTTTGCCATGCTTTTGGATATTACACCACCTTCGGATATTTTTGTACCCCTCGGACATGGGGGACCAAGTAAACTCCTCTTTCACTCAAGGAAGAAGAAGAAGGCCTCGACTCCGCCTCGACCTTGACTCTAGCTCACTCGGCCTCGACTCTGCCTCACTCGGCCTCGGCTCCGCCTCTCGGCCACGACTCCGCCTCACTCGGCCTCGACTCTTCCTCGGCCTCGATTTCGCCCCTCGGTCACGACTCCGCCTCACTCGGCCTTGACTCTGTCTTGGCCTCGACTCCGCCTCTTGGCCTCAACTCCGCCTCTCGGTCTCGACTCCAACTCACTCAGCCTCGACTCCGCCTCTCAGTCTCGATTCCGCCACTCTGCCTCGACTCCGACTTACTCGGCCTCGACTTTGTCTCACTCGGCCTCGACTCCGTGTCTCGGCCTCGACTCCGCCTCTCGGCCTCGACTCCGCCTCCCTCAGCCTCGGCTTCATCTCATTCGGCCTCGACTCCGCCTCGGCTTCGATTCCGCCTCACTCGGCCTCGAATCCGCCTCACTTAGCCTCGACTCCGCCTCACTCGGCCTCGACTCCACCTCGACTCTGCCTCACTCGGCCTTGACTCCACCTCACTCGGCCTCGACTCCGCCTCACGCTGCCTCAACTGCTCTCACTCAGCAAAGAAGATCGATAACAAGGACTAAGCGAATGTTGTTAATCATTATAGCTTCTTGTAATAGTCTTGTTGTACTTTGTTGTGATGGAATAAAATTCGTACAGCCTTAAAAGTGGACGTAGGCCTCGACGGTCCGAACCACTATAAATAATTATGTCCTTTACTTCCTCGCACATTATTACAGCATCTCTTATGACTCTCCGCTCTGGACATAAATTTTTTAAATTTTTGGTACTCTCTGGTGTTGACGACAATTTTAGGCGTCAACAATATGGCTTATATTTATTCTATTAATTTTTTCCCTTCCGCTGTGTGAAATTTTGATTTTCGTTTTAGACTGCTCTATATATCTATTTAAGTTAATCCTTATAAGAGCCAACGATCCATTTATAGTGGCTCTAAGTCCCGATGGGCCTTTTCTAGGTTGAAATTTAGGCTCATTTAGGGCGCGTTGTTACAATCACCATTTTTTAGCCATTTTAGCCAATTTGAGTGAATGTGGTTGCGAGGAGCATGATATGACGGTTCATTTGGTGGAGATTTTGGTATAAAGGCTCTTCGATTAGTGGATTTGGCTTGAGAAGAGATGTGATGCTTCTATGTAGTGATTTGTCATTCGACAACGTTGTTTCCAGGATAGGGAACATGTTTCTATGATGGATTAGTTTACTCCCAGATGCAGAAGCAACGACATTAAGTCATATTCAGGTGACTGTCTGATATAGAGAGAGATGAGACTTAGGAAAGTATCCTACGACACATGATGATCATCGGGAATAGTTTCCCCATTGAGATGACTTCATATAGGAGTTATATGGACAAACTCAGAGATGGATTCTGCTGTAAAAAAATGCATGCAAAGGAGTTATCGACATTCTAGACTTCTGGTTATATACCCTTAAAAGAGTGGCATATAATGGAATCAGAGTTCAGTTGACATTATAGACTTGATCTTCCCTGACCCCTGACCCCATTGACATTGTGGACTGGATAAGGTTGTCCACTGGATTCTATTGATGTTTTGACCTAGTGGTTGATGTGGAAATTGGGAGGTAGAGCTAGTTGACATTTTCGACCATTTAATGCTTTGATGGATTAGGTGACTAAAGTATTGAATGTCGTATGCTTTACGTACCAAGTGAGTGTATGTGAGGATGGATGCTATGGATGTTTATTTATCATCATTAGTGCGTAGGCATCTATCACACCTTAGTTATATGATGTAGATCATAGTGTGGCATATATTGACTACTATGTGCTAACTCTATGGATGCAGGGGCAGTGCAGGTACGATTCTTCATACCGTTTGTTCCATCTATTTACTATTATGACTTTTACAGTACTTTGAGATTTGTTTATCACTCACACCAACTTTTGTCTGACCCAAAGTTTTATGTTCCCTCTTATTAATTTGGTTGCTCATCAATGATGCTAATGTGTGTACCGAGTAGTAGGTTTGAGTATTATCTAGAGTTGTGCAGGTAGTTCACAAGAGGTGATGATTTTACATATTTATATACATGTATCATTATTGATTATTCCGCTATGTGACACTGTGAAGCCTTGATAGTGTTGTGTGTTTTGTTAGAGACAATGTATCAGTTAAGTTTACTTACCTGTTATATAAACTCTATTGTTACTCTGTATAGCTGTATGAACTTGTGCATTTTGATTATATGGTTTGTATAGTTATTACGATCTTGCATGTTTTATATATGTGATTTTATTATTATATGTTATCTGATGCACTATGAGGTATACGACAGGTTCTACAATCATGTTTATGTTCTTTTCTCTTTTATTCCCTTCTAATCTTTCTTCTTTATCTACTTTTCTATTATTTCTTTCTCTCGACCACCACTTTATATCGATCGAGTGTTGTACAGCACGCACTTTTAGTCCTGAGCACCGGCATTGTATGGTATGTCATCACAATATTCATCATGGCCTATCATTGTTATTCCTTGTAACTTACCTCCAGGGATGAGTATGGAAACTCCATATATGTTTCAAATGATTGTCATCCCCGGTCCTGGTGATACGACACAAGGGATTGATGTTTATCTACAACCATTGATCGAAGGGTTGAAAACATTGTGGCATGAAGAATCTGGAACATACGACATTTTGAGAAAAAGGAATTTTTGTATGTTCGTTTCTTTATTATGGACTACTAATGATTTTCCCACATATGTCATGCTCTCAGGTTGGAGCACATCTGGACGTCTAGATTATCTTCATTATATGGATGAAATACGAGCATTTTCATTAAAGTATGAAAACAAAATTTCTTGATTTGACGGTCATCAGTGTTCTCTGCACATTAACCATAAATTTAGAACAGATAAAAAGAACTTTAAAGCTAACAGAGTAGAGAGTATGCTACCACCTAAAGTTTGGACAAGGGAAGAGATATATCAAATCATAAAAGACCATCCAAAGATACATGAAACAGGAGAACATGTTGAAATTCCAAGTAAATCGGATATTCATAACTGGTGCAAGTAAAGTATATTTTAGGAGTTACCTTACTGGAAAAATCTTTTACTCTGACATAATATTGACGTCATGCACAATGAAAAAACGTATTTGATAACGTTTTTAATATAGTTTTGAATGTAAAGGGGAAAAACAAGGATGATGCAATTTCGAGATGTAATATATTACACTTTTGTAAGCGGCTTGAGCTTCATTTGTACGACGATAATAAAAAAACCAAAACATGTTATGAGCAAGACAACAACCAAAAAAAAAATCGTACTAAAGTGGCCTAGAAGTATTAAGATTTTCTGATGGGATTTCTTCTAACCTTCGTAGACGTGCATAATGGCAATATTATGATGGAATATTTTTTACCGTTGATTTTCAAATAACTGTTGCCTACAAAATATGGAGTGTTGTAACATAATTAAGTATGTTTTATAAACAACTTGGTTCGTTGACGTTAAAGGTAGATCTTGTATGTAAACTTGAAGTAGAAATCCCTATACTACTCTGCAAACTTGAGAAAATACTTCCCTTGGGTTTCTTTAATGTAATGGAGCATTTACCATTTCATCGTCCATTTGAAGCACTCCTTCGAGGTAATTTGAATATCCTCGATATTCTTGTTAGTTTAAATTTTAGATTTTTGTACCAACATATAAATTTAATTAAATTTTTTATAGGTACTTGAATCGTTTGAAGAAAAATTTAGACAAAAAGCACGAGTAAAAGTTCAATTTACAAATCGTGCCTTGAAGAAGAAGTTTCATTTATTTTCTCCCATTACTCTAATGACGATGTGAACTTATCTTTTGTAAGTGTTCCCATAATGAAGAAGCTATTGAACATGATTCTTCTTAAATAATATTATCGATTTTTAGACAACATGGAAGACTCGCTAGAAAATGTGTGGGAATATGGTTAGATAATAGAGATTACAACGTGACACACATGTATGTTCTTTTAAACTATGTGGAAGTTGCACCATTTATCAGGTAATACTTAATTCATGTATAGTTCAATTATACATACATACATATATTTATATATATTAATAATAAAGGAGCATACTACTTATTTGTATCATATACGATTCACAATATTCATCTAGCAATCTCAGGAAAGAACTTGTTGAATGGTTTTCAAGCTATGTTCATGATTCTAAAAATTGTGTTGTTGACGAAGGATTACGACATCTTGCTATCGAACCAAAAAAGAAATGTCAAATTTTATCCAAATTCTTCGTCAATGGATTTAAATTCATTACCAAAGATTACGGGACTGAAAAATTAACATATGACAGCGATGTATTTGTCAAAGGCAGTGATGATCCAGAGGAGCATATAAAAGACTTTTATGGCGTCTTGGCATAAGTTTTAGAGTTGACATATTATGTACAATCTGCAAAGAAAGTTTTTTCATTCAAATGCAATTGGTTTAACATGCAGAAAGACTATAAGCTAATTGGAATAAAGCATGCATCACATTACTATAAGTATGATCCTTTCGTACTAGCTAAGCTAGCATTACAAGTTTATTTTGCTCCATATCCATCCTTAAACAATGAAAAAGCAGTCTGGTGGACTATTTTTAAAACGAAGGCAAGGTTTACATTTGATGGAACTAATATTTCAGATGAAGCAGCATATCAAGCGATTCTTGAGCCAAATACTGAAAGGATAATAGCCGATGACATTGATGTAGGATCATTAAATGATGAAGCAAGTGTTTTAATAGATGGATTTGTAAGTACAAAAGAAAAGGATACAGAGTACAAGACTGAGTCCGAATCAGTAGATGACGAAGACTGATCATAGATGGCATCGTTTGTTGTATATTATATCACTTCGGGTTATTTTGAGCTATGAAATAATAATGATGACGACTGTTATGAGCTATGAATTTACTTATGTTCTGTACTATTTTGAGCTATGTAATAATGATGATGACTATATATGTTATGCATTGTTCTAATTTAAGCACTACCCTTTTCATGTATGATTATGTGCTGATTATGTCCAGGGTATGATTATGATATGATTTGTTGTATGATTATCACTTGATTAATGATTATGTGATGGTTGTGTAATCATTGTTATTTTGTATAAATTATATGATTTGATATATAGGATTGTGTTAGACATGGCTAATAGAAGACATAGGAGTAGATCTCAGTCTTCATCTTCTCAGTCTCCTGCACTTGGTGAAGGTCCTAGCAGCTCGGAGCAAGATTTATGCCGAGTTGCGGGGATAGTTCCTAAGAGTGTTGGATAAACATATATATATATAATTCAATTATATTATTTAAAATATATTAAACATTTACATCAAAATTTATACAGAGGGTTGGAGGTGGAGCCATCCAACTTTATTTTACAAGAATCGAGGGAATCATGTAGGAGTTGGATGTCAGGATGTTGGCCTCATTGGGACAGTGTAATACCCCATAATTTTAAAGAACACTATAACGATAAACTAAAAAATACTTAATTAAATATTGGGAATCAAGTGAAATGGACTGCGTCATTGCGTTTGTCTCGGAATTTTACTTAAGATAGACTCCGAGTTTGCGTAAAACGGACACTATATGAAGAAGAAATTAAGGTTCAAAGTTTGTATACACATAAGCAAATTATATATGAATTAAATAGTCTAGGAAGTCAAAAACAAAGGCGGGAAGGCGCGAGAATTCGGCCCATTAGGGGTCGACCCCATGCCCTGTGGGTGTCGACTTATGGGTCGACCCCTATACGAGGGTGTCAACCCCACCTAGATCTGGGGTAGATCCATTTCTGTGAACGTTGACTCGTTTCTTGACCAGATTTGTTGACATTAGGTTATAAATTGGAACTTATTTCTATTGTTTTATTCACCAAAAAACAATGGAGACAACGAGGTTATGCCCAACTCAGATTAGAATAGCCTATTCATTTGTGATAACGATTTATACGAATTCAAGAATCTCTGCTATAACATCTGCAGTTAAATTCTCTGTTCTTTAGATCCAGTCACAGTGAGTTCATGATATTTTTATATATAAACATCTATTGGTAATATTGACATGTTTATAATTTTGGATCTAAACCTGTGCCTGTTAGTAACTTGAATCATAACTAAACATATCCGCCATTACTCATATACCCAGTTTACTGTTTAGTTCTCATATGCCTATTCATGATATCCCTATTCTGTTAGTTTGCCTAATCATGTCACAATATGCTTATTCTGTTAATAGGGCCAATTCTATCATCATATTCCTGTTTTATTATTATGCCTGTTCTGGTTCCCTTCTCTCCCTCTTCCCCTTTTTATTTTTGTAGCTTAAGCTACCTTCGAGCCTAGGCCTATCGCTGAAATATGCGAGCGTACGGAATTGGGAATTGTTGGGAATGATAAATTGGGGCATGGCTTAGGTTGTAAAACATGATCGGGGATTTGGGCATAACCTTTGATAAAAATGAAAAATTGTTGAATAATGAACATGCCAAGATTTATAGTAATTAGAAACAGTAACCGCACTTAGACACGAGGTTAGATTACATTTGTGGTAGAAGTCTACCCGGAACCGCCCGACAAATCCAGCGTCCACAAGTGTTTAATCTAATGTGAGGGGTCAAGTGCATAATGTACATGTAACGGTGCTAAGGCACGAGGTTAAGTCCGACTTGTGGTAGCAGTCTGTCCGGACCCACCCGACATATCTAACATCCACAAGTGGTAGACATAATGTGAGAGGTCTAGAGCATTATTAGTCATAAATGAATAAACGATAATAACTAGTTAACCTATAATACTTAACCTGTTTAAATTGATGAGGATTACACGAACCTGTCAAATTAGTACGGGTTAAGTAAACTTGATTGAATCAACGGGGGTTAAGTTAATCTTGTTAAATATGTGGGGGCAGGTTGTATATGTAAACCCGACAAACTTAACCTGTTGGGGTTATGCAACCTTGGTAAATTGTTAGGCATAACCTGTCAAAATCCTAGTGGCGGGGATGAAAGCCTGGGGAAGCTTGCATCATCTGTTGTGTGGGACCTGTGTCAGTCAGTAACCTATCTTGGTATTAAACAGGGAACCCCGAACTAGGTCGGGGTCAGGGCACGCTTACTAAGTTGATTGTGAGAGGTCCATCTAAGTGAGGGTGTTGACGACGCAATCCAACGGAGTCATGTGTGTGCATGGGTCCGAACTTCTAGGGGGTAGCAAGACGTTGTGACATCAGTATGTATTGCTGCGCCTCTTGAAAATATGGGGTTGCCACTTTCGGAAGTGATACATCCTACTGTGGGGCTACCGCAGGGTATCTACGGGGATAGGGAGTCGATCGATTGGGGTAGTAACTAGGGTACATCTAGTCTTGCTTGTTTAGTACCCTTATTATGGTTGGGGGTAACACCTGTCATTTCCGTCGGGCTGCCTGTCATTATTATACGGGTTAAAATCCCTCACTAGAAATACACCTGAGTCTACGTGTAACACCCCATGTCCATTAATGTCACTCACAAAGGGAATGCACCGATGTCCATGAAGCGTTATTGTTGTATAGAACAGATAAATTACAAGAATAAATAAATAAAACAACACATCGGAAGTTAAAACTTATTTTATTGCATCATAACTCAAAACGAGTTTACATAAGTAGTCTCCAAAACCATTACAACAGGATCAATGGTCTTTTCCAAAAACTTCAAAGTACATAAAGAAGCAAATACTTAAATAACATAAATGCATAAATCCCCACTGAGCATAAGCAAAGCCATAAAGATGAAAGAGTCCAAAGCGGTACATCTACTCTCTTCAAGCAACTGGAAGAAATTGGCACTAAGCTATAGTATTCCCTCCTTGCAAACCTGGGGAGGGGAGGGGGAGGAAGAAAAGAGGTGGAAAGAAAAGGGGGTCAGACATAAAGTCTAGAGAGTGCGATAACTTTAACAATATAATTATCAAAATAACTAGGATAAGGTATAAGCTGGAAAATAAGGAAATGACTGTGAACAATTGGGTATGGCAGGACAAACAAAGAAATAAGACGAACAAAGATAACGTTAAAGGCGCCCCTAATCACTACAGGATAATTACTATACTGCACCACCACTAGTCACCCTAATGGTTGATCCTACCTACAGAACTTAATAATGATAATGGTAGTTTAGTGTACCCCTAGCTACCTTCATAGGTGTCGTCTGCCCCTATCTCCACTAGGTGTACCCACTACCCCCATTCGATCAGCTCCCTAACTCGTAGATACCCGTGCTGGCCCCACAGTGGGGTGTATCACTCCGCAAAGTGGCAACCTGATACTACCAAAAATGCACGGTTTATATCCACACGATGCAACAACGTCTTACCTACCAGCCCAGGCCCACACACGCATATGAACCCGTTGGACTTGCGTTGCCACCGCTGACCCGTTTTGACCTCTTACAATCAATTCCAGTACGCGTGTCCCGTCCTCGACTTGGGTCGAGCCCACAAAGATACTTAATGGGTTACTGGTTTGAAAAGGGACCCCATTACTTGACACAAGCTATCCACCTAAGCTTGGTCCCCTCTAGTACATCCCACTTAACCCTCTTCTTATTCATGTCCACTTACATGTTTCAATTTTGGTTAAGTGCATCTAATCGTATTTCAAATGCCACCCAAGGCACCCACTAAATTTCCCATGCCACCCATGGCACCCACTTAGCCCCCTCATGTCCCACTACATGTTTATCTGGTTAAGTGTTTCTTAATTCATTAAGACCGTAACCTTATAAAGACCTCCCACATTAGATTGGTATTTGTGGCAGCTGGATTTGCCAGGCGGGTCCGAGCAGTCTTACACCACAAACGAGCCTAACCTCGTGTCTTTACAACTGTTACGCATTTAATTTATGCCTTTGACCTCTCACATTAGACTGGCATTTGTGGCAGCTGGATTTGCCGGGCAGGTCCGGGCAGTCTTACACCACAAACGAGTCTAACCTTGTGTCTTAAGCGATTAATTACACATAATTAATTATCCCCAATTTGAATTAATTTCTCTATTCAAATTGTCAATCAATTACAAATTTAACTATGTTCATAATTGACTCAATTATATCCATCTATTTATGGTATATAAAATTATACCAATTAACATCACATTTAAGGCATTTATGCCAATTCTCAGTATTAAATCTTTTAATATTATCCCATTGCCCCACGTTGTACGTTCGTTCGTTTAACGTGAAATATACGTTAGACTCGAATAGTCTAACTTTTGGAAAATAAGAGAAAACATCACAACATGCATAGAATAAAAACTAGATCTAAACATAAGGGGGGGAACTTGCATGTGTGAATAAGGTTTTTCATCTAAAACTTGCATAGGCCAAAGTCACAAACTTGCATAAACTATGGATGTCATAGATCTAATCATAAGGTGTAAACTTGCATAGGCAATAGTCACAAACTTACATTACATGATTCACACTTCAACATATATATACTTGCATGCATATGTGATTTATACAACATAAACTATGATGTAAACTTGCATCTAACTCACATATGTCATAGCCTAACTTTAGATCCAATTTACACATAAAATAGATGTCATGAAACATGTAAAGTTGTATATGATTCTCACTAACTTGCATATGATTCATATCTAAATTAACATCTAAACTTGAATACATACATATGATTTAACATATGAATTAGTTCCAACAACATAATCAAACTAGCATACAAAGCATCATTATGAATTGATTGTACATAAGCCAACAATCAACATAGATTTGCAACATAGATAATAACGTCACAGCTTTGCAACATAGATAATAACATCATAGCTTTACAACATTGATAATAACATAACGGTCAATGATTCACAACATAACCATATAATCCAAATCATAACTCAACCTAATTAAATTGTTAATTATCTTATAAAAGAAATCGAACTCACAACTCAAAGAAGGCCTTAAGTTCTGGAATCTGAGTTCTGAAATTGATTTAGCTCGCCTTTGTAGTAGATTTGTTATTGTTTAGATTTGAGATGAATATGATTGAGTTGATTAACTTTTCTTCCTCCTAAATGGTGGCGGCTACTCTAGGTTGCAAGGTGATAGCATGACGTCCATAGTTCCAATTTTTTATTTGATTTTAGGTTTGAGTTTACACATGTTTATATAGAATTTCAATTTAATTATAGCCGTCGGATGATCTTGGGGTTAATCAAAACCATTCAGTCAGGATAGGGTGACACCTCAGCCCTAATGACTCAGCAAGGAGTCAGAAAGGATTCGGCAATGAGTCACAGTATGGATCAGATCACACCAGAAAGCTGTGCAGGCTTTCTGCTTGGCCTGGGCGCACTTGGGAAGTGCGCCAGTGTATTTTTGTACTGGCGCACTTCCCAAGTGCGCCAGTGCATTTATATATAATTTTTCTTTTCTTCTGGTTTATCCTCCTAAATTCGTTCGTCCATATCTCCTTTATACGATGTCCGTTTTATGCAAACTCGGACTCTATCTCAAGCAGAATTCCGAGACGAACGCAACGGCATAACCCGTTTCTCTTAATTCTCACATCTGAGATTAAGTATTCTTTAATTTGTGAACATTAATATTAAAATTACGGGGTGTTACACTACCATTTGGATTCTGTTGGGATCATCTTGTTACTGGTATTAGTGCAGAGAAAAGTACTTAAGAAGCGCAGTATATTCTATTCTGTTTATCCTGCTCAGTTTTCTATACCTGTCTTATGATACTGTTATTTCTCCCATCTAGTTTATATGCATGTCATGATGCTTTTACTTATTTATATGCTAAAAATAACTGGACTCGCTAGACTTTATGTCTGACTCGTTTTATTTACTTTTCTCTCTCTTCCTTCCCCACCAAGGTTCTCAGGATAGGAATACTCAGGCATGATTAGGAATCTCTCTTTCATTCTGCTTGGGGCTGCCTAGATGTACCGCTTTGATTTCATGTCTTCTCTGATATGGCTATTGTTGGGGACTATGCTTTTTATATATTACTGTACTCTGATGATTTTAATACAAGACAAAAATTATAATGGGTTTTCTGTATTTCAGACATATGTTGTAACTGGGTTTTTGGACCACGATGTTTTCTATTTAATATAGTTCTGAATTCCGCTGTTATTTTATATCTGTCTTGTAATGTTTCTATTTATGTTTACCTATAATGCTTCACAAAACTTAATGCATTCTGATAAAGAGTGACATTAATGGATATGGGGTGTCACATTTGGTATCAGAGCTGAAGCATTCCCGAGGGCGTTCAGATACCAGATTGGTTCCCGATGTATCTTGAGGCTACGACACTTGTTGGAAGCCAAGCAGACGTCCCTCCCCTAGTTGCAACCGTTGTTCCCACTCCTCCTCCTCCACGAGCGGATAATTTCTCTATAATATGCGAGGACTTCTGTACTATGGGAGGAAAGCCATTCCGAGGAACTGAGACTTTTGTAGAAGCAAGGAATTGGCTCAAGGAGACAGAGGACTTGTTGGGATTTTTAAGGTTGACGACCATAGGAAGATTCAATTGGCCATTTGGCAGTTAAAAGATGAGGCTTCTAACTGGTGGGAAGTGATGCAAGTAGGACGTCCAGTTGAGACTTGGGATGATTTCCGATAGAGATTCAAAATGAAGTTTCTTTCTCAAGCCGAGCAAAGTATGCAAATGGAAAGGTTTTTGGCGCTTAAGCAAGGAGGCATGTCTGTCAAAGAATAAGTTAATAAGTTCAACCAATTGGCAAGGTTTGGTATGGAGTTAGTGAATACCCCGTACAAGAAAGCTTTGAGGTTTGCTAGAGGATTGAATGAGCCCCTCCATGGGTTGGCTATTTCTCGTATTCCAATGGGAGCAACTTTTGAGAAGCTCATTGATATGGATTGATGCACGAAGAAGATAAAAGTGAAAATAAAGAGGCTAAGATTGATGAAACGCAAAACAAAAAAGTGTGGCTCAAGAAGGAACAACAACAACAACAACAGCAGAAGAAGGGCGGAAAGAAAGAAAAGAGGAAATGTCATAATTGTGGACACGTGGGTCATTTGAACAAAGAATGCAAGAAAAGGAAGAATGCTTGTTTCCATTGTGGAGAAGTCGGACATCATATTAAGGACTGCCCGAAGAAGCAAGGACAGGGCCAAAGGGCAGGATCTTCTGAAAGGAAGATGCATGCTCTCGTGGCCGGTGTACCAGATAGAGGTAAGAAAGTTTCCGTTGAAGGTTTGATTTCTCTTTCTGATCATTTTACTGGAACTCTTTTTGATTCTGGCGATTCTCATTCTTTTATATCTGATTCTGTGGTTGAGTCTCTATAACTTAGTACTAGTATGGTTTTGGAGCTCGTTGTTGTCTCAAACCCCATTGGAGGTACGACTCATTTATCCATGATTTGTCAGGGTTTGAGAATATCTGTGTTGGGCGTCGAATTTGAGTGTGACGCATAAGTACTTGATTTCATGGGCTAAGGTTTGATTCTAGGGATGGATTGGCTAGCTATGTATGGTGCCATTCTAGATTGTGAGAGGAGGGTCATTAGACTTTTGAATTGCCATAGGAAGACCCTCGAGATTTCTTGTGACCCTAATTGGTCTGTCATGCTAAGTTTTGGAGAGTCGCTTGATGTATCTATCGATGATTTATGATTTGTACCAGTAGTCTGTGAGTATCCAGATGTTTTTGAGGAGGTTCGGGGTTTACCTCCGAGGCGTGAGATTGATTTCCATATATACTTGGTGGACAATGCAAAGCCAGTTGCATTGCCTGTGCGCCATATGACTCTAAGAGAAAGGAGGGAGCTCAGCAAGCAAGTAGGGGAGCTACTTGAGAAAGGGTTTATAAGGCGAAGCATATCTGAATGGGGTGCTTCGGTAGTATTCGCCACATAGGCGGATGGTTCGCTTCGCTTATTCGTGTTGATTCACGATGTTTTCGATTCATGACAACAAGTCGCGGAGTTAAGTTCATGTATATATAGTTGTGTTAGAAATATCAAATATGTAAAATCTATCCTTACAGTATAACACAAATGCACATAATTTTAGTATATATATATATATATGAATTTACGAACAGAAAAAAGCATTACTGGACTGGTTTAACCTAACCGGTCAACTGATAGAAAAAATATATGATTTTCTCAGTTGACCAGTCGACTAGTGGTTTTCTACCAGACGACTGATCAGAAATAACAGCCTTTTTTATATGAAGAGTTGCTTTCTTTCATGAAGAGATTCCTCTTCATTTATGAACAGAAATGGACGTAATTCTTGATTGAAACTCTTCGTGAAAGATTACTACTCTTCTACTATTATAAATACACTTCAAACATGATTCCAAATCACCAATTCTTAATTATCCTATTCTAACTTCTGATTTACATCTCTATACCCACCGCATTCTAAAAGCTCTCTCTAATTCAAGTTACTTGTTGAATCTTTGAAGTTATTTCATATCTCTTGATTCAACAAGCAATCTACTACCTTCAATATTCATATACACATCAAATACATGAGGATAAGATTATAGGAAGGGTGTACTTAATCGTGACTATTCAGTGTTGATACAAGAACACATTTACAAGTCAAAACTCCTTGTAATTGTGAAGTCCTGTGTTGGTGCTCATGCGAGGACATCCTTGTTGGTGCTCGGGTGTATTGTGGCCTATTCCTCCGGGTTAAGAGAGGGAGTGTTAGTGAATTCCATAGAGGAGCTTCGGGACTGGACGTGGGACGGGAAGTCCGAACCAATATAAAATTCCTGGTGTGTTCACTTACTGCATTTACTTCTTATTTGTGACATATCTATATAGCTTATATTTACCTGCATAACTATTGTAGCTTACTAGTTAACTTATCATATACAACTCCGTTATATCCATATAAAAGATCCTAATTTAGTCATACACCGACCCTTTTCATTTGGTATCAGAGCAAGGCCATCATTTAACCATAAAACCGTTATCTGATACATAGTTAATATGGATAACAACACTAGTACTAGCACTAATACTGGATATACTGAAGGCCAATCTACTGCAAGACCACCCTTTTTCAATGGCATGAATCATAGTTATTGGGTTACTCGTATGAGAATATACATGCAGGCAAATAATTCTAAAGCTTGGGATATTACACAAAAAGAATATACACAACCCACTACACTACATATTGAATGGTTTGCATTTGAAAAAACAGAGGCTACTGCTAATGCTAAAGCCATGAATATGTTTCATTGTGCCTTTGATAGAAACGAGTTTAACCGTGTTTGTATGTGCAATACAACATATGAAATCTAGCGAATACTCAAAGTAACTCAAGAAGGAACAAACAATGTTAAACAAAGCAAGATATCCATGCTTAAAAACCAGTTTCAAAAATTCAGAATGAACGAGAATGAGTCTATAAATGACATGTACTCACGTTTTCAAAATATTTATCACTCTTTACTAGGATTAGGAGAAAAATACTCTAATTTTGATATAGTTTCAAAAATATTAAACTCTTTAAATGATGAGCAGGAAAGAAAGATATTAGCTATCGAAGAAGCTAATGATCTTTCTGCCATGAAACCCGAGGAGTTAATCGGTAATCTCATGTCATATGAAGTAAATTTGCAGGCAAAGAAAGCACATGTTCAAGACAAGAAAAATTTAGCTTTCCATGCTGAGAAAGATGAGTCAACTTCGGACGAAGAAGATATTGCATTTGTAGCAAAGAACTTTAGAAATTTTTTAGAATACAGAAAAGGACAAAGTAAGAATATGAAAAAGAATTCAACAAAAGAGCCTGACCCAGCCTTGGTAGAATGTTTCAATTGTCACAAAACAGGACATTACCAAAAGAATTGTCCAGAACTAAAGAAGAATCACAACAAAAAGGATAAATCAAAACGATGAGCTTTCTCAGTCACTTGGGATAATTCAGATTCATCATCTTTTGATAGTGACAGCGATAGTTATAATGAACAAGCGAACGTATGCTTCGTGGTAAAGGATACTGACTTTACTTATGATGAATTAATAGAAATTAACATGGAAGTTTTAGAATCTAGAAATAACTTTAAAAGAAAGTATAAACAAGCAAATGAAGATAGAAAAAGACCAGAATTTGAAAAAGACTTATTAAAAGATGAAAAAGAGATTTTAGAAGATGAGATTAGAAAATTACAAGAATCTCTATCAGTAGCAAATTCTCAAATTTCTATGTTGAGTTAAGAAATTGAGACTCAAAAGGATAAAAAATGATATACTATTTTTTGAGAACCATGACTTGTATACTAAGGTTAAAATTATAGAATTAGAAAATTCTAGCCTAAAAGTTAAATTAGATAATATTTCTAAGAATGTCAATAATTATAATAAAGGTAGAGAAAATCTATCTAAGATGTTAGAAAATTCTCAATTGGTTTCTAGTAAATAAGGACTAGGATATGTTCAAAAAATTAAATCTAAAAAGAAATTTAGTATTAAACCGATAATTAAAAAACTAGACATTGTTACTAAGAAGAATTCTTCAAGAAATATTAGTATATGGGTTCCAAAAACCAATAATATTTTGATTAGAAATAAATATATTAAGAATTTCTTAGATACTGTTCACAACAATATTAATTATATTTTCAAAGAGGACTCTGAACCTTCTTGGGTTTGGTTTCCTAAGATTTAACCCTTAGGACCCTAACGGGGGAAGGGGATAATAATAAAATTCTAAACTATTTTTTGCAGGTCCCACTCAATAAAAATAGAGTAAAATGGATGCTCGAAAGTGGTTGCTCAAAACACATGACAGGAGATAAAGAGATGTTAATCTATATTATCTACTCAAAGGAGGAATTATTACATTTGGAGATAACTCCAAAGGATATATCATCGGCAAAGGCGATCTGAGCAATTATGGGATATCTTTCTTATTTCTGTTATCATATTAGTTAAAAACTTAAAACATAATTTGTTAAGCATTAGTCAATTATGTGATAAAGGTTTAAAAATATAATTTTCAGAAAATAAATATAGTATATTATAATCAAATCAAAATCTTATTTCTAAGGGAAACCGAGATAAAAATATTTATATTTTTAATATGGTAGTTAATAATAATCCAAGTATGTGTTTATTAGCCAAAGATAATGATCCTTGGCTATGGCATAAACGATTTTGTCATATTAACTTTAAAACAATAAACAAGATTTCTAAAAATGAGCTTATAAGAGGTTTACCGAAAATAAAATTAAAAACTGAGAATTTGTGCGACCCTTGTTAGCTTGGGAAGTTAACTAAATCCTCTTTTAAATCTAAAAAGGTTATATCAACATTACAACCACTTGAAATACTACATATGGATTTGTTCGGACCAACTCAAGTTCAGTCCATAAACCATAGTAGATATGTGTTTGTAATTGTTGATGACTTTTCAAGATATACTTGGACTATGTTTTTAAAGAATAAAAGTGATACTTTTAATCTTTTTAAAACATTTGCCAAACAAATTCAAAATTTGAAGGATTTAAAAATTAAAAAAAATTACAAAGCGATCATAGAGGAGAATCTGAAAATGAGAAATTCGATTTATTTTGTTGAAAGAAAGGAATTTTTCATAATTTCTCTTTTCCTAGAACTCCACAACAAAATGGAGTAGTAGAATGTAAAAATAGAACTTTACAAGAATGTGACAGAACAATATTAAATGAAAGTACACTACCAAAACATTTTTGGGATGAAGCAGTTGCAACGACCTATTATGTTTTGAATCGTGTTTCCATTCAACCTCTCACTATAAATACTCGATATGAACTTTTCACTGGAAGAAAACCAAACATTTCGTATTTTAAAGTTTTTGGTTCAAAATGTTTTATTTTAAATACAAAAGACCAGCTTGGAAAATTTGATTCAAAATCCGACGAAGGAATATTCTTGGGATATTCTGAGCGTAGCAAAACTTATCGTATATACAATAAGAGAACCAGTAAAATAGAAGAATCACTTCATGTTTCATTGAACAAAATTTTTATTCGAAATTCTTTAATTTCAGATATTGTGAAAAATAATTCTTCTCTTGACGATGATATTGAAATATGTAGAGAAGATGGAAACATTGTTCATAATAATACAAAAAAAAATGTTATAGAAATCAAGGTAATATCGATAATAATAACCAAAATAATCAAGTTAATGAAGTTAGATCTCCACTAAGAATATTACGAGACCATTTGACTCAAAATATCATTGGAGAAATAACTTTAAATGCAAGAACAAGAAGTCAGCTTAACTTAGTAAGTAATGTCGCTTTTTTTTAATCGAATATTAAACCCAAAAATCCAAAAGAAGCATCAACAGATGAAAACTGGGTAATATTTATGCAAGATGAATTAAATCAGTTTAAACACAATGAAGTCTGGGAATTAGTTCCAAGACCAAGTGATCAAACTGTCATTGGAACAAATTGAGTTTACAAAAATAAAGCAGATGAATTGGGTAATATTACTAGAAATAAAGCTTGTCTTGTAGCACAAGGGTATAACCAAGAAGAAGGCATAAATTATGAAGAAACATTTTCCCTTGTTGCTCGACTAGAAGCTATTCGTATTTGATTAGCATATGCATGTTTTCACAACTTTAAACTATATCAAATGGATGTTAAGAGTGCTTTCTTAAATGGTTATATTAAAGGGAGAGTATATGTTGAACAACCTCCACTATTTTCTCATGAAAAATTTGCTGGTCATGTTTTCAAATTGGAAAAGGCATTATATGGTTTGAAACAAGCACCTCATGCTTGGTATGAACGTCTTAAGAACTATTTATTAGATTCAGGATTTCAAATTGAGAAGGTTGACCAAACACTTTTTATTAAAAAAAGCTAATAATGATATTTTAATAGTGCAAATATATGTTGATGACATTATTTTTGGATCAACAAATGATAAACTATGTCAGGAATTTTCAAATATAATGACAACTGAATTTGAAATGTCACACATGGAAGAACTATCTTACTTTCTGGGTTTACAAAGTAAACAATTATCGGATGGAATTTTCATTAATCAAGAAAAATATTGCACTAATCTAATAAAACGTTTTGGAATGGAACACACTTCAAGTAAACCTACACCAATGAGTACGACGACACATATAGATAAAGGTGAAAATGGTAAAAGTGTTGATCAAAAGTTATATCGAAGCATGATAGGTTCACTTCTTTATTTAACTGCTAGTAGACCGGATATTATGATGAATGTTTGCTTATGTGATCATTTTCAAGCTAATCTAAAAGAATCACATTTGAGGGCAGTAAAACATATATTATATTATCTTAGCAGTACCAAGGATTTTGGACTTTTCTATCCAAAAGATTGTTTATTCGAATTAGTTTCATATAGTGACGCCAATTTTGGAGGATCACGGACGGATCGTAAAAGTACAAGTGGAACTTGTCATTTTATCGATAAATAACTTATATCTTGGTTCAGCAAGAAACAAAATTGCGTTTCACTATCAACATGTGAAGCTGAATATATACCTGCAGCACTAGCCTGTGCTCAAGTAATATATATGCAACAAACAGTAAAAGATTTTAACGTTAATTTAACTAATTCCACAATTTTTTACGACAATACAAGCGCAATAAATTTATCTAAAAATTCGATAAACCATTCTAGAACTAAACATATTGATATATGACATCATTTCTGCAACGATACGGATTTCGCCCGGACCTAATCGATCGCTAAACCGACTAAGACCGTTCGAATCCCGCATACGCTAACTCTGGGCATACAACACATCAGAACAAATTACAGAAGATTTTTATAAACATCATAATAATGTTACATCAGAGTACAGAATATATCAGAGTATATCAAAAAATAATAATATAGCAGAAGATTTATTTACATTTAGTGTAATACAATGCACAACGGAAAAACAAATAAACTAACACAACGGAAGACTATCAATGCTCTGGGCATAGCTTTAAGCTTCAATCCAGAATCCTTCTTATATATCTGCAAAATAAACTACTCGACTGCCCATATGGAAAATAGGGGCACCCGAGTTTGCAAGGGAAAAACAAATTACAGGTCAGTCATGGGACTGGTTTGAGAAACTCTAAACAATTATAAACTTATATAAATGATAAGGCAAATCACAAGACCACATCGCTAGCGCGGAATGGGTTTACCCCCATGATTGCCAGTGTATAAACAACAATCAGTAAAGATATATGGATCTACTATGCATCAATCAACATGCAATATCCCGATCTACCCATATTGATTAATCATCACACTTAATCCAATTTAATTTACAGAAATTATTCCTTTGAAATTTATTTCCCGATTTCTATTTCAAATCATTTGAAATACATATCTAGCTTTTATATCAAAGTAGATTTCACTTCGGAATCTCAAATCAAATCAATTGGAAATATGAATTCTGAAACATAACAATGCATACAAACAAGTATGCAACCAAATATCGGGAATCTTCCCTCAGACAAGGCAGTAAGCGCCTCTCCAACTCGATATATATATGTGCACCTCCCACGCATGGAGCAGGCTACACTGCTGACCACTCACCCTAAGGCACTGGATCCAGCCCATACTTT
Source organism: Allium sativum (assembly GCA_030737875.1). Classification (NCBI taxonomy): domain Eukaryota; kingdom Viridiplantae; phylum Streptophyta; class Magnoliopsida; order Asparagales; family Amaryllidaceae; genus Allium; species Allium sativum. Next base: position 879,302,273 of record CM060919.1, on the reverse strand, counting down.
TAGTCGTCCAGGTCACCCGATCTCTAGCCATACACTTGCTAAATCATTTTATATCCCGAAGTGGGGAAAATCATTTCAAAACATAATAATCACAAGTACTTTCAAACTATAGTACTTTACATCAGCAATTCACATACATGATCAGTCACTATTAATCACATAACCTTTGAGCTCGTACGTCTCTAAGAAGGGAGTTAAGCAAGAGAATAAATTCTCCACCACCAAACAAATACGTTATTAATAGCAACTAATCGAATACGCGATGAACCACAATGTAAAACCATAATACATTTCCAAATCATTTTGGAATCATCGGGTTTTAGCCCTCGAAATCCTTTCTTTTTTATAAAACATTTTTATAAAACATTCCCAGTCCAAAATTGGGAATACATTCCTTTTCACTTAAGAAAAATATCATTTCAAAATCATTCATTAAATTTGAAATGAACACAACTTGCTAAACACCTTATCGTTAAATCGTGAAGTGTTTCACAAGGCATTAGCACACAGCTATTTCTACCCAACCCAATGCTAAATGTAAAAACATATCTTGCTCACAAACTGGTCGAGCACAATCCACACGGTAAATCAATCAATAATAATCAATATCAACAATCAATTAGACAATCCATATCAACAACCAAGTATATTTGGTTCAATCACGTTTTGGTAATTTATTTATTAGCATTTATTCATTCACAATATAATTAAAGATTTATTCAAACTCCAATTGGTTTCAATCCCAAAAATCATTTCTTATTGATTGTTCAACTTTTTGGAAATTAATCCTGCTTTTACTCGGGTTAAAGAACTAATGCCATTTAAATATAGCTCATGACAAACCCAATATCCAATTTCATTCATTTATTCAAATCTAGTGAAATATTAATTAATTGGAAAATTTCACTTAATCTTAATTAAAAGATTTATTCTTTCCTCAACTGGGTTTAAAAACAGTGTTACTGAAGACACCATTCACGAAAAACCCAAAAATCAAATTTAATATTAAATACAAGGCTCAGAATAGAAATTACATCGGCTTATATTCAATATCAAATTCTGAAATCTACAAATATCGTATTGGGAATAACGATATATATATCTTCCAAATTCCTCCACAATATCCGTATATTCAAGGAATCCAATATCGAAATATTCCGAAGATAATTTTGATTCAAATCCATTCCAATTCATACATTGGAAATCCTGGTTATTTTTAAAACCATTTCAAATCCAGTTTATTTATTTAAAAATAAATGGGATTATAATTCTAGTTAATAACTAGTTTGTTTCGACAAAAATATATTTTTATCTTTTAAAATATGGAAATTTTCATCCCAGTTCTTTTCAAATCATTTATTATGATTTTACACAAATTATTTATATTTTTAACAATTTTATCCAGGCCCGTACATTCGGTTTCCAATAACAGCCACCGAACTGGACTTACAACGACCTTTTCCAAATTTGATTTGGACATAATTCCAAATCCAGCCGTTAGATTTCGAATCTCTTATATTCTTTGGAAAGCTCTTTTCGATACGAACCCAACGGTTCCAGTTTTAGGAGAATCCGACAGTCGGATGTCCCGTAATGTCAATCGAAGTTAATGGTCGAAATTCGCGAACTGCCGCGGCCCGGCGCGTTCTATTCAGGCCATTAAATATATATAATATATATATATATCGTCAATTTCCATTTAAAATGTATTTTATAAATCGTTTTAAATTCTTTTTAAAAATGATTTCAACTTCCATTTCAATTTTAAATCAAAATTGAATATTCCATTAATGAAAATTTTATATATCTCATATATATGTTAAAAATAATATTTTTAACCAACCAATATTTATTTCATTCACACTTCACATATATATTATTCACATTTCATATATATATATATATATTCACATTTCATATATATATATATATATTTTATTCACACTTTATATATATATATATTATTTTCAATTCATATATATATTATTTACAATTCATATACATATTATTTTCACTTCATATGTATATTATTTTCAATTCATATATATATTATTTTCAATTTATATATATATTGTTTACATTTCATGTATATATATAATTTTCACATTTCATATATATATATATATATATATATATATATATATACATTTTTCACATTTCATATGTATATCATTTTCATTTCAAATATATATTATTTCCATTTCATATATATTTTATTTTCATTTCGAATATATATTATTTCCATTTCATATATATTTTATTTTCATTTCAAATATATATTATCCATTTCATATATATATTATTTTCATTTCAAATATATATATTATTCACATTCCATATATATATATATATATATTTCATTTTATATATATATCATTTCACAATGCATATATATTAATTTCACAACGCATTTATATCATTCACATCGTGTATATATATTTCATTCACATCGTGTATATATATTTCATTGACATCGTGTATATATATTTCATTCACATCACATATATATTTCATTCACATCGTATATATATTTCATTCACATCGTGTATATATATTTCATTCACATATCACACACACACACACACACGCATAAAATTTTCACATCACAACCAGAACACAACACAATCAAATAAATCGTCCATGGTCTGTGGACGACGGGGAGCAGTTCATATATGCAGTTATAAAATAAATTAAATAATTGTACAAAAAAATTTTAGTGAGAGAGTTCTCACATTGGGATCCACTCTATCAGTTTTATTTTTGAATTTATGAACAATTTGGATTTGAATTTGCCCGAAATTCAAATCTCCTCCGTTTTTGTCCTGATTAGTTTCATTGTGTAGTGCTTGCTGTCATGATTCCAACGCCACTGACGGTTCGTAAAATGGACCTCGTATGACAAAGTTATCGTATTTTAAATTCTGGTTATAGAAATTGAACAATTAAATAATTAATTCCTTTAATTCCCCTTTTACCCTCAATTAAGAATCTAAGGCCGCGTCCTCATCTTCCTTTACTCCAGGTTCATAGAGGAAACCCATTGTCGTTATCTAGGGTTGCAGTTTCCGGCCACCATACTTGTTGCGCCTCCGATCAGAGGTCACCACGCCGTAGTGCTCAACTTCGCCTTCCTCCTCCTCCCGCCGTCGAGATGAACTCGACCCCCCCTATGTGCCATGATTGGCCCGCGAACAACGACCCTTCCCCTTTGAAATTCGAGCAACCCTGACCACTAATCGCCATCAAACCAGTACCAAAAAGAAGCCCTCTCTTAGTACTTCAATCTTCATTCATAAACCATCATTTAATTTGCTGTGGATTAAGAGGAATCAAGGTAAAATGTTTTGAACGTTTTCCGCCCTTGAAATCGGATGGAGGCTGAGCGGGTTTGACTTCGGTGGGAAATAATTAGGGTTTGACCCAATATATATATATATATATTATTTATTATTTTAACTCATAAATTAGTTGCTTAACATCACGAACTCCAAATCGAACTCAACGACTGTCGCCCCTAACTAATTACCCCCATTCTGAACACAATGGGATATGTACCGTAACCCAATTCGGTTGTTACGATCAATTTCCGCTAAATTTAAAATATGAATCATTATATTTTAAATTCAAATGCATATTTTAATTTATTGGGGCCACATACGGACTCCAAAAATATCAAAATAAATAAATCTGGCTATGCTTTGATGATACGGTCCTAACAAAACTAATTTCGTCAAATTTGGAGACTTTCTGAAAAACGGTCATTTTCCAGTCGATTAAATTCAAACTAAAATTACCAAACGCATTTAAACTCGCTATGCTCACATATTAATTCAAAAAATTATGAAAATTGGAATCTAGAAATAATTTGACATTCCGGATCCAACAAAAGTGGTCTCGTTCGAAAATGGAGGTCGTTTGCAAAATCGCTATTTTTAAGGGCTATATTTCCATAGCGACTATTCTGAATTTTCAACTGGGCATAACTTTTTATTCCCTCTATGAAATTTGGATTTTTCACATTCGTTGGAAAGATATTTTCAAACAAATTCAAATATTTCTGGTTTAACTAAGATCCGGTTTATTTTGAATCCTGTACATTCATTTGAAATTTGAAATCGAAATTTCAAACTACCGCGCCATTTCCAATTCCTTTTATAATTAAAATAAATATTTATATTCTAACTTCGTTTTAAATAAATATATACGTTCTAATTCTATTCAAAATAAATTTCTAGTCGTTATTATTTAAAATAATTCATTTTAAATATTCAAAATTCATTAAAATGCCAAAATAAAAATTTGAAGTTGGTTCTGATTTTCCGGGTTGTTACAATTTCTTGAGAGAAGATATTGAAAAACAAATCATCAACTTAGAATATGTAAACGTGTAAAATCAATTTGCTGACATATTTACTAAACCCCTATTATAGAATACTTTCATAAGACTTCGAAGAGAATTAGGAATTGTTTCATATAAATATCTATGAAGACTTATACTAATTCTCGATTATTTTATCTCATGGCATGTATTCTTTTTTATCGATGACAAATGGGGAGAATAATGAACCAATTAATTTGGTAATATGCTTATATATGTACTATGTGCTAACACTTGTGTTACAGGAAGTCACACGGTAAGTATATACTATATTATGAACTAACAAAATGTCGCAGAGTTTCAGGGGGAGCTAAATATATATACAAGCGTACATTCAGGGGGAGTAACCCAACATTTCACCAGAATGCGATATGTTGTCGTTAATCAAAAAAGGGGGAGAATGTTGATTCATGATGTTTTCGATTTATAACAACAAAATGGAGATTAACGAAGATCGTATCATGGAGTTAAGTTCATGTATATATAGTTGTGTTAGAAATATGTTAAAATCTATCCTCATAGTATAACACAAATGCACATAATTTTAATATATATATATATATATATGAATTTATGAATAGAAAAAGCATTACTTGACTGGTTTAACCAAACCAGACGACTGGTAGAAAATTGACCAGTCGACTGGTCAGGGTTCCAGAGCCCAGTAACGGCTAGTTTCTTTTCATATTTTAAATATATATGGTCTTCTCAGCTGACCAGTCGACTAGTGGTTTTTCTACTGGTCGACTGATCAGAAATAATAGTCTTTTTTGTTTGAAGAGTTGCTTTCTTTCATGAAGAGATTCCTCTTCATTTATGAACAAAAATGGACGTAATTCTTGACTGAAACTCTTCGTGAAAGATTACTACTCTTCTATTGTTATAAATACACTTCAAACATGATTTCCAAATCACCGATTCTTAATTATTCTATTCTAAATTCTGATTTACATCTCTATAATCCCCGCATTCTAAAAGCTCTCTCTAATTCAAGTTACTTATTGAATCTTTGAAGTTATTTCATATCTCTCGATTGAACAATCAACCTACTTCCTTTAGTCTTCACATACACATCAAATACTTGAGGATAAGATTATAGGAAGGGTGTACTTAATTGTGACTATTCATTGTTGATACAAGTACACATTCAGAAGTCAAAACTTCTTGTAATTGTGAAGTCATGTGCTGGTGCTCAGGCGGGGACATCCTTGTTGGTGCTCGGGTGTATTATGACCTATTCCTCCGGGTTAAGAGAGGGTGTGTTAGTGAATTCCAGAAAGGAGCTTCGGGATGGACGCAGGACAGGAAGTTCGAAGTAGTATAAAATTCTTGATGTCTTTACTTACTACATTTACTTCTTATTTGTGACATATCTATATAGCTTATATTTACCTGTGTAACTGTTATAGCTTACTAGTTAACTTGTCATATACAATTCCGCTATATCCATAAAAAAGACCCTACTCTAGTCATACACCGACGCTTTTCAATGCGTGGATTACAGGGAGTTGAATAAGCTTACTAAGAAAAATAGGCACCCACTTCCAAGGATAGATGATCTGTTTGACCAGCTTGTTGGTGCATCTGTTTTCTCCCAGTTAGACTTGGCCATGAGGTTTCATCAATTGAGGGTGATCGAGGGAAGTATATGCAAGACTGCCTTTAGAACTCCAGATGGTTTCTTCGAGTGGCTCGTCATGCCTTTTGGGTTGACAAATGCAACCACCTATTTTGTGGATTTTATGAGTAGGGTGTTTCGGGAGTTTCTAAATAAGTCCATTGTGGTCTTTGTTGATGATATCTTGATTTTCTCGAAGAGTGAGGAAGAGCATGCTCTACTTTTAAGGGAGGTTTTGAAAACTCTATGTGCACACCAGCTTATGGGAAATTCTCCAAATGTCATTTTTGGAGAAAGGAAGTGAGATTTTTAGGGGATGTGGTCTCTAAGGATGGGATAACAGTAGATCCCGCGAAAGTAGTTACAGTTCAAGATTGGCAGAACCCAAAGAATGGAACAGAGGTGAGAATTTTTCTTGGTTCAGCGGGCTATTATAGGAAGTTCTTTAAGGACTTCGCAAAGACATCAACCCCACTCACCAGACCGACGAATAATAATCTGACATTTTCTTGAGGTATAGACTGTGATGATGCTTTTCAGCAATTGAAGAGGGCTCTGAAAACAACCATAGTCTTGACTTTGCCTGATGGAACAAAGTGTTCAAAGTATACACTGATGCATGTGGTACAAAGCTTGGTGCGGTTCTGATGCAAGTGGGAAGGGTGGTATGTTATGGAGGTTGACAGTTAAGAGTTCATGAGAAGAACGACCCTACCCATGACTTGGAGTTGGATGCCATAGTATTCGCGCTTAAGACTTGACATTATTATCGACTTGGAGAGAAGTTTGAGTTGTACACCGATCAGAAATCTCTCAAATATTTGTTCTCGCGGAAGGATCTCAGTTTGAGGCAATAAAGATGGATGGAGTTCCTAGCGTCCTATGACTTTGCGATTGCTTATACCCTAGGCAATGGTAATGTGGTGGCAGACGCACTGAGTAGGCAGAGTATGACTTTGAGTCCTCTATTTGTAGAGAGGCAGAGCTTGGAGTATATATCTCTCAAGTATAGATCGACCATTTGTATTTTATGTACTCAAGTCAGATCGAGTTATTCCAGGTAGTTACTTGCAGTAGATTATCGCTTTACTCTGCTTTTACTTGGGATTAACATATTTGATGCTAATACCTGAGTTGAGTAGTCAAGCGTTTGTGCCTTATGTTGTATATTCATTTTTGGGACATGTTATATTTGTATATGTTTCCAAAGAACCATTAGTATATGTAGCACATGTAATGTTGTGTTTCCGTTGTTCGTATCTATATGTATTAAATTCAGTGATCTGTTGATTGTGATGTTGTTACAATTTTTGTTTGAATAGATCCTTAGCCATCATAGTTTTATATAAACTTGAATCGAGTATGTCGATCATCCTAAGATAAAAAAGAAAAGAAAAATTAAAGCATCAAATTGATGTACTCAACACTCGATTAATACAAAGCTCACGGATGGTCATTCCTAACTATCTCTATTCTCTATACTAGTACATGGTATTACTTAATAATAACTCTTTATTAGTGTGAATCTCGGCGTGTGGTGTCACATTAGTGGCAGTAGCCTAGCATATCTGGTTTACAATGCTTTAATTTACAGCTAGTACATTTAACTTTCTTATTTAACAGTAAAAATCCTGTATACTTATTTTGATCAAGAGGGAAAAGGAAATTATCAAAGGGTAAATGGTCCTAGCCTAGCATAATTAGTTTACAAGGTTCTAATTTACAACTACTACAATTAATGCCTTATCTAAGGTAACAATCCAATTTATTGATTTTGAATGGAATGAATATTAAAAAGTAATGTTGATGGGTGGTTTTAAGTTTTGTGGAGAGAAGAGGAAGGGGGGTATTTATTGGTTGTAGCCTAGAATAAACATACAATTATTACAATTAACGTACTTACATATCTGTAAAAATTCAATTTATGTCTTATTCGAGGTAACAATCCAATTTATTGATTCTGAATGGAATGAAAAAAGGAATTAGAGAAAAGCTAAGCACGATCTAGAGTGAGCTTATACTTTCCGCCTGATTGGTGGAAATGGATTGACATTTATTACATCATACAAAGCTAACTATTATACCAACCAATTTTCACTAATCATGCGGCAAGTACGGGCTCACTCTCTCTCAAGGTGAGAGTTTGATTAACATTTCTCAAGAAAATTAATGTTGAATGATGGTTTTAGGTTTTGTGGAGAGAAGAAGAAGGGAGTGTTTGACGTTGTCACCTAGAATAAATATACAATTATTACAATTAACGTCGTCCTTACATTCCCGTAAAAAGTCGATCTTACTTGTTTTGAATGAGATGGAAAAGATAATTAATGCACCGTAAAAATCAGTCTTACTTATTTTGAATGAGATGAAAAGACAATTAATGCAGGATTAATGGTCGTAGTAGGATATTACCAGGCTCTAATTTACAGCTGCTACAATTTGCATCCGTACCTAATGGGAAAATTCCAATTCGGTTATATTCAATTGAATTGGAAAGGAATGTCCGTTGCCTACCATAATTATGTTTACAAGACTTTAATAGTTTAATTTGCTGCTGGAACAATTAACGTCAATGGCTAACGGTAAAAGCCCAATTTACTCACCCGATTTTCCCTATCATCAATTATAAAAAGAGAACATCTCTTGCAATTTACTGTCTTTGCTTTTGGCTTTTGCGTATCACCATTCTTATAAAACGAAAGCATCTCTTGCAATTTACCGTCCTTGCTTTTGTAGGCTACTGTGCTTCTAGCTTCTCATTTGTTTTTGTTTTAGGCAAGAGAAACAAATTATTGGAGAGAGAAAGACTAGTTTTTCTAAAGGAAAACTAGGGAATGGGATGAATAATAACAAAAAAAAGCAGTCCGTTCAACTTTTCGGCAGCTGCACGTCCAAAATCATCGCATTTCGCTCTTTTCCTGGTAATGTTTTCATATTTGTATAAAGTTTGCACCTTTTTATGAAAATGCTTTATTTTATAGGTTTTAGTAGTTAGTTGAGTACTTTTGTGTTTTGGCTCAGTGGTTGTTTAGAATTTTTGATATTTTGTTGTCACATTGCAATTTTTTTGTACGAAAATGTATTAGTTTGATTTGGAATTCATGATGACCTGAAAGGTAAGCAAATATTGAATATTTACTCTTTTTCTTCTGGATTTGGTGTTTCCATCTTTACTCGGTTGATTATTAGAGATTTAGAATCTTGTTGATCCATGAAGATTTTTCTTTGTATAAATCTGAATAAATGCCTATATCTCTCTAGGAAAAAGGAGAAAAATAGAAATAAAAAATCTTAGTCATATCCCTGTAGTTAAATCTTCATTGTATGCAAGTGATAAGGAATATTCTTCTAGTTTAGTTGGACGAAGCAAAACTGCTAACGCTTTGTAGGTAGATTTAGTTCTGAACGTGTTTCTGGATAATATACATCCGAGTTGTTTCCTTCGTTCTTACTAAAAGTTTGAGTTAGTAAAATTGTGTGATTTTGACATTCTAGCTAATTTCTCTTTCTGAATTTGCCAAATTATTTCTGAAAAATAAATAAAAATCAATGCTTAGTTCCAGGTAAACTATTTTATAGTTTCAATCTTGCGCATGAAATTCATATTTATATAAGCTCATCTGTTGTTTTGTGGTCAGCTTAAAGGATAAATTGGCACTTCTGGTACTCGCTGGCTAAATACTTATTCATAGAAGGTTTAAATTCATCCAGAAAGAAGATTTATACTACCGGCTAGTTTGTGCAGTTGAGAAATTATGGCAACATTATCACATGGTGAATCAAAATGCATGTATTCATGGTGGTGGGACAGTCATATTAGCCCAAAGAATTCTAAATGGCTACAAGAAAACATTTCAGGTATCTAAATGGGTTCATTCATGTATGATTTAAATGAATCATATTCTTGAAAAAACAAAAATTTATTTTAAAATTTCAATTAAAATGATTTTCTTTGGCTCAGAGATGGACAAAAATGTCAAGACAATGATTAAACTTGTAGAAGAAGATGGTGACTCGTTTGCAAAGAGAGCAGAGATGTTTTACAAGAGCCGCCCTGAATTAATGCAATTAATTGAAGTGTGCTATCGAGCATACCGTGCTTTGGCTGAGAGATATGATCATGCAAACAGTGCATTACGACAAGCACATCAAACAATGTCTGAAGCATTCCCAGAGCGACTTCCACCATTATTGCAACTTGATGAATTAGAAGAGACTGATCAATTGTCACTTGAAGACGAGACAGCAAATGAATTTGAATTTGATTTCGATGATAGACTTAGTGAAGGTAGAGAAAGTGGAGGTGCAGAAAATGAGTTTGAACGTTTACAAAGTGAAGTATCACGGTTGTCTCGAAAGAATGAAAATTTTATGAAGGTAATGGAACTGGAATCTATACATGCACAAGCCTTAGAAGAAGAAATTTCTGTATTGGAGTCGAAAAAAAACAGTGCTCTTACTGAATACAAGCTCTCCATGAAGAGAATATCTAGCATGGAAACTTATATTTCTAATATTAGGCATGAGCTTTGTCAGTATAACCATGAATTGATGGAGAAGCTAAAAGGTGTTGAAGAGCAATGTAATGTAATAGGAAAAATTAACAAAGTTATCCGACTGAGAATAGAGGTACAAGAAGCTGAACTAGAAGATAAGAAAAGGTTGCTAGATGAAATGAACTGGGTTTTTGAAGAGGAGTATAATAGGAGAATGGCAGCTGAAGCATCTCTAAACTCATTAGAAATTTTACATGTTCATTCTCAGGAAGAGGCAAGACTATTGCACTTAGCAGTTCAAAATGGCAAAGAAAATTTGAGAGAAATGGAGGTGAGAAAAATGTATCTAGAGGATAAAATTATGGAGCATGAAAACATCTTAGATGATCTTCATGAACAAAACAGAACCTATAAGATTAGGGCAGGGGAGTTGCAAAATGATGTGAATTTGCTACAAGAGGCAAAACGAAAAATCGAGTTTGAATTAGGTGCGTATGTGGAAGAGAATTCAATTCTTAGAAGCGAGCTTTTTTGCTTAAATGAACAAATTGAAGCGGTTTCAAGGAATAACGTGGTATTGGAGAATTCTTTGTCGGATGCTAATAGCGACTTGAATGAATTAAAAGAGAAGGTGAATGAAATGGAGGTTACTTGTGAGATTTTACTCAGTGAAGTCACCACTAATGTAATCGAGAAGGGTGTTTTTATAAATCAGATGGAGACAATTTCTCAGTATATGGAGAGGCTGTCTAAGAAAAATGAAAATTTGGAGAAATGTTTATATGATGCCAATTCGGAGATCAAAGGGTTGAGGTCGATATTCAGGTTTCTGAGTGAACAAAAATATACTCTTCTCGCTGACAAGAACAGTCTTATTACCCAGGTAGTTTGTGCAAAAAATTCTAACAAATTTTGCTTGTTTCATTTCATTTTTTCTGGAATGACTTGATAATGCATACTGATTATTGATTATTTAAATTTGGGTTTCAGCTCTAAGGCTGACCATGTTTGATACATAACCCTTATAAAGAAGAATAACATAAAAACATTCAATTAATATAATGCTAATCCATTTATTGGTTACCAACAGACCATTGATATGAAAAAGGAAAATGCTCCTCTATTTAGATGGACCAAAGTCATCCTTTGTATTATTACATAATAATGGAGTTCTCTGTAATTAATCATGATTAACTTGGTATTTTAGTTGTTTTATTGGGTTTATCATCAAAATTGGAGAATAAAAAACGTGAATCCTTGTCCAATTGTTATGCTTAAAGGAAGAATGTTGCTTCTCCATGGCTCCGAATGTTGGAGGGGGGGGGGGGGGGGGGGTGGGGGATCCAGTAATATTGGTAAGGCTTCTTTATCAATCCCACAGAAAAAACTTACTTGATCCGCTATGCATATCTTATAGCCACTCGTTATTTATTATAACCAGTTATGAAAAGCAATAGTTATTGTTATAGCAGTTATTAGTATTAATAAAAGTTAATAGTTGATTGTTGAAATCGAAAACATTGTGGATTAGAGGCATATTTGAGAAAACATGTTTGAACAAAAATTCAATTTGGTAAGTGGAAAATAGTACAGGTAATTCTGGTAAGGCTAACCTTTTTCACCTCAATTTTTGAATAACTTAATTTTTGTTCCATAAATATTTTTGAGAACCTAAAATAAAAAAAAAGAATGTTGGAAAGTCTTAATCATAACTTAAGTTTCATAATTTTTGTTTACAGTCGATTATTTGTTTATATTTTTGGGAAGTTAGAATGGAAAAATAGAAAAATATCGAGTTTAATGGATACTGATGTTTTTATTTTGAAGAATTGAATATGAAGGTTGTACGAGCGTCTGAAACAACACTTAAAGTCAAACGAAAAGAAATTTGAGCATATATCATTCTCCAAGATTTTAAATATTTCAATAGACTATCTTAATTTCCCTTATTTGGAGCAATAATGATTGATATGGAACAAACTAAAAATTAAGACCAAGTATGAACTCAATAAGAGTCTGGAGTTCTTAATTCGTTCAAAATTCTGATTCTTTTTTGTTTTTATCTCATTGACTGAAACCTGTTTCAGGTTGAAAATCTCAAGACTAAACATTTGGAGCTACAGAATAGATATTCCAATCTCGAAAAGGCAAACAAATCATCACTTAACCAAATTACAGACCTAGAAAGTCTTGTAGAATTACAAATACAGGAGCATAAAAATCTTACCTTGTCATTTTCAAGTCGAGTAGCTTCTTTGAATGATCAAATCCATCATCTACAAAGGGAAAATTGTGCAAATGTGGAAAATATAAAAACAGAACAGTACAAATCCATGAACTCTTCTTTTGAGATTTTGATTTTACAACAAAGTTTACATGACATGGAAGGGAGACTTGTAAATCTTTCTAGGGAATATCAGCATCTTCTAGAAAAGTCGCGATGTGTAGAGCATAATTCATGTGCCACGGAAGATAAAGTCTTAGATCTTCATGCCAAGGTATTATATGCATCCTTAAATACCTCTCTCTCTCTCTCTGTGTGTGTGTGTGTGTGTGTGTGTGTGTGTGTGCGCGCGCGCGCGTGTGCGCGCGCGCGCGTGCACTGACTCGAATGCGTGTGTGGGTATCACTGTTGGAAGCCAACGTCCTTGACCCGACACACCACTTGCGAAGGGCCACATTTAGAAAGTATTGAGTGATATGCTTCTTAAGATTTGATCAGTTTACCGCGAAGTAAGATTATGCTGTTTTATATGTTGTAATAATTTTAGTATTGACAAATACACCATATCTTGATTAATAAAAATCATACAACTACTTACTTATGTGCAAAGTCGTAAAAATAGCTTTGGCGAATGCTAAGTGGCAAACATGGACTAAGAATTAATCATTTAGGTGGAAATTAATCGGAGATTAGTCGAAGCTAGGCATTTTGAATAAACTTATATATTTTGATAAGATTTCATTAGTTTTTTAGTATTGGCTGATCCAAAACGAAAATATAATAGTTTGAATGGCCTTGTGAGTAGATTAAGAGGCAAAACCACCTGAAACTAGCATTTGGCATGTAGATGCTGAGACGAGACATTAAGCCTCGACAATTTCGTAAACTTGCTTATATACCTGTTTTGATGCTTTGATTGTGTGGTAAACCTCATCTAGGCGAATGGGTAAGCGGCCCGCCTTACCTAGGGCAAGGCCTAGGCAGGGAAAGGATTTTTACAATAGAACTTATATGGTGTGCAAATGAATACTTATCAAAGTGGTTATTACTGAACTCGTGTTTCAGTTTTCAGAAAATGTTTTTGGTGAATTACTAGTTAAATAATTAACAATGTTGTTTTTTGCCTTACGCCTTGCAAATTCAATAACTCAGACTGTATTTTTCTTCTCATGTGTTTGCTTTTTGAAACGTACATTACTTGAATTTGAAGAGTGATTATTCTGATATTGTATTCAGGTAGATGAAGTTGAAAGGAGGAATTCATCCTATCAGGATGATTGCACTAATCTAAAGACCGAGAAGGGTTTATTAGCTGAACAGCTCATAGAACTTGAAAGTTCTTTAAGAGTCAGAAAACATGAACACAAAGAACTGCAACTGGCATCACTTGTTGCACAGTTTGAGAACTTTATTCTAAAAAGATGTATCTTAGACATGAAAGATCAGAATCAAATTATTTACACAGAATCGGACAATCTTCTAGAAATGAAATCGCATAATGAAATAGGGACACTGGTTCTTTCCACTATCCTGGAGCAGATAGGTTTGGAAAAACATAATCTTCACATTGAACTACAGAAAAAGACTCACGATGTTCACAAATGTGAAGCTGAAATTCGCACACTGTTAAATGAAATCCAGGTCTCAACTGTTAATGCTGCAATGTTTGAAGGTAAGGTAGTCGAGTTGATATCAGCATGCGAGGGCCTTGAGAACCTTTCTATGTCAAGAAGGGAGATATTGAACAAGGACATTGCATTGAAAAATGCTTATATTGAAGATCTGAAGAAGAACCTAGATGATTTCAAAGCAGAGAACAGTACATTGAAATCCGACTTGAATGCTTATTCATCCCTTTTGATGTCGTTATCAGATGGTGTTTGGTCCATCGAAGAGCAAATACTTTCACTAGCAAGGATGAGGGATGGAAAGGTATTCTTTTTCAAGTTTAATATTATTCATATTTTTGATGTATAGTGAAGGTAATTAAGCTGATAAAGCGTACATTTCAGATAGGTTAAGATTTAAGAACGAATAGCTTAGAAATTTATGAAACCTTTTACATGCTGCCAAGATTAACTGATATTTAACGGATCACTAATCCATCTTCCTTCACTTAGCATATTTGAATCTTTACAATAATTTATCTTCTTTTTTAACCGTAGGATAACCATGCTGAATTCTATCTATAATATGGATTGTCATTGTTGAAAAATATTCCTGGGAGCTGAGCTGTTTTTTTTCCCCCTCTACTTTCTACTATATGATTTAAAATCAAAAAGATAAAAAGGGTGAAAAAGTGTGTGTGGGGGTTTATGGGGAGACGAGGAGTGGAAGTAAATTAGAGATGCAATGAAAAAAGAAGAATGAATGGGACAGTTTAAACAAACCATTTATGTGCTGGAAACAGTATTAATTGGGATTAGTAATGGAAGAAAAAGGTTTCTTATCAGAAAAGAATTTACTACAGTAGTGTATTAAAAATTGAGAAAAGGGTACTCTAAGGCTAGCTTCAAAATACTTGCTTTGTGAGTACCATTTTGTGTTCAAATAGAATTTCCCATACTAATAGGACAAACTTCTCAAGTAAAAAACAGTAGCTTAGCTACTGAACATAACCATCTTCTTCTATGATCATATCAGAATCTTTAAAATTCAAACATTTCTGAAATTTATATATTATTTTTTTCCTTGCAGAATGGTGATAATTCTGATGTGTTTGACAAAAAAACAGTCGACAACCAATTAGTAGAAAGTAGAACCATGGTTACAAAAGACGGGTTTTCAAACCTTCGGAGACTAATAGCAAAAGTTGAAGATCTTCAAACCATGATCATAGACACAAAAAACACCTTAGAGCAGGAGAGACAAGCATCTGATGATGCTAATACAAAATCTGCAAGGAAGAAAACTGGACAAAAGAAACTGGACAAAATACTCTTGAAAGGAATAACAAAGGAGAAGCTCAAAGAAATCGCAAAAGACATTCAACTTGACCAAACACCAATCTCCCATCCAAACTACTACATGGAGTCCGAAGATCAAATGCTTGAACTATGGGAAACTTCCGACAGAGATGACATTCAATTATTAAGTGTGGACAAGCTCGAAATATCACCTAGCATCACCAACAGACAGACACCAAGAAAGTGGTACAGGAGCATAATCGAGAAGCTCAATGCAAACGGTTTAAGGCTTTCAGCTATGCAGAAAAACATACACGATCTCAAGGAGAAGATAGACTATGGGTCTTTTAAGGTGCAGTTGAGGGAAGTAGAGTATGATATATACGATCAGATAGAGATCACTTTGGGTTTGAAGAACAAGGTCGAGGGCAGCTTTTTGTCTGAGAGTGAAAGGAAGAAGATATCAGAGGAGGAATGCAAGTGTTCTGAGGTTATAGGGAAGCTGGAGACAGAAGTGCAGAAGATAGAGTATGTGTTTCTGAAAATCAAGGAAGAGGAAGAGAGCAAGAACTGCCGATGTGTCGATAAGAAATCGAGTATAATTTCAATGAGGTATCTGCAGTTTAAGAAAGATGGCAAGGTTAAGAAGAAAAGTCGGTTTTGCGGATGCATGAAGCCGAAAACGAACGCCTGATGGCAGTTGGTGGTGTAGGGACTTTGATGGTACTGGAGTAACTTGAATTTTAGTGTAATTTAGTACCCCGACTATTATTTTTTGGTTTGTATAGAACCATAGAACTCAGAATGTGAACCTCGTTTAACTATGTTTAAGATGTTATCTGTTTTTTTCTGATTACATATGGTTTTGAGTATTTTGTTTATGCATATGGTGGAATGCTGGTTTCTTTCTTTTCCAACACAGACTGAGTGAATTTAACACTAACAAGTGAGTGTACACAAGCACACATACGGTATTCTGTAATGCATATCACGTGAAAGTTTTTTTTTTCCCCCTTCATTCATATTTCATAATTTCGGTATCTACGAACAAGTAATCTGTCCTTAAAAAGAAACAAACTTGCCTTGTCTATTTGTTCTTCATGTGGGTCATATATGTTTGGCGCTTTTTTTTTTCATTTTAACAGAAGTAAATACTATATACCAATGAAACTATAAGAAAACTGTTTTTATTATTAAAACCGTCAAGACATGCGTTTAGAGCATGAATTATTTTTCTATAAACTATATAATGGCTGAAAATATAAGAGCTTTCATGGTTAATCTTTTCTCTAAAATCAAACACAAATAAAAAAAAAAAAAAAATCATTAAAAGCTGTTTATTTCTTTATCCTTGTAGTATATGGAGATTGATTTCTAATCTAAATCTAGCAGGTTTAATTTATCGATCCAAAGTTAATTTTTTATTTAAATTCACCTGTCTGCTTATATGACTGATATAATTAGATTTAGGGTGCGTTTGGCGTAAGCGGAGTATTTCGGCGGAGTATTATAGCGGAGAACTGAAGTTAATGGAGAATGCGTTTGGTGCGTTAAGCGGACCATTTAAGCGGAGAATGTTAACGGTGTGCAAATAGAATAGAAAAATTATAAATTACTCCAATTCAGTTCAAACCAACTCCATTACGTATAACACTTCGACACGATTGCAACGCAAAAAACCGCATCTTAAACGGATCTCATTTGCATAAGTTATTAATTTTTAAAATCTATAAAACACAAAAATTAACTAATTAAACACCCTAATTAATCAAATGCATTCGTTCAGCCCATAACGCAACAAAATCGAGTCGTACAGAAATTGACCATTTGCGCTTTGACGTCGTCCATCAAAGAGCAAACGGAGCATTTCTCTTTCCATTTTGATGCCTCGAACACACCCTTACTATGATTCACCTACGTTTTAGTTCATCTTACCATATGTAAATCAATTACCTTGTCTATTTTGTTTAAATCACGTTTATTGTATTATTTTGATTTAGATCTTGTTTGTTCATCATCTCCATTAAAAGTATGTTTATGTTTATATTGGAATTCTTTGTGATACAATATTTCCAAAAATTAATTAGATTTTTGGAGATATTCAGGGTACGTAATTTGGTTACCTGTTTTGTGAAAGAAAGAAATGGAAAGGAATATTAAGGAGAAAAGGATATTGGAGATTCGTCATTTATTTTGTTGTCATGTTTCATGAAAGAAGAAACAGAAAGAAATTAAATTGGGAAAATGATTGATTGATGGAGAAAAGGGAAAGTTATTAATCAATCATATGACAATAAAATTAATGGGAATATTCGTCTTCCATGAATTGATTTATATACATAAATCAATTGCCTTATCCCCAGAGGCATAGAGGATGTCATTCCTATGACTTGTTGTATTTCTTCATTTCTTTGCTCTACTTTAAAAAACTCTGTAATTTCTTGAATATTAATAAAATCTCTTCCCCATTGAAATGGACGTACACTGCCTTGCGATAGTGGAACCACTATAAATTTGTGTCTTCTCTGTTGCCTTTATTTTTTTCAGTGATCTATGATTGATAATCATTTCAATCTGTTTGTTCTATCACATCATTGCAAGATCTTATTGAAGTTTTTCTGCTGAAAGGGACTGATCACCCCTTTCAACTGGTATTAGAGCTAGATTCGCAAAGAAAATGATTTGTAGAATGGCAGGAGGAGATGAAAATAATACAAATAATACATCAGTGCTAGTAGTTGCTCCATACGTCAGGGGCTCCTATGTGGCGTTAGGATTACAGTTGACAATAGAGAAGTGGAATGATGAATAAGATTTTGAAAAGTGGCAGTGGATGGTGAAAGCAGTTTTGAGAAGAAATCGCGTTCATCGAGTAGTATTTGATACAGAGTCATTGCCTATGGATATTTCATTAGTGGAATTAGAAGAGATGGAAGAATGAGCATTTACTACTCTTCGACTTGCTATGGGAAAGAATGTAATTTCTGAAATCAGCCAGGAAACAACATCTAAAGGCATTTGGAAGAAGTTGGAGGACCTCTGCATGAAGAAATCCCTAACTAACCGTTTGATTCTATTGAAGACCTTCTTCACTTATAAGATGAAGAAAGGTTCTTCAATTAAGACACATCTAAGTGTGTTTGATGATCTATTAATGAAGATGAAGTCTGTTGAGTGAAAAATTGATAAAGAACAGAAAACAATGGTTCTGTTGTGTTCGCTCCCAGCGCAATACACTGGTTTCACTAACAGCCTTATCTATGGTAGAGATACATTGAAATTAGGATGTGAAGACATGTTTGCTCAGTGAGGAGTTGAGAGATCAGATGAAAGACTTTGGTGTTGGTGATAGTAGTGGAGGAAGTAATAGTTTAGGTTTATTTGTTGAGAGAGGAAGAGCAAAGAAGAATAATTGGGGGTGTTCCAATTTTAGGAACCCTAATTCACGGAGTAAGTCTAAAGATGGAAAGTGCTATAATTGTAAGAAGCCAGGCCATTGGAGAAGAGACTGTCCAGATTTGGAAAAGAAGACTGATGGTTCTTCATCTATTGCGATGGAGAAAGATGATAGCGATTTATTGACAGCGATTGTATCACATGTTGCAGACCTAGATTTTAGATTCTGGAGCATTATTCAAAGACCCCTAATAAGGATTGTTTTTCTTCGTTCGATGCCAAAGAAGGAAGTTCTATCCTTATGGGTAACAATACTACATGTAAGTCTATGGGAGTTGGTTCAGTCCGCATTCACATGTATGATGGGATCGTTCGCATACTTTCAAATGTTCGCTACGTCCCAGGTCTTCAGAAGTCATTGATATCACTAGGCCAATTGGCATCATTGGGATGCAAGATAACCATTGTCAGAGATGGTTTAACCGTTTCTAGATAGACACTTGTATTGATGAAGGGTGTTATGGTGCGAAATCTGTATTTTCTAATGGGTACCACTGCCCATGGAGAGTTGTGTTGGAGTCGATAGTTCTAAAAGTTTAGATGCTATCAAGCTTTGGCATATGAGATTAGGTCATGCTTTAGAGAAGAACTTAGAGTTTCTTCGTAAGAAGAAAAAGATCAAGGAGAAATCTTCAACAAGTTGGACTTTTGCAAGGAGTGTGTATTGGCAAAGCAAACCAGAGTTTCTTTTGGTAATGGTGTGCATACTTCTAAAAGGGTACTTAATTATGTACATTCAGATGTTTGGGGGCCATACTCTACAGCTTCTATTGGTGGAGCATATTATTTTGTTTCATTCATCGATGACTACTCGCGCATGGTTTGAGTGTATGTAATGAAAGCTATGTCGAAAGTATTTGAGAAGTTTAAGGTTTGGTTAACTCTTGTTGATTACCAAACATGAAAGAAATTGAAGATTCTTAAATTCGACAATGGTCACGAATATATCTCCAAAGAGTTCCTCAATTACTGCAGACAACGTGGTATTAGAAAACATTTTACTACACCTGGTGATCCGCAATCCAATGGGGTTGCTGAGAGAATGAATATGACTCTACTTGAAAAGGCCCGTTGCTTGATATTGACTGCGGGTATGTCTAAGGGTTTTTGGGCTGAAGCTATTTCGACCGCAACACATATTATTAATCAGATTCCATGCTCAGCCATTGATGGGAATATTCCAGAGGAGTTATGGAGAGATAAAAACACTTTATTAAGTTATTTTCGTATATTTGGATGTCCAGTTTATGTTCACAATACAGGACATGACAAGTTGGAGCTTAAGGCCTCGAAATGTGTTTTTCTTGGTTTATACGGATGGTATAAATGTATATAGAATTTGGAATCCAGTTACGAAGAAAGTTATACATTCCAAACATGTGACTTTTGATGAGTCGGCAATGTTTAAACCTTTGGAAGGTTTATCGGAGGGTTCAGATTCAGTTGATGAGAAGCCTGAAAAGACTGAGATTCCCAGTTTTTAAACCCGAAGTAGAGCCATTACTATTGATAATAGTGACAGAGCAGTTGATGATACATCACATTATAGTCCACATATTTCCTCTAGTAGTGATGGTGATGGTCATGAAGCTAGAGAGGATTCAGCTGAAGGTGGAGCTCAAGGAGAATTGGACGATATAGCCATTTGAGCTAGTCAGAGACCAAAGAGAGCTCCAATTAGATATGGAGATTGACAGTATGCAAATTTGAGCCTTGATGATCAGTTTGAGTATGCTTTACATGTAATTCATGATGAACCACTGAGCCTTGAAGAAGCCATGAAGTCGAGTGATAACTCGAAGTGGAATTGCGCTATGGAAGAGGAGATATGGTCTTTGCAAAAGAACAAGATTTGGGATTTGGTACCACTGCCTCAAGGAAACCGAGCCATAGGCTGCAAGTGGGTATTCAAGGTGAAAGATGATGGTTGATACAAGGCAAAATTAGTAGTCAAAGGGTTTTCACAAAGAAAGGGGTTGGATTATGATGAAATATTTGCTCCAGTTGTTAGACAAACTTCAATTCGAATCCTCCTTGCAATAGTTGCTGCTTACGATTTGGAGTTAGAACAACTTGATGTGAAGACCGCTTTCTTGCATGGCGATTTGGAGGAAACCATTTACATGAAGCAGCCAGAAGGATTTGAACCATGTAATTAACTTGAGACATAAATTGGTATAGTTTATATACATGGAAATTATGGACATAATTTGGAGGATAATTATGAACATAGCTTGAATTGGAAATTATGGACAATTTGAAATAGGGATATTAATTCATATTGGGGTTGAATAATAAAATGAGATAATGAACATGTGTAACCCGAGGTTAGATTGAGTTGCGGTGTAAGACTGCCTGGAACCACCCGGCACATCCAGCAACCGCAACAACATGTCTAATGTGAGAGGTTAGCGCATCAAACTCAAAACCCGAGGTTAGAATGAGTTTGCGGTAGAAGTCTGCCCGGAACCGCCCAGCACATCCAACAACCGCAAACAACAGTTCTAATGTGAGAGGTTGGTGCATTAATAAATCAATTAATTCCAATGAACAGACATGCTAAGAATGGTAAGGTTAAGTAACATATGAATAGGTGACACTTCACCAATACAACATGTTAATTAAACAAATGGGTGGGGTTAGGTTAAATTGAGAACACTTAACCGTTATAACATGTTGATTAGGAAACCCAAGTAACGGGGACCCATTTCAGCAGTAACTGTAACACCCCGTATTTTCTATAAACGTTAATGTAACAAATCAAAGTATACTTAATTTTTAAGAGAAGAATTAAGGGAAACGGGTTATGCCATTGCGTTCGTCTCAGAATTCTTCTTGAGATAGAGTCCGAGTTTGTATGAATTGGACTTCTTATGAAGAAGTTATGGCCTTCGGAAGTTTCAGCTCAAATTTAAAAACAGCTCGAAATTGAATTCAAAATTCAAATCAGAACCCATAAGCGGGCCGAGCGGGAAATTTCCCGCCCAAGATCCAGGTCGACCAGGGGGTCGACCTTCCCCCTATAGGTCGACCTGGGGGTCGACCTGCCCTGTTTTTCCAGATCCGAGGCAGAATTCATTTTTATGTATCCGGGCTGATTTCTGGACCAAAGTCATGAGTTCTACGCTATATAAACGCCCCCCCAACTTCACTTTCTCCACACAACTTCATTACGCCTATACTCTGCCTCAATCCTAATTAAAATAAATCTTATTCTGCATTAAAACAAGTTATAGTTCTTCTTCAAATTGGAGATTCAAATCAAGATAAAGCTTCAACTTGGACCATAGGCATTCCGCTTCAAGCAACGCCACTCGAATCATAGCAAATCGCCTTTTCTAAACCGATCACGGTAAGTTCGGTTATTCCTTAGATTTGGACGTGTAATTGGAATTGTGAATGTAATGAATCAAAATATAGAACTATACCAATTTGCAAGTTAATTATCTTTGATTCATGCTTATGTCAAATCTAACATTATCTATGCCTTTGGATCCGATTCTCGATTGTGGCCTAGAACTTATTGTGGCTAATTGCCAATGACTATGATTATGCGACTTTTGCCTAAGACTATGAAACTGTTGCCCCTGAAACTATCGCCTATGACTATGATCCATGACAAAGAGACTATTACATATGACTATGAGACTATTACCAAGATTTATGGCTATGAGACTATTGCCTATGACATTGATTAAGAAACTATTGTGATTAGTCGCCCATGACTATTGTGGTTAATTGCCTATAACTATTGTAGTCAGTGACTTATGCATATTCCCATTAACCTATTAGGTTGTACTTCGAACTGGAATTATGTTGGACCAAATCACCTATGCCTATTCCCTTCATTTTTTGGGTGTAACTTGTCTAGTTTATTCCTATTCACTGTTATGTACATCAAACCCATTGGAACCATTATTTTTGTATTTGGTTCATTCTTGCATGGCTATTTTTTTAATGTCAATTCTCGTGCTTATCCCATATTCCTTGCTTTGATACTATTAGTATCATTTCATGAGTACTTAGAAATTTGTGAAATCATGTTATACGTACGATTACGACGCGGGAATTTGGGCGTAGCTTAATTAAGTTAGTTTGGCATAATAAATATGTTGGCATAGTCCAAATTGGCTATAATAGTGAATGATTTACATGCTTATTAGACTTGGGCATAAGTTGATAAATTTAATTGGTCGCAAAGGGTTTAATTGGCGTGTAAACCAAGTTTTGGACAAAAACGGTAAACTAGAATATTAAATCTAGTTTTGACATGAACCATAAATTGGAATATTAATCTAGATTGGGCATGAATTGTAAAAAAGGGGAATATTAAATCTAAAATTGGTATAAACTGCAAGTTGGGCTGATTGATAGGTAAATCAAGTTTTGGGCATAGAATATAAATACGCTAATTTGCATGACAAATAAATATGATCTAGGCTAAATTGATTTAAAAAAAGTTTACATAAATAGTAAATATGTAAATTTAGTAACAGACGAATATACATAACCCGAGGTTAGACTGAGTTGTGGTGTAAAACTGCCCGGAACCGACCGACACATCCAGTGACCACAACAATACCTGTCTAATGTGGGTGGTTAGTGCATCAAAAAAACTCGAGGTTAGACTGAGTTGTGGTCTAAACCTGCCCGGAACCGACCGACACTTCCAGTAATCACAACAATATCTGTCTAATGTGACTAGTTGGTGCTTTAATTAATTAATTAATTAAGGCTCATGAATAAATCAAGCTAGAAATGGTGTGGTTATGTAATTAGGGAAACACTTAACCATAATAACATGTTAACTAGGCAAGTGGGTGAGGTTAAGTAAAATTAGAACACTTAACCGTAATAACATGTTAATTAGACAAGTGGGTGAGGTTAAGTAAATTTAGAACACTTAACCGTTGTAACATGTTAATTAAGAAGATGATAGGATTAAGTTAACTAAAGTAACACTTAACCAAAATATGTAATGACATGTGGTGGGGTTAAGTAATACAAGAGGAAAACACTTAACCAATTATATAACATGATGTATGGGAAGGGTTAGGTTAACACGAGAGGACAACACTTAACCAATATAACATGAATTGAGGTAGGGTCAAGTCAACACCAGAAGGAAACACTTAACCAACATGACGAGACGGGTGGATGGGTTAAGTTAACTTGAATTGATTAATGACACTTGACCAGTATAACTTGATGAGCGAATGGGGTTAAGTTAAATGGGAAATACTTAACCAATATAACCTGATGAATGAACAGGGTTAATTTAATAAATCACACTTAACCAATCCAACATGATAAGCAAGAAATGTTAAGTTAATAAAAACCACTTAACCAACACGACTTGACGAGTAGGAGGTTAAGTACACGTCGGGTTGGTTGGTAATATTAGTAAATATAGGCCCACAAAACTTAACCATTAAATAAACATGCTTGAATCCGTGGGAATGATAAGTGCACGTCGGGTTGGTGGGTAATATTAGTAAATATAGACCCACAAAACTTAACCGTTAAGTACATCTCGTATAGGTGGGTAATATTTGTATATATAGGCCCACAAAACTTAACCAGCAGGAAACCCTAGTAACGGGGACCCATTTCAGCAGTAACCCACATAGATGTATCATGGTACCCTGAAACTAGGCAGGGAGGGGCACGATTACTGGGCTGATTACAAGCGGTCAAAGATAACGACAGGGGGTACGTCAGTGTAGGTTCCGACGGTTTATGGACGTGCACGTACTTCGGAGTGGAAAAAGCAGGCATTGGGTACCAGTAGTTATACACTGTGCATCGTGAATCGTGTCGGGTCGCTATCATAAGGCTTGATACACCTTATGGTGCGGCCAACACAGAGTATCTACACGCAAGAGAGGGCCGATTGACATAGACACATGGAAAATTAATACAAAGTAGGTAGCATAATCCTTAGTTGGACCTAGGTCGCGTAAACCCTGAATCCGAGAAGTGTTCAATAGGTAGCGTAAACTCCAGTGGCCCTGGGTAGCGTAAACCCTGGTTGAATCTACTAAGCACTTGATAGTAAGCCCTAGATTAGATCTAGGTAATAAATGGAATCCCCATAATAGAAGCACACCTGAAGGCAACCGCAAATACGGGGATTGGGATCACGTTATCTAATGATCATAGATTACTAGTTTGGACACCCTGTTAGGTAGTGCAGAGATATAGAAATCAATATAAACAAGGTAGATGCGAAGCATAGAAGGAGTAGAAGCGCATTCAGTTTATCAGTACATTCAATTTATCGGTACATTCAGTTTATCTTGCCATATCCCATGCTTATCCCATATTATCTTGTTACTATGGTTTAGTCTTATATTTAGTTTATTCATGTCATGACCCTTTTCCTCGTTTAAATATAAGAATCACTGGACTTACCAGACTTTATGTCTGACCTAGTTTTCTTTCGCCTCTTTTCTTCCGTTCCCCCCCCAAGGTAGTCAGGGAGGGAATAGCTCAGGTTTGTTTGGACCGTTACTCTTTCCAAGCTTGAAGACTCTTTGACGTGTTGCCTTGGACTTTCTCTTTTACTGCTATGGCTGGCTCATTCTTTATTTGGGGAAAACATTTTATGCTTCTTTATTTTTGTAAGCAAGACATGATACTTTGGTATTGTAAAACAATCTTTGTACAAGCTGTTTATCAATGAAATAAAGTTATATTTATTTACCGCTGCTTTAATTGTCTGTCTTGTAATTTATCTGCATCTTTTACCTATAATTCTCCACTGAAATTAAGGCATTCCCTTTGTGAGTGACCTTAACGGAGGTGGGGTGTTTCACTTGGTATCAGAGCCGAAGGTTACCGGATCAGATAAAAAGATTTGAAAAATTATTTTCAAACGATTTTAAAAGAAGCATTTTCAAAAGAAAAGTTTTGTTTTAAAGGCATATTCCCCAAAGCCATATGCACTATCTTTTGATCCTCTTTTTGAATCCTTGTTTCCTTCTTTCTTGAGTCTTCAAGGCTCCTGGCTTTCTGGGAGGTAACCTCATCGCAACATGGTTTCGTGGGCTCGACAAGACTACGACACTTGTCAAAGGGCAAAAAAGTGCACAACTTCCATCTGTAGCCGTAGCAGTTTCACCTATGGCTAATTTTCTTTCGAGCTTTGTAGGATTCTCCGTGCGATGGAATCAGCTTTCGAGAGACATGTTAACAAGTTACACAAGGATGGAAAAGTTGAGAATGAGGGGGTCTGGCTACGGAGCACAACACAAGGATGAAGAACCCATGGATATGGACTTGGCTCACAAAGGAGGGGAGGAAAAAAATATAGTAAAACCTAAGACGAGAGGAAGTATCTTTACTAGGGTATAACGGGTCATATAATTGAGGACAAGGGCAAGAACAAGGGACAGGATTTTCCGGAAGGCGAGTGCATGTTCTCACCGCCAGCATACTTGAGAGAGAGGTAGTGAGATTTCGTTTGAAAGAGTTTTCCTTTTTTGATTATCCTGTTAGTACTCCTTCCGATTTTAGCGCTTCACATCCGTATATATCTGCTTTCGTAGTTGAGTCTCTGCGCCCTAGATATTGTGTAGTAGAGGATCCCATTATAGTCTCGAATCCAATTGCTGGTTCAGCCCATCTATCTTTGACTTGTGAGGATTTGAGAATAGCTATATTTATGCTTATGTTTTTTTGGGCTATGGGTTGGTTCTAGGCATTGATTGGTTAGCTAGTAATTATGAAACAAGGGTAGTTAGACTTTCGACTTGCCTCGAGAATGCCCTTGAGATTTCGTACTATCCTAAGGGATCAGTTTGTCTTAGCTACGTAGAATCACTTTGCTTATCTATCGACGATTTTCGGTCCGTTGGGGTAGTCCATGAGTACACAAGATATTTTGATTAGGGTAGGGGTTTTCCCCCTAAAAATTAGAGAAAGACTTCCGCATGTATCTAGATGACACTGCAAAGACAGTTATGCGATCAACGATAATTCTGGAGCAAGATTGGCAAGGATAGCTAGAGTCGGTAAAGTGCTCAATTGTTTGGTAGTTTTGTTAGTATCATCTCACATAGATCGTCAAATTCGAAGGAGGTATCCCTTGGGTGCTTGTCTGATATTGGTTTAGGCCTTTGGGGCTTGTACTTGAGGGATGTCGAGTCGACTAGGATGGTTTGCGTGAGAAATAAATGGTTGGGGCTGGCACCCTAGGTTAGACTGACCTTAAGAGAGGTAATAAGCACATAGTAACCATTAGCTTTAGATCCTCATATTTGCAGCATGATGGATAAGCAAAGTAGAGGAGATACCTCTAATCATCTTAGGTATATACACTTGGTATCATGATTAACCTATGTTTTTCTCGGGAGGATAGTTCGACTACATTGGATACCCTCTAGCATAGTAAGTAAGCGAGGTCCTATCTTTACTAGTGGGTTTTGGAACTGGAGGCCAAGAAGATTCGCGATCGTGAAGTTAAATTAGTTAAGGTATAGTGGAGTGAAGCTCAAGAAGATGTGACTTAAAAGACTGAAGACCAGATACGCGCATCATACCCTTTTTGAGGGTATATCCTTGGTTCCACTTTCTCTGTAATGTTTATATTTTAAATATATCCCCTAGGTCGTATCTTCGATCCTTAGGTAGGAACCCATCTGGATATAAACATGTAATTGAAAAATATTATGATTGATGGTTGCAAGTGGTTGCTAGTGGTTGCTCGTGGATGCATATACACACATTAGGCACTAGATCGTCTCAGTCACTTTCATGTTTGCATATACATATATGTATTTGTAGATGGATTAAAACTTGATGTATTATCATATGGATGTTGCATATGGATGAATGAATATGCACGCAAATATTACTTACATGACTAGGGATAATTGCATACATGATGGACTCATGGCACTGACATAATTCGCATTAAGGAGGTCAACTGAATCTGTAACACCCCGCCTCCGCTAGGGTCACTCGCAAAGGAATGCACTAGCTTTAGAGGGGCATTATTGGTAAACATGCACAGAATTATCACAAGACAGAACATATAAAATAGCGGAAGTAAAATTGAACTTTCATAAACATTAATAATTAAGGTCTAAAGCCTTTTACATCAGAGTACATCAAAACCTGTCTTGCAATAGTAAAGAAGCATAAAGACTTTTTCATAAATTATTCCCCAAATAAAAACAGTAAAGTAGCCATAGCCAAGAAAAGTCCAAGCCATCCATGATGACCTTCAAGCAGAAGAAGTCCGAACTAAACAGCAGTATTTCCTCCCTGTAACCTGGGGGGGAAACGGAAGAAAAGAGGCGAAACAAAACGGGTCAGTCAAAAAGACTGAGTAAGCCCTATCTACTATTAGCATAAAAACTAGCAAAGTTAACTGACATGAGAAACTGAGATGATCATAAGCATGATAACAAGATAGATAAGCTAAATCAAAATAACAGGATGAACTACTGAACTCAGATAAACTAAGGTGTCATGATAAATTACGATGTCAAGATAAAACAAGGTATCACATCGTCAGGTTTCTATCAAGTATAATATCCCCAAGATATCTATCACGTATAACGTCCCGTGGTATCTATCCTGTATGTCTGCTCTGCACCTACCGTACTAGTATCCCAACCATATCATGTGTTAACCATGAATGACCCTTACTCAAAAGTCGTGAATGGTCCATGTCAACCTAATATATCGCATATATAGGTTACTCAACTTGTATGTTTTCTTCCATGTAAATGTTCAGTCCCTTGCCGTAGACCATACGGGCTTTCCCATGAGATTCTATATTACCTTAACATAGTTCCATGATCCTTAAGATCGGTTTGGACTGTTACCCTAAACCTAGCTAGGGTCTTCCAACATGAATTATCGTCTGTGCAACTAGGACTTATGCTACCTAGGGCTACTAGGGATTACGCTTACCTATTGCACGTTTTCGTATCTCGGTTTGGGTTCAACCACCTAGGGCCACTAGGGATTACGCTAACCGCCAACCGCGCCCTTTTTCCCACGCATTCATCGTGAATCATTTTTCCATGACTGTATGCACATGTATCACATCGTGCCATCCGAGTCCTGTCACAGGGCAGATCAGGAAATACAGGACTCGGTCGGGAGCTTACGATTTATCTGCCGGTGCAGATGCTAAGGTCTGTTTTTCTATACGTGGCTATGGTCCCACGCGACCCCTCCCTCAACTAGCGAAAGACAAGACAGGATAAATCCTGTACGAGAACACACTACTGGCCAACCCACAATCCTAGCCTTACCGCAACCATAATTAGATAGCAATTATGGTCTATTGGGTGTTCTCTGCCTTTCCGTACGTACACGCTTGACCAAAGATGGTAGGTAGCATGACGAAAAATGCTATCTAGGGTACGACCGTGTCTCGTCGACTATACCCTATCCATCCCCGTCTTTAGGTCGCTCGTATAGCAACCAAGGCATACTCTTGGTTCTTCTAACGCAGACCTTAACCTCTCATGAGCCTAGTATAATTACCTGGCAGCTCACAGAGGGATCCCAAGAATATCCTCACGTTCCCCGAAGCCGCTGCTTCGTTACCCAGTTCGCTGGAGCCTTTATCTAAATCAGATACTTGCTCCTACTCGTATACTTAAACGATGACCTACCGTATCAGGTTACTCATCTATCTATGAACTGGTCTAAATTTCCTTGACTAAGAATCATTACTTAGTTATCCTTCAACTAAGGTTTACCCCTTAGCCTTATTCCCGTTATCCTTGTTAACCCCAGTTATCCACCTAATCCTCAGAATTAGGGTTTACATAATGGATTAAGTGTCCCTTAAGTTCATGACTTAACCCGTCTACAAATCATGTCAAAATTTGCTAAGTATCCAAGTCCAAGACTTAACCCGTCTACAAAACATGTCAAAATTGGCTAAGTATCCAAGTTCAAGACTTAACCCGTCTACAAACCATGCTCAAGTTGGTTAAGTATATATTAACTTGACCCCATCAATTTACTTAGTCAAATCGGTCAAGTGTATTCAAGTGATTCATGACTTAGCCTTATCATGTTTTCACGTTATATGGGTTAACTTAACCTCAATAAATTCACGAGTTAGATTGGTTAAGTATAGATCACTTAACCACATCAAATTAACGAGTTAGATTGGTTAAGTTTAGGTCACTTAACCACATCAAATTAACGGGTTAGATTGGTTAAGTATAGGTCACTTAACCACATCAAATTGATGAGTTAGATTGGTTAAGTATTTAACTTAACCCCATCTATTAACCGTATCTTTCGGTTAAGTGTCATTAAGAAAACTTACTTAACCTTACCAAGTTATCGCGTTGGATTGATTAAGTGTTGGTTAACTTAACCCCGTCCACTAGTCGTATAAAAATGGTTAAGTGTCATTAGGCAAATCAAGTTACTTAACCTACCCAACCTTGTCATGTTTTGTTAAGTATCATTAGCCTAATCAAATTACTTAACCCACTTGTCCATGTCATATTTGGTTAAGAGTCATTAATCAAAATTGACTTAACCCTATTATGTGGCATTAATTACTTAATGCACCTCAACCTCTCACATTAGACTTTGTTGTGGTCACTAGTTAAGCCGGTCGGTTTCGGGTAGCTTTACACCACAACTTGGTCTAACCTCGGGTTCAAGCACAACATGACCAACTTCTCACATTGGGTCCTATTGTTTGCAACTACTAGTTAGGCCGGTCGGTTCCGGGTAGTTTTACGTTGCAAACTCAACCCAACCTCGAGTTGGTCACTTTCATGTTTAGACTAGTGTCATGTTCATATTCAAGTTTTCAAGCAATTGGGTAGACCTAACTTAATAGGTAAATTCCCAATGGGTAGACCTAACTTAATAGGTAAATTCCCAAGCTTATGTTTTATGCATACTTACATGTCAACTTCCATGTTATTTTTCAAGTCATGTTTTCAAGTATAAACACATGTCATATTTAACGTTACATGTTGTCATGTTTATACCCATTTACCCAAATCATGTTCATGTCATTATGTTTTCCCATAATGTGACCCCAACGCTTTTAAACTCGCATAACGGATTCAAAGTAGAAACTTATCAAAGGCATGACAAAAATGGATATTAAGCCACAAGTTAATCATGGTGGCAAGTGAGGCACAAATGTGTTCATTAGCTTGCATGTTACAATCTTAAGCCTCAAAAACATGCATAAACCCAAACTTGGAACATAAGTGAATCATGGTGACAAAAGACATGGAATGATGACTAGAAACTCGCATATATCATCATATAAGGGTTATGACTTCATATGCAAGTTGACAAAAAGATTATGAAGGTTCTCATGTTGCATAATGCAACATTTCAACATAAAGGTTGTGGCTTTTAGCCCACAAGATCAAGATAATGACTTCATAAACTTGCATAATATGATAGCATGTATCATTCTCAATGATCAACCCCAAACTTGCAACATGAACATTTAACTTCATAGTTAATATCTAAGAGTAGGGAAAGGGCTTACATTGCTATGAAGGCCTAAATCGATTAAACTAAAGCTTGTGATGAAGCCTATGCATGCCATCACCCAAAAACTCAAAGATGAACACTCCAAATCAATAAAAACCCCATCTTTATGAACAAAGATCAAAGCTTTTGCCTTGAAACCAACTTGAGAAGCTCTCATACTAACATAGGGACTCTCTAATACTCTCATGATCATGAAACCTCTCATAGAAATGAAGTGGAGGCTAGGATAGTTGAGTGGAGGCCATGAGAGTAGAAATTTTGCCATAGTTTAGTTACATGAGTGAATAATGAGGGTTTAGGGGCAGGTTAGGGGCTTATTTATAGAGATTAGGATTAGTTAGGACCCTTAGATTAACCCTAGGACCAACCTGAACCGTCAGATTTCAAACCAGGCCCAAAAACCTAGCCAAGATAGAAAATACGTGCACCAGGCAAAACTGCCCGGCCACATGTGTCGACCCCCAAGTCGACAGGGCTGTCGACTTGGGTCAAGCAGGTCGACTCCCAAGTCGACAGGGCTGTCGACTTGGGGCATCTGGCGGGAATTCTTCCCGCCTAGCCTTCATGCCCTAGTTTTCGAAATTAGAACTCGTTTTTGAACTTGAATTTTCTGAAAACTTCGTCGGACCATAACTTGGTCATACGGACTCCGATTCTCGAAAACTCGGACTCTATTTCGCGTATTTTTCCGAGATGAACGCAATAGCATAGCCCGTTTCACTTGGTTCAGAATTTAAAATTAAATTCTGCCTTGATTCTCGTCTTAATCATGTTATCGAAATACGAGTTGTTACATTCTCCCCACCTTTTAGGATTTCGTCCCCGAAATCTCCAAGTTAGGAAGAACATATCCTACCATCCATCATCCATCTACTCAAAACATCATCCACAAGCAACCATTGTTCTTAGATGATTTCTAATGCTGTATGAATATATGCAAATCGTGTGTGTACATGTTCCTTAGCTAATGCTAATGATCAGGCCTGAATAATCTTTCTAATGCAAAAATATGTATTGTGCCATGAATCCAACATGTATGCAAATAGTCCTAGTCATATAGATACTATATGCGTGCACAATCATTCATTCATATGCAACAACCACATGATAATACATTCGATTTTATCCATAAACAAGTATAAATACCCGTGCATATGCAATATGAAATGCGACCGAGTCGAGCTAGTATCTAATGTGTATTCGCGCATCCACGAGCAACCACTTGCAACCACTTGCAACCATATCAATCATAACATGTTTCAAATACATGTTTACATCCATAGGGTTCTACCTAGGATTCCCTGAAACAGGGTCGAGAAGATAAACAAGACAAACTCCTCACGGGGTTTGTAACAGAAAATAGGACCGAGAGGATATTCACAAAAGATAGCCTATAAGCAAGCTCTACAGGAAACAGGGATCAAGGATACACTCCCAAAAAGAGATATCATGCGCGTATCTAGTCTTTGACCATCAAAGTCGTATTTCCTTGAGCTCAATTCCATTGTGCCTTGACCGTCTTTTAACTTCGCGATTTCGTAGCTTCTTATTTCCTGTTTCCATAACATGAGCTAGAACTCATTTCTTCATCGCCTCTCGTTCCACTTGCACTTACCCTTTTCCTAGAATACTTGACGCAAACATGACTGCGTACTCATGATTTCATGCAAGCTTTCCAAAATTCACTAGTGAATCTCGGACCTCGTACCACAAGGTATTCCACGTAGAAGAACTTTCTCTTGAAAGTAAACAGATGCCAACCAGGTTATCAAGCGCACTTACTAGGGTGATTTCTATAACCCATGTGAAATAACCCATCCATCTTATCGGCGAACACCCCTCGATCGGGCTTCAAATTTCCAATAAAGGCATCAAGGGATTCTAAGTAACTAGTCACGACAGAACCTCAAAAAGGTTACACGATACTTCGAGGGTATTACCAAGGCTAGTCAAGAGTCTAACTACCCTCCTATCAAAACCGAGAGTGGCACCCCTTACTGGATAACCACTTCATCCCTAGAATCCATCCATAGCTTATAAACATAAGCATTATTTCCAAACTCAACACTTGGCATAGGCATTCTCAAATTCAAACAAGTCATGTACAAATGGACTGATTGGCTTCTCTATTACGCTAGTACTTAAGGTGCAGAGACTCAACTATTGAAGCAGACTTAAATGATACGATGATCAAAACAAAGTCCTAACGGGATGATAGAAAAGAAAAGCTAAACCTTTAACAAGATCGTTAACCTCCTTCCGAGGTACCCTAGAAACGAGAGCATACTATTGCCCTCCCGATGATCTTGTCCTTGTCCCATGATACTTAACTATCCACCCCGTTTTACCGTGCCAAAGGTACTCTCTCGTCATGGGTTTCATTGTTCATCTTTCTCCCTCCTTTGAGGACTAAGCTTATGCCAACAAGTTGCTCATCCTTAAGCTCGTATCCTTTATCCTCTTTCTCACTATCCTTTCCTATAACGCGGCCACTGGTCTCTCGAGAACCACCTCCATCGCATGGAAAGCACTTTCGTAGCTGGAAAAGACTAGTCGCAGTTAAAACCACTGTGACTACAGATGGAGGAAAGAAAGGAAAAGAGATTCAATTAAGGAAACAAGGATAGTGCTAATGGCCTTTGGGGAATAGCCTTTTTCTTTTTAAAAGAAAATCTTCTTGAAAAATGCTTCTTTATAAACGATTTTCAAATAGTTTTCAGAAGGTCTTTAAAAACTTTTGCCCAATCTGTTAACCTTCTGCTCTGATACCAAATGTAACACCCCGCCTCCGCTAGGGTCACTCGCAAAGGAATGCACTAGCTTTAGAGGGGCATTATTGGTAAACATGCACAGAATTATCACAAGACAGAACATATAAAATAGCGGAAGTAAAATTGAACTTTCATAAACATTAATAATTAAGGTCTAAAGCCTTTTACATCAGAGTACATCAAAACCTGTCTTGCAATAGTAAAGAAGCATAAAGACTTTTTCATAAATTATTCCCCAAGTAAAAACAGTAAAGTAGCCATAGCCAAGAAAAGTCCAAGCCATCCATGATGACCTTCAAGCAGAAGAAGTCCGAACTAAACAGCAGTATTTCCTCCTTGTAACCTGGGGGGGGGGGAACGGAAGAAAAGAGGCGAAACAAAACGGGTCAGTCAAAAAGACTGAGTAAGCCCTATCTACTATTAGCATAAAAACTAGCAAAGTTAACTGACATGAGAAACTGAGATGATCATAAGCATGATAACAAGATAGATAAGCTAAATTAAAATAACAGGATGAACTACTGAACTCAGATAAACTAAGGTGTCATGATAAATTACGATGTCAAGATAAAACAAGGTATCACATCGTCAGGTTTCTATCAAGTATAATATCCCCAAGATATCTATCACGTATAACGTCCCGTGGTATCTATCCTGTATGTCTGCTCTGCACCTACCGTACTAGTATCCCAACCATATCATGTGTTAACCATGAATGACCCTTACTCAAAAGTCGTGAATGGTCCATGTCAACCTAATATATCACATATATAGGTTACTCAACTTGTATGTTTTCTTCCATGTAAATTTTCAGTCCCTTGCCGTAGACCATACGGGCTTTCCCATGAGATTCTATATTACCTTAACATAGTTCCATGATCCTTAAGATCGGTTTGGACTGTTACCCTAAACCTAGCTAGGGTCTTCCAACATGAATTATCGTCTGTGCAACTAGGACTTATGCTACCTAGGGCTACTAGGGATTACGCTTACCTATTGCACGTTTTCATATCTCGGTTTGGGTTCAACCACCTAGGGCCACTAGGGATTACGCTAACCGCCAACCGCGCCCTTTTTCCCACGCATTCATCGTGAATCGTTTTTCCATGACTGTATGCACATGTATCACATCGTGCCATCCGAGTCCCGTCACAGGGCAGATCAGGAAATACAGGACTCGGTCGGGAGCTTACGATTTATCTGCCGGTGCAGATGCTAAGGTCTGTTTTTCTATACGTGGCTATGGTCCCACGCGAACCCTCCCTCAACTAGCGAAAGACAAGACAGGATAAATCCTGTACGAGAACACACTACTGGCCAACCCACAATCCTAGCCTTACCGTAACCATAATTAGATAGAAATTATGGTCTATTGGGTGTTCTCTTCCTTTCCGTACGTACACGCTTGACCAAAGATGGTAGGTAGCCTGACGAAAAATGCTATCTAGGGTACGACCGTGTCTCGTCGACTATACCCTATCCATCCCCGTCTTTAGGTCGCTCGTATAGCAACCAAGGCATACTCTTGGTTCTTCTAACGCAGACCTTAACCTCTCATGAGTCTAGTATAATTACCTGGCAGCTCACAGAGGGATCCCAAGAATATCCTCACGTTCCCCGAAGCCGCTGCTTCGTTACCCAGTTCGCTGGAGCCTTTATCTAAATCAGATACTTGCTCCTACTCGTATACTTAAACGATGACCTACCGTATCAGGTTACTCATCTATCTATGAACTGGTCTAAATTTCCTTGACTAAGAATCATTACTTAGTTATCCTTCAACTAAGGTTTACCCCTTAGCCTTATTCCCGTTATCCTTGTTAACCCCAGTTATCCACCTAATCCTCAGAATTAGGGTTTACATAATGGATTAAGTGTCCCTTAAGTTCATGACTTAACCCGTCTACAAATCATGTCAAAATTTGCTAAGTATCCAAGTCCAAGACTTAACCCGTCTACAAATCATGTCAAAATTGGCTAAGTATCCAAGTTCAAGACTTAACCCGTCTACAAACCATGCTCAAGTTGGTTAAGTATATATTAACTTGACCCCATCAATTTACTTAGTCAAATCGGTCAAGTGTATTCAAGCGATTCATGACTTAGCCTTATCATGTTTTCACGTTATATGGGTTAACTTAACCTCAATAAATTCACGAGTTAGATTGGTTAAGTATAGATCACTTAACCACATCAAATTAACGAGTTAGATTGGTTAAGTTTAGGTCACTTAACCACATCAAATTAACGGGTTAGATTGGTTAAGTATAGGTCACTTAACCACATCAAATTAACGAGTTAGATTGGTTAAGTATTTAACTTAACCCCATCTATTAACCGTATCTTTCGGTTAAGTGTCATTAAGAAAACTTACTTAACCTTACCAAGTTATCGCGTTGGATTGATTAAGTGTTGGTTAACTTAACCCCGTCCACTAGTCGTATAAAAATGGTTAAGTGTCATTAGGCAAATCAAGTTACTTAACCTACCCAACCTTGTCATGTTTTGTTAAGTATCATTAGCCTAATCAAATTACTTAACCCACTTGTCCATGTCATATTTGGTTAAGAGTCATTAATCAAAATTGACTTAACCCTATTATGTGGCATTAATTACTTAATGCACCTCAACCTCTCACATTAGACTTTGTTGTGGTCACTAGTTAAGCCGGTCGGTTCCGGGTAGCTTTACACCACAACTTGGTCTAACCTCGGGTTCAAGCACAACATGACCAACTTCTCACATTGGGTCCTATTGTTTGCAACTACTAGTTAGGCCGGTCGGTTCCGGGTAGTTTTACGTTGCAAACTCAACCCAACCTCGAGTTGGCCACTTTCATGTTTAGACTAGTGTCATGTTCATATTCAAGTTTTCAAGCAATTGGGTAGACCTAACTTAATAGGTAAATTCCCAATGGGTAGACCTAACTTAATAGGTAAATTCCCAAGCTTATGTTTTATGCATACTTACATGTCAACTTCCATGTTATATTTCAAGTCATGTTTTCAAGTATAAACACATGTCATATTTAACGTATTGTCATGTTTATACCCATTTACCCAAATCATGTTCATGTCATTATGTTTTCCCATAATGTGACCCCAACGCTTTTAAACTCGCATAACGGATTCAAAGTAGAAACTTATCAAAGGCATGACAAAAATGGATATTAAGCCACAAGTTAATCATGGTGGCAAGTGAGGCACAAATGTGTTCATTAGCTTGCATGTTACATTCTTAAGCCTCCAAAACATGCATAAACCCAAACTTGGCACATAAGTGAATCATGGTGACAAAAGACATGGAATGATGACTAGAAACTCGCATATATCATCATATAAGGGTTATGACTTCATATGCAAGTTGACAAAAAGATTATGAAGGTTCTCATGTTGCATAATGCAACATTTCAACATAAAGGTTGTGGCTTTTAGCCCACAAGATCAAGATAATGACTTCATAAACTTGCATAATATGATAGCATGTATCATTCTCAATGATCAACCCCAAACTTGCAACATGAACATTTAACTTCATAGTTAATATCTAAGAGTAGGGAAAGGGCTTACATTGCTATGAAGGCCTAAATCGATTAAACTAAAGCTTGTGATGAAGCCTATGCATGCCATCACCCAAAAACTCAAAGATGAACACTCCAAATCAATGAAAACCCCATCTTTATGAACAAAGATCAAATCTTTTGCCTTGAAACCAACTTGAGAAGCTCTCATACTAACATAGGGACTCTCTAATACTCTCATGATCATGAAACCTCTCATAGAAATGAAGTGGAGGCTAGTTGAGTGGAGGCCATGAGAGTAGAAATTTTGCCATAGTTTAGTTACATGAGTGAATAATGAGGGTTTAGGGGTAGGTTAGGGGCTTATTTATAGAGATTAGGATTAGTTAGGACCCTTAGATTAACCCTACGACCAACCTGAACCGTCAGATTTCAAACCAGGCCCAAAAACCTAGCCAAGATAGAAAATAGGTGCACCAGGCAAAACTGCCCGGCCACATGTGTCGACCCCCAAGTCGACAGGGCTGTCGACTTGGGTCAAGCAGGTCGACTCCCAAGTCGACAGGGCTGTCGACTTGGGGCATCTGGCGGGAATTCTTCCCGCCTAGTCTTCATGCCCTAGTTTTCGAAATTAGAACTCGTTTTTGAACTTGAATTTTCTGAAAACTTCATCGGACCATAACTTGGTCATACGGACTCCGATTCTCGAAAACTCAGACTCTATTTCGCGTATTTTTCCGAGACGAACGCAATAGCATAACCCGTTTCACTTGGTCAAGAATTTAAAATTAAATTCTGCCTTGATTCTCGTCTTAATCATGTTATCGAAATACGAGTTGTTACAGAATCAGTAGACCGCCTGATTTTACATTAGATAAAGATATGTACACACACTATGCATAGAATCATTAAAGCATTAGAAATACTTTTTAGGGACAATGGATGCCTGTAATTGAATGGTTGAGTAGATGGATGCTGGATGTTAGGATACATTCTTCTTAACTTGAAGATTTCGGGGACGAAATCCTTTAAGGAGGGGAGAATGTAACACTCCGTATTTCATGTAAACGTTAATGTAACAAGTCAAAGTATACTTAATTTTTAAGAGAAGAATTAAGGGAAATGGGTTATGCCATTGCGTTCGTCTCGGAATTCTGCTTGAGATAGACTCCGAGTTTGCATGAATCGTACTTTGTATGAAGAAGTTATGGCCTTTTGGAAGTTTCAGCTCAAATTTAAAAACAGCTCGAAACTGAATTCAAAATTCAAAACAAAACCCAGAAGCGGGCTGGGCGGGAAATTTCCCGCCCAAGACCCAGGTCGACCAGGGGGTCGACCTCCCCCTTATAGGTCGACCTGCCCTATTTTTCCAGATCCGAGGCAGAATTCATTTTTATGTAGCCGGGCTGATTTCTGGACCAAATTCATGAGTTCTACGCTATATAAACGCCCCCAAACTTCACTTTCTCCACACAACTTCATTACGCCTATACTCTGCCTCAATCCTAATTAAAATAAATCTTATTCTCCATTAAAACAAGTTATAGTTCTTCTTCAAATTGGAGATTCAAATCAAGATAAAGCTTCAACTTGGACCATAGGCATTTCGCTTCAAGCAACGTCACTCGAATCATAGCAAATCGCCTTTTCTAAACCGATCACGGTAAGTTCGGTTATTCCTTAGATTTGAACGTGTAATTGGAATTGTGAATGTAATGAATCAAAATATAGAACTATACAAATTTGCAAGTTAATTATCTTTGATTCGTGCTTATGTCAAATCTAACGTTATCTATGCCTTTGGATCCGATTCTCGATCGTGGCCTAGAACTTATTGTGGCTAATTGCCAATGACTATGATTATGCGACTTTTGCCTAAGACTATGACTATTAAACTGTTGCCCATGAAACTATCGCCTATGACTATGATCCATGACAAAGAGACTATTACATATGACTATGAGACTGTTACCAAGATTTATTGCTATGAGACTATTGCCTATGACATTGATTAAGAAACTATTGTGATTAGTCGCGCATGACTATTGTGGTTAATTGCCTATAACTATTGTAGTCAGTGACTTTTGCCTATTCCCATTAACCTATTAGGTTGTACTTTGAACTGGAATTATGTTGGACCAAATCACATATGCCTATTCCCTTCATTTTTGGGGTGTAACTTATCTAGTTTATTCTTATTCATTGTTATGTACATCAAACCCATTGGAACCATTATTTTTGTATTTGGTTCAGTCTTGCATGGCTATTCTTTTATGTCAATTCTCGTGCTTATCCCCTATTCCTTGCTTTGGTACTATTAGTATCATTTCATAAGTACTTAGAAACTTGTGAAATCGTGTTATACGTATGATTACGGCGCGGGAATTTGGGCGTAGCTTAATTAAGTTAGTTTGTCATAATAAATATGTTGACATAGTCCAAATTGGCTATAATAGTGAATGATTTACATGCTTATTAGACTTGGGCATAAGTTGATAAATTTAATTGGCCGCAAAGGGTGTAATTGGCGTGTAAACCAAGTTTTGGACAAAAACGGTAAACTAGAATATTAAATCTAGTTTTGACATGAACCGTAAATTGGAATATTAATCTAGATTGGGCATGAATTGTAAAAAAGGGGAATATTAAATCTAAAATTGGTATAAACTGCAAGTTGGGCTGAGTGATAGGTAAATCAAGTTTTGGGCATAGAATATAAATATGCAAATTTGAATGACAAATAAATATGATCTAGGCTAAATTGATTTACGGAAAATTTACATAAATAGTACATATATAAATTTAGTAACAGACGAATATGCCTAAACCGAGGTTAGACTGATTTGTAGTGTAAAACTACCCGGAACCGACCGGCACATCCAGTGACCACAACAATACCTGTCTAATGTGAGTGGTTAGTGCATCAAAAAAAACCAACGTTAGACTGAGTTGAGATGTAAACCTGCCCGGAACTGACCGGCACATCCAATAACCACAACAATATCTGTCTAATGTGAGTTGTTGGTGCTTTAATTAATTAATTAAGGCTCATGAATAAATCAAGCTAGAAATGGTGAGGTTAAGTAATTAAGGAAACAATTAACCATAATAACATGTTAACTAGGCAAGTGGGCGAGGTTAAGTAAAATTAGAACACTTAACCGTAATAACGTGTTAATTAGACAAGTGGACGAGGTTAAGTAAATTTAGAACACTTAACCATTGTAACATGTTAATTAAGCAGATGATAGGGTTAAGTTAACTAAAGTAACACTTAACCAAAATATATAATGACATATGGTGGGGTTAAGTAATACAAGAGGAAAACACTTAACCAATTATATAACATGATGTATGGAAAGGGTTAGGTTAACACGAGAGGGCAACACTTAACCAATATAACATGAATTGAGGTAGGGTCAAGTCAACACCAAAAGGAAACACTTAACCAACATGACGTGACGAGTGGATAGGTTAAGTTAACTTGAATTGATTAATGACACTTGACCAATATAACTTGATAAGCGAATGGGGTTAAGTTAAATGGGAAATACTTAACCAATATAACCTGATGAATGAACATGGTTAAGTTAATAAATCATACTTAACCAATTTGTAACGGCCTGGGTTCCGCCCGGACCCGATCGATCGCCGGATCGACCAAGACCGTTCAAAACCTGAATACGTTAACTCTGGGAATACAACACATTAGAACAACAACAACAGACTTTTATAAACATTACAGTAATGTTACATCAGAGTACTGAATATCAGAGTACATCGAATAAAATTACAGTGGAAGATAAATTACAATATTTTAATACTTGCAGCGGAAATAAAATAACTAAGACAGTGGAAGACAACTGTGCTCTGGACACAACTTTAAGCTTCAATCTAGAATCCTGCTCGAGATAAGGACCTGTAGACAAACTACTCAACTGCCCGTGTGGAAAAGAGGGAACCTGAGTTTGCAATGGTGGAAACAAACAACGGGTCAGTCACGGGACTGGTATGAGAAATCTTACCTAATTTAACTAATAGTAATAAGGGAAATCCAGGGACCACGCCGCTAACGCGGAACGGGTTTACTCCATTGGATTGTCGTGCATAACTTAAGGTGACTGAACAAATAAATAAGTAAATCGTAAAACAACGCAATGCTTTTTGGAAAAATGAAATCACCATAAGACTCAAGTCCCATCACACAATGCAAAGCAAACCAAAGGGCAGAGTTTTACCTTATGATGATTAAACATGCTTGGTACGATAAAACGAATTTGATATAATTATTAGTGTATATAAAAATATTTCAAAGTAAATGTATCAATCCTAGGAAGCATAACTACCATATACTATGCCTCCATACTAGTAATACAATCAAAACCGCATGAGGTCGTATTGGAAATTGGGTTTCCATCATGAGTCAAGGTTAGGGAGGAGCTCCTACCAATTCGAGACACTCTAGCTAATGTCTCAGTATTCCCCGCAGAGAACCCATGGATCCTGCAGGGCCGGTCCACACATACAGCTTCGTGGATTGGCAATTCCTGAACACACGTTTCCGGATCATATAGGACCTAACATCCGAGGCGCCTCATTCCATCATCCACATAAGTAAAATGCCAGCCAGTTAAAGCACTGACACCACTTCTAGCTAAAAAGAAACGTGATGCTCTCCCTGCGTTCCCTTCTCCCGTTTTAGACTCCAACCGGGTTGTGAGGCTCGTGAAGCTACGTAATACACAAAGCTATGCTTATTCAAGCTGTGCCTTGATCGTCACCACAAGGTTCTGCTTTTCAACAAGAAACCTTGATCATTGCATCTTGGTATGCCACACAGTCAATCCATATCATACTATTAATCTTTTGCCAAAATATACAAAAGGGTGTTAAGCAAGATAATAAATTCTCTGCCACCAATCATTCATACATTCGGCAGAAAATCAATAAGTACAATATAAAGGAGTACAATGTCGGACACACAATCCATTTATAAGTCCGTTCTGGGTTTGAACGAAACTGGAGATACCCTCGTCCCGTATGTCCAATACGAAAGGGAGGTACCCGCATATCCGTGCAATCAACATATATGTCTGAACGGCCACCCCTGACTCCCCTTCAAGGTAGCTACTCCAATCATGGGCCTCAGTAGCAACACATCCATTCGATGTGAAGATCGTCGGTCTTGCACCATCTTCAATTTCTTCGACTGTTAGTCGCCGTATTCATTATTCAGAATGGGTTAAACCCGGTCTTTCCGAATAACACGCGTGATTTAAAATTAGGTGCTATATATAAAACACATCAACGCCTCATTCCAATTCAGAATATCCTTTTGATAAATTATTCACATTATTAGGGAAGGTTCCCATTAATTTTATCAAAGATAAATCTTTCAACTTATTCTTTAATCTTCCTTTATTCACCTTCAATCTAATTAAAGATTTATTTAAACTTTATTAAGTTTTAGTCTTCTAAAATCATTGTTAAATGACTAATCACTTTTCTGGAATTAATCTTATCTTTAATCCGGGTTTAAGAACTGATGTTATTTAAAACATAGTCCACGAGAGACCCCATTTCGTGTTTCATTAATTCCCAATTTGATATATAATATCAGGCATCTCTTCTTTTAGAAAATTCCATTTAATCTTAATTAAAAGATTAATTAATAACAAATCAAAATTTCACTATTTATTTGAGTTTCAAGAACTAATGCCCTTCAAAACATTGTTCATAAACAACCCATAATCAATTTCCTTTTTAATTCAATTATATGTAATAATTGGAAATATCATTTAAATCTTAATAAAAAGATTTTTCTTTACTCAAATGGATTTAAGAATAATGTTATTTAAGACACTATTCACGACAAACCCAAAATCTAACTTGATATTAAATATAAAGCTTTGAATGGGAAATATATCGATTATATTCAATATCAAATTCTAAAACCAACGGATATCATATCAGAAATAACGATATTAAATATCTTC
Organism: Allium sativum; assembly: GCA_030737875.1. Taxonomy (NCBI): domain Eukaryota; kingdom Viridiplantae; phylum Streptophyta; class Magnoliopsida; order Asparagales; family Amaryllidaceae; genus Allium; species Allium sativum. The sequence continues at coordinate 879,258,398 of CM060919.1, read as the reverse complement.
CAAATTCCCAAAATAATATCTGTATAATCACAGAATTAATATTGAAATAATCTGTAGATAATTTCCATTCAAATCCAATTCAATATACTCATTGGGAATTCTTAGTTATATCAAAAACTATTTTTAATCCTTTTATTTATTTATAAAATCAATAAATAAATCACTTATTTTGATAAAAATATCTTTTATCTTTATAAAGTTGGAGATTTTCGTCAAAACCTTTTTTGAATCATTTATTATGATTTCGCATAAAAAAATTTCTTATTTTTTTACGTACTTTAAAACGTTTATAAATTCGTTTCCAAGACGATTCCAACTTTTATTCCAACTATAATCTAAAAACTGATTATTCTATGTGTTATCCCTTTATAATGATATTATTTTCCAAAATATTAATTTTGAAATTTCTCTTTTAATATTCATTATAAAATGGGTAAAATAAATCGATAAACTCGTTCGGATTTTTAAAAATGGCATTGCTATTTTTAAAACGGATTAAATAGCCCAACTCATTTTCTTATCCATTTGTATTTTATAATGGGCTAGACCTCTCACGTTAAGCCTACGACTTGTGGATGCTGGATGTGCCGGTCGGTTCCGGGCAGACTTATTCCACAAGTTGGGCTTAAGGACCTCTCACATTAGGTTCAACATTAGTGGTTGCTGGATATGCCGGTCGGGTCTAGGCAGACTTCCACCACAAATGTAACCTAACCTCGTGTCCAAGCACAATTATAATTTATAATTATAATTAATTTTTCCAAAAGATATTATTTGAAATTATCCTTTCCATTAAAGAATCTTAATTTTAAGATATTCTTTATTTCTAAATATCTTGATTTCAAGTATCTTAATATAAATTATAACTTTCCATATTATTATGATTTTATATTAACAACCTTTTCAAGATGTTCAATTTTGAAACCATATCTTTTTACTTTAACATATTGACACCAAAGATGTAATCTTTTTAACTACATCCTTTTATTGTAACTTTTAGACAATAAAGACGTAATCTTTCTAAATCAACGTCAATGAATTCCATTAATTGAATATAAAATAAAAACATTCCTTTAAATCAAAATTGATAACGTTTTGAAAACAAATCTTCTTAATTTAACATATTGACAATTAAAAAAGTAATCTTTTTAAATTCTAATTTTTTTTCTCTTTTTATTGTAACCTCTTAACAACAAAAATATAGTCTTTTTAATTCCAAACGTTAAAACCATCATTCAATTCCATTAATTGAATATTAAATGAAAATATTCCTTTTTGATTCAAAATTGGAATGAGACCACACCATTACCATATAATTTTAATTACATGGATTTCAAAACATCGTATTAATTCCATGATAATGATAAAATACTACATAACAGCCAAAGTGCACATTACAACTAAACACAAGGATGACGTGTATTCAAATATCAACCCAAGACCCGTGTGGGGTTTCAACCAACACAAATTCAAAAAATATACGTATTGTTATTTGTGCACTTGGGCGACGTGTAAAATTAATCGTCCCAATCAACATAAACAAGTCAGACAACTTGTAAATGGCCGTGTAGTCATGTTTTGAACATCATAATATAATAACATATTTCTAACATGATACATGTTCTAAATTTCAAACATTTCACAATACAACATCCAAATCAACATTTATCCAACATACAACAATTCCAACACAGATAATTAATTTATATTTAATGATAAAAAGAATAAATAACTGTTCAAAATTTGAGTGAGATAAAGTTCTCACCTTCGTCGGGCTTAAATGACGGTTATGGCCCAATTTTGGCCCAAAATTCAGCTTGCTCCAAAATTGACGAAATTGGTGTCATCGCGAAGCTCTCGACGCGCTGATCGCGGCAAATCCTGTTTCGTGCGATTTCGAGTTCGTATCAAAAAGTTATGATTTTCTGAAGTTCGAACGAATTAAATAATTAATTTAATGTGAAAATTAGGCTCACATCCTTAAAACTAAACTTATTTAGGCTCACATCCTCCCCTTTTGAAGTATATAATTTTCATCCTTCTTTTTGAATTAGCGGGAAAATTTTGACAGATTTGCCCAAATTACTAATTACGGCTGAAAATTAGGAATGAAATCCGATATTTCAAAATTTATTACATCCGATAAATTCTGTCAATCATTTAATCTTTTCGAAAACTTAATATTTTTATCATGGCGGCGGCTTCTTCTTTGTAAATTTCTGAAGATCGAATTCTATCTCACACTAAAATTCAAGTTGATCGACCATTTTTTTCAAATATTTACTCTCATCGACCTGGTGTTTCAAAGATTAAATTTGATCGACCTTTTAGGTTCTAAATGGAGGGGTCTTCGTCAAGGTATTTTTTTGTTTTTAATTTTTTTTAAAAATTCTGAATACTGATTTCATTTTTGCAATGGAATTTTGTTGATTTATTATTATGAATTAATTTAATTCTCTAGGTTTAATGAAGGATAGTTTTCATATTTTATAAACTTATATTTTCTGGTATTCATTGTACAACCTGATAAATAATAATTTGTCAACATTTTTTTTTCATACAATCTGTATAAATGTATAAAAGTATGCAGAATTTTTGAATATTAGCATATAGAAACGCAACTATCTGTACAAAACGTTCTACAGATTTATTGTGAAAAGTTGCATACAATTTTGAATACCTGCACTTTTGTGTGCTTATTGTATTTTTTTTTTTTGAAAAATTATGTGATGTTATTATGAAAGTTTGTACAGATGTGTGCATATTTTTGTAATATTTGCACATTTGTTTAAATTTATTGTATATGGTAACACACCTGTGTACTATTATGAAAAATACATGCTTTGTATTCTTTTTTGAGTAATAGTTGCACACTTTCATGCAACTATAAAGAATAGTTGCACATTTTTGTGCATGTATCAATAAGATTTCCGAACCTATGTTCATTATGAATTACATTTATTTAGAAATGTTGGATGCAAGTGTGCAACTATAAGCAGATGCATGGATAATAGTATACATTTAATAACAATTGTTGCAGCTAATTATGCAAATAACAACTCATTGCTGCATATTTGTATGCATTTAACCAAAACTGTTACATCAAAGTATGATCTTATAGCATGATTATTGCATAATTATATGCATTTAACTAGAAATGTTGCATGCAACACTGAAACTATCAACATATTCATGCATAGTACTATGCATTTATTTATAAAACCTTTCAGTCTAGGGTGTAATATTATGTTTTGTTTGGCTCAATTCTTTGAAGTTATTATGAATGATTTTACAGAAGTGTGCTTATGTTCGTAATATTTGCACACTTGTGTAAATTTATTATTTATAGTAGCACAAATGTGTGCTATTATTAAAATGAATGTTTTGTTCGCTATTTGCCTGTAATTGTTGCGTACTTGTGTACAATTATGAAGATTATTTGTGCATGTATTAAAAATATTTGTGAGCTTACGTACAATTATTCGGAATTATTAACTTCATGCTACAGCTATCAATTGAATTTATTAGGAAAAGTTTCATTCTGTTATGCAGATATGAAATAAATGTTACTTGATTATATTCATTTATTTTGAGTTTTTGGATGCAAATATGCAGCAATCAGCAGATAGTTTCATGATTCTGTGCAGTTAATCAGAAACATTGCATGCATATATGCAATTTTCACCTGATAGTTGCATGAATCTGTGCATGCGTTAATTACTTTTTATTACAATTGTTTGTATATCATCTGGTTGTTTCTTAATTATATGCTTTTAAACATGGATATTTAAAAATATTATACCATTTTGTTGCAGAGACCTATGGTAGAACAACATTCTGTAGATGACAATATGACTGATAAAGCTTTAGTCACCACAGATCAACCGACGGGCTCTACGCATATTAAAAAAATATATGCAAAACTACCTCCTGTCAGATGCAAACAGAGTTATATAAAATGGGAATAGCTGGTGTTTGGAATTTTTGTTATTTTGTTTGATGATACATTATTTTCTTTGTACTGGCAAATGATTATTAGTTTCGAAGTTGAAGTATTGTGTAAATATTTGTAATAAATTGAGTTATCTTGAGTTCATGTATTATTGTGAAAATTTGCTTAATTCTGTGTAGTCATCTAAAGTAGTAGCATGCTTGTATATAAGTATTATTGATTGTTGCGAACAAATTTGAATTCATGCATATTTTAATGCTGTTATTTAGAATAATTGCGTACATAAGTAAAAAAAATTGGGTATTAAACTGCTTATTAATTCAATGCTTTTGTTGTTAAAATACTTGCAGTACGAACACAAGTAGAGAAGATTTAACGATTAAGTTATGAAATGAAAAATTGAGAAGAAGCAGAATGTATAAACGAAATCAAGTTTGAAAACCTGTTTGTGGATTATCTGCATATATTTTAATGCAGATAAATATGCATAAATTAGGGTTTTGAATTATGATTACACAGAACTGCTGATCGATCGCCGTTTTTTTAAAACTCTTGGAATTACGGTTTTGAGAGAGTATTAAGGAGCGTTTGACGAAATAAATGGTATGGAATCAGTAATCGAACTTTTCAGACATACTAAAGGGTATTAGCGGAATGAATTGTTCTGCAATTCAAAAATAAGGACCTACGGTGTATTATTTTTATCATCGGGTTTTTATTATATTTTGAAACTTTATAGGGACCTATAAAAAACACACCCTAATTTAATTATGGAAAATATCCAAAAATTAAACTTCTCCAAATTGGACGAATTTAGTGTCCGCGCGAAGGTCTCCTCGCCACGATCGCAGCGGATCTGAAATCATCAAATTTCGAGTTCGTATGAGAGAGTTATACAATTTTGAAGTTTGAATACATTAATTAAATAATTAAAATAGTACCCAGCCGGTCAACCAGCCCCTTCCGAATTTTGACCGCGTTTTCCCGTTGACTCAGACCTCCGATTGACCTGAAACCACCGCCATCCTCTTCGTCTTCGAGAGGCGCACCCACGCTCCAAGCCGCCGCCACCGTTGATGCTCCGATCGCCGGAATTTCGCAAGAAAGCAAAATTCGTCTCGCGGGCCCCAAAGGCCGCCACACACCTCCAATTAGGGGTGTAAATCGGTCGGACCGGACCGGACGGAGGTATGTTCAGTTTCTGTCCTAAAAAAAATCGGACCGAACACGGACCGGACCAATTTTTTTCTCGGACAAATTTCGTTGTCCTAATTCGTGTCCTAAATAAAATCGGTCGGACACGGACACGATCGGACTAGTCGGACTCGGTCGGACATGGCTATTTATATCACATTTTGTACATTTTACTAGATTTTCTCTCTACTATACGACGAATTTCAAATAATTCGGACGAATTCGGACGAGCCCGGACCGGACATGATTTTTTCTCGTACAAATCTTGTTGTCCTAACTCGTGTCCTAAATGAAAATCGGACGGACTCGGACGGACGTATTTCGGTCACGGACACGAACGGACGTCGGACATTTGAACAAAATTTACAGCCCTACCTCCAATCGACCTGAATTTTTCTGAGCAACAAGATCTCACGTAGACGGAGAACTTTTCTGTTGGTGACTTCGCCCGGTTCTCGCTCGATTTGCCGGAATTTGTTGATTTACGTTTTGAGCTCGGTGTTTTGGCCAGAATTTCAATTTTCAGATCATCTCGATTTTCGTGCAATTCCTTCGACTTTCAGGTGAAACTCCGAGAAGCAAAGTTGTTCGTATGTCTCTTGGCTACATTTTCTCCCACTGGGCCGTCATCTAATTCTCGACGGGTTGGCGAGAAATCACCAAATCCGAAACTGACTTTTTGCAATCAAACTCAGATTCTGGCAAATCCGTGCGTCAATAAGTCTTGGATTTTTCGTGATAGGTAGAGGATGTCGAGGCGTTCAAAAGCTAGAAAGGGTTTGGTCGGATTTTATTCTAATTTAGAGATATAAATTTTTCAGTTTCAGGGACTTTTGTGCAAAGAAGTTTTTTCGAGGAGGAGGCCATAGAAATGAAGATGAAGAAGATGGAGGCCAGGTTAAGTTTAGATTTTCAGAATTAGGTTATGGCTGGTCTATGAGATATTATATAGGGGTTACTTTAATTCAGCCCATATGTAATTTAGCCCTTTTTAATTATAGCTTTAGTGTAATTATTAACATCCGTTTTGCAGTTTTAAAAACCGTACGACCACATACTGATTCCAAATTCAATGGAATTCGGATCACAGTTAATCCTAATCAATACGAACCTATAGAAACTGGTTTCGTAAATTTTCGAGTCCGTATGAATTTTTAAAGTAAAAAATTGTCCATTTACACTGAAAAATCAATTATAATTATATATTAATTCTAAAAATTACCAAAAAATCATTTTTAGCTCTTTTTTTGACGATACGAACCTAACAAAATTAATTTTGTTCAATTTGGAGATCGTTTGCAAAATTTCAATTTTCAAGGCGTATATATTTAATATTAAAAATAAATTTTTATACCAATAATTTCTGAAACTCGAAATATATAAGTGTTTATACTTTTTAAATGTAGAAACATCATTTTGAACTCAATGGAAGTGGTTTCGAGTCCAAATTCTTTCGTATGCAAAAAGTAGCATTTTTGACCTTTATATATTATATATAAATTTCATAGCGACCTTCTAAATTTTAAACTGGGCATAACTTTTGATTCCTGCTATGAAATTTCAATTTTTCAGATTCGTTAGAAAGATATTTTTAAATAGATTCTAATATTTTTGGTTTCACTAAAATCCGCTAAATTTTGCATCCTGTACGTTCAGTCAAAGTTCAAGTTTGACTTTTCAAACTACCACGCTATTTCTAACTCCTTTTATAATTAAAATTAAAATATTCATCCTAATTTCGATTTAAATAAATTATTAATCATTATTATTTTAAATAAATTATTTTAAATAAAATATTTTAAATATAAAAACCTATTAAAATTAGTTAAAATAAATTTTTAAATTTACCCCAAAATTCAGGGTTGTTACACAATCCAACATGATAAGCAAGAAAGGTTAAGTTAATAAGAACCACTTAACCAACACAACTTGACGAGTAGGAGGTTAAGTACACGTCGGATAGGTGGGTAATATTAGTAAATATAGGCCCACAAAACTTAACCATTAAATAAACATGCTTGAATCCGTGGGAAGGATAAGTGCACGTCGGGTTATAGGTGGGTGATATTAGTAAATATAGGCCCACAAAACTTAACCGTTAAGAAAACTTGCTAGAATCAGTGGGAGGATTAAGTACATCTCGTATAGGTGTGTAATATTTGTATATATAGGCCCACAAACTTAACCAGCAGGAAACCCTAGTAACGGGGACACATTTCAGTAGTAACCCACATAAATGTATCATGGTACACTGAAACTAGGCAGGGTGGGGCACGATTACTGGGCTGATTATAAGCGGTCAAAGATAACGGCAGGGGGTACGTCAGTGTAGGTTCTGACGGTTTACGGGCGTGCACGTACTCCGGAGTGGAAAAAGCAGGCACTAGGTACCAGTAGTTATACACTGTGCATCTTGAATCATGTCGGGTCGCTATCATAAGGCTTGATACACCTTATGGTGGGGCCAACACAGAGTATCTACATGCAAGAGAGGGCCGACTGACATAGACACATGGAAAATTAATACAAAGTAGGTAGCATAATCCCTAGTTGGACCTAGGTCGCGTAAACCCTGAATCTGAGAAGCGTTCAATAGGTAGCATAAACCCCAGTGGCCCTGGGTAGCGTAAACCCTGGTTGAATCTAGTTAGCACTCGATATCAAGCCCTAAATTAGATCTAGGTAATAAACGGAATCCCTATAATAGAAGCACACCTGAAGACAACCGCAAGTACGGGGATTGGGATCACGTTATCATATGATCATAGATTACTAGTTTGGACACCCAGTTAGGTAGTGCAGAGATATAGAAATCAATATAAACAGGGTAGTTGCGAAGCAGAGAAGGAGTAGAAGCGCATTCAGTTTATCAGTACATTCAGTTTATCTTGCCATATCCCATGCTTATCCCATATTATCTTGTTACTATGGTTTAGTCTTATATTTAGTTTATTCATGTCATGACCCTTTTCCTCGTTGAAATACTAAGAATCACTGGACTTACCAGACTTTATGTCTGACCTAGTTTGCTTTCGCCTCTTTTCTTCCGTTCCCCCCATAGGTAGTCAAGGAGGGAATAGCTCAGGTTTGTTTGGACCATTACTCTTTCCAAGCTTGAAGACTCTTTGACGTGTTGCCTTGGACTCTCTCTTCTACTGCTATGGCTGGCTCAAGCTTTATTTGGGGAAAGCATTTTATGCTTCTTTATTTTTGTAAGCAAGGCAGGATACTTTGGTGTTGTAAAACAATCTTTGTACAAGCTGTTTATCAATGAAATAAAGTTTTATTTATTTGCCGCTGCTTTAATTGTCTGTCTTGTAATTTATCTGCATCTTTTACCTATAATTCTTCACCAAAATTAAGGAATTCCCTTTGTGAGTGACCTTAACGGAGGTGGGGTGTTTCAGTAACCCACATAGATGTATCATGGTACCTTGAACTAGGCAGAGTGGGGCACGATTACTGGGCTGATTATAAGCGGTCAAAATAGAAGCGGGTGCTGCGTCAGTGTAGGTTCCGATGGAGTACGGAGGTGCACGTGCCCCGGAGTGGAAAAATCAGGCACTGGGCATCAGTAGTTATACACTGTGCATCTTGAATTGTGTCGGGTTGCCATCATAGGGATTGATACACTCCATGGTGGGACCAACACAGGTATCTACAAACAAGCGGGGCCGAATGACACAAGTAATAAATACACACGAGTTAGGGAGCCGATCGAATGGTGAGGGTAGTGGGTACAACTATTAGAGATAGGGGCAGGCGGCACCTATGACAACAACTAGGGGTACATGAAACTACCATTATTATTATCATTACGATTAGTAAGAGTGATCAACTTTCAGAGTAAATAGGGTGGGTGCAGTGTAGTAATTATCCTATAGTGATTAGAAGCGCAATCAACGTTTATCTTATTCATCTTGCTTACCTTGTCATACATGCTTATGTTACAGTCATTTCTTACTTTCCAGTTTATGTTCTTATCCTATTACTTTAATAATTATATTGTTAAAGTTACTGGAGTCGCCAGACTTTATGTCTAACCTCGTTTGTTTCGCCTCTTTTCTTTCCGTCCCCCCCAGATTCTCAAGGTGGGCCTAGTGGAGGTTGATTTGGATCTCTTTCTCTCTCTTGAAAGTGCTTGGATTGCTAAAAGTAAAAGTTCAGCTTATCTCTTTTTATGGCTATTTATGTTGGGGTTATGCCTTTTGTTTTATGTACTCAGAAATTAATTTGTCAAGATGGATATTAAGTGTACTTGGTTTTATTGTTGGTTTTGGTGTTGTAACCAAACTATTTTTCTGCTGCAATGAAGTTGTTTTAAAATTTTAAAGTACCGACATATGTATTTGTCTCGTTATATTTTGTTCTATACACTTATAATACTCCATGAAAGTTAATGCATTCCCTTTGTGAGTGACATTAATAGACGTGGGGTGTTACATGTGGTATCAGAGCTTAAGGTTACCAGAACATATGAAAGATTTTGAAAAACCATTTTTCAAAAGCATTTTTATGAAGAAGTACTTTCAAAATCATGTTTTAAAGAGAGTATTTGTAACACCCCGTATGTTGAATAACTTGCTATAATATAAAACATGGAAGAATTAAATTTTAAAATCTGAATCAGGGGAAACGGGCTATGCCATTGCGTTCATCTCGGAAAAATACGCGAAATAGAGTCCGAGTTTTCGAAAATCGGAGTCCGTATGACCCAGTTAAGGCCCGAAGAAGTTTTCAGAAAATTTAAAACAGATTGAAAATATTCAGATTCACATTTCAGAAGAGGCGGGAAAATTCCCGCCAGGCAGAGGGTGTCGACCCTAGGGTCGACATGGGTGTCGACCCCCTCCCTAGGGGTCGACCTAGGGGTCAACCCCCCTGTCGGTCTGTGTGACCTGGGTGCAACCTGATGGGGTTTGGGCTGTGCTGGGTGGCTAGTGACGAGATCTGATGGCTCTAATCTGATTTAGGGTTAATCTAATGGCCTAAAACACCTAACTAATCTATAAATACACCCTAAGACTACCCTAATTCATACTAAAAATAGATACAATGTCGTTATGCCGTCAAAATGCAACTTGAAGGAGCCTCCATCAAATTGTAGAAGAAGATAGCCTCTCAAATCAACCTCTAATCAACTCTAGCAACTTAATCTTCTTCATAGGAGTGCTAATCAACAAGTTGTGAGTTTCTATAGCCTTAATGACCAATTGTTGAAATGATTATGATAGGATATATTGAGGTTATGGCTATGAATGTGGATCAATGCAAGTTATGCAAGTTATATGCTATGTGTTCATGATGTTATGCAAGTTATGCAAGTCATATGCTATGTGATCATGATGTTATGCAAGTTATGCAAGTTATATGCTATGTGTTCATGATGTTATGCAAGTTATGCAAGTCATATGCTATGTGTTCATGATGTTATGCAATTTATGCAAGTCATATGCTATGTGTTCATGATGTTATGCAAGTTATGCAAGTCATATGCTATGTGATCATGATGTTATGCAAGTTATTGGCTATGTGATCATGATGTTATGCAAGTTATGCAAGTTTTAGGCTATGTATTCATGATGCTAGTTATGCAAATCGCTATGATAAACATTGATCCATTATGACACCATGTTATGCAAGTTTGGTGTTTGATTGTATGCAAGTTCATATATGATATGTTATGCAAGTTTGGTGTATGATTATATGCAAGTCCATATATGATATGTTATGCAAGTTTGGTGTATGATTATATGCAAGTCCATATATGATATGATATGCAAGTTTGGTGTATGATTATATGCAAGTTCATATATGACATGTTGTGCAAGTTTGGTGTTTGATTATATGCAAGTAACATGTGCAAGTTTACACCTTAGTATGATATGCATACATATGCAAGTTAACCCCTTTGTATGTCATACATACATATGCAAGTTTACCTCTTTATATGACATAAGTAGCTTATGCAAGTAACCCTCTTTATGACATATGTGATTCATGCAAGTTTGGGTTGATTATTTATGCTAGTTGGGTTTGATGCTATATGCATGTTGACACCTTTAAAACCCATGTTGATGCTAATGTTATGCAAGTTGAACCCATTGTACGTGTGATGAATCTTCCCTTTTATGTATGTCATGTTAGCGAATTACGTGGGGAACGATGGGGTTAATATTCATGTTAATGAAATGGTGTGAAGTTGGTATGATTATGCATACCATAAAGTGGATGGACATAATTGAGTCAATTATGTACGTCATTAAATTTGTAATTAATTAGGGATAATTAATACAAATTATGGGGGGATTAATTAGGTGTAATTAATCGACTAAGACACGAGGTTGGACCCTTTTGTAGCATAAGACTGCCCGGAACCGACCGGCAAATCCAGCGGCTACAAATGATTGGCCCAATGTGAGAGGTCTTAGGCATAAACTAAATACGTGACAAGTGTAAAGACACGAGGTTAGACTCGGTTATGGCGTAAGGCTGCCCGGACCCGACCGGCAAATCCATCTGCCATAAAAGATAGTCTAATGTGAGAGGTCTTTACAACGGTTGCGTTCTTAATCAATTAAGAAACACTTAACCAGATAAGCATGTAGTGGGGCATGAGGGGTTAAGTGGGTGCCTTGGGTGGCATGTGGAAATCAAGTGAGTGCCTTGGGTGGCATGTGGAAATCTAGTGGGTTGCCTTGGGTAGCAATAGAAAATACGATTAGAATACTTAACCAAGTGGAAACATGTAATTAAACATGATTAAAGGGTTAAGTGGGATGCACTAGATAAAGGGACAAGCTTAGGTGGGTAGCTTGTGGGGGCCCATTTCAACCAGTAACCCATATGTATCTTATTGGGCTCGACCCATGTCGAGGACGGGACACGCGTACTGGGCTTGACTATAAGAGGCCAAAACGGGTTAGCGGTGGCAACACAAGTCCAACGGGTTTCATATGCGTGTGTGGACCCGGGCTGGTAGGTAAGACGTTGTTGCATCGTGTAGGTATAAGCCGTGCACCATTGGTTGTATCGGGTTGCCACTTTGGGGAGTGATACACCCCACCGTGGGGCCAGCACGAGTATCTACGGTAGGGAGCCGATCGCTTGGGGAGTAGTGGGTACACCTAGTGGAGATAGGGGCATATGACACCTATGTAGTCAGCTAGGGGTACACGAAACTACTGGGTAAATTTTCTAAGTCCTTGGGTGGGATCAACCTTTAAGTAGGAATGACTGGTGTGGTGCAGTTAGTAATTACCCTTGGGTGGGTAGATGCGTCTTTACCGTTATCTTAGTTCATCCTATGTCTAGTTGGCTGCTTAGTGTAGTCATTTATCCCCAGTCATCACCGTACCAAGTTTATATCATACCCTAATTACTTTAATGATTGTATTGTTAAAGTTATAGGGCTCACTCAGACTTATGTCTGACCCCGTTGTTTTTATCTTTTTCCCCTTCAGGTCCTCAGGTTGGGCCTAGCACTAGTGGGCTTTGATCAGATTTCTTTATCTATCTTTTGGAGCTTGGACCGTGATGTAAAGCCCAGCTTATCTTTTCTATTATGGCTATTAGTTATGTAGTGGGATTATGTACTTATGTTTTTATCATGATGGATATTTGGTACTTGACTCTTTCATGGTGTTGTAACTAAACATGTTTTACCTTCTGCTGCAATGAAATGATGTTTTAGATTTTCAAGTATTATTTATATCTGTCTTGTTGTAATTTTTCTGTTCTATATTCACTTAAAATGCTCCACCGAAGTTAAGGCATTCCCTTAGTGAGTGACCTTAGCGGGTGTGGGGTGTTACACGTGGTATCAGAGCGAAGGTTACTGGAACAGATAAAACTTTTAGAAAACTATTTTTCTAAAAACATTTTTAGAAGAAGTATTTTCAAAAACATGTCTTTTAAGAGAAAAGGTTTTGAAAGAAAAGCATAATCCCCAATAGCCATATCTTTATCTTTCGTATTCTCCATTTTGAATCTTTCCTTTTTCGTTTCAGCATGGCTGAAGATCTTAACTTTCCGGAGGGTGTAGCGATACCAGTATGGTATAGGAGATTGATGGAGGCTAGGGCCGCCACTGCGGGTCCAGCAAATGTTCCTCCACCAATAGTAGCACCCGATCTTCCTCCCCCTCCTCCTCCTCGCACGGATACTTTTGCTAAGACTTGCAAGGAATTTAAGGCTATGGGAGGGAAACCTTTTCAAGGATCAGAAACTTTTGTGAAAGCTAGAGATTGGCTTAAGGAGGTGGAAGAGTTGATAGATATCTTGGAAATGGAAGAAGGAAAGAAAGTCAAGTTAGCGGCTTGGTTGATGAAGGGAGAGGCCTCATTCTGGTGGGAGGTCACTAATGGAGAACGCCCTGTTGACTCTTGGGCGGATTTCAGGCAAAGGTTTGTGGCAAAGTTTCTCTCAAGGGCAGAGGAAAACTTGTATATGGAAAGGTTCTTGACTCTAAAGCAAGGAAACCTGTCAGTGAAGGAATATGTCAACAAGTTTAATCAATTGGCAAGGTTTGGCATAGACATGGTGAATACACCGGAGAAGAAGGCTTTGAGGTTCGTTAAAGGCTTGAATGAACCGATACATGGATTGGCTATGACTCACATCCCTATGGGGGCCACCTTTGAGAAGCTAGTAGACATGGCACTCATGCATGAGGAAGAGAAGGGTCCCAACGCTAATAAGGCACCCGAGAAGAAAGGAGATCAAAAGAGACCTCAACAGCAACAACAAAACAAGGGTGGGAAAGGAAACGGTGGCAAGGGAAAGAAGAAGTGCTTCAATTGCGGGACACCAGGCCACCTAAGCAAAGATTGTCGAAAGAAGAAGAAGAAGACTGGCTGCTTCCACTATGGCGAAGTAGGGCATCTAGTGAAGGACTGCCCTAAGAAGGTGCAAAGGACGGGATCTACCTCAGGAGGACAGGTGCAAGCTCTAATGGCACCAGGTCAGGCAAGGGGGCAAGTTCAGGCTCTCGCAGTTCCACCGGTTCAGGAAAGAGGTAGAACTATTTCCGTTGAAAGTCTGGTTTTTCTGTTTGATCATCCTGTCCGTACTTTGTTTGACTCTGGCGCATCGCATTCGTTTATCTCATCATCATTAGTTGAGTCACTGCACTTAGACACCAGTCTAGTAGATGATCCCTTGATTGTTTCAAACCCAATTGGGGGCTCCACTTATTTGTCCATGATATGTTTGGGTTTGAAGATTTATATACTTAGCGTTGAGTTTAGATGTGATGCTTTTGTTTTGGGCTTCACGGGCTATGGGTTGATTTTGGGCATGGACTGGTTATCCAATAATGGTGCCGTTCTTGATTGCGAAAGGAGAGTTGTTAGGCTCATGACCCGCTTGGGTAACACTCTCGAGATCTCTTGTAATCCCATGGATTCTGTTATGCTAAGTTATCTTGAATCGCTTGACGCTTCGGTCGAGAGTTTGCGATCTGTTAGAGTGGTCCGAGAATACTCGGATGTGTTTGAGGAGGTGAAGGGCTTACCTCCGAAGCAGGAGATTGACTTCCGAATATATCTGGTAGACAATGCTAAACCAGTATCTTTTCCAGTGCGCCACATGGCTCCTCGTGAGAGGAGGGAACTCCATAAGCAAGTAGGGGAGTTGCTTGAGAAGGGGTTCATAAGACGAAGTATATCGGAGTGGGGAGCTCCAGTAGTTTTTGCCACGAAGGCGGATGGGTCCCTCAGACTTTGTGTAGACTATAGAGAACTCAACAAGCTCACAAAGAAGAATAGACACCCATTGCCGAGGATTGATGATCTTTTTGATCAGTTGGTTGGCGCTTCAGTATTTTCGTAGTTGGACTTAGCCACGGGGTTTCATCAGTTGAGGGTGGCTGAGGATAGCATAGACATGACTGCCTTTAGGACTCCGGATGGTCTCTATGAGTGGCTGGTGATGCCATTTGGTTTGACAAACGCCCCTGCATACTTTGTTGATTTGATGAGTAGGGTGTTCAGGGAGTACCTTAATAAGTTCGTGGTGGTCTTTGTGGATGACATCTTAGTATTTTCTAAGAGTGAAGAAGAGCATGCCCTACATCTTAGGGAAGTTTTGGAGACTCTTTGAGCACATAGCCTTAAGGCTAAATTCTCTAAATGTCACTTTTGGAGGAAGGAAGTGCGGTTCTTGGCGCACGTGGTCTCCAAGGAAGGGATAGCTGTGGATCCCGCGAAGGTAGTATCCATCCAAGATTGGAAGGTTCCGAAGAATGCTACCGAGGTGAGGAGTTTCTTGGGGTTGGCTGACTACTATAGGAAGTTTATCAAGGACTTCGCGAAGATATCAGCCCCATTAACTCGCTTGACAAAGAAGAATCTAGTCTTCGCATGGGACGTAGATTGTGATGATGCGTTCCAACGATTAAAGAGAGTTTTAACCACAACTCCAGTCTTAGTGTTGCCAGATGGGAGTAAGCCATTTGTTGTTTATACCGATGCCTGTGGGACAGGACTGGGCGCAGTCTTAATGCAAGAGGGAAGGGTAATAGCCTACGGTGGAAGGCAGTTGAGAAAGCATGAGAAAAATTACCCTACCCATGATTTAGAGTTGGCCGCTATTGTTTTTGCGCTTAAGACTTGGCGCCATTATCTTCTTGGAGAGAGGTTCGAATTGTTCACTGACCACAAATCATTGAAGTACTTGTTTTCTCAGAAGGATTTGAACTTGAGACAACAAAGGTGGATGGAGTTCTTAGCATCCTATGATTTCGAGATAGCGTATACCCCTGGCAAGGGTAACGTGGTGGCGGACGCCTTGAGCAGAAAAAGGTTCTCCTTGAGTCCATTGTTCGTGGAACGACGGAGCTTGGAATTTATCTCGATGTTTGATTTTATACCTTCCGTTGACTTTATACCCGGTTTGCTAGCATCTTTAGAGGTCAGACCTACTCTTTTGGGACGGATTGGCGAGGCACAGCGGGACGACCCACAGTTGGTTGAGTTGGTTGAGAGGCTCATAAGGGGGGAGTCGTCCAGCCATTTGAGTAGGTACACCCTAGATGATAGGGGGTGCTTGCGTAGAGACGGTAGACTTTGTGTACCGCAAGACAAGGGTTTGAGGAAGGCTATTCTTGATGATGCGCATCGTTCAAAGATGACCATTCATCCCGGTGGGGACAAGATGTACCAAGACATGAAGCGAGTTTTCTTTTGGGCCGGTATGAAGAATGATGTGGCCGAGTATGTCGTTAGATGCTTGGTGTGCCAACAAGTGAAAGCGGAGCAAAAGAAACCTGGTGGGTTGCTTCACCCATTGGAAGTTCCGCAATGGAAGTGGGATAGCGTCTCGATGGATTTTATTGATGGGTTACCGAGATCAAGGAAGGGTAATACGGGAATTTGGGTTGTGGTAGACAGACTTACTAAGAGTGCCCATTTCATACCCGTGAAGAGTAAGAGGACTGCTCCTTGGCTAGCTTCAGTTTACCTTCGAGAGATAGCTCGGTTGCATGGTGTACCTTCTAGCATAGTGAGTGATCGAGATCCTATCTTCACTAGCGAGTTTTGGAAAAGTTTGCAAGAAGCAGTGGGCACTCAGCTGTGTTTGAGCACCGCATACCATCCTCAGACGGACGGCCAGACCGAGAGGGTGAATCGTGTTCTGGAAGACCTTCTGAGGCTATGTATCTTGGATTTTGGAGGTACATGGGAAGAGCATCTTCCATTGGTGGAGTTCGCGTATAATAACAGCTTTCAGTCCAGTATTGGTATGGCTCCTTTTGAAGCTCTTTATGGAAGGCCTTGTCGATCACCTACATGTTGGTGGGAATCTACGGATAAGATCTTGCTTGGGCCTGATATGGTTAGAGAGACTTCGGAAAAAATTGATTTGATTCGAAGAAGGATGAAAGCGGCGCAAGACAGACAGAAATCTTACGCGGATAAGAGGAGGACGGATCTGGAGTTTGATGTTGGGAACATGGTCTTTGTCAAAGTATCTCCATTACGGAATGTTGTTCGCTTTGGGTCCGTTGGGAAGTTAGCTCCATGATTTGTAGGACCGTTTCCTATTAAGGAAAGGATTGGACGGATGGCATATAGAGTGGATTTACTCGAGAGACTTAGTGGGGTACATGACGTATTCTATGTGTCACATTTGAGGAAGTGCCTACATGAGACCGCAGAGGTGGTAGAGCCGAGCTTGCTTAGAGAAGTGGAGGTAGAGTGTGATGCAACTATTCGACGAGCTCCTACCCGCATCCTTGGGTCAGAGATTAGGAAGTTGAGGAACAGAGAGGTGCGACTAGTCAAAGTGCAATGGGGAGAGGATGAGAGCAATGCTACTTGGGAGACAGAAGCGAAGATGCGTTCACTGTACCCATTCCTTTTTTAGGGTATGTCTTTTAACTTCTCCTTTATCGATTGTCTAGTACTTATCTTATCTTTAGTATGTCCTCCCATTAGTACCTTTGACCTTTAGATAGGGTAAACCTATGGTTGAAACATGTGTTTGAGACATGTTATGATTGATGGATGCGTGTGGATGCAAGTGGTTGCTAGTGGATGCATACACACACACACTTTAGGCACTAGATCGGCTCAGTCACTTCATATTGCATATTGCATATAACTGTGTGTAGGTAGCTATTTTAATGGATGTATAATGGTTGTGCTATCATATGGATGATGCATTTTGGTGTATGGTTGTGCACACATGTAGAAATAGTATGTGTCAATAGGGTTCTTTCGCATACATATTGGATGCATGGCACTATCATGGTTTGCATTAAGGAGGTCAACTGAATCAGTAGACCGCCTGATTTTGCATTAGACAGGGAACATATACACACACTTTTTGCATATGTTCATACAGCATTAGAAACTCTAAGGACAATGAATGCCAGTGTTTGATGGTTTAGTAGATGGTTGTTTGGTTGGTAGGATACGTTCTTCTTGACTTAGAGATTTCGGGGACGAAATCCCTTGAGTAGGGGAGAATGTAACACCCCGTATGTTGAATAACTTGCTATGATATAAAACAGGGCAGAATTAAATTTTAAAATCTGAATCAGGGGAAACGGGCTTTGCCATTGCGTCCGTCTCGGAAAAATACGCGAAATAGAGTCTGAGTTTTCGAAAATCGGAGTCCGTATGACCCAGTTAAGGCCCGAAGAAGTTTTCAGAAAATTTAAAACAGATTGAAAATATTCAGATTCACATTTCAGAAGAGGCGGGAAAATTCCCGCCAGGCAGAGGGTTTCGACCCTAGGGTCGACATGGGTGTCGACCCCCTCCATAGGGGTCGACCCCCCCTGTCGGTCTGTGTGACCTGGGTGCAACCTGATGGGGATTGGGCTGTGCTGGGTGGCTAGTGA
This sequence comes from Allium sativum, assembly GCA_030737875.1. Lineage (NCBI taxonomy): Eukaryota > Viridiplantae > Streptophyta > Magnoliopsida > Asparagales > Amaryllidaceae > Allium > Allium sativum. The sequence goes on along the minus strand of CM060919.1, from coordinate 879,239,904 downwards.
CGAGATCTGACGGCTCTAATCTGATTTAGGGTTAATATAATGGCCTAAAACACCTAACTAATCTATAAATACACCCTAAGACTACCCTAATTCATACTAAAAATAGATACAATGTCGTTATGCCGTCAAAATGCAACTTGAAGGAGCCTCCATCAAATTGTAGAAGAAGATAGCCTCTCAAATCAACCTCTAATCAACTCTAGCAACTTAATCTTCTTCATAGGAGTGCTAATCAACAAGTTGTGAGTTTCTATAGCCTTAATGACCAATTGTTGAAATGATTATGATAGGATATAATGAGGTTATGGCTATGAATGTGGATCAATGCAAGTTATGCAAGTTATATGCTATGTGTTCATGATGTTATGCAAATTATGCAAGTCATATGCTATGTGATCATGATGTTATGCAAGTTATGCAAGTCATATGCTATGTGTTCATGATGTTATGCAAGTTATGCAAGTCATATGCTATGTGTTCATGATGTTATGCAAGTTATGCAAGTCATATGCTATGTGATCATGATGTTATGCAAGTTATGCAAGTTATTTGCTATGTGATCATGATGTTATGCAAGTTATGCAAGTTTTAGGCTATGTATTCATGATGCTAGTTATGCAAATCGCTATGATAAACATTGATCCATTATGACACCATGTTATGCAAGTTTGGTGTTTGATTGTATGCAAGTTCATATATGATATGTTATGCAAGTTTGGTGTATGATTATATGCAAGTCCATATATGATATGTTATGCAAGTTTGGTGTATGATTATATGCAAGTCCATATAAGATATGTTATGCAAGTTTGGTGTATGATTATATGCAAGTTCATATATGACATGTTGTGCAAGTTTGGTGTTTGATTATATGCAAGTAACATGTGCAAGTTTACACCTTAGTATGATATGCATACATATGCAAGTTAACCCCTTTGTATGTCATACATACATATGCAAGTTTACCTCTTTATATGACATAAGTAGCTTATGCAAGTAACCCTCTTTATGACATATGTGATTCATGCAAGTTTGGGTTGATTATTTATGCTAGTTGGGTTTGATGCTATATGCATGTTGACACCTTTAAAACCCATGTTGATGCTAATGTTATGCAAGTTGAACCCATTGTACGTGTGTTGAATCTTCCCTTTTATGTATGTTATGTTAGCGAATTACGTGGGGAACGATGGGGTTAATATTCATGTTAATGAAATGGTGTGAAGCTGGTATGATTATGCATACCATAAAGTGGATGGACATAATTGAGTCAATTATGTACGTCGTTAAATTTGTAATTAATTAGGGATAATTAATACAAATTATGGGGGGATTAATTAGGTGTAATTAATCGACTAAGACACGAGGTTGGACCCTTTTGTAGCATAAGACTGCCCGGAACCGACCGGCAAATCTAGCGGCTACAAATGATTGGCCCAATGTGAGAGGTCTTAGGCATAAACTAAATACGTGACAAGTGTAAAGACACGAGATTAGACTCGGTTATGGCGTAAGGCTGCCCGGACCCGACCGGCAAATCCAGCTGCCATAAAAGATAGTCTAATGTGAGAGGTCTTTACAACGGTTGCGTTCTTAATCAATTAAGAAACACTTAACCAGATAAGCATGTAGTGGGGCATGAGGGGTTAAGTGGGTGCCTTGGGTGGCATGTGGAAATCAAGTGAGTGCCTTGGGTGGCATGTGGAAATCTAGTGGGTTGCCTTGGGTGGCAATAGAAAATACGATTAGAATACTTAACCAAGTGGAAACATGTAATTAAACATGATTAAAGGGTTAAGTGGGATGCACTAGATAAAGGGACAAGCTTAGGTGGGTAGCTTGTGGGGGCCCATTTCAACCAGTAACCCATATGTATCTTATTGGGCTCGACCCATGTCGAGGACGGGACACGCGTACTGGGCTTGACTATAAGAGGCCAAAACGGGTTAGCGGTGGCAACGCAAGTCCAACGGGTTTCATATGCGTGTGTGGACCCGGGCTGGTAGGTAAGACGTTGTTGCATCGTGTAGGTATAAGCCGTGCACCATTGGTTGTATCGGGTTGCCACTTTGGGGAGTGATACACCCCACTGTGGGGCCAGCACGAGTATCTACGGTAGGGAGCCGATCGCTTGGGGAGTAGTGGGTACACCTAGTGGAGATAGGGGCAGACGACACCTATGTAGTCAGCTAGGGGTACACGAAACTACTGGGTAAATTTTCTAAGTCCTTGGGTGGGATCAACCTTTAAGTAGGAATGACTGGTGTGGTGCAGTTAGTAATTACCCTTGGGTGGGTAGATGCGTCTTTACCGTTATCTTAGTTCATCCTATGTCTAGTTGGCTGCTTAGTGTAGTCATTTATCCCCAGTCATCACCGTACCAAGTTTACATCATACCCTAATTACTTTAATGATTGTATTGTTAAAGTTATAGGGCTCACTCAGACTTATGTCTGACCCCGTTGTTTTTATCTTTTTCCCCCTCAGGTCCTCAGGTTGGGCCTAGCACTAGTGGGCTTTGATCAGATTTCTTTATCTATCTTTTGGAGCTTGGACCGTGATGTAAAGCCCATCTTATCTTTTCTATTATGGCTATTAGTTATGTAGTGGGATTATGTACTTATGTTTTTATCATGATGGATATTTGGTACTTGACTCTTTCATGGTGTTGTAACTAAACATGTTTTACCTTCTGCTGCAATGAAATGATGTTTTAGATTTTCAAGTATTATTTATATCTGTCTTGTTGTAATTTTTCTGTTCTATATTCACTTAAAATGCTCCACCGAAGTTAAGGCATTCCCTTAGTGAGTGACCTTAGCGGGTGTGGGGTGTTACAGTATTTTCAAGAGAAAGGTTTACTATGAAAAACATAATCCCCAAGATCCATATATCTTTCTTCCGATTCTTTATTTCGAATCTCTTCCTTCTTGAGTTTCTTTCCCCGCGTGTAGATGCTTTTTCTAAGATATGTAAGGACTTTCGTGTGATGGGTGGAAAACTGTTTCATAGGACTAAGGCATTTTTCGAAGCTAGAATTGGCTCAAGGAAGTGGAGGACTTGTTTGTTATCTTTGAGATAGACGATGGAAGGAAGGTTTAGCTAGCTGCTTGGTCGATGAGGGAGTTTAGGCTAAGGAGCACAACCCAAGGATAAGGAATTTGTTGATATGGCTTTAATCCAAGAAGAAGGTAAAGGAGAAAGTGAAAAAAAAAATTAACCCCGTGATAAAAGAAGGTGTCTTTATTATGGTATAACGGGCCATGCAATTAAGGATTGTAGGAAGAAGAAGAAGCCTGGTTGTTTTCATTGCGATGAGACATGACATCTGATTAAATACTGCCCGAGGAGGCAAGGACAAGAACAAGGGCAAAGGACAAGACCTACTGCTGGAGGACAGGTTCATGCTCTCATGACACCAGGACAGGGGAGAGATAAAAACGTTTTTGTTGAAAGTTTGATTTTTCTTTTTTAATCATCCTGTTCGAACTTTGTTTGACTCTAGTGCTTCGCATTCATTCATATCTGCTTTGTTAATTGAAACACTGCCCCTAAATACTAGTTTAGTTATGGATCCCATTGTAGTCTCAAATCCTATTGGTGGTTCAGCTCATTTATCTATGCTTTGCCGGGAATTGAGAGTGTCTATCTTGGGAGTTGGGTTTGAATGCAACACCTACGTTCTTGGTTTCATAGGCTACGACTTGATTCTAGGGATGGATTGGCTAGCTAGGTATGATGCCATCCTAGACTGTGAAAGGAGGGTAGTTAGATTGTTGATTCGTTGTGGGAGGACTCTTGATATTTCTTGTGACCCTATAGGTCCGGTGATGCTTAGCCTCCTAGAATCTCTTGACGCATCCATCGATGATTTGGAATCTGTTCGTGTAGTCCGTGAGTATGGTGACATCTTTGATGTGGTTCGGGGTTTACCCCTGAGGTGCGAGATAGACCTCCGTATATACTTAGTAGATAATGCAAAGCCAGTTGCATTACCAGTGCGCCACATGGCTCCGAGAGAGAGAAGGGAACTCAGTAAGCAAGTGAAAGAGTTGCTTGAGAAAGGGTTCACAAGAAGAAGCATTTCGAAATGGGGTGATCCAGTTGTTTTTGCTACGAAGGCTAATGGTTCGCTTAGATTGTGCATGGACTATAGAGAGCTGAATAAGCTCACAAAGAAGAACAGAAACCCATTGCCGAGGATAAACGATTTGTTTGATTAGTTGGTTGGTGCTTTGGTTTTATCGCAGTTGGATATAGCTACAGGATTTCATTAGCTAAGGGTGGCTGAGGATAGCATAGATAAGACTGCATTTAGGACTCCCGACGGGTTCTTCGAATGGCTGGTCATGCCTTTTGGTTTGACGAATGCACCTGCATATTTTGTGGACTTGATGAGTAGGGTGTTTCTAAACAAGTTCGTAGTAGTCTTTGTGGATGATATCTTGATTTTCTTTAGAAGAGAGGAAGAGCATTCCCTACATCTTAGGGAAGTCTTAGAGACCCTTCGAGCACATCAACTTAAAGCTAAATTCTCCAAATGTCATTTTTGGAGGAAGGAAGTGAGGTTCTTAGGACACGTGGTCTCTAAGGAAGGGATAGTAGTGGATTCCACGAAGGTGGTAGCAATCCAAGATTGGAAGATTCTTAAGAATGCAACAGAAGTAAGAAGTTTTCTGGGGTTGACGGGCTATTATAGAAAGTTCATTAAGGACTTCGCGAAAATATCAGCCCCACTCACTCGGTTGACGAAGAAGAACTTGACTTTCTCTTGGGATGTTGACTGTAATGATGCTTTCCATCGTTTGAAGAGGGCTTTGATAGCAGCTCCAGTTTTAGTTTTGCCGGATAGGAGTAAGTCATTCACAGTTTATACCGATGCTTGCGGGACAGGGCTTGGTGCAGTTTTCGATGCAAGAGGAAAATGTGATATGCAAAAGGCAGTAGGTACGCAGTTATGTTTTAGCGTCGCGTATCGTCCACAGATGGATGGACGGACAGAAAGGGTAAATAGAATCCTTGAAGATCTTTTGAGGTTATGTATCCTAGATTTTGGAGGGACGTGAGAAGAGCACCTTCCATTGGTGGAGTTCGCTTATAACAACAGTTACTAAGCTAGTATTAGGGTTTTTATGGATGACCGTGTCGATCACCAACTTGTTGGTAGGAGTCTACGGATAAGATTTTGCTTGGGCCCGAGTTGATTAGAGAGAAACTTCGGAGAAGATGGACTTGATTTGAAGATGAATGAAGACAGCACATGACCGGCAAAAGTCAAACGCTGACAAGAGACGAACCGATCTTGAGTTCGATGTTGAAGACAAGGTTTTTATTAAAGTGTCACTGTTAAGGAACGTAGTTCGCTTTGGGGAGTGTAGGGAAATTAGTACCAAGGTTCGTAGGACCCTTTCCCATTACAGAGAGGATTGGACAGATGGCGTACAGAGTGAAGTTGCCAGAGAAGATTAGTTGTGTTCACGACGTGTTTCACGTGTCGCATTTGCGGAAGTGTTTACATGATACGCGGAAGTAGTGGAGCCGAGCATGCTTAGAGAGGTGGAAGTGGAGCGAGATGCCACGATTATACGAGCTCCTACATGCATCCTTGGATCGGAGGTCAAGAAACTACGCAACTGAGAGGTCAAGTTGGTCAAAGTGCAATGGGGAGATGATCAAGGAAACGCGACTTGGGAGGCGGAAGACAAGATGCGTGCGTCGTACCCTTTCCTTTTTGAGGGTATGTTCTTAACTTCTCCTTTTTCTACCGCTTTGTTTGTACTTGTTCTATCATTTAGTATGTCCTCTCGTTCACATCTTCGATCTTTCGGTAGGAAAATCCTATGGTTGTAAACATGTGTCTGAGACATGTTATGTTTGGTGGATGCAAGTGGATGCAAGTGTTTACTCGTGGATGCTTTTACGCACACATTAGGCACTAGATCGGCTCAATCACTTTCATATTGCATTTGAATAAGTGTGCATATTTAAATTAATGGATGTATATTGATTGTGTTATCATATGATTGTTGCATTTGAATGAAATGATTGTGCACTCATGTAGAAATAATATGTATCATTAGGATTCTTTTTCATACATAATGGACGCATGGCACTATCATGATTTGCATTAAGAGGTCAACTAAATCAGTAGACCGCCCGATTTTGCATTGGATAAGGAACATATACACACACTTCTTCATATGTTCATATGGCACTAGAAATCTTTTAAGGACCATGGATGCCTGTGATTGATAGTTGAGTAGATGGATGATTGGATGGTAGGATATACATTCTTCTTGGCTTGAAGATTTCGTGGACGAAATCCTTTAAGGAGGGGAGAATGTAACACCAAGTAATTTTAAATATTAAAAGTAACAAATTAAAGAATACTTAATTTTTAGAAGAAGAATTAATTGAAACGGGTTGCGCCATTGCGTTTGTCTCGAAATTTTACTTCAGATAGAGTCCGAGTTTGCGTAAAACGGATACAATATGAAGAAGTTATAGAGGTTAGAAGATTTCAGTTTAAAACCAGAATTAAAATATTCAAACAGTGAAGGAGGGAAGAGGAAACGCGGAACCGACCACGTTTGGGGTATCGACCTGAGACCCACTGGGTCGACACCAGTGTCGACTTAGGCTCTTTGGGGTCGACATCGGGGTCGACCCCATCGGCCAGATCTAGACAGTGACGATTTTTGATGGATTAGGGCATATATGGCATCCTCTAATTGGCTGGGTGATGTGTCATTGTGAAATGGATGGTTTAGATTGATCCTAAACTAATCTAAGGGCTCTAATTAATCCTACACATCAATATAGACATCCACAAATCTAAACCCTAATCTAAACTAAATTCATTCATGCCGCCATGCTGCTGCATCCTAAACTAAGCTAGTCTCTTCTTCAACGAATTAAAGCTTAGAAATTGTGAAAAGGGATTCTAGAACAACAACGAATGAATCTATTCTTTCTTCTATCACTGTGAGTACAATTGCTTTCATAAGATAATTAATAAAAATAATTATGATAAGTTGTGATATGGACTGTATGAATATGCCTGTTGAATCATATGCTATTAGTCAGTTCTGTTATCATCTATTTTGTTAATATATGCCAGTTTGTTATCATATGCAATTAGATTCATTTTATGATGTTAATCCCTATGTCTAATTACATATGCTTGATTAGATTCATCTGTGCAAGCTATTTTTATCTATGCAAGTTATGCAAGTTTATCTATGCAAGTTATGTTCATTTATACTAGTTATGCAAGTTTATATGCAAGTTTATCTATGCAAGTTTATATGCAAGTTATGTTCATCTATACAAGTTATGCAAGTTTATATGCAAGTTATGTTCATCTATGCAAGTTATGCAGGTTTATATGCATGTTATGTTCATCTATGCAGGTTATGCAAGTTTATATGCAAATTATGTTCATCTATGCAAGTTATGCGAGTTTATATGCAAGTTATGTTCATCTATGCAAGTTTATATGCAAGTTATGTTCATCTATGCAAGTTTATGCTTATATGTCTAGATCCATGCCAGTTCTTATGTTTAGATCTATGTCAGTTTACATTGCATATGTTAATTGGATCCATCTTATATGCTAGTTCACGTTTGTATGCTTAATTAGATTTATGTTGTTCTATGCCAAGTTTGTGTTATGCATGCTTAATTAGATCTATATTGTTTTATGCCAATGTGGATGTCATATGCCTCTTTGTTTTCCTTTTCTTATGAGTTAGGCTAACAACAAGCCTAACGTATTATGTGAATTATATGTACGAACGACGTGGGAACACTGGGGAATAGTTTAGGAAATATTAAATATTGGATATTATGTAATTGGCATAAATTGGTTAGTAACCATTTAATTAACTTGAGATATAAATTGATATAGTTTATATACATGGAAATTATGGACATAATTTGGAGGATAATTATGAATATAGCTTGAACTGGAAATTATGGACAATTTGAAATAGGGATATTAATTCAAATTGGGGTTGAATAATAAAATGAGATAATGAACATGCCTAACCCGAGGTTAGATTGAGTTCGGTGTAAGACTGCCCGGAACCACCCGACACATACAGTAACCGCAACAACAGGTCTAATGTGAGAAGTTAGTGCATTAAACCCAAAACCCGAGGATAGAATGAGTTTGCAGTAGAAGTCTGCCCGGAACCGCCTGGCACATCCAGCAACTGCAAACAACGGTTCTAATGTGAGAGGCTGGTGCATTTATAAATCAATTAATGCCAATGAACATACATGCTAAGAATGGTAAGGTTAAGTAACATATGAATAGGCGACACTTTAACTTATACAACATGTTAATTAAACAAATGGGTGGGGTTAGGTTAAATTGAGAACACTTAACCGTTATAAAATGTTGATTAGGAAACCCTAGTAACGGGGACACATTTCAACAGTAACCCACATAGATGTATCATGGTACTCTGAACTAGGCAGGGTGGGGCACAATTACTGGGCTGATTATAAGCGGTCAAAATAGCAGCGGGTGGTGCATCAGTGTAGGTTCCGATGGAGTACGGGCGTGCACGTTCTTCGGAGTGGAAAAATCAGGCACTGGGCATTAGTCGTTATACACTATGCATCTTGAATTATGTCGGGTTGCCATCATAGGGATTGATACATCCCATGGTGGGACCAGCACAGGTATCTACAAACAAGCGAGGCTGAATGAGACAAGTAATAAATACACACGAGTTAGGGAGCCGATCGAATGGGGAGGGTAGTGGGTACAACTAGTGGAAATATGGGCAGGCGGCACCTATGACAGCAGCTAGGGGTACACAAAACTATTATTATTATTATTATTATTATCATTATGATTAGTAAGAGGGATCAACTTTAAGAGTAATAGGGTGAGTGCAGTGTAGTAATTATCCTATAGTGGTTAGAAGCACAATCAACGTTTATCTTATTCATCTTGCTTACCTTGTCATACATGCTTATGTTACAATCATTTCTTACTTTCCAGTTTATGTTCTTATCCTATTACTTTAATAATTATAATGTTAAAGTGACTGGACTCGCCAGACTTTATGTCTGACCTCGTTTGTTTCGCCTCTCTTCTTTCCATTTCCCCCCTAAATTCTTAGGGTGGGCCTAGTGGAGCTTGATTTGGATCTCTCTCTCTCTTGGAAGTGCTTGGATTGCTAAAAGTAAAAGTTAAGCTTATCACTTTTTATGGCTATTTTTGTTGGGGTTATGCTTTTTGTTTTATGTACTCAGAAATTAATTTATCAAGATGGATATTAAGTGTACTTGGTTTTATTGTTGGTTTTGGTGTTGTAACCAAACTATTTTTCCGCTGCAATGAAGTTGTTTTAAAATTTTAAAATACCAATATATGTATCTGTCTCGTTATATTCTGTTCTATACACTCATAATACTCTATAAAAGTTAATGCATTCCCTTTGTGAGTAACATTAATGGACGTGGGGGGTTACATTTGGTCTTCTTAAAAATATTTTGATTTAATAATAAAGAATGAACTTTAGTATAAATTCTACTTTTTTTGGTTTTCTAAATTTAAGTTTCTTGTAAAATCCAAAGAGTCTTTTCATCCCTAAATTAAAGTTTTAATGGAAGACGTTAAGCTTGAAATCAAAGCCATCTGTTTGAATTTATATTCACCTATCGCATGCTACAATAGTTTTGTGAATATGTGTTGTTTGAATCTAAATCATTAAATTGTAATGATCATGTAAAATGTGTACGTATGGATATGGTAAGTTTCGACAATCCGTGCATACCTGCGGATCATATATGTTTCACTGTATCTATCGTGGTTAATAGTCGAAGTCTCATATGCCAGCGTCCCGATTGAACGCTCCCATCGCCTTTTTGTCAAGCGTATATAATCTAGTATTGGAAAGTACATATTGTAACAAAATGAATCCCCATTGTTGTGTACCATCAGTACCATATATATGCCACAATCTTTTCCAATATCCTACGATGTGAGATTATTCTTTCATTCAATCCACGCACCTGTTCCATTCCAATGCGAGCCCGAGTTCTCATAAGCAAAGGTGGAGAGCTGCTTACTATCGGTATCCATGCCTTGACGAGCATCCCACGCTCAATCCCCTTTGGAGCCATGCTTCGACCATGCTGCACCTACCGGTCCCTTGAACATGGATCTTTAATACCATGTTAAGTTTCGGCACCCTGTGTACTTGTAGATCGTACACGCACCACTATCTATCGCGGTCAGTAGTCGAAGTCTCCTATGGCGGGGTCCAAATTGAACATCCATCATTGCCTCCCATCAAGCATATAATCTAATATTGGCAAGCACATATTGTAATAAAAGGAATCCCCAATGTTGCGTGCCATCAATACCATATATATGCGACGATCTCTTCTAATATCCTGCGGTGTGGGACTATTCTTCCATTCAATCCACGCACTCACTCCATTCCAATATGAGCCGCACCTAACAGTATATATATGTTTGTGTGTTTATGTATGTTATACATACATCATATAATGTACATGCGTGCGTGCGTGCATGTGTGTGTGTGTGTGCACGCGCATTTAGATTAATTCAAATTTGTGAGACGGTTTTGTTTAACAAATTAACTTTTTATTGTCAAACATTTCTTTATGAAATCATTTCGCCAATGTTAATTTTTGGTTTCAAATTACATAAAACAACTAACAGGTTTTCCCTTTATATGTGCACACATATTATGGATGCATACATATATTACATTATCAAAAACACTAAATGTTTTCTTTTCTGAAATTTAAATAAATAAGGAAAAACGTTACCTCTATCAGTTAGAAGGGAAAAATGTTTTATTCTTTAAAACTCATTTATACGCATTTCTTATATATATACACACTTTACTGCACTTACAATTCACATAAACGAATGTGTTTGGAACATTCGCTTTAAAACCTATAACTTTAAGTTATATCAGAAATTCCATCTTAACAATTTAAATAAAATAAGATTTTACTTAAAAATTATTACAATAGATCTAATCTACATTTAGACTACATGGGATCAATAAGAATTTGAAAAGTTCTTTTTTTTGAAATACCATTCCGTTTGCTGCAGGATGACCCAATTTCAAAAATGATATTAGAGCTTAATAGCTTATGCAACATAAATTAATCATGTTAAAACTAATTAATTAAGCTTTCTCACTAAGAATGGTGTCTGAAATATAATATCTAAGATCAGAATTGGATGATAAAGTACATTATCATACCTGGTTATTGGCTTAGCCTGTAAGTGAAGTGAGCACAAAGGCTGCTCATAGTAGAAAAAGGCCCAATGTAAGTAGAGCATTAAGATAATTTTCAATTTTTTTTTGAGAATAAAGTAAAATTTTAAATAAGATATGTTTGATCGAGTGTGCTTTCGTAAAGAGTTCAGTATGAATGGTGTAATAAGAGTATTTTAAAATGGTTTGAATTGATTATGCAGAAAAAAGCGAGTGCACAGAAGTAGATGCGATTTAAGGTTTAATAGAGATTAATAAAGTGAAAGCCACTTTTATTTCATAAAGAAACATGGAAGCGAGATATGTATATTTTACATTTGGGAGAAGAAGTACAATTTCTATTCCAAAATATATTTTCATATATAAATTGTTTTTCATGACTTTTATTTCCTTGATTCGAGATATTTAATTAAAGGACTTTAGGGTGGAATCTAGTTGAAGTTTATGAAAGAAATAATTTATATTAGGTGAATAATGAGCCTCTGAGTTTAGTATGCTATTATGTAATGACTGAAATAGTGGAAACATGTCATATAACACTTATTGATTGCACAATATACAAAAATTATTTTCGTAAAATATATCAAAAATTATTTGCGGAATAATGAATATTTTTTGCTGTCAACTAAAATATTGACATAGTCATAGTTTTATGTGAATATTATAAATATTCATTAAGAAATAAATCTAAATGTTGTATTTTTTTCATAATTGAACGATGCATTAGAAAATAAATAAGAAGCTAAAATTATTAACACATATTTTTAATTATAGTGAGGGGGTTATATTTCAAAGAGGTAATTAGGAAGAAGAACGAACTTTGAAAAAAATTATGATGAAGGACACCAAGTTTCATTTTTAGTCTAAAGGACAAACTTTGAAAAAAAATGGAGAAAAATGCTAAATACAACTAGCATTATATTCAGCTTTTATACTATAACGAAACGCTAGTTACATCTAGCATTATATTCAGTTTTACACTACAAAATGTTAGGGAATGCGAATCTTAAGGCAAAACGAATACAGGAGGGGGGGGGGGGTTGAATAGTGTTTATAGGGAATTTATGAAAATCTTAAAATTAAATTATCTACTATATGAATCTCACACACCAGAGATGATCACAAACACAAACGCAGAAACAAATAAATATAAAATGCAGAAAAGGAATGAACACACCAGATTTTATATTAGTTCGAATTACCCTTATGTCCAGTCCCACGCAACGCTGGATTGTGCAAAGTTTTATTATTATCAACATCCAAGTACAACCCCTTGATTTCACGGCTACAAGGTTAACACCACTCCAAACACCCTTGATTTCACGGCTACAAGGTTAACACCGCTCCCTTTCCTTGATTTCAGGGCTACAAGGAACACACCCTTTGTCAAACAATTCCCAAATGATTACAACAGCCTTGTAACTCTTCAATAGCACTTCCAAATTGATAGTGGTAAATAGATATTGAGAAGAGATGAAGTTTTATATAATTTGAGTAGAAATCGGCCAAGTATAAGTGTAGAAATCAAAAAAATGATGTATTTTAATGGTGATATGAAAAGGGGTGAAGATGGAGAAGAAGAATGATAAAAATCAAAATCAGCCCTTATTTATAATGTCTCAGTGGTTGCAACGTTTCAGAAACTTTACAAATAGTGAAAAGACACTTCCTTTGAAAATTGAAAAAATGACAGTTGTATGTTGACATAGGCATTTATGTATTTCGACATATGCCTTATATTTTGATGTTAAAACTATTTTTCAAGTGTTTAAACATACGTACTATTCTGGAAATTCTTGAATAAAAACTTTGTAGTATAAATGAATATTATAAAGAGTAAAATCATATGAAATCATAGTAATATATTATGGAAACATATTTATAAAGTTATAAGGTTAAAAACTATAAAAATATGGAACTATATATAAATTATACATATTCAAAACTTTATAAACAAATATGTTTGAAATCATAAATTTGATAATAGTTTGAAATCATTTAGAAAAATAATTTGAAATCAGGATTTGAATTTTGAAAACAGATTTTGAAATTTGAAAATCATAATTTGAAAGACAGAATATGAACTTGGAGTGTTATTCAGAGTTTTACATATAAACTAGACTCTATTACTATATTTTTCTTGAACTCTTTAAATCTTAATATCTTGATAACTTGAAAACTCATGAGTCATGAATCTCTTCTGAATCCCGAATCTCTTGAAACTCTAAAGCTGTACAGTCTTCTGTGTTTAAGTCCTGTATACAAACACTGCATATATATATATATTCTAGGTAGAAATGTTAGTATATATTTAATATAATCAGTTAACAATGATAATTGAAATAAGGTTGTCATCATCAAAATTCCATTCTCTAATACAGAATGCTAGTCATATTTTACATTGTCATTCAACCTAATATTTTTCAAAGTTTACCTTTCAGCCTAAAAAAGAAACTTGATGTCCTTCAGCCTATTTTTTTCAAAGTTGGTCCCTTTTCCTATTTTCCACTTTTAAATCCATAAAATTAACTTTTGAGTTAGAAAGTATGTCTAATTAAATTTCTAACATAAAGACACAAGCCATAAAGTGAAATGCAATAAAGTAAATAACACTCTGATTTTTATATTGGTTCGGATTACCAATCCTACATCCACTTTTGCATTGCACTGTGCGGAATTTTTCTATAACTGCTTGTTTTCCATGGACGACAAAAACACCTTTACAATCTTGATTTCACGAGATATAAGATACACTCTCTTGATTTAAAGATATAAGATTGCTATCTTGATTTCATAGGCTACAAGAATAATTTCTTCTCACAAATAACAACAAACTATGGCTCATATTCATATCTTTAGAATGATTTTTTTGTAGATTCGGTTCAGTGATCCTATGAACGTCCACAGATAATATGTGTTTGAATTCTTTGAGGAATAAGATGAAATCAGAGAGTTTAGGAAATGAATTCAAGTATAAACTCTCCAATATTATTTGATTTACAGATTTGTGAAGTGCTAGGGTAAAATATTATCGATTTTTTTGCTTTGAACCGCATTGCCTTTTATATATTCTTATTTTATAAATGACACACATATAAGAAAAAAGCAGAGAAAAACAGTCTTTCTTCCATGACTCACAAAAATAGAATTACAGAGTTATAGACGAAATATAGCCTATGGAATAACCAAATACCACACACAAAAAAGCCAAGGCGGCAACTATAGCTACAACAAACACGCAAAACCTTCAGCTACATGGCCAAGAGTATAGGAAAACACCCTAATGAGAGCAACAACAAGGCACAAGGAGCAAGACGCTCACATTAATAGTAGGACAACAACAACAAGTTGTCTACTCCTCAGTCCATAACCCTCCTGGGCCAAAAATGAGAATCGAAGAGAGAACCTATGATCATAACCTACAAGAATGCCATCCATCCCTAGCTCCAGCAACCACAACATGCGGGCAATCTCTGCCTCAAATCCACCCAGGTTGCTGACCTAATCCGCCTCATACGCCTTGGAAGAAACAAGTACCAACCACCAAGAACCAATGCCAGCCTGCGATCCATATCCAAACGATCTACCTTCTCAGTACCTAAAGAAGAAAAAAGTAGAAAAAACAAGAAGAAAAGAAGACCAACCCACTCCTGCTCGAGGTAGAGACCCCTGGATAGTAGAAAAAACACACACCAAATATAACGATGAAGGTTGCCCATAAAGGACCTGTTAGGGATGAGAATCCAGACAAAACTAAAAATAGAGGAGGTGAATAGTGGTTTAAAAAATCTTATAGAAATCTTAAACAATTATCAAAAAACTATATGAATCAAAAAATGACTATCACAATAGAAACAATCACAGATGCAAATATAAATGGAAATAAAATGCAGAAAAGGAGAGTTAGTTCGGATTACTCCTTCGTCCAGTCCCACGAAACGCTAGATTGCGCAAAGTTTTATTAATATCAGTATCCAATTACAACCCCCTTGATTTTGCGGCTACAAGGTTAACACTAATTCAACACCCTTAGTTTCACGGCTACAAGGTTAACACTGCTTCTTTTCCTTGATTTACGGACTACAAGGAAAACACCCTCTCCTTAACAATTATAATGGCCCTAGAACTCTTGAGTAACACTTCCAAAAAGAGAGTACTTGATATAAATTGAGAATAGAAAGAGAATGATATAATATATATTGAAATCGGCAGAGTATAAGTGTAGAATCTTGAAATTTAAAGTAGAATAATGATGGAATATGAAGTAGGGAAGAAGGAGATGAAATCTTATGAGAAAATTCAAAATCAGACCCTTTATATAGTGTTCCAAGGGACACAACGATTCTTGGAACGTTTTAAATATGAAAAGACAGATCTATTTGAATTTAAAATTTGTGACAGTTATATGTCGACATGTATAATTGTGTATGTCAACATATACTTGGAATTTGAATTTTTAAATCATTTTTCAAGTGTTTAAACCAATATATATATTCTAGAAATTCTACAAACAAAAATAGTTGTTTAAAATATAATTTATAAAGTATAAAAGCATAGTAATATATAATTTAAACATATAATATAAATACTATATATATATAAATGGTATAAAACTGTATAATATAATTATAAACACATATAATATAATATAACTTTTTAAACTATATAAGAAACATATATATATTTGAAATCATAAGTAAAAATCTTTGGATGAGTTAAAATTATTTTGAAAGGAGTTAGAAATAATTTGAAACAGCATTTTGAGATGTAACTAGAGGTTTACATACTAACTAGACTCTATTACTCTGATAATCTTAAACTCTTGAAATCTTGATACTCGTAATTCTTGGATCTCCTTTGAAATCTTGTATCTTAAAAAACTCTTAATTGTACAGTCTTCAATATTTATTTCCTGCATATACATATATATTCTGGATAAAGGTGTTAGTATATATTTAATAATTAATAATGTTAACAAGGTTGTTGTCATCAAAATTCCATTCTCCAACAGGGCTTACCTCTGAAGGCGAAAAAGATATTGCCCTTCACTTTACGAATGATGGAGGACGACATCTTAAAGGGCTCACAAAAACCTGCTTTATTTCGAGAACACCAAATATGCCAGCAAATTAGATAAAGAATAAGTCTGAAAAGGATCAACCTTGAATTCTTTCTCATCCCTCTAGCCCACCAAACATGAAACATGTCACATAGGGTAGGGGGACTCCTCGGAGATCTACTAAGTCCCCGAAATATGACCAAACATTATTTGCACACTCATTTACCAAGAACAAGTGTACTAGTGACTCCAACGGACTAGATCGACAACACTGACACTGGATCATAAGAGGAATTCCAAACGTCATAAGGTTAACATCCAGTGAAAGCCCATCATGAGGGATTTTCACATAAGAGTGGATATCTTAGGAGGAATGTGGTTGTCGCAAATGAAAAAATAGACCGGGATTATGGTTTTGGAATTCTAGCATCATTCCAAGCAGCCCTAATGGTGAAATGACCCCACTTCAACCAAAAGCCATGACCGTGGGAGTCAGTAAAGCCTTGACTGACTACATCTGTTTTCATGTTTCACTTGCGTAAGACGAAAACCTGATGAAGTTTGAGGGAAAGAGGCGACAATACTTAGCATGAGGAAAAGACTCCCATAGAGAGTCATTCGAATGAAATCTAACCCGAAGTTTACAAGCGTAAGCTCTACATACATCCCTAGAACTCCATAGACCCTTGCATCTGGGATGACATATGTTATCCTAGGAAACCTACTGATGCCACTTAGTGTCATCCTTTTTATCTTAGAAAAAATGAGGCCAACAAGCATATGAACGTAAGAAAGAAGAAGTAGGTATCATAGAAGCGAAGATAGAAGACCCTAGAGAATCGAAGATTGACTTGATGAGAACAAGTATTTCAGCCTGGGAGATGAGAGTCAAGTTCCATCAAGAAAACTCCCCCCTTGCGTTGTCCGTAAGGGGTCGAAAATCGCGTCGAGTTTGCATTCACGATACTGAACAATGCCAAGATAGGGAAGAGGAAGATAAGTGAACCATAAAACAATGAAGATCTTGATCCAATATACCTTAGAAGGGATCATAGTCTTGGCGGGGACGAAACAGCTCTCTGAACGATTGATTAATTACCCTGACAACGTTCGTAAAGATGAAGAAAAGAAAGAAGATGACGAATGGAACGTCGATTCCCATTAGTGAAGATAACCATGTTATCTACGGAAGACAAGGACATAATCCTAGGGCGTCCTCTTGGTATCACAAAGAGATAAATATCTCCTGCTATCTTAAGAGTGTGAATACCTCGAATGGAAGCCTCTACCGCAATGACAAACAGAGTTGGGGAAAGGGATTCACCTTGACAAAGACCCCTCCCCGATTGAAAAAAAACCCTTGATGGCTCCGTTGATAAAAATAGACAACCAGCAGTTCGAAATAAGCCTCTATATAATTCCAATTATTGGCTTAGGAAAACCAAATTATTGGAGAACAAGGATGATTAAATCCAAGATACGTTGTCATCAGCTTTCGCCTTATCAATATTAATCACCACATTCAAACCTCGAATCTTCCAATCGATTTGTGAGATAAATTCTTATACAAGGAGGATGTTGACATTAATTAGGCGACCTTTGAAAAAACCAGCCTGAGACAAGGAGATAATATGGTCTAGGATAGGCGCGAGCCTAGCAGACATAATCCTAGAGATGACCTTATTCGAGAAGTTACAAAGATTAATCGGGTTGAAGTCAGAACAAGAATGGGGGGGATCTCACTTTTGGGAATGAGAACAAAAATGGTTGATGCCACCCCTTAGGTAGTGTCCCACCCAAAAAGAAATGTTAAATTTCCATGAAGAAATCTTGTTGAATGATCAGTCAGGTACAACGGTAAAAAAACGTTGTAGCCATATAGACCACTCACACTATCCTTACTAAGCGCAAAGACCCAAGAATAAATCTCCTCCATAGAGAGAGGGCTGCTAAGGGAAGGAACCTCATTAGGAAGAAGCAATAGGGGATGAAGGACATGAGAGTATGATCATTATGGTCGACAGAAGGGCACTGCAGAAAGGTCTGCAAGTGGAAAACGATCTTCTCTTTGACATCCGAAGGGGTCGATGCCGAAGAACGGTCAGGGCAAAAAATCTAGGGGATAGAAAGGATATTATTCTTCTTTTTTACAGTAGAATGAGAGAATTTTGAGTTGGAGTCACCATCGATGACCTACTAGATTCTAGATTTCTGATAAAGGAAATCATTCTCAATGTTCAATTCCGAGGTAAAAGCGAACTGGGCTTGAATCCAAGCAGACCTTTTGGAAGTCGAAGGATTGACATTGAAAGAAGCTTTTGCTTGGACAAGAGCTTCTTCCGCCAATCAAACTCTATCAAAGATATTCTTAAACATCTGATTGTTCCATCCTTTAGACAATATTTTAGACGTTCAAGTTTAAGAGAGAAAACAAATATAGGGGTGCCTATTGCTGAGAGAGACCAAGATTCCTCTACCTCTAGGCTGAAGGAGTAATGGAACTTCAACATGGATTGAAACTAGAATGAAGTAGGTCCATACAAAGCAAAAGGAGAGCACTATATAATCATTGGAGTGTGATCCAAAAGAGTGCGGTGAAGGTGAGAAATCGAGAAAGAGAATGGAAGGTCAGACTAATTCTCCGATCCAAAAACTCGACCGAATCGAGCGTGGATCCTGTTGGGACCCTCTTGGTTGTCCCGCTAGGTAGAAGCATAACCAATGAAGGACACCTCTGTAACACCCCACATCCGTTAGTGTCACTCACAAAGGGAATGCACTAAGTTCTGTGGAGCATTTAGGGTAAAAGATGCAGATAAATTACAAGACAGACAGAAATTAAACAGCGGAAAATAAAACTTTACTTTATTGATAAGATAGTTTGTACAACAATTGTTTTCCAATATCAGAGTATCATCTATCTTACAAAATAAAGAAGCATAAAAATACATTTATATTCCCCAATGTAGCAAGAGCCAGCCATAGCATCTGAAAAGAGAATCCAAGCAAAACTTCGACAAATCTTCAAGCTGGGAAAGAGTGACAGTCCAACTTAACCTGAGCTATACTATTCCCTCCTTTACTACCCGAGGGGGGGGGGGGGGGAACAGAAGAAAAGAAGACGAAAGAAAAACAGAGTCAGACATAAAGCCCGAGTAAGTTCAGTTACTTCTAGCATGTGAACATGGAAAAACAAAACGACATGAATTAACTGAATACAAGATAACACCATGATGATAGGGTCAACAAGATTAGACAAGATTAACACAAGATATGCTAAGATAAGATAAACTGGGTATGCTCTAATACTTTCGTCGCTTCGCTATTTCCTTGTTATACTGGTTTCTATATCTCTGCACCACCTAACTAGTGTCCCAACTAGTAACGATAACGTGATCCCAATCCCTGTAGTTTCCGTTGCCTTCAGTCATACATTTATTATTTATTACCTAGATCTAATCTAGGTTTTTTTTCAAGTGCTTTCTAGATTCAACTAGAGTTTTACGCTACCTGCTGAACGCTTCTCGGATTCAGGGTTTATGCCACCTAGTCCAACTAGGGATTATGCTACCTGTCGAACGTTGCCCCCAAGTCTAAGACACACTACCTAGAGTGGTATATGTTCCTAGACTTCCCCACGCATGTATCGCAAATCGTTATCGCTTGTCTAGATGCACATGTCCTGTAATGTGCAGCCCGAGTCCTGTGGCAGGGCAAATCAAGAAACACAGAACTGGTCGGGAGATTTCAGATATCTGCCGATGCAGATGCTAAGGTCTGTTTTTATTCCAGTGGCTATGGTCCCACTTGACCCCTCCCTCAACTAATGAAAGGCACACCTTGAAAAATGAGAACTATACGCAGGCCCCCTATGCCCCACTAATCTATGGCCATCCACAACCGCAACCATAACTAGATAGCAAGTATATGGTCCGTAGGAGTTCTCCGCCTTCCCGCTTCACGTATCTCGATTGACTGAAGATGGATGGTAGACGATGAGTTGCTATCACAGGGCTACCGTTTTCTCGCCGAATCACGCTGGTCCATCCTAGTCTTTAGGTTGCCATATCTTGCAACCAAGGCATACCCCTGGTTCTTCTAACGCAGACCTTAACCTCTGTGAGCCCAGGAGGATCATCTGCAGCCTCATAGAGGGATACCAAGAGTACCCTCACGTTCCCTCAAAGCCTCGGGCTTCGTAACCCAATTCGTTGGAGCCTTCATTAAAATTAGATGGACGTTCGCTCCTTCTCGTGTTATACTAAGAATTACTACTTAGTTTTGTTAACTAAGATTTACCACTTAGCCTCCATAATCGTTGTTTTCTTAACTAAGGTTTACTACTTAGCTCCTTTCAACTAAGGTTTACTACTTAGTTCTCTTTCTCGTCAATTTGGATTGGTTAAGTGTCATTAGTCAATTCAAGCTAACTTAACCCTCTTCATTTATCCTGTTAAACTGGTTAAGTGTTATCAGTAATTCATGTTGACTTAACCCTACCAAAAACCAAGTTATATTGGTTAAGTATTTCTTATTACTTAACCCTACCCATTCATCCTGTATTGGTTAAGTGTTCCTTTTTAACTTAACCTTGCCCATCTGTTTTAACTAACATTTTATTAACGGTTAAGTATTATCCCTTCATGTTTTAGACTTAACCCTATTCATTTATCACAATCTGATGGTTAAGTGTTCAAGTTTACTTAACCCTACGGTCTAGTCCAGCTAACATATCAAATTGGCTAAGTGTATTGAATTGTACTTAACCCCAACCTCTAGTCTAGTTAACATGTTAATTTGGCTAAGTGTATTAACTTTACTTAACCCCACCTTCTAGTCTAGTTAACATGTTCATTTGGCTAAGTGTTTTCTTAGTTACTTAACCCCTACAAATCTTGTCTTGTTACGATGTTAAGTTTGGTTAAGTGTCCCTATGGACTTAACCCTCCCATTCTAGCTTAACTGTGTTAAGTTGGTTAAGTGTTCCTATGGACTTAACCTTCCCATTCTAGCTTAATTGTGTTAAGTGTCTGTATGAACCTAACCCCACCCATCGGTTTGGTTATCATGTTGAATTGGTTAAGTGTCTTAGTTAACTTAACCCTACCATTCTTGTTCTAGCTTTAACTAAATAAATTAAAGCCGCAACCACTCACATTAGACAAATATTGTTGCGATTACTGGATGTGCCGGTTGGTTCCGGGCAGGTTTACATCGCAACTCACTCTAACCTCGGGTTAGGCATATTCGTGTTTTCTAAGTTCAAAGGGTTTTGATTAATTTTCAAATCAGGTTTTGAAAGTAACCATCCCGTCCGTCGGATCAGTTAGGGATAGCCAAGGAGAGGAGGAAACTTGTATTTTCCAAACCCAAGCCTAGACACTATCCTCTCTGTCACCCTAGAACTTTCTGGTGTATGTATTATTAAAAGAGATGTCATTAATAAACCTTTCTTTTGTATATATATAAATTGTTAACAATTTATCCTCAAAGCTTAACCAATTATTCTCAAAGTCCATTTTCCCTTTATAAATAAATTTGGCCTATACCATATACATTTGCCATGCCCAATAATGGACTTATATTCTAGGCCCAAATCTTGATTTGCCTATCTTACAGTTTATAGCAATTTAGATCCAACATCCTCATTTATAGTTCATGCCAAAAACTAGATTTTATATTCTAGTTTACAGTTTATGCCAAACTAGATTTCATATTCTAGTTCACCGTTTATGCCCAAAACTTAATTTGCATACCAACTATCTACTTTGTGGCCTATTTAACCATTTACCATTTACGCCCAATGTATGTAAATTATTCACAATTATGCTAATATACTTATCATGCCTAATTTAGCCACCTAATTCTGATTTAATATTCTAATTTCAGTTCATGTCAAAACTAGACTTGTTATTCTAATTTTTCATCTTAATAGTCACGCTATAATGCATGTTCCCAAATTATGCCAATTTCCAAGTTTAGTCAATTTCATGTTTTTCCCAAAACGTATTCCCATCGTTCGTATAATCGTGATTCAACCTAGATTATAAATAAATCTAGATTCATGGATAAAAGGGAATGAACCAAAATGCCATGAAAGAATAGACATAATAACTGGCATAAGATGATAATTCACAGGCATATAGATCTGGTAATATTACGACATGAAAAGGGTTGAATAGTATAGGTTCAAGAACATGGGTAGACCTAACTTAATAGGTAAATTCCCAAGATCAAGATCCAAGGATAACTAGAAATAGAAAGTCAAGCCTAGATCCAATATAATGCCAGTTTGGGGTACAACATGGTTTTGTAACTACAGTGTCATGGGCATAAATAATAACCTTATATCCATAGTCATAGGCAATAAATCCTCATAGTTAATGAATCACAGTCATAGGCGATGTTCATAGTCAAAGGAAAATAATTCTCATAGTCATGAGTCACAGTCATAGGCAATGTTCATAGTCAAAGAGGAATATGGTTTTAAGGTCCATAGTTTCATAGTCACAGTCTTATTGGTCACCGAATCATAACAGTTCTTAATTAGGATCAAAGATATAAGCACTGATTCGAACAGAAAGATTTGGCATATTCTTTTATTCCTTTAATTTCATGTCACGAATAGAGAAAACGTTCAAATCTAAAAAGTAACCGACTTACAGAGATTATATTAGATTCGTAGAAAAACAGTCATTGAAGTCGTTTGAATCTTCACTTGAATCCTAGCTTGTTTAGAATCCCCTCTTGAAAGTCTTGAGCAGCATTTCCTCGTCTTTATTTATTTTATATATTATTTTATTTATTTATACATTTTCTCAGAGGCAACATAAGGATAGAATGAAATGGTGTAGAGAGAAGGAGGCCAGGAGGCTGTTTATATAGGATTAGAGTCATGAATCTGGTCAGAAAATCGGGCCAGAAACATCAAAATGAACCCAGGTTCAAAACCGGGTTCTGGCACCAGGTCGACCCCCAGGTCGACTGCCCAGTCGACCTGGTCAGGGGGGATCGACTACCCAGTCGACTCCCCAGTCGACCTGGGTCCTGGGCGGGAATTTTCTCGCCCAGCCCGCTTCTGGGTTTGAATTCGAATTTCGAATTCGAATTTCGAGCTGTTTTATGTTCTGAAAATTCCTGAAACTTCGGAGAGTCATAACTTCTTCATACGGACTCCGATTTACGCAAACTCGAATTCGTTTTCAAGCAGAATTTCGAGACGAACGCAATGGAGCCACCCGTTTCCCTTAATTCTTTCATTTTGAATTAATTATACCTTGATTTGTGAATCTTATTGTTACAGAATTACGGGGTGTAACATTCTCCCCCATTTAAAAGGATTTCGTCCCCGAAATCTTCAAGTTAGGAAGAATGTGTCCTACCATCCAATCACCCATCTACTCAACCATTCAATCACAGGCATTCATTGTCCTTAAAAGATTTCTAATGCTTTCATGTTTATATGCATAGTGTGTGTATATGTCTTTATCTATTGCAAAATCAGGCGGTCTACTGATTCAGTTGACCTCCTTAATGCGAATCATGTCAGTGCCATGCGTCCAATCATGTATGCAAGCATCCCTAGTTATATAAATACTACATGTGTGCATAGCCATTCATCCATATGCAACATCCATATGATAACATATCAAGTTCAACTTACAAATAAATACATATCTGTAAATGTAGTATGAAAGCGTCCGAACTGATCTAGTGCCTAATACATATGCATATGCATTCACGAGCAACCATTAGCAACCACTCGCAACCATCAACCATAACATGTTTCGAATACATGTTTACATCCAAAAGAGTTTCTACCTAAGGATCGAAGATACGACCTAGAGGTTATACTTTGGAAAGAGAGAAACAATTATGCGTAAAGCTCCTACAAAAAAAAGAAATCAAGGATGCACCCTTAAGGAAAAGGGTATGAATGCTAGTATCTAGCCTTCTTGAGCTTTACTCCACTGTATCTTAACTAATTTAACTTCACGATTGCGAAGTTTCTGACCTCCATTTCCAAAATAAACAGATGTCAATCACGGTACCAAGTGTATGTACTAAGATGATTAGAGGTCTCCCTCTTATCCACCATGCCATAACTATAAGGGTCGAAAGGTCACTACGTGCTTTTTAGAGTGCCTGCCACAACTATTCATCTCTCACGCAAACCATCCTAGTCGAACTCGACATTCCTCAAGTACAAGCCCAAAGGCCTAAACCAATATCAGACAAGCATCCAAGGAATATCTCCTCCGAATTTAGACGATCTACGTGAGATGATATAAGCAAACTCAATAGCTATTCTCAAATCCCTACTAACCAAAAATAAACTGGTCGGACCACCAATTGGATTTGAGACTCTAGTGGGATCTTTCTACTATACAAGTACTATGGTGCAGAGACTCAACTATGGAAGTGGATATGAACAATTGCGAAGCGCTAAAACCAAAGGAAAGAGTACAAACAACAAAACTAGACTCTTCCAACAGAACTTTACTACCTTTCTCCTAGGTACGCTTGGTGGCGAAAGTAGGTACTTGCCCTTTTGAAAATCTTGTCCTTTGCCTTTAATTATATGCCATATTATACCATAGTAAAGATACTTCCTCTTGTCTTAGGTTTTATAATTCCTTCCTCCTTTGTGAGCTAAATCTACATCCATGAATTCCTCATCCTCTTCCGTGTGTAGTCATGTTGACAAATCTCTCGAAAGCTGCTTCCATCTTATAGAAAGTCCTATAAGCTTGAAAGAAAACTGACCGTAGGTGAAACGACTATGGCTATGGATGGAAGCCAGGCACTACTTCGCCCATCGATGAGGTTACCTCCCAGAAAGCCAGGAGCCCCAGAGACTCAAGAAAGAAGGAGACAAGAATTCAAACAGAGGAAGAGAAGATAGTGCTTATGGCTTTGGGGAATATGCCTTTAAAACAAATCTTTTCTCTTGAAAATGCTTCTTTTAAAACCGTTTTGAAAATAATTTTTCAAATCCTTTATCCGATCTGGTAACCTTCAGCTCTGATACCACATGTAACACCCCACATCCGTTAGTGTCACTCACAAAGGGAATGCACTAAGTTCTGTGGAGCATTTAGGGTAAAAGATGCAGATAAATTACAAGACAGACAGAAATTAAACAGCGGAAAATAAAATTTTACTTTATTGATGAGATATTTGTACAACAATTGTTTTCCAATATCAGAGTATCATCTGTCTTACAAAATAAAGAAGCATAAAAATACATTTATATTCCCCAATGTAGCAAGAGCCAGCCATAGCATCTGAAAAGAGAATCCAAGCAAAACTTCGACAAATCTTCAAGCTGGGAATGAGTGACAGTCCAACTTAACCTGAGCTATACTATTCCCTCCTTTACTACCTGGGGGGGGGGGGGAACAGAAGACGAAAGAAAAACAGAGTCAGACATAAAGCCTGAGTAAGTTCAGTTACTTCTAGCATGTGAACATGGAAAAACAAAACGACATGAATTAACTGAATACAAGATAACACCATGATGATAGGGTCAGCAAGATTAGACAAGATTAACACAAGATATGCCAAGATAAGATAAACTGGGTATGCTCTGATACTTTCGCCGCTTCGCTATTTCCTTGTTATACTGGTTTATATATCTCTGCACCACCTAACTAGTGTCCCATCTAGTAACGATAACGTGATCCCAATCCCTGTAGTTTCCGTTGCCTTCAGGCATACATTTATTATTTATTACCTAGATCTAATCTAGGTTTTTTTTAAAGTGCTTTCTAGATTCAACTAGAGTTTACGCTACCTGCTGAACGCTTCTCGGATTCAGGGTTTATGCCACCTAGTCCAACTAGGGATTATGATACCTGTCGAACGATGCCCCCAAGTCAAGGACACACTACCTAGAGTGGTATATGTTCCTAGACTTCCCCACCCATGTATCGCGAATCGTTATCGCTTGTCTAGATGCACATGTCCTGTAATGTGCGGCCCGAGTCCTGTGGTAGGGCCAATCAAGAAACACAGAACTCGGTCGGGAGCTTTCAGATATCTGCCGATGCAGATGCTAAGGTCTGTTTTTATTCCAGTGGCTATGGTCCCACTTGAACCCTCCCTCGACTAATGAAAGGCACACCTTGAAAAATGAGAACTATACGCAGGCCCCCTATGCCCCACTAATCTATGGCCATCCACAACCGCAACCATAACTAGATAGCCAGTATATGGTCTGTAGGAGTTCTCTGCCTTCCCGCTTCACGTATCTCGATTGACTGAAGATGGATGGTAGACGACGAGTTGCTATCACAGGGCTACCGTTTTCTCGTCGAATCACGCTGGTCCATCCTAGTCTTTAGGTTGCCATATCTTGCAACCAAGGCATACGCCTGGTTCTTCTAACGCATACCTTAAACTCTGTGAGCCCAGGAGGATCATCTGCAGCCTCACAGAGGGATACCAAGAGTACCCTCACGTCCCCTCGAAGCATCGGACTTCGTAACCCAATTCGTTGGAGCCTTCATTAAAATTAGATGGACGTTCGCTCCTTCTTGTGTTATACTAAGAATTACTACTTAGTTTTGTTAACTAAGATTTACCACTTAGCCTCGATAATCGTTATTTTCTTAACTAAGGTTTACTACTTAGCTCCTTTCAACTAAGGTTTACTACTTAGTTCTCTTTCTCGTCAATTTGGATTAGTTAAGTGTCATTAGTCAATTCAAGCTAACTTAACCCTCTTCATTTATCCTGTTAAACTGGTTAAGTGTTATCAGTAATTCATGTTGACTTAACCCTACCACAAACCAAGTTATATTGGTTAAGTATTTCTTATTACTTTACCCTACCCATTCATCCTGTATTGGTTAAGTGTTCCTTTTTAACTTAACCTTGCCCATCTGTTTTAACTAACATTTTATTAATGGTTAAGTATTATCCCTTCATGTTTTAGACTTAACCCTATTCATTTATCACAATATGATGGTTAAGTGTTCAAGTTTACTTAACCCTACGGTCTAGTCCAGCTAACATATCAAATTGGCTAAGTGTATTGAATTTTACTTAACCCCAACCTCTAGTCTAGTTAACATGTTAATTTGGCTAAGTGTATTAACTTTACTTAACCCCACCTTCTAGTCAAGTTAACATGTTAATTTGGCTAAGTGTTTTCTTAGTTACTTAACCCCTACAAATCTTGTCTTGTTACGATGTTAAGTTTGGTTAAGTGTCCCTATGGACTTAACCCTCCCATTCTAGCTTAACTGTGTTAAGTTGGTTAAGTGTTCCTATGGACTTAACCTTCCCATTCTAGCTTAACTGTGTTAAGTGTCTGTATGAACCAACCCCACCCATCGGTTTGGTTATCATGTTGAATTGGTTAAGTGTCTTAGTTAACTTAACCCTACCATTCTTGTTCTAGCTTTAACTAAATAAATTAAAGCCGCGACCACTCACATTAGACAGATATTGTTGCGATTACTGGATGTGCCGGTTGGTTCCGGGCAGGTTTACATCGCAACTCAGTCTAACCTCGGGTTAGGCATATTCGTGTTTTCTAAGTTCTAAGGGTTTTGATTAATTTTCAAATCAGGTTTTGAAAGTAACCATCCCGTCCGTCAGATCAGTTAGGGATAGCCAGGGAGAGCAGGAAACTTGTATTTTCCAAACCCAAGCCTAGACACTATCCTTTCTGTCACCCTAGAACTTTCTGGTGTATGTATTATTAAAAGAGATGTCATTAATAAACCTTTCTTTTGTATATATATAAATTGTTAACAATTTATCCTCAAAGTTTAACCATTTATCCTCAAAGTCCATTTTCCCTTTATAAATAAATTTGGCCTATACCATATACATTTGCCATGCCCACTAATGGACTTATATTCTAGGCCCAAATCTTGATTTGCCTATCTTACAGTTTAAAGCAATTTAGATCCAACATCCTCATTTACAGTTCATGCCAAAAACTAGATTTTATATTCTAGTTTACAGTTTATGCCAAACTAGATTTCATATTCTAGTTCACCGTTTATGCCCAAAACTTATTTTTCATACCAACTACCTACTTTGTGGCCCATTTAACCATTTGCCATTTACGCCCAATGTATGTAAATTATTCACAATTATGCTAATATACTTATCATGCCTAATTTAGCCACCTAATTCTGATTTAATATTCTAATTTCAGTTCATGTCAAAACTAGACTTGTTATTCAATTTTTTCATCTTAATAGTCACGCTATAATGCATGTTCCCAAATTATGTCAATTTCCAAGTTTAGTCAATTTCATGTTTTTCCCAAAACGTATTCCCATCGTTCGTATAATCGTGATTCAACCTAGATTATAAATAAATCTAGATTCGTGGATAAAAGGGAATGAACCAAAAATCCATGAAAGAATAGACATAATAACTGGCATAAGATGATAATTCACAGGCATATAGATCTGGTAATATTACGACATGAAAAGGGTTGAATAGTATAGGTTCAAGAACATGGGTAGACCTAACTTAATAGGTAAATTCCCAAGATCAAGATCCAAGGATAACTAGAAATAGAAAGTCAAGCCTAGATCCAATATAATGCCAGTTTGGGGGTACAACATGGTTTTGTAACTACAATGTCATGGGCATAAATAATAACCTTATAATTCCTAGCTAGACGATCCAAACGATTTTTAATGATCTTGATCTCTCCTAAACTAAGGAGGGGAATCGAGTGAGGAAATTGATAGGAGAAGTAGGAGCAGACGTCGAAATGTCTAGGGCAGACGTCGCCACTTGCTATGCAGAAGTAGGAAAGTTTTTGAAGTTACCGACTTTTATGATGCCAATAATTCATCATTATGAATTATATCAAACTCACCATCCTTGTATATTTTTTTTTTGGGTATCTATTGTTGCATACTTTGGAAATATAAAACATATGCACGATTATCCTATATTGTTTTGGGTCTATGAGGTTAAGTTTTAGGAAGTCATTCCTGTGAATTTCCTTTAAAAATATAATGACTGGATTAAGAAACTTTACTAATAAATTTACCAATATATTTCTCTTTCTCATTAATATCATCTAACCTTTTAGGAATCCATTAATTAATGAACTTACCAGGTGATTTGAACTTTAATGTCATAGGTTTTGTTTTAAACTTGGTATCCTTAATAAATTTAGTACACAGAGTACTAGTTTTTTGATTTAGGCTTAAGGTTGTGCCCAATTCCATATTTATTATTGTGGGGTTCGAATGTAGATATGAAATTTTCTAGATTATTATTTCCTTTATTAAATTTATCAACATCAATTTTTATTTTATTATATCCTTATTACAATCAAGAATAAAATTTCTTAGAGATGTTTTTGTCATTCAAATCAGTGATCTTTGAATTTATTGAAATATTTTCAAATTTTAAGGATTCATTTTCAGTTTTCCAAAATTTTTAAGTGTTATATTCTTTTGATCATAAGTTATCTTCTTGACATTGTTTTTCTTCAGTTAACATTCAGTTAAACATTATTAACCTATATTTCACTGCTAAACTATTCTTAATCTTTCCTAAACATTTTAAATCCCTTATACATATCATAAAGCTTTAGTAAAATTTTCATTCAAATTCAATACTAGATCATCTTTTGCAATAAAGCACATCTTGGCATTTTCTGTAGCTAAACCACTATCACCTGATGATGAATCCGAGTCACACCATGTTGCATATAAAGCTGGTTTCCTCTTCTTATTGGAAGTGTTTAAAGAGAACTTCGATTTCTTCAGATTTACATAATCCCTTTTCCAATGACAAGGCCTATCACATTCAAAATATTTAACAACATTTCCATTTCTAGAATTATAGTTGTTAGTTTTTCGGAATGTGTTCATTTTCCAATGTTTCAAGAATTCTTTGAAATTCTAGATCATCAAATTGATTTCCTCGTCATCGTTACCGAAATTTGATTCATGGTTTTCATTTGTAGAATTGAGCGTTAATTATTCCTTCTTATTTACTTTTGTTTCTTTTCTAACCAACAACTTTACTACATTGGACATTAGATTTCCAACTAAATCTTTTATTTTCGTAATACTAATACCATTAGCTTCTTCAATTGCCAGAGCCTTCAGATTGCGTTCACTAGAAAGTGAATTCTATATCCATTTAGTTTCATTTGAAAAAGTGGAGACTAATTAACTTGCATATATATCTTAATTTGTTTTACTTTACTAGTGTCCTCATGTGTGTCTGGCGAGGTTCTCTTAATTTTATATGTAGGTTTACAAATAGACACTCGATTATATTCATTTCTATCCAGGGAGAAAAATAAAATGTTCATGGCCTTTGAGTTTCTAATGCTTGTATATTTTGGTCTGCTAACCATTTTGAATATTCAGTTTGGGGCTAAGTATACTCAACTTAGGTAATGTTTCAAATATCTAAACCATATATTACAGTAAATTTCATCCTGCATGCCTAATTTTATATACTACCACCAAATATAGGAGGTCTAGTAGTAGGTTCTCCTTCTACAATTTTTTTATTAGTGTCACTAACCATTTGTACTTATCAAAAACGAAGTCACGAATTTTTGAGAACCAATGCTCTGAAACCAAATGGTGGTTTTTGGAATCAGGTTCTTAAGGCTATTACACTAGAGGGGCGAAGTGTATATTTCAAATCTACAAAACTAACTTATGAAAATAATAGTATATCTACTCAAATTGCAAACAAAAGTAAGTAATAAGTGAAATGCAGTAAATTAAGAAACACCAAAAAATTTATACTAGTTCAGATTAACTAATCCTATGTCTAATCAAGCACTTTACAGTGTATAATTTCATATAACTACTTACTTTTCACGGGTGTTAAGAACACTTTTGCAATCTAGATTGCATGGTTATAACATACGCCCTCTTGATTTACGGGCTACAAGACCACCCTCTTGATTTCACATGCTACATGAACATCTTTTCCTTTTCATAAACAATGGCAAGTAATCGTATTTTCAATATAAATACTTGCAAATTCGTTACAATGAACCTATAGACAACCAACGTCAATGTTTATTTGAATTATTAGGGGAATATGATGAAATCGAAGAGTGTGTGATATAGATTCAAGTACAAACTCTTTTATATTACATGGTCTACAAATCAATGAATAACCGAAGTACAATATTTTCGATTTGCAAATGTACGAAAAGAAAATTCAATGAAATTTTCTTGGAAAATAATGGAAGAGGAGTATGAAAAAGAAGTTATAGTTGATGGAATTTTTTTTGTCAAAGGCTTTATATGGGTATTGAAGAGACATGTGTTTTGGTGAAGAGGCAGTAGGAGAATCCCTTGATTTGAATTTTAAAAATACTGACCAATGTTGCATATATCTGCATGCTTAAAACTATAACCCAAAATACATGTGTTTTCCAAAGGAAATAAGCAACATCAATAAGTATTGCAAGTTTTAGATTTCAAAACCACCTCTTATTGGTTGATTTTTTTTAATTCGGTTGAGGTCAATGCTTAATGATCTTCAAGTATACTTGTTATGAGGTCCTTAATAATAAATTCTAAGACTCAACCAACCACTCATCACTTTAAACACTTCTTTGCTTTTAACATTCTTTTTCAATCATTTTTTTTGAACTAGATGGTTGTGTAGAGCTTTTCTACACACCCGATTAAAACATAATATTAATAAGATAGTTATAAACGATCAACAGGCCTGATCGCTGGCCAAAAGATGACAAAATGTGCATGCAAACGACATGCAGAAGTAAAGCTTTGCGCCTAGCGCAAGCATAGACAGAACAACTAAAACTTCACCAAAATATACATACAAACACTGCCACCTGAAAGTACAAAGTGGCAAACCAAAACAAGCTTACACAAGTACTGATCGACATCGCTAACCACAAAAGAACTGCTAAAATGAAGGGGCTTACACTGCGTCTGGTGGGTGGAGCTTTTACCATAGCCTCGAGTACTGCGACTGTTGTTGAACACCATCAAGCTGGATGCTGCCAACCGATTCTTTCCAAAGTTGTGTGTCGTCCAGGATCAACGGCATGAAAGGTTGCATTTGGGTACCTGTCCAGAGATGGTAAAAGTAAGTGACCTTATTGGTTAACCCTAAAAGAGTGCTGGAATGCCCATTGAAGCATCTGTTGTTTCTTTCGCGCTACATAGACCAGGAAAATGCAGCGAAAAGAATGTCCATAGTTGGAGAGGCAGGAGAATACTGCCAATAATCGAAGTAATGTGGGGGAGATGAGAAGTGTCCAAGCGTGTGATTGGAAGAAGAGACCTAAACGTAGAAATTAATGTCACATTCGCAGAATATATGGTTTAAGTCTTCGGTGTCAAGATTACATAAAGTGCAAGTTGGAGAGATGAGGATTCCTTTCCGGTTCAAGCGGGCCTTAGTATTCACTTTACTATGCGCTAGACTCCAGAGGAAGAAACAGACTCTTGGAGGAACCTTGACCTTCCAAATCCTGGTGAAGGAGAAGAAACTGGTGGGATTAGCTAAGAAGAGATAACAAGATTTAACCGAGAATGAGCGAGAACAGTTTAAGGGACAGAAGACACTGTCGGGGGTGGAAGATAGAGAGACATGGTATGGATAATCGACATGAGCTTATGGAGATCATCTAGGGCGCTGGTCGGGAAATATGTGTTGGGGATGAGGGCAGAAGCTCCTTACTGCTTGACATCATGCAAAGAAGTGTTCGAATTGGGGAAGATGGAAAAAAGGTCTGGGAAGAAGTGAGATAGAGGGAAGCAGTAGATCCAGGAGTCTAACCAAAGCCTGCAGTTTTGACCGTTGCCCACAGAGATAGCGAAAAGATGCTTTAATAGGGGAAGGGTCTCATGACACCCGACCAGAACGGAGACGGCCGGTTGAGGGGGTGAGCATGGAGGATGGCTAAGGGTTGGTGATTGTAGTAGGAGGAGAGGACGAGGGATTTCCAGGGTGCGTCGCATAGAGTAAGTGCCTTCCAGATCCATTTGGGTAGTAGGGCATGGTTCAGGATGCAGATGTCTTTGATGCCAAGGCCACCCACGTTAATACCCAAGCAGACAATCTTCCAGCTAATGATAGACTTGACAGGGCCTCCATTCCAAAGGAAGGAGCGACGGGCATGATCAATGTGATTAATAACCCATAGAGGAGCTCTATGGATGGAAAGCCAGTAAATGGGGATGGCTGACAAAACGGCTTTGACAGAACTAGTCTACCAGCCGCAGATAGGGAGGAGGCCTTCCAACGCGCAAGTCTGAGGTCGATCTTAGAGGTTAAGGCTGTCCAGTCGCTGCAGTGCAGTTTGGTGGGTCTGATAGGAACTCCAAGGTATAGCATATGGAATTGTTGGACTCTACTGTTAAGCATACTGGCAAAACTAGAGCCAAGGTGAGCCGTGTCACCAAGCATGAAGACCGAGCTTTTGGTGAAGTTGACGGGGAGGCCCGACGCTAAATCAAAGAGGTAGAGGATGAGCTTAAGACAGTGGAGGTTTTGCGGGGTGGGTGTAGAGAACAGGATGGTATCATCGGCGAATTAGATGTTGGCTACGGGGGTGCCGGAGATAATAGGAGAGAGGTGGTTGTTGAGGAGCGCAAGCTTAACCATTTGATTAAGGGCATCCGCTACGAGGATAAAAGGTAAGGGGACAGGGGGTCCCTTTGACGAAGACCTCTTCTAGACTTAATGAGACCACCGTCTAACCCGTTTGTATGCACAAACGACAAATTGGAAGTGAGAATCGCCTCCATCCAGTGGCACCGGCGTTGGGGGAAGCCACGAGCAGAGAGAATCTGGAGGATGAAGTCCCCGCTAACAGTATCAAAAGATTTCCGGAAGTCAATTTTAAGAAGAAAGCCATCTGTCTTGGTTCAGTGGTAGAAAGAGGTTAGCTCTTGAATAGAAGCAATATAGTCATGAATGTTCCTGTCCTCAACAAAAGCAAACTATTCAGCACCAATTAGATCAGGGATAAGAGGTTGGAGGCGGTTGGCAAGAACCTTGGTAATGAGTCTGTAGGAACAACTGAGGAGGCTGATAGGTCTGAAGCTGTTGGGGGTGGTTTGCCCCCTCATGTTTTGGAAGGAGGATGATTTTGGCATAGTTGAGTCGGCCAATCGCACCTGGGTTAGAGTAGAAAGCGTTGAAGAGGTTAAGAATGTTGGTCTTGATCGTATCCTAGAAGGCGCAGTAGAAAGCCGGTCTGAACCCGTCGGGACCACATGCCTTGTTGACGTCCATGCCTTTGAGGGATGACAGGATCTCATATTCGGATAAGGGGGAGTCTAGGGGTAGGGCGATTTGTTCAGGGTAAAGTAGGGACCAGACGACAACAGGCGTGAGGGGGGGTCTGGCACCAAGGAGATTCCTGAAGAAAACGGTGAATAACAGTTAATGGCGAAAGGATCAGAGGAGTGGAAATCAGTTTCTTCTACATGTAATTCAGTGATGAAGGAGTAACGTCTTCTGCATTGGCAAATCTGTGGAAGAATGTCGTGTTCGAATCAACCTCGGTTATCCACTTGGCTTTCAAACGTTATTTCCACCCAATCTCCTCCTAGCATAGGAGCCTCTGGAGCTCACCACGCAACTCAGCAAGCTTGCAAGAGTCATTAGTGCTAAGCAGGGCGGACTCCTCCAAGATATTGAGATCAAGAATGTCCCTTTGTATTTCAGCAATACGTCTAGCGATAAAGCTCCAAACATTGTTGGCCCAACGTTTGATCAAACATCCAAGACTGCGCAATTTAGTGACCAAAGTGGCCAAAGGCTCAGTCTGCACAGGGAAGCAGTTCCAGGCATGCTTGACGAACTCCACAAAACCGGGTTCATGCAATGAGATTCTCTCGAACCGGAACTGCTTGGGAGGCAGATGAAGATCATCCATGCTTAGGAGGATGGGACAGTGGTCTGAAATAATAGAGGCAAGGCCTTTGACATAGGAAAGCGGGTAGAGGTCATCCCATCTGGTGTTGAAAAGGAAGCAGTCAAGCTTAACCAGCGTGGCATTCTCCTTGTTGCTAGACCAGGTGAACCTCCTGTTATTGATAGGTAGGTCAAGAAGCGCACAAGAGTTGATGAATTCGTTGAAGTCCGCCGAGTCGGGGGTGTGGGTTAGGTTGTTGCGCTCAGAAGGACCCCTAGTGACATTGAAATCGCCACCTGACAACTAGGGACCAATATGCGAGGATCCAACATTAGAGCAAGCCGGCTAGAGAACTCTCCTCTCAGTTCTGTCGAGAGGACCATAGATATTGGTGAAAAGGAAAACCTCATCAGAAGGGATTCGTTTGAGGAAGATGTGGAGAGCTGAGGTGTTTTTGATAGAGTAGATGAGCGACCAACTGCTTCTGCTCGACGCGGTAATAAGTCCCCCACGTAAGCCTTCAGCATTAATAAACTCCAGTCAGAAAAAGAAGGGGGTAGGCACGAGGCAATGAGGGATGGGTCTTCAAGTTTAGATTCTTGGAAGAGGAAGACATCAAGGCGTAGGGAGTGCAGGAGAAATTTGATAGCAAATCTTTTGGAAGGTACTCCCATCCCCCTCACATTCCAGGAGAGGATCTTCATGGGAGGGAGGACGCTCTCTCCAATTCCAAGGTTTGCATGTTGGAATAAAGGTCCTGAGAGAGGGTAACACCCAAGCTTCGAGCAAGCTTCTTGTTTAAGGAGAAGTTGTCACCAGTAAAGATAACTAGCTGGAAATAAATGCCAGAGTCAATGGGGTTTACTAGAATTGGAGGCATAGAGCCTAGCGCTACGTCTAACAGCAGAAGAGGATAAAGATGGTGCAATAACGGGTGTAGCTCCGTTACTCATCGGTGGCGGTGGAGGAGGCGGTGTTGAGGCTTGGGGGACTATCTGCATGTGTGAAAGGCTGTTGGCGAATGCCAAAGGGAACAACTCTAAGAGGTCCAGGTCATGGATGGGATCCCATCT
This sequence comes from Allium sativum, assembly GCA_030737875.1. Lineage (NCBI taxonomy): Eukaryota > Viridiplantae > Streptophyta > Magnoliopsida > Asparagales > Amaryllidaceae > Allium > Allium sativum. The sequence continues at coordinate 879,203,628 of CM060919.1, read as the reverse complement.
GGGTTCATCAACGGGCCAAGATCCCACCCCCTGGGTCCGACAACTTCCATGGATCTATCTTGCTTGGCTGAAGGGTTCGCCAGAACTAGAAGCGAAGGTGCAGGAATTGAGGACTCCACAATCATTGCATCGAAGCAGTTATCTAACTCTTCGGTGTTGGAGGACATTGGGAAGGGAAACTGGAATGGCTCCATCATAAATTCCCTGTTGTTCTCCTAGTGGTTACTAAGAAGTAGGTCGTTGGGATTCAAAGATGGGTGGAAGTGGTCCCAATCCTCCACTGTGAGGACGTAGTGGTTGCCATGGAGGTAAACAGAGTAAGTACAGGGGAGGGTTACCGCCTTGAGCAACCTGACTCTCGCAAAAACAAACCTGAAGTCCGTCTAGGCCTAGATACATTCATCTGTACGGAGAAAGAGGCCAACTGGGTAGATGGCGGAGGTGAGACAGTCGTTGAGGTGGCGGAGATGGATAGGAAAACCCCTAATTCTAGCCTAGGTAGTGGGCCAGAATTCTCTAACAACTATTTCTGACGTCGGATTCCAATCTTCTAAGGCAAGCACAACCCAAGGATTCTTCAAAGTGCGGCGGCCTAGAGCATCATGGTAGAGTTCAGCGGAGGGAAATTGGATGAGGTAGTTCTGGTCACCAATAATGAAGACGTTCTAGTCGAAGTGGAAGTAGAAGTCGGAGAGGGTGTTACGGATGGAAGTGATGGTCCATTAGCCGACGAGGACTAAGGCCTTCACCAGATGTATGGCATCAGCTGGAAGCGCCATTGCAGAATGAAAAAAATAGGAATTTTTTGGAGATGAATAGTTGAATATGGAAGGCGCAAAGACTTTAAAGCGAGAATCTGATTTGATGGAAAGAGGAATGAGTGTCGATTGCAGGCACGTGTTGGGAGAGAGGTTGCGATGTGATAGTCGCGAGATTTGCTTCAGAAGAATACACAGGGGTATTTACGGGAACCAAGCTGCATTTGTTTGTTTGTTTGTTTTTAACCGTTCGTGTGCAGCTTTTATTGTCATGCCCAAAAAATCCACATCTATAGCATATCCTGGCATTCCTACATTTACCTGCCACGTGTCCCTTCGAAGCACAGTGGTAATATTGGCGGTTTGATTTCAAAAAGTGAACAGTATTGGCAAAATATTTGAACGAAGGTAACAACCCCCTTTTGAATGCCGATGCCTGCTGAGGCGCATGAGAGGCCGTAGAGGGTTTCTTGGGTCCACGTGACAGCACATCCACGCAAGATAAACGCTGGGAATATGGTGGTGTGGGTAACAGCGGTGAAAGTTTGGTTAAGGAAGCAGTAGGCAAAGAATCTGGATCCTTGTTTAGGGGAGGTTCAAGAAAGGTGGTTGATCTGGAAGCTAATGGAGACGGCTCTTGGCGTAGTGGTGGAGATTTGCGCTGATTAAGGATTCGGTTATCATAGTGTCAGCAGGTAGCATAGAGGGTTTGGGTATGGGGGTGGAGGACATAGACTGAAGGGGAGGAGGAGGGTGCACCGATGGTAGGATTGGTGGCGCTGACTGCGGATCAACGATGTCACGGAAGCCGTTGACGGAAGCATTGTGATGGAAGCCATGGATGGAAGCCTTTTTTTCTTTTTTTCTTTCAGTCAGTTTTGTTCTTTCATTTCTCTAATAAACCTTATTTTCTTCCATTGATTTCTTGTTTACCTCATAAAATCTCCGTATTTTATCAGAAATAACTACACAACATGGAGATATGTTAGTAGTAATATTTATATAGTTGATGTCTTCAAAACAATACCTATAATAATTATATTTATATTTCTAACAGTTACGAGATATGTATCAGTCTAATGGAATCATCATAAGAGTTGATGAGCTCTTCATATTGACATATATATATATATACATACACACACACATACACGTATGTATGTAATCGTAAATCTATCATCACAAAAATTGTTCCATGTACTTTGTCGTACTCATCAGTGAGTTGTCAAAGACATGGACATGCATGGATAAGACTATGACAAGATCATAGAGCATTAAACAAAAATAAATAATATAACATGCAATATACATGATTTAATTAGATCAAATGGATATGTATAATGGAAAGAGTTCCATATATGCCACATATAAGGGAAATTTTAAGATAGAAAGATATTATTCTTTATGATACATAATGATATAATAATGATAAGTAGTTATCGAACTTTGTCGAACGATATGGCCAATTTTCAGTGAACATGGGTTAACTTCTTTACGTAAGATCATGTGCTTAAGAATAATACACAAGGTTGAAATTAATTTCGTCTAATAATGGTTTACAAAATTGTATAAGATTAATCTTTATAAGAAATGCCAACATATCCGAGGTTAAGGAGTTTGTAGGTTGTAAAAATCCAAAATTTTAGTCATTAGATTTTAAATTTTGAATTAATTTTGTAAAATTTTAAACAATTGGATTTTCGAAATATAATAACTTGAATTCCAGTTTAGTGGATATTTAAATAATTTAACTCATGGATTTAATATTTATTAAAATGATCCAATAATCTCCTGATTACTTTTAGTGAAGTAATATCAACTATAAATACATTTTAAAGATTTTTGTAACAATATTAAATTGTTTGGATTTAAATATATATATTTGTATTTGGATCATATTATAAAATAATATTTTAATATGAAAAATATTATTTTTGAAAACTATCTTGAATTTCGATGAAATCAATTTTCACTGCATCCGTAATAGTGAACTATTTTAAAATGTCAAGTTTCATAACGGTCGAACTCACTATGCGATCGTGCGCGTTAGAAACGCATTGCATTTAATGACTTAAAACTATAATATTTCAATGTAATTTAAATCCTCACTTATGCATACTTAAAAATTAGGTCTCGAAACAAGTTCTATTGACTTCGGAATAAGGGTATTTACCTAAGAACAATAGTGAGCATGCCTGGTTTGGAGGCAATTACTTTAGGATGTGAATAATGTTTTGAGTATTGTATATAAGGACCACTTAGCCATTTATTTTCGATAAACCCTAATATAAATTGATAGCCGCCAATACCTTTCCCTTCTCTTCTTTTGTTCATTTATAGTATGGTAAAAAGCTAAAAAACTTTGAGAAATCTACATTAAATCCTATACACCACTAAAAATCATAAAACCTATATCTTTGTACTTTTCACCCCAGATCTAGTCATTAATATCAGTTTTGTAAAGTTTAGTGTTGTCTTGGAATGTTTGACCCAGTTATAGTAAATAACATTACTGAGTTTCAAGGACTAGGGTTTTTGTTCATTGGAGACCGAGGCATTTTTGGCTTGATTGGAGTTTGCATTTTTTTTATTGGGTCTTGGAGAAGGCATGGCATTTTTTAGGGCATGTGCGGTACAGCAATGAAAAACATGCATGTGGTTATGTCGTACTAACTACACTAGATTGCAATTCATAGGGATCTTCCAAGCATGACTTCTTGGCGAGGGCCACAAAATTGAGGAGGAAAGGAGCTTATAGAATTCGTCGCCATGGCATTTAGTTGTGAATTAATGAGAGGAGAAGGCTTTAAAATCATAGAAATGGTTTTATAAGCTACAAGAAAGAGGAAGTTTACTTTGTGGAAGAAGATGACATGGAAGTGTAATTTATTTTAATGATAGTGACTAGTGTTTAATCATATTTAAATTAATCAAAATCTTATTTATTTTGTATCTTTATTATACAAGATCCAATCAAAGCACAATCAGTATTGTTGGACTCATAGCGATGTAGTCTACATTTTGGAGTTTTATTAGACGTTTTCGGAGCTTCTAGGAATTAGTGCTAAAATCAAATCACTTTGGCAAAACTGAACCTTAGTGAGTTTACTCACACCAAAATTACTTACTATAAATTATTATTGGATGTCCGCTTTGAAACATTATATTATTATTAAGCGGTCTGCTTGAATTTAATTTACAGTGTATAACAGATGACATTAGTAACAACTTTGTTATAGAGCACAAAATTAAAAAAGAAATTGGAGCATGCATTGCGAATTAGGTCGCAACAGAACACTTCAAAGTATAGATATTTGTGTGTAGTTGATAAGGAATTAATTAATCCTTTGTTCATATTCTTACATTCTTTACATTCATCCATTCATTTATGCTTACATTTAGCCCTCATTCATTTGCTTATATTAATTTATTACCCTTATTTATTTGTTCATATTTTCTTATTGTGTATACAGTCAATGATTGAAGTAAAGTGAACATTATGTTTAACTTAAGCTTTAGTTTTCATAGAAATGATAACTGAATAAAATTATCATTTCAAGTAATGATGTTTGTAAATTTATTAATGGCCTGAGTTAATAATAAGACTCAATCATTTATTTAAACTAGTGATAATATAATTTAATTACACATTTGATTAATGAATCAAAATTTTGTTATTCATTTTAATCAATGATAATTGAGTTTATTTACTTATTTGGTTAATGATCTAAAATTTATTTACTGTTTTTATGCAAAACTAAAATTTGATAATCATCTTAGTTAATGGTATTTTGAATTTAATATTCAATTAGATAAGTTATGTTTAAAGTTAATAGTCATCCTAGTGAGGACGTCTTAATTCGAATATCTTAATTTTACCAGTAATGTTTGAACTTTATCAAGTTGTTTTTTATTAAATATTTTTAAAAGAAATTAATCGATTTAATGAAAAGGCATATAACTACTTTACTTGACTGAATACAAATTATTTGAGAACAATTAGCTTATTTAATAAAGGGTTTAAATTTAATAGATTAAATTATTAAAGGTTAGAATTTATAAATTAATATAAAAAACATAAATGATATTGATTATCTTACTTGGTAATCAATGTTGCTTTAAAATTTATATATAAATTTTATATCCAATTTATTTTCATTTAGGAAAAATAATACAAGTTAAAAGTTATAAAAAGTGTATTATAAATTGTCATTTAGGATGATTAATACTTATTTTTGAGTAAATAAAAGAGTTATAATTTTATTATTTGTTCTCTAGGGATAAACATTATCATGATAGTTTAGAATGAGAATTCCTTTTAAATTGAAATGGTTCAAGATTAAATTTAAGTACAATTTTTTTTATTTTATTGAAATTTTTATTTTAATAACATTAATTTTTGAACTTAGAAATATAATTATCTCTTTGAAACTAATAATTTAAAGAGTATGAATAAAAAATTCTTTCAAATACCTAATTGTGAATACACAAGTTCGAGTTTCTAATTTAAAAATTTTCAGCCTGGATATGGGAAGAAAATTCCCATAAATAATATTGCTTTTATGGAAATTATTTTGTTGTACTCTTAACTTAGGCGTTGGAGTTTAAAATTTTTTCTTATCAGAAAAATTAAAGACATTGTCAGGTCGATGCCTAGATGTAACACTACCTTCACATGCTTGACTTTTATTTTAATCAAGAGATAGTACTAGTTTGGAATTGACAAAAAATGATAAGGGAATGTGATTTAATTTCCACACTTTATCATTTTAAATATTCTTGATAGATGATATAACAATTATTGTTTAGCTTTCTTGATTTGTATCGTAATATTAAAATGATTTTTCATATTTGAGCATTGATATCCTTTCTTAAAAATGAAAAAATTAAATAGTGAGTGGAAGCCACGCTATGTTGGATTGTTCCTATTAGGATATTATCACATAAATTATAAATCAGTTCCAATTTTATGTATACTAAGATGTAAAATACTCAAATTCCCGCATTATGTATGGGGTCTGGCTTCTGAAAGCCATCAGAGTTCTTAAATATATGGACTAGAGGTATACTTTTCGGTCAAGTGGGCACACCCTCCTAGTCAATTGTTGGAAATTTTCCCCTTACCCTTCCTATGGTTCCAAGTTTTTAAATATCTCTAGTATCTCAATTACCTTGTGAAATGATGTGATCACACACTTCACAATGTTTAATTATGTCAATCCATGATGAGATTGGATGTTGAGGTAAGTGGCCTGGTCCGTAATAAGCAAAGCAATCCTATATCTTTAGAAAAACTAACCTTTTTCTTGTTCAGTTTGAATTCTTGGACTAGTTTCTTTGTCTTTGAAACACCCACACCCCTTAATGTCACCTATACAAGGATGCATTAAGGTTTATGAAGTGATTAGTTATACAGTATCAACACAAAGACTAAAATTCACAAGACAAAAATATAAAACACAATGGAAATTTTAAAACAACATTTAATAATGCAAGTAGAATCACAGTGGTTATTATATTTCCAAAGTACCAATTAGTCATAAACGTTAAACCAAATACACTGCTTCATGGAAAACCATATTATCAGAGAACATAAGTAAAACCATCCCTCTCAGTATCAACACAACAAAGAGAAATGAACCTATATATGAGTCTGAATCCAAGCTAAACTGGACAATTAAGAATCACTACTGAAACCCTCCACCTTATGAACCTTTAGGGGGAGGAAGGGAGAAGGGTAAAACAAACGAGGTCAGATATACATCTGGTGAGTTTTAGTAATTTCTAGCATGAGCATAAATTAAGGAAGCATTAGACAGAGGAACAATTCTAAGGACATAAGACATAACGGTATAAAGGCAGTAAACAAAGTTAAGCATGAATAAAGATTGGCTTCTCATTTATATCCAAGACTACCGCACCAACTTACCAAAGATATAGTAATTAGGCTTTACCTAATTTCTACCATTCAATCGGCTCCTATAACCATAATGTGATAACCTATGCCAGCTATGGAACTCGGGGCTATCAAGCCCGAGTCCATCAACTAAAAGGACATAGCCGTTAATCACTGGCATTACAATGGATTATTTCCCCCAATCGACATGATGCACGCTGATCGTCCCGTCGGAACACGCCCGTACCTACCTCGTTTGGACCGCTTACTATTCATCGCAGTAAAGCGTGTCATCCCCTCTACCTAGTGAGATACCTGCATATATTATAATAGATATACTGCCTAATACAGGTCCCCACCAAATGTGCAATTGACACAAGTCATCCCTAGACTTGGTCTCCATTTATTTTTCTATTAGGCCACTTTTTTCCCCCAATCAACCCCATGTTGCTGGAACAGACCTAAACTGCGAGCCACTTATTTTCCCCAATTAGCCCCATGCTGCTGGAATGGGCTCCACTACCTTAGCTTATTAATTATATCTTTAATTTAACTTAATATAATTTAAGTTTAGAAATAAGCCCAATATAACCTCATGTTATATTCCTAGGTTGTATTAAACATTCCAAATTAATGTTTGTCCTTTTATAAAACCCAAACCCACGTTATTTAGTGTCCAACTAAGTTGATCTATTTCAGTTTATGTGTTTGTATGTTCTCCAATTACATATTAAGTATTATCCCCAAATTATAGTCTAACATTGATTATAATATTTAATCAGTTCTAACATTCCCAATAGTCCTTTTTTATTCAATTTCAATGTTATTGTAATTTTAACACAAAATAACAATAAAGGCCTAGGCTCGATGCTAAAATAAAAAGGGAAATGGCTTAGGCTACTCGCAAGGCCTAGACTCAAAAATAAACAAAATTAAATATAATAGGGCATAACTCGAACTGTAAATAAAACCATAATAGAGAAGGGGATAAGTGAAGTAGAATTAATTATAAATAGTAAATAACTAGAAAGAAATAGGCATAACAGTAAATAAATTGCAGTAACTTTACATAAAAACTAAACGCATAAATACTATAAATAACTATAAACTTTATACTTGCAAATTAAAACTATTTAACTGTCTAAATTTTCCTACACAATTTACTAATCTAGAAATCATGTAAAAACTCACAGATCTAATGAAGAGAGCTTCCCTCGTGGCCTTTCTTATTCCAGCAGAACCTCCTCCTCCAGAAATAAAAAAATATATTAAAATTATAGAACTTCTTATCCCTGTAAAAATTTAATTTTTGTCCCTTCACAATTTTGAGGATAGGCTTTGGGAAGAAGAAGATAGAAAGAATGGATGTGAACAAATGAGAGAGGCTATGCTAGTTTATTTGTAAGGTTTACTGAGCGTCCTCAGCCATCCAAATTTAGGATTAAATCTAGGTCGACCACGTCGTTGGACCAATCAAAAAGTGCCATGTGAGCCTCAGGTTCAAACTGAACCACTAAAACAAAGCGACATAAAAGAAATAATGTGTGAAAATTATAACATTTATCGAATAATGTGTGTGCACCAAGGCACACACCTATATGCATGTTGGGTCGACCCACCCGCATCTTGGATCGACACAGGGTCATCCCAAGCGACCTACGGGTCCACACTAGGTCGACCTAAGTGGGAATGGGTCGACCCAAGCGACCTACAGGTCGACACTAGGTCGACTTAAGTGGGAATGGGTCGTCCCACTTGGTTGTTTCACTATATTTTCTTAATATATAAATTCTAATTTTTAACTTATCTTCTTTAATTCATAACTTATTCATTTAAACTGCGTTTTTAGCAATACCAAGTGTTTATTTTCATCAGAGAATTACGATGGATCCGATGGTGCTAGTCCTGTTGTCCAATTCTTAAGTTTATGTTGATTAATATTTAGTTTATTACCCTTTTCTATTTAATTATTGGTTATTAAATTCGGGGTGTTACATTCTCCCCTCCGTAAATGATTTTGTCCTCGTAATTTCCAGGCTAGAAGAATGATATGAATATTATCAACCATTATCTGCACCCATCTACTCAACCATCAACCACTTCCATCCTTTTTCTTTAAATTTTCTAATGCTTTCCATGAATATATGAAAAGGGTGTAGCGTATATTTCCTAAGCTAATAAAAAAATCAGATGGTCCTTGATTTAGTTTACCTTCTTAATGCAATTTCATGTCTGTGTCATGCATCCAACATGTACGCAAAGGAATCCTAATAATACATATAATTCTATAAGAGTGTGTTAGACCGAAATCTGGGCCTAACACCCAAATCCAATGCGAAAACCTCACAATCACAGATCAGTGCAGAAAAGTAGTAAAAATAAAAGGAGACACATGAGATTTTTATAGCGGTTCGGCTCAATCCAAGCCTACGTCCACTTTATAGTTTCTTAAATCCTAAGATGCTATTACAATACTGTTAATTTGCAGTTTATACACAATAGCCATGTGTTTACAATGAAGAAGAGGAGATTAGAGAATGAATTTATACACGAATTACTCGTGTTAAGGTGATGAGCAATGTCCTTGCTTGTTTGTAAAGGAGGCCCAGTGTTGGAGTAGCCAAAAAGTCCCTTGAAATCGTCATATGATGGTGTATTTATAGGTGTAGAGAAGCCCTAAGGAGATTCGGATGAATGACAAGTGTCCCCAATCCAACGCCTTGATAGAACGTGGTGACTAAGTGGCAAAAAGGGAGAAAGCCTCTCTAATTCGTGTAAGGCCATGTGGAAGGTGATCCATGAAAATAGGAGGAAATGGTGCCACAAGAATAGGTCAATTCTGAAGTGCAGTAGCAGGTCAAAGGGGGTCGGTTCGGTACTCCATCCGATCCGAACCGGAATGTCCAAAGCCAAGCGTGCTCTTGTAAGGATTTGGTGTGAAGCGGGTCGGGTCTGCCTTATGCCGATCCGAACCGGGGTCTCCGATCCGTATAGCCGATCCGAATGGGTTATGCCAATTACAGATTCCAAGTTTTCGGTTCTGCACGTGTTCACGGAAATAGGCGTAACTTTCGAACCGTAAGTCCGTTTTAGCCAAAAGGAAGCTCAAACTGAAGCTAATTCAGAGTGCTACAAGGGTTATGGAGCTTAGCTCCGTAATTGCTGTTTTCAGGCCCCAAAAAGGTCATCTGATAGGCGTTTCGTGCCTTTCCTTGTTTGTGATGCGACTTCAACCAAATCGCTCCTGTCTTCTGACGATGCTTCCAATACTCTAGTGTGTTGTTGATCAGAGATTCCATGTGTGACTGCTTTGATTAAAAAGTGGGTCAACATTTTGCCCCCCAGAACATATCTTGCTGAATGAAGGAAGATGTGTTCTGGATAATCCAACAAATCCAAGGCCACGCCGGGCCTGCCAGCTACAAGTACAATCCATACCTAAGAAGAAAAGAGAGTAAAAAGGTGTGTCAAATCCTGACAAAACTGATTACACTTTCGAGCATGAACCACGCTTGGGCGTTTGTTTGAGCATAAACCATACTTAAGAGACGTTCGAATCATCCTGCCAAAACCTGACGAGGGACCTAACCTTCCAGGTACAAGCCATACCAGGAAGTTCAAACTGAGCATAAGCCATACTCGAGTTTTATTGAGTTCCTTTGCCAGATCCTAACAAGATCATTCGTCGTTCCGGAGTATAATCCATACTTAAGAATCCTAATGATTACAATCCATACTCATGTCGGGATAGAGCTATACTTGCCAAAACCTGACAAGACAGTCTGTCCCTAGGCATAATCCATGCCTAGGTGTCCGAGTTAAGTATAAGCCATACTTTAGTTGAGATCGAGAATCCTGCCACAACCTGACCAGACACTTAAATTGCCAAATGTAATCCATGCTCGGAAAGTCATTCCTTATTCAATTCAAAGTACAAAACCAAAGCAAATCCTGATTGGTTTGTCACCGAGTCCAGAGCACTTTTTGGAGCTAAATCCTAACCCCGAACGTGTGTACTCCGATTTAGCCAATCGGAAAACCTAAAGAAAGCAAAGAGACATATCTTAAATCCTAAGAAATGCTGAAAACGCAGAGTGATCCAATCCAGATCAGTTGATGATGAGCCCATGGGAGCTCGTTCCAGGGTCATTCCCTCTCCGGGGAGCAGGTGGTGGCAGCGCGGATGCAGGCGCTGTAGGTTGTTTCACATACTCGGGTAGCTCTCCATGTCTAACCCGTTCCTCAATCAAGTCTCGCAAGTGTCTACAGTCATTTGTGTCATGACCGTCCATATCATGAAATATGCAGTATTTTCCAGAATCGCGTTCTCTTTGCGATGGCTCCCTCCTGGGAGGCTTTGGGTTGGAGACGTCACCGTTTGTGTTTATGTAGATGTCAGTCAAGGTCGAATTGAGTTCGGTGTACTTTTCATATCTAGGCCCTCTCCGGGGCTGAGCGTTGCGGTCATTCTTGACGGCAACTTTTCCTTTGCCTTTACCAGAATCAGATGGTTCTCCGTCTTTGAGCATGTTGACATCGAGGATTTTCTTTTCGGACATTGCGTCTTCTTCACGCAGAAATCTATCCGATTCAAGGTAGAACTCGCTGAGATTCCGTGGTGGGCCTTGGTACAAGGATTTTTTGAACTCCGAGTTGTCCAGAACACCGGATACTGCCACCATCAATACCATAGATGGCTCAGGTCGATCAAATGATGCTGCTACAACGTTGAACCTTTCCAAAAATGAGCACAGAGTTTCTCTGGGACTTTGCTTGATTGTGGTGAGAGACATGACATTCTTAGGTCGAGCAATGTGGACCCGAAACTGTTCAATAAAGCGAGCGACCAACATGTTCCAGCTGTTGATCGATTCAGATTCCAGCTGCCGAATCCACATAACAACTATATCGGTCAAAAAGAGAGGGAAGCACTTTGCCATGATGTTTTCCGAAGCCGATTTAACTTCCATATGACGTTTGTAGCGCATCAAGTGCGCGGTAGGATCCGTCCTGCCGTTGTAGGGCTCCAGTTATGGAAGTTTGAAATCGGGAGGATTGCGGAAATTCCTAATTTCCTGAGTGAATGGGTTGTGATTGACATCATCCATGTCATTCTGATAGGTGCGACCTCTCGAGAGGCGTTCAATGAGACTGGCGAGCCGGTCGCCTTCAAAGAGCTGTTGCAAGTTGACAAGTTCAGAGCTGGTCCCCTCAGCGTTGAGTCCAGTAGAGTGTGGAAGTGTACGGGGAGCTTGGAAGGCCATTCGGTTCGGTTCGGAGGTGCCCCCATGTTGCGGCTTATAGAAGCGAGGCATGACGAGGTGCACGGTTCGGGTAGGACGTACCGATCCGATCTGGATCTCCTGTTCCGATCCGGGGTGCTTGATGCTGAAGCTGTGTGGCATTACCGATCCGATCCGGTGCTGATGTAGGTTGAACCGGAGAGAAGTCTTGATTTACATAGGGGAGGCTACTGTAACACCCCACATCCGTTAGTGTCACTCACAAAGGGAATGCACTAAGTTCTGTGGAGCATTTAGGGTAAAAGTTGCAGATAAATTACAAGACAAATAGAAATTAAACAGCGGAAAATAAAACTTTGCTTTATTGATAAAATAGTTTGTACAATGATTCCTTTACAATATCAGAGTATCATCTGTCTTACAAAATAAAGAAGCATAAAACAACATTTATATTCCCCAATTTTAGCGAGAGCCAGCCATAGCATCTGAAAAGAGAATCCAAGCAAAACTTCGTCAAATCTTCAAGCTGGGAAAGAGTGGCAGACCAACTTAACCTGAGCTATACTATTCGCTCCTTCACTACCTGGGGGGGGGGGGGGAACGGAAGAAAAGAAGACGAAAGAAAAACAGAGTCAGACATAAAGCCTGAGTAAGTTCAGTAACTTCTAGCATGTGAACATGGAAAAACAGAACGACATGAATTAACTGAATACAAGATAACACCATGATGATAGGGTCAGCAAGATTAGACACAAGATAATCACAAGATATGCTAAGATAAGATAAACTGGATAGGCTCTAATACTTTCGCCGCTTCGCTATTTCCTTGTTATACTGGTTTCTATATCTCTGCACCACCTAACTAGTGTCCCAACTAGTAACGATAACGTGATCCCAATCCCTGTCTTTTCCATTGCCTTCGGGCATACATTTATTATTTATTACCTAGATCTAATCTAGGGTTTTCTATCAAATGCTTTCTAGATTCACTAGAGTTTACGCTATCTGCTGAACGCTTCTCGTATTCAGGGTTTATGCCACCTAGTCCAACTAGGGATTATGCTACCTGTCGAATGATGCCCCCAAGTCTAGGACACACTACCTAGAGTGGTATATGTTCCTATACTTTCCCACGCCTGTATCGCGAATCGTTATCGCTTGTCTAGATGCACATGTCCTGTAATATGCGGCCCGAGTCCTGTGGCAGGGCAAATCAAGGAATACAGAACTCGGTCGGGAGCTTTCAGATATCTGCCGATGCAGATGCTAAGGTCTGTTTTTGTTCCAGTGGCTATGGTCCCACTTGACCCCTCCCTCAACTAATGAATGGCACACCTTGAAAAATGAGAACTATACGCAGGCCCCTGGTGCCCCACTATCCTATGGCCATCCTCACCCATAACTAGATAGCAAGTATATGGTCTTTTGGAGTTCTCCACCTTTCCGCTTCACGTATCTCGATTGACTCAAGATGGATGGTAGACGACGAGTTGCTATCACAGGGCTACCGTTTTCTCGCCGAATCACGCTAGTCCATCCTAGTCTTTAGGTTGCCATATTTTGCAACCAAGGCATACCCTTGGTTCTTCTAACGCAGACCTTAACCTCTGTGAGCCCAGGAGGATCATCTGTAGCCTCACAGAGGGATACCAAGAGTAACCTCACGTCCCCTCGAAGCCTTGGGCTTCGTAACCCAATTCGCTGGAGCCTTCGTTTTAATCAGACGGACGTTCTCTCCTTCCCGTGTTATACTAAGAATTACTACTTAGTTCTGCTAACTAAGGTTTACCACTTAGTTCACTTTCTCACTAATTTGGATTGGTTAAGTGTCATTAGTCAATTCAAGCTAACTTAACCCTCTTCATTTATCCCGATAAACTAGTTAAGTGTTAACAGTACTTCATGTTGACTTAACCCTACCACAAACCAAGTTATATTGGTTAAGTATTTCTTATTACTTAACCCTACCCATTCACCCTGTATATGTTAAGTGTTCCTCTTTAACTTAACCTTGCCCGTCTGTTTTACCTAACATGTTATTAATGGTTAAGTATTATCCCTTCATGTTTCAGACTTAACCCTATTCCTTTATCACAGTCTGATGGTTAAGTGTTCAAGTTTACTTAACCCTACGGTCTAGCCCAGCTAACATATCAAATTGGCTAAGTGTATTTACTTAACCGCAACCTCTATGGCTAAGTGTATTTACTTAACCCCAACTTCTAGTCTAGTTAACATGTTAATTTGGCTAAGTGTATTAACTTCACTTAACCACACCTTCTAGTCTAGTTAACATGTTAATTTGGCTAAGTGTTTTCTTAGTTACTTAACCCCTACAAATCTTGTCTTGTTACCATGTTAAGTTGGTTAAGTGTCCCTATGGACTTAGCCCTTCCCATTCTAGCTTAACTATGTTAAGTTGGTTAAGTGTTCCTATGGACTTAACCCTCCCATTCTAGCTTAATTGCGTTAAGTGTCTGCATGAACCTAACCCCCACCCATCGATTAAGTGCCTTAGTTAACTTAACCCTACCATTCTTGTTCTGGCTTTAACTAAATAAATTAAAGCCGCGACCACTCACATTAGACAGATATTGTTGCGACTACTGGATGTGCCGGTTGGTTCCGGGCAGGTTTACATTGCAACTCAGTCTAACCTCGGGTTAGGCATATTCGAGTTTTCAAAGTTCAAAGGGTTTTGATTAATTTTCAAATCAGGTTTTGAAAGTAACCATCCCGTCCGTCGGATCAGTTAGGGATAGCCAGGGAGAGCAGGAAACTTGTATTTTCCAAACCCAAGCCTAGACACTATCCTCTCTGTCACCCTAGAACTTTCTGGTTTATTATTAAAAGAGATGTCGTTAATAAACCTTTAATTTGTCTAAATTCACATTTTTCTTATTTAGGACAAATTCTATAAGTAAATTATTCCTAATTTACTTATTTCATAATTACTCTTTTAATGTAAATTGTCAACATTTATTCTTATGGCCCATTTTTCCCCTCTATATCATGTTTATGCTTTTTGGTATGTAAACTATACCAAATTAAGTGTCACTAACCATGATTTTGCTAAACCTAACAATTATTCCTGATTATGGCCAATTTCAAATTTATGCCAATATACTTATCATGCCAAATTAGCTAATCCTATTCTGATTTAACATTCTAATTACAGTTCATGTCAAACTAGACTTATTATTCTAGTTCACAGTTCATGTAAATGCTAGATTTACACGTCAATACTAGATTCAAATTACACATCCTATAATTCATGTCAAATTTATCCAATTTGCATTTCTATGAACATGCCATAATACATGCCCCCAGTTTATGCCAATTTCCAAGTCTAGTCAATATCATGTTTTTCCCCAAAACGTATTCCCATCGTTCGTGTAATCGTGACTCAACCTAAATCATAAATAAAGCTAGATTCGTCGATAAAAGGGAATGAACCGAAATGCCATGAAAGAACGGACATAACAACTGGCCTAAGATGGTAGTTCGCAGGCATATAGATTACGACATGAAAAGGGTTGAATAACGACGTAGGTTCAAGAACATGGGTAGACCTAACTTAATAGGTAAATTCCCAAGGTCTAAAACCAAAGAGAACCAAGAATAGACATAATAGAGACGTAGGTTCAAGAACATGGGTAGACCTAACTTAATAGGTAAATTCCCAAGGTCTAAAACCAAAGAAAACCAAGAATAGACAAAATAGAAAATCAGGTTTAGACCCAATTTCACAGTCACAAAACTTAAGCAACACTTTCCTAGTCATGAATCGTAGGTGTTTAGTCACAGTTGTCCTTGTTATGTCATAGGCAATAGTTTATGTTTCCTAATCAAAGGCATAGGCTTGTGTTCGCAGTTAAAGGAAATAATTCTCATAGTCACAGTCATAGGCAATGTTCATAGGCAATGTTCATAGTCATAGGCAATGTTCATAGTCATAGGCAAGGCCTAATTGGTCATCGAATAATAACAATTCTTAATTAGGTCCAAGGATATAAGCACTGATTCGAATAGAGAGAGATTTGGCATATTCTTCTATTCCTTTAATTTCATGTCACGAACAGAGAAAAACGTTCAAATCTAAAAAGTAACCGACTTACAGAGGTTAGATTAGAATAGAAAGATGGCGTTGCTATGATTCGTGCGACGTTGCTCGAAACCGTTTGAGTTAGCCTTTGATTCTTATCTTGAAGCTTTAATCTTGATTCGAATCTCTTCTTGACAACTTGAGCAACATAACCTTGTCTTGGATTTTCGTATTGTTTTCTTATTTTTATTTATTTATATATTTTCTCAGAGACAACAAAAGGATAGAAAAGAATTGTGAATAGAGAAGGAGACTAGGGCTGTTTATATAGTGTTAGGCGGACGAACCTAGGCAGAAAACGTGACCAAATACATCAGGACGAACCAGGTTCAGAAAGCTGGAAAAAGCAGGGAGGTCGACCCCTAGGTCGACTACCCAGTTGACCTGGGTGACCCAGGTCGACTACCCAGTCGACCTGGGTGCCTTGGGTGGGAAAATTCCCGCCCAGCCCAATCTGGGTCCGATTTTTGAAATTTGAACTCGTTTATGAAATGTTTCTGCCTGTTTGGATTTTAAACTGAATTCTAAAACTTCCGGAGGTCATATCTCCCTCGTATGGAGTCCGTTTTACGCAAACTCAGACTCTATCTTATGCAGAATTCCGAGACGAACGCAATGGCGCAACCCGTTTCTCTTGATTTTGAATTTAAAATTTAATTCTGCCTTGATTTGTGAATCTTAGTGTTACAGAATTACGGGGTGTTACAGCTGCTGCCCCCAAGCTCATGTAGGGTTGTTGTTTGGATCGGGTCCGAACCGACCCGGTGGGGAATGCCCCCCATTTCCATCTGCGTAGGATTCAGACTTTGGCCTTCGGTTCGGATCGGATCCGAACCGATCTGGTTTGCAACTACTGCTGGGGCTGATTCTATTCCATTTCCCATGAGTTGTACGCTGTTGCTCGGCCTTCCTTCCATCCGAGCGATGAATTGGTCAATCATCTCCTGTTGTTTGCGAAGGAGGTCATCTTGCCTTGCTATTTGAGCTCTCAATTCGATAAGAACCCCATCCATCTCTTCTCGCGTTAAGTATGCTGACGCGTTTTCATGTGAGGAAGCTTCATGGCTTGCCTCGTTTCTCGTGCCTTCGCCTTCAACACGGGAAACCTTTCGCTTAGCCATCGATCCAATAGCCAAAAAATCCAAGCAGAAATTGAAGTTGTCGTGTGCCCCCTTCCTGGCGCGCCAAAATGTTAGACCGAAATCTGGGCCTAACACCCAAATCCAATGCGAAAACCTCACAATCACAGATCAATGCAGAAAAGCAATAAAAATAAAAGGAGACACACAAGATTTTTTATAGTGGTTCGGCTTAATCCAAGCCTACGTCCACTTTATAGTTTCTTAAATCCTAAGATGCTATTACAATACTGTTTATTTGCAGCTTATACACAATAGCCTTGTGTTTACAATGAAGAAGAGGAGATTAGAGAATGAATTTATACACAAATTCCTCGTGTTAAGGTGATGAGCAATGTCCTTGCTTGGTTTAAATGAGGCCCAGTGTTGGAGTAGCCAAAAAGTCCCTTGAAATCGCCATATGATGGTGTATTTATAGGTGTAGAGAAGCCCTAAGGAGATCCGGAAGAATGACAAGTGTCCCCAATCCAACGCCTTGATAGAACGTGGTGACTTAGTGGCAAAAAGGGAGAAAGCCTCTCCAATTCGTGTAAGGCCACGTGGAAGGTGATCCATGAAAATAGGAGGAAATGGTGCCACAAGAATAGGTCAATTCTGAAGTGCAGTAGCAGGTCAAAGGGGGTCAGTTCGGTACTCCATCTGATCCGAACCGGAGTGTCCAAAGCCAAGCGTGCTCTTGTGAGGATTTGATGTGAAGCGGGTCGGGTCTGCCTTATCCCGATCCGAGCCGGGGTCTCCGATCCGAGCCGACATCTAAGTTTTGAAGGGAAGATGCTGAATTGGTGAAGGCGGGATGCCTCAATCCGATCCGAACCGACTTATCCAATCCGATCCGATCCGTATAGCCAATCCGAATGGGTTATGCCAATTACAGATTCCAAGTTTCCGGTTCTGCACGCGTTCACGGAAACGGGCGTAACTTTCGAACCGTAAGTCCGTTTTAGCCAAACGAAAGCTCAAACTGAAGCTAATTCAGTGGGCTACAAGAGTTGTCAAACTTAGCTCCATAATTGCTGTTTTCTGGCCCAAAAAAGGTCTTCTGATAGGAGTTTCGGGCCTTTCCTTGTTTGTGATGCGACTTCAACCAAATCGCATCCTGTCTTTTGACGATGCTTCCAGTACTCTAGTGTGTTGTTGATCAGAGATTCCATGTGTGACTGCTTTGACTAAAAAGCGGGTCAACATTTTTCCCTCCAAAACATATCTTGCTGAACGAAGAAGATGTATTCTGGATAATCCAAGAAATCCAAGGCCACGCTGGGCCTGCCAGCTGCAAGTATAATCCATACCTGAGAAGAAAAGAGAGCAAAAAGGTGTGTCAAATCCTGACAAAACTAATTACACTTTCGAGCATGAACCTCGCTTGGGCGTTTGTTTGAGCATAAACCATACTTAAGAGACGTTCGAATCATCCTGCCAAAACCTGACGAGGGATATAACCTTCCAGGTACAAGCCATACCAAGAAGTTCAAACTGAGCATAAGCCATACTCGAGTTTTATTGAGTTCCTTTGCCAGATCCTAACAAGATCATTCGTCGTTACGGAGTACAATCCATACTTAAGAATCCTAATGAGTACAATCCATACTCATGTCAGGATAGAGCTATACTTGCCAAAACCTGACAAGACAGTCTGTCCCTAGGCATAATCCATGCCTAGGGGTCCAAGATAAGTATAAGCCATACTTTAGTTGAGATTGAGAATCCTGCCACAACCTGACAAGACACTTAAATTGCCAAACATAATCCATGCTCGGAAAGTTCTTCCTTATTCAATTCAAAGTACAAAACCAAAGCAAATCCTAATTGGTTTGTCACCGAGTCCAGAGCACGTTTTGGAGCTAAATCCTAACCCCGAACGTGTGTACTCCGATTTAGCCAATCGGAAAACCTAAAGAAAGCAAAGAGACATATCTTAAATCCTAAGAAATGCTGAAAACGCAGAGTGATCCAATCCAGATCAGTTGATGATGAGCCCATGGGAGCTCGTTCCAGGGTCATTCCCTCTCCGGGGAGCAGGTGGTTGCAGCGCGGGTGCAGGCGCTGTAGGTGGTTTCACATATTCGGGTAGCTCTCCATGTCTAACCCGTTCCTCAATCAAGTCTCGCAAGTGTCTACAGTCATTTGTGTCATGACCGTCCATATCATGAAATATGCATTATTTTCCAGAATCGCGTTCTCTTTGCGATGGCTCCCTCATGGGAGGCTTTGGATAGGAGACGTCACCGTTTGTGTTTATGTAGATGTCAGTCAAGGTCGAATTGAGATCGGTGTACTTTTCATATCTAGGCACTCTCCGGGGCTGAGCGTTGCGGTCATTCTTGACGGCAGCTTTTCCTTTGCCTTTACCAGAATCAGACGGTTCTCCGTCTTTGAGCATGTTGACATCGAGGATTTTCTTTTCGGACATTGCGTCTTCCTCATGCAGAAATCTATCCGATTAAAGGTAGAACTCGCTGAGATTCCGTGGTGGGCCTCGGTACTAGGATTTTTTGAACTCCGAGTTGTCCAGAACACCGGATACTGCCGTCATCAATACCATAGATGGCTCAGGTCGATCAACTGATGCTGTTGCAACGTTGAACCTTTCCAAAAATGAGCACAGAGTTTCTCTGGGCCTCTGCTTGATTGTGGTGAGAGACATGACATTCTTAGGTCGAGCAATGTGGACCCGAAATTGTTCAATAAAGCGAGCAACCAACATGTTCCAGCTGTTGATCGATTCAGATTTCAGCTGCCAAATCCACATAGCAAAAATATCAGTCAAAAAGAGAGGGAAGAACTTTACCAGGATGTTTTCCGAAGCCGATTGAACTTCCATCTGACGTTTGTAGCGCAACAGGTGCACGGTAGGATCCGTCCTGCCGTTGGAGGGCTCAAGTTGTGGAAGTTTGAAATCGGCAGCATTGCGGAAATTCTTAATTTCCTGAGTGAACGGGTTGTGATTGACATCATCCATGTCATTCTGATAAGTGCGGCCTCTCGAGAGGCGTTCAATGAGACTGGCGAGCCGGTCGCCTTCAAAGAGCTGTTGCAAGTTGACAAGTTCAGAGCTGGTGCCCCCAGCGTTGAGTCCAGTAGAGTGTGGAAGTGTACGGGGAGCTTGGAAGGCCATTCAGTTCGGTTCCGAGGTGCCCCCATGTTGCGGCTCGGAGAAGCGAGGGAGGACATGACGAGGTGCACGGTTCGGGTAGGATGTACCGATCCGATCAGGTTCTCCTGTTCCAATCCGGGGTGCTTGATGCTGAAGCTGTGTTGCATTGCAGATCCGATCCGGTGCTGATGTAGGTCGAACCGGAGCGAAGTCTTGATTTCCAGAGGGGAGGCTGCTGCCCCCTAGCTCATGTAGGGTTGTTGTTCGGATCGGGTCCGAACCGTCCCGGTGGGGAATGCCCTCCATTTCCATCTGCGTGGGATTCGGACTTTGGCCTTCGGTTCGGATCGGATCCGAACCGATCTGGTTTGCAACTGCTGCTGGGGCTGATTCTATTCCATTTCCTATGAGTTATACGCTATTGCTCGGCCTTCCTTCCATCCAAGTGAAGAATTGGTCAATCATCTCCTGTTGTTTGCGAAGGAGGTCATCTTGCCTTGCCATCTGAGCTCTCAATTCGGTGAGAATGCCATCCATCTCTTCTCGCGTGGATTATGCTGACGGGTTTTCATGTGAGGAAGCTTCATGGATTGCCTCGTTTCTCGTGCCTTCGCCTTCAACAAGGGGAACCTTTCGCTTAGCCATCGATCCAATAGCCAAATAATCCAAGCAGAAATTGAAGTTGTCGTGTGCCCCCTTCCTGGCGCGCCAAAATGTTAGACCGAAATCTGGGCCTAACACCCAAATCCAATGGGTAAACCTCACAATCACAAATCAATGTAGAAAAGCAGTAAAAATAAAAGGAGACACACGAGATTTTTATAGTGGTTCGGCTCAATCCAAGCCTACGTCCACTTTATAGTTTCTTAAATCCTAAGATGCTATTACAATACTGTTTATTTGCAGTTTATACACAATAGCCTTGTGTTTACAATGAAGAAGAGGAGATTAGAGAATGAATTTATACACGAATTCCTCGTGTTATGGTGATGAGCAATGTCCTTGCTTAGTTGTAAAGGAGGCCCAGTGTTGGAGTAGCCAAAAAGTCCCTTGAAATCGCCATATGATGGTGTATTTATAGGTGTAGAGAAGCCCTAAGGAGATCCGGATGAATGACAAGTGTCCCCAATCCAACGCCTTGATAGAATGTGGTGACTAAGTGGCAAAAAGGGAGAAAGCCTCTCCAATTCGTGTAAGGCCACGTGGAAGGTGATCCATGAAAATATGAGGAAATGGTGCCACAAGAATAGGTCAATTCTGAAGTGCAGTAGTAGGTCAAAGGGGTGCAGTTCGATACTCCATCCGATCCGAACCGGAGAGTCCAATGCCAAGCGTGCGCTTGTGAGGATTTCGTGTGAAGCGGGTCAAGTCTGCCTTATCCCGATCCGAACCGGGGTCTCCGATCCGAGCCGACATCTAAGCGTCGAAGGGAAGATGCTGAATTGGTGAAGGCGGGATGCCTTAATCCAATCCGAACCGACTTATCCGATCCTATCTGATCCGATCCGTATAGCCGATCCGAATGGGTTATGCCAATTACAGATTCCAAGTTTCCAGTTCTGCACGCATTCACGGAAACAGGCGTAACTTTCGAACCGCAAGTCCGTTTTAGCCAAACGAAAGCTCAAACTGAAGCTAATTCAGAGGGCTACAAGTGTAACTAAGCTCAGCTTCGTAATGGCTATTTTCAGGCCCAAAAAAGGTCATCTGATAGGAGTTTCGGGCCTTTCCTTGTTTGTGATGCGACTTCAACCAAATCGCTTCCTGTCTTCTGACGATGCTTCCAATACTCTAGTGTGTTGTTGATCAGAGATTCCATGTGTGACTACTTTGACTAAAAAGCGGGTCAACATTTTGCCCCCAGAACATATCTTGCTGAACGAAGAAGACGTGTTCTGGATAATCCAAGAAATCCAAGGCCACGCCGGGCCTGCCAGCTGCAAGTATAATCCATACCTGAGAAGAAAAGAGAGCAAAAAGGTGTGTCAAATCCTGACAAAACTGATTACACTTTTGAGCATGAACCACGCTTGGGAGTTTGTTTGAGCATAAACCATACTTAAGAGACGTTCGAATCATCCTGCCAAAACCTGACGAGGGATCTAACCTTCCAGGTACAAGCCATACCAGGAAGTTCAAACTGAGCATAAGCCATACTCGAGTTTTATTGAGTTCCTTTGCCAGATCCTAACATGATCATTCGTCGTTCTGGAGTATAATCCATACTTAAGAATCCTAATGAGTACAATCATACCTATGTCGGGATAGAGCTATACTTGCCAAAACCTGACAAGACAGTCGGTCCCTAGGCATAATCCATGCCTAGGGGTCCGAGACAAGTATAAGCCATACTTTAGTTGAGGTTGAGAATCCTGCCACAACCCGACAAGACACTTAAATTGCCAAACATAATCCATGCTCGGAAAGTCCTTCCTTATTCAATTCAAAGTACAAAACCAAAGCAAATCCTAATTGGTTTGTCACCGAGTCCAGAGCACGTTTTGGAGCTAAATCCTAACCCCAAACGTGTGTACTCCGATTTAGCCAATCGGAAAACCTAAAGAAAGCAAAGAGACATATCTTAAATCCTAAGAAATGCTGAAAACGCAGAGTGATCCAATCCATATCAGTTGATGATGAGCCCATGGGAGCTCGTTCCAGGGTCATTCCCTCTCCGGGGAGCAGGTGGTGGCAGCGCGGGTGCAGGAGCTGTAGGTTGTTTCACATACTCGGGTAGCTCTCCATGTCTAACCCGTTCCTCAATCAAGTCTCGCAAGTGTCTACAATCATTTGTGTCATAACCGTCCATATCATGAAATATGCAGTATTTTCCAGAATCGCGTTCTCTTTGCGATGGCTCCCTCCTGGGAGGCTTTGGATAGGAGACGTCACCGTTTGTGTTTATGTAGATGTCAGTCAAGGTCGAATTGAGTTCGGTGTACTTTTCATATCTAGGCCCTCTCCGGGGCTGAGCGTTGCGGTCATTCTTGACGGCAGCTTTTCCTTTGCCTTTACCAGAATCAGACGGTTCTCCGTCTTTGAGAATGTTGACATCGAGGATTTTCTTTTCGGACATTGCGTCTTCTTCACGTAGAAATCTATCCGATTCAAGGTAGAACTCGCTGAGATTCCGTAGTGGGCCTCGGTACAAGGTTTTTTGAACTCCGAGTTGTCCAGAACACCGGATACTGCCGCCATCAATACCATAGATTGCTCAGGTCGATCAACTAATGCTGCTGCAACGTTGAACCTTTCCAAAAATGAGCACAGAGTTTCTCTGGGCCTCTGGTTGATTGTGGTGAGAGACATGACATTCTTAGGTCGAGCAATATGGACCCGAAACTATTCAATAAAGCGAGCAACCAACATGTTCCAGTTGTTGATCGATTCAGATTCCAGCAGCCGAATCCACATAACAACTATATCGGTCAAAAAGAGAGGGAAGAACTTTGCCATGACGTTTTCCGAAGCCGATTGAACTTCCATATGACGTTTGTAGCGCAACAGGTGCACGGTAGGATCCGTCCTACCGTTAGAGGCTGCCGTTATGGAAGTTTGAAATCGGGAGCATTGCGGAAATTCCTAATTTCCTGAGTGAATGGGTTGTGATTGACATCATCTATGTCATTCTGATAACTGCGACCTCTCGAGAGGCATTCAATGAGATTGGTGAGCCGGTCGCCTTCAAAGAGCTGTTGCAAGTTGATAAGTTCAGAGCTGGTTCCCCTAGCGTTGAGTCCAGTAGAGTGTGGAAGTGTACAGGGAGTTTGGAAGGCCATTCGGTTCGGTCCGGAGGTGCCCCCATGTTGCGGCTCGGAGAAGCGAGGGAGGACATGACGAGGTGCACGGTTCGGGTAGGATGTACCGATCCGATCAGATTCTCCTGTTCCGATCCGGGGTGCTTGATGCTGAAGCTGTGTGGTATTGCCGATCCGATCCAGTGCTGATGTAGGTCGAACCGGAACGAAGTCTTGATTTCCAGAGGGGAGGCTGCTACCCCCAAGCTCATGTAGGGTTGTTGTTCGGATCGGGTCCGAACCGACCCGGTGGGGAATGCCCCCCATTTCCATCTGCGTGGGATTCAGACTTTGGCCCTCGGTTCGGATCGGATCCGGACCGATCTGGTTTGCAACTGCTGTTGGGGCTGATTCTATTCCATATCCTATGAGTTGTACGCTATTGCTCAGCCTTCCTTCCATCCAAGTGAAGAATTGGTCAATCATCTCCTGTTGTTTGCGAAGGAGGTTACCTTTCCTTGCCATCTGAGCTCTCAATTCGGTGAGAACGCCATCCGTCTCTTCTCGCATCAAGTATGCTGACGGGTTTTCATGTGAGGAAGCTTCATGGCTTGCCTCGTTTCTCGTGCCTTCGCCTTAAATACGGGAAACCTTTCGCTTAGCCATCGATCCAATAGCCAAATAATCCAAGCAGAAATTGAAGTTGTCGTGTGCCCCCTTCCTGGCGTGCCAAAATTTAGACCGAAATCTGGGCCTAACACCCAAATCCAATGCGAAAACCTCACAATCACAGATCAATGCAGAAAAGCAGTAAAAATAAAAGGAGACACACGAGATTTTTATAGTGTTTCGGCTCAATCCAAGCCTACGTCCACTTTATAGTTTCTTAAATCCTAAGATGCTTTTACAATACTGTTTATTTTCTATTTATACACAATAGCCTTGTGTTTACAATGAAGAAGAGGAGATTAGAGAATGAATTTATACACGGATTCCTCGTGTTAAGGTGACGAGCAATGTCCTTGCTTGGTTGTAAAGGAGGCCCAGTGTTGGAGTAGCAAAAAAGTACCTTGAAATCACCATATGATGGTGTAGAGAAGCCCTAAGGAGATCTGGATGAATGACAAGTGTCCCCAATCCAACGCCTTGATAGAATGTGGTTACTAAGTGGCAAAAAGGGAAAAAGCCTCTCCAATTCGTGTAAGGCCACGAGGAAGGTGATCCACGAAAATATGAGGAAATGGTGCCATAAGAATAGGTCAATTCTGAAGTGCAGTAGCAGGTCAAAGGGGGTCGGTTCGGTACTCCATCCGATCCGAACCGGAGTGTCCAATGCCAAGCGTGCTATTGTGAGGATTTGGTGTGAAGCGGGTCGGGTCTGCCTTATTCCGATCCGAACCGGGGTCTCCGATCCGAGCCGACATCTAAGTGTTGAAGGGAAGATGCTGAATTGGTGAAGGCGGGATGCCTCAATCCAATCCGAACCGACTTATCCGATCCGATCCAATCCGATCCGTATAGTCGATCCGAATGGGTTATGCCAATTACAGATTCCAAGTTTCCGGTTCTGCACGCGTTCACAGAAACGGGCGTAACTTTCGAACCGTAAGTCCGTTTTAGCCAAACGAAAGCTAAAACTGAAGCTAATTCAGACGGCTACAAGAGTCGCCAAGCTCAGCTCCGTAATGGCCATTTTCAGGCCCAAAAAAGGTCATTTGATAGGAGTTTCGGGCCCTTCCTTGTTTGTGATGCGACTTCAACCAAATCGCTTCCTGTCTTCTGACGATGCTTCCAATTCTCTAGTGTGTTGTTGATCAGAGATTCCATGTGTGACTGCTTTGACTAAAAAGCGGGTCAACATTTTGCCCCCAAGAACATATCTTGCTGAATGAAGAAGATGTGTTCTGGATAATCCAAGAAATCCAAGGCCACGCCGGGCCTGCCAGCTGCAAGTATAATCCATACCTGAGAAGAAAAGAGAGCAAAAAGGTGTGTCAAATCCTGACAAAACTGATTACACTTTCGAGCATGAACCACACTTGGGCATTTGTTTGAGCATAAACCATACTTAAGAGACGTTCGAATCATCCTGCCAAAACCTGACGAGGGATCTAACCTTCCAGGTACAAGCCATACCAGGAAGTTCAAACTGAGCATAAGCCATACTCGAGTTTTACTGAGTTCCTTTGCCAGATCCTAACACGATCATTCGTCGTTCCGGAGTATAATCCATACTTAAGAATCCTAATGAGTACAATCCATACCCATGTCAGGATAGAGCTATACTTGCCAAAACCTAACAAGACAGTCTGTCCCTAGGCATAATTCATGCCTAGGGGTCCGAGATAAGTATAAGCCATACTTTAGTTGAGATTGAGAATCCTGCCACAACCTGACAAGACACTTAAATTGCCAAACATAATCCATGCTCGGAAAGTCCTTCCTTATTCAATTCAAAGTACAAAACCAAAGCAAATCCTAATTGGTTTGTCACCGAGTCCAGAGCACGTTTTGGAGCTAAATCCTAACCCCGAACGTGTGTACTCCAATTTAGCCAATCGGAAAACCTAAAGAAAGCAAAGAGACATATCTTAAATCCTAAGAAATGATGAAAACGTAGAGTGATCCAATCCAGATCAGTAGATGATGAGTCCATGGGAGCTCGTTCCAGGGTCATTCCCGCTCCGGGGAGGAGGTGGTGGCAGCGCGGGTGCAGGCGCTGTAGGTTGTTGCACATACTCGGGTAGCTCTCCATGTCTAACCCGTTCCTCAATTAAGTCTCGCTAGTGTCTACAATCATTTGTGTCATAACCGTCCATATCATGAAATATGCAGTATTTTCCAGAATCGCGTTCTCTTTGCGATGGCTCCCTCCTGGGATGCTTTGGATAGGAGACGTCACCGTTTGTGTTTATGTAGATGTCAGTCAAGGTCGAATTGAGTTCGGTGTACTTTTCATATCTAGGCCCTCTCCGGGGCTGAGCGTTGCGGTCATTCTTGACGGCAGCTTTTCCTTTGCGTTTACCAGAATCAGAAGATTCTCCGTCTTTGAGCATGCTGACATCGAGGATTTTCTTTTCGGACATTGCGTCTTCTTCACGTAGAAATCTATCTGATTCAAGGTAGAACTCGCTGAGATTCCGTGGTGGGCCTCGGTACAAGGATTTTTTGAACTCCGAGTTGTCCAGAACACCGGATACTGCCGCCATCAATACCATAGATGGCTCAGGTCGATCAACTGATGTTGCTACAACGTTGAAACTTTCCAAAAATGAGCACAGAGTTTCTCTAGGCCTCTGCTTGATTGTGGTGAGAGACATGACATTCTTAGGTCGAGCAATGTGGACCCGAAACTGTTCAATAAAGCGAGCAACCAACATGTTCCAGCTGTTGATCGATTCAGATTCCAGCTGCCGAATCCACAAAGCAATTATATCGGTCAAAAAGAGAGGGAAGAACAATGCCATGACGTTTTCCGAAGCCGATTGAACTTCCATATGACGTTTGTAGCGCATCAGGTGCACGGTAGGATCCGTCCTACCGTTGGAGGGCTCCAGATGTGGAAGTTTGAAATCGGGAGCATTGCGGAAATTCCTAATTTCCTGAGTGAATGGGTTGTGATTGACATCATCCATGTCATTCTGATAAGTGCGACCTCTCGAGAGGCGTTCAATGAGACTGGCGAGCCTATTTCCTTCAAAGAGCTGTTGCAAGTTGATAAGTTCAGAGCTGGTGCACCCAGCGTTGAGTCCAGTAGAGTGTGGAAGTGTACGGGGAGCTTGGAAGGCCATTCGGTTCGGTTCCGAGGTGCCCCCATGTTGCGGCTTGAAGAAGCGAGGGAGGGCATGACGAGGTGCACAGTTCGGGTAGGATGTACTGATCTGATCAGGTTCTCCTGTTCCGATCCGGGGAGCTTGATGCTGAAGCTGTGTGGCATTGCCGATCCGATCCGGTGCTGATGTAGGTCGAACCGGAGCGAAGTCTTGATTTCCAGATGGGAGGCTGCTGCCCCCAAGCTCATGTAGGGTTGTTGTTCGGATCGGGTCCGAACCGACCCGGTTTGGAATGCCCCCCATTTCCATCTGCGTGGGATTCAGACTTTGGCCCTCGGTTCAGATCCGATCCGAACCGATCTGGTTTGCAAATGCTGCTAGGGTTGATTCTATTCCATATCCTATGAGTTGTACGCTATTGCTCGGCCTTCCTTCCATCCAAGTGAAGAATTGGTCAATCATCTCCTGTTGTTTGCGAAGGAGGTCACCTTGCCTTGCCATTTGAGCTCTCAATTCGGTGAGAACGCCATCCATCTCTTCTCGCGTCAAGTATGCTGACGGGTTTTCATGTGAGGAAGCTTCATGGCTTCCCTTGTTTCTCGTGCGTTCGCCTTCAATACGGGAAACTTTTCGCTTAGCCATCGATCCAATAGCCAAATAATTCAAGCAGAAATTGAAGTTGTCATGTGCCCCCTTCCTGGCGCGCCAAAATGTTAGACCGAAATCTGGGCCTAACACCCAAATCCAATGCGAAAACCTCACAATCACAGATCAATGCAGAAAAGCAGTAAAAATAAAAGGAGACACACGAGATTTTTATAGTGGTTCGGCTCAATCCAAGCCTACGTCCACTTTATAGTTTCTTAAATCCTAAGATGCTATTACAATATTGTTTATTTGCAGTTTATACAAAATAGCCTTGTGTTTACAATGAAGAAGAGGAGATTAGAGAATGAATTTATACACGAATTCCTCGTGTTAAGGTGATGAGCAATGTCCTTGCTTGGTTGTAAAGGAGGCCCAGTGTTGGAGTAGACAAAAAGTCCCTTGAAATCGCCATATGATGGTGTATTTATAGGTGTAGAGAAGCCCTAAGGAGATCCGGATGAATGACAAGTGTCCCTAATCCAACGCCTTGATAGAATGTGGTGACTAAGTGGCAAAAAGGGAGAAAGCCTCTCCAATTCGTGTAAGGCCAAGTGGAAGGTGATCCATGAAAATAGGAGGAAATGGTGCCACAAGAATAGGTCAATTCTGAAGTGCAGTAGCAGGTCAAAGGGGGTCGGTTCGATACTCCATCCGATCCGAACCGGAGTTTCCAAAGCCAAGCGTGCTCTTGTGAGGATTTGGTGTGAAGCGGGTCGGGTCTGCCTTATCCCGATCCGAACCGGGGTCTCCGATCCGAGCCGACGTCTAAGTGTTGAAGGGAAGATGCTGAATTGGTGAAGGCGGGATGCCTCAATCCAATCCGAACCGACTTATCTGATCCGATCCGATCCGTATAGCCGATCCGAATGGGTTATGCCAATTACAGATTCCAAGTTTCCGGTTCTGCAAGCGTTCACGGAAACGGGCGTAACTTTCGAACCGTAAGTCTGTTTTAGCCAAACGAAAGCTCAAACAGAAGCTAATTCCGACGGCTACAAGAATTACAGAGCTTAGCTCCGTAAATGCTATTTTCAGGCCCAAAAAAGGTCATCTGATAGGAGTTTTGGGCCTTTCCTTGTTTGTGATGCGACTTCAACCAAATCGCTTCCTGTCTTCTGACGATGCTTCCAATACTCTAGTGTGTTGTTGATCAGAGATTCCATGTGTGACTGCTTTGACTAAAAAGCGGGTCAACATTTTTCCCTCCAAAACATATCTTGCTGAACGAAGAAGATGTATTCTGGATAATCCAAGAAATCCAAGGCCACGCTGGGCCTGCCAGCTGCAAGTATAATCCATACCTGAGAAGAAAAGAGAGCAAAAAGGTGTGTCAAATCCTGACAAAACTAATTACACTTTCGAGCATGAACCACGCTTGGGTGTTTGTTTGAGCATAAACCATACTTAAGAGACGTTCGAATCATCCTGCCAAAACCTGACGAGGGATATAACCTTCCAGGTACAAGCCATACCAAGAAGTTCAAACCGAGCATAAGCCATACTCGAGTTTTATTGAGTTCCTTTGCCAGATCCTAACAAGATCATTCGTCATTCCGGAGTACAATCCATACTTAAGAATCCTAATGAGTACAATCCATACTCATGTCGGGATAGAGCTATACTTGCCAAAACCTGACAAGACAGTCTGTCCCTAGGCATAATCCATGCCTAGGGGTCCGAGATAAGTATAAGCCATACTTTAGTTGATATTGAGAATCCTGCCACAACCTGACAAGACACTTAAATTGCCAAACATAATCCATGCTCGGAAAGTTCTTCCTTATTCAATTCAAAGTACAAAACCAAAGCAAATCCTAATTGGTTTGTCACCGAGTCCAGAGCACGTTTTGGAGCTAAATCCTAACCCCGAACGTGTGTACTCTGATTTAGCCAATCGGAAAACCTAAAGAAAGCAAAGAGACATATCTTAAATCCTAAGAAATGCTGAAAACGCAGAGTGATCCAATCCAGATCAGTTGATGATGAGCCCATGGGAGCTCGTTCCAGGGTCATTCCCTCTCCGGGGAGCAGGTGGTTGCAGCGCGGGTGCAGGCGCTGTAGGTTGTTTCACATATTCGGGTAGCTCTCCATGTCTAACCCGTTCCTCAATCAAGTCTCGCAAGTGTCTATAGTCATTTGTGTCATGACCGTCCATATCATGAAATATGCATTATTTTCCAGAATCGCGTTCTCTTTGCGATGGCTCCCTTCTGGGAGGCTTTGGATAGGAGACGTAACCGTTTGTGTTTATGTAGATGTCAGTCAAGGTCGAATTGAGATCGGTGTACTTTTCATATCTAGGCCCTCTCCGGGGCTGAGCGTTGCGGTCATTCTTGACGGCAGCTTTTCCTTTGCCTTTACCAGAATTAGACGGTTCTCCGTCTTTAAGCATGTTGACATAGAGGATTTTCTTTTCGGACATTGCGTCTTCTTCATGTAGAAATCTATCCGATTCAAGGTAGAACTCGTTGAGATTCCGTGGTGGGCCTCGGTACAAGGATTTTTGAACTCCGAGTTGTCCAGAACACCGGATACTGCCGCCATCAATACCATAGATGGCTCAGGTCGATCAACTGATGCTGCTGCAACGTTGAACCTTTCCAAAAATGAGCACAGAGTTTCTCTGGGCCTCTGCTTGATTGTGGTGAGAGACATGACATTCTTAGATCGAGCAATGTGGACCCGAAACTATTCAATAAAGCGAGCAACCAACATGTTCCAGCTGTTGATCGATTCAGATTCCAGCTACCGAATCCACATAGCAATTATATCGGTCAAAAAGAGAGGGAAGAACTTTGCCATGGCGTTTTCCGAAGCCGATTGAACTTCCATATGAAGTTTGTAGTGCATCAGGTGCACGGTAGGATCCGTCCTACCGTTGTAGGGCTCCAGTCGTGGAAGTTTGAAACCGGGAGGATGGCGGAAATTCCTAATTTCCAAAGTGAATGGGTTGTGATTGACATCATCCATGTCATTCTGATGAGTGCGACCTCTCAAGAGGCGTTCAATGAGACTGGCGAGCCGGTCGCCTTCAAAGAGCTATTGCAAGTTAACAAGTTCAGAGCTGGTGCCCCCAACGTTGAGTCCAGTAGAGTGTGGAAGTGTACGGGGAGCTTGGAAGGCCATTCGGTTCGGTTCGGAGGTGCCCCCATGTTGCGGCTCGGAGAAGCGAGGGAGGGCATGATGAGGTGCATGGTTCGGATAGGATGTACCGATCCGATCAGGTTCTCCTGTTCCGATCCGGGTGCTAGATGCTGAAGTTGTATGGCATTGCCGATCCGATCCGGTACCGATGTAGGTCAAACCGGAGCGAAGTCTTGATTTCCAGAGGGGAGGCTGCTGCCCCCAAGCTCATGTAGGGTTGTTGTTCGGATCGGGTCCGAACCGACCCGGTGGGGAATGCCCCCCATTTCCATCTGCGTGGGATTCAGACTTTGGCCCTCGGTTCGGATCGGATCCGAACCGATCTGGTTTGCAACTGCTACTAGGGTTGATTCTATTCCATTTCCTATGAGTTGTACGCTATTGCTCGGCCTTCCTTCCATCCAAGTGAATAATTGGTCAATCATCTCCTGTTGTTTGCGAAGGAGGTCATCTTGCCTTGCCATCCGAGCTCTCAATTCGGTGAGAACGCCATCCATCTATTCTCACGTCAAGTATGCTGACGGGTTTTCATGTGAGGAAGCTTCATTGCTTGCCTCGTTTCTCGTGCCTTCGCCTTCAACACGGGAAACCTTTCTCTTAGCCATCGATCCAATACCCAAATAATCCAAGCAGAAATTGAAGTTGTCGTGTGCCCCCTCCTGGCGCACCAAAATGTTAGACCGAAATCTGGGCCTAACACCCTAAGCCAATGCGAAAACCTCACAATCACAGATCAATGTAGAAAAGCAGTAAAAATAAAAGGAGACACACGAGATTTTTATAGTGGTTCGGCTCAATCCAAGCCTACGTCCACTTTATAGTTTCTTAAATCCTAAGATGCTATTACAATACTGTTTATTTGCAATTTATACACAATAGCCTTGTGTTTACAATGAAGAAGAGGGGATTATAGAATGAATTTATACACGAATTCCTCGTGTTAAGGTGATGAGCAATGTCCTTGCTTGGTTGTAAAGGAGGCCCAGTGTAGGAGTAGCCAAAAAGTCCCTTGAAATCGCCATATGATGGTGTATTTATAGGTGTAGAGAAGCCCTAAGGAGATCCGGATGAATGACAAGTGTCCCCAATCCAACGCCTTGATAGAATGTGGTGACTAAGTGGCAAAAAGGGAGAAAGCCTCTCCAATTCGTGTAAGGCCACGTGGAAGGTGATCCATGAAAATAGGAGGAAATGGTGCCACAAGAATAGGTCAATTCTGAAGTGCAGTTGCAGGTCAAAGGGGGTCGGTTCGGTACTCCATCCGATCCGAACCAGAGTGTCCAAAGCCAAGCGTGCTCTTGTGAGGATTTGGTGTGAAGCGGTTCGGGTCTGCCTTATCCCGATCCGAACCGGGGTATCCGATCCGAGCCGACATCTAAGTGTTGAAGGGAAGATGCTGAATTGGTGAAGGCGGGATGCCTCATTCCGATCTGAACCGACTTATCCGATCCGATCCGATCCGTATAGCCGATCCGAATGGGTTATGCCAATTACAGATTCCAAGTTTCCGGTTCTGCACGCGTTCACGGAAACGGGCGTAACTTTCGAACCGTAAGTCCGTTTTAGCCAAACGAAAGCTCAAAATGAAGCTAATTCAGAGGGCTACAAGTGTTATCGGGCTTAGCTCCGCAATTACTGTTTTCAGGCCCAAAAAAGGTCATCTGATAGGAGTTTCTGGGCTTTCCTTGTTTGTGATGCGACTTCAACCAAATCGCTTCCTGTCTTCTGACGATGCTTCCAATACTCTAGTGGGTTGTTGATTAGAGATTCCATGTGTGACTGCTTTGACTAAAAAGCGGGTCAACATTTTGCCCCCCAGAATATATCTTGCTGAATGAAGAAGATGTGTTCTGGATAATCCAAGAAATCCAAGGCCACGCCGGGCCTGACAGCTGCAAGTATAATCCATACCTGAGAATAAAAGAGAGCAAAAAGGTGTGTCAAATCCTGACAAAACTGATTACACTTTTGAGCATGAACAATGCTTGGGTGTTTGTTTGAGCATAAACCATACTTAAGAGACGTTCGAATCATCCTGCCAAAACTTGACGAGGGACCTAACCTTCCAGGTACAAGCCATACCAGGAAGTTCAAACTGAGCATAAGCCATACTCGAGTTTTATTGAGTTCCTTTGCCAGATCCTAACAAGATCATTTGTCGTTCCGGAGTATAATCCATACTTAAGAATCCTAATGAGTACAATCCATACTCATGTCGGGATAGAGCTATACTTGCCAAAACCTGACTAGACAGTCTGTCCCTAGGCATAATCCATGCCTAGGGGTCCGAGATAAGTATAAGCCATACTTTAGTTGAGATTGAGAATCCTGCCACAACTTGACAAGATACTTAAATTGCCAAACATAATCCATGCTCGGAAAGTCCTTCCTTATTCAATTCAAAGTACAAAACCAAAGGCAATCCTAATTGGTTTTTCACCGAGTCCAGAGCACGTTTTGGAGCTAACTCCTAACCCCGAACGTATGTTCTACGATTTAGCCAATCGGAAAACCTAAAGAAAGCAAAGAGACATATCTTAAATCCTAAGAAATGCTGAAAACGCAGAGTTATCCAATCCAGATCAGTTGACGATGAGCCCATGGGAGCTCGTTCCAGGGTCATTCCCTCTCCGGGGAGCAGGTGGTGGCAGCGCTGATGCAGGCGCTGTAGGTTATTTCACATACTCGGGTAGCTCTCCATGTCTAACCCGTTCCTCAATCAAGTCTCGCAAGTGTCTACAGTCATTTGTGTCATGACCGTCCATATCATGAAATATGCAGTGTTTTCCAGAATCGCGTTCTCTTTTCGATGGCTCCCTCCTGGGAGGCTTTGGATAGGAGACTTCACCGTTTGTGTTTATGTAGATGTCAGTCAAGGTCGAATTGAGTTCGGTGTACTTTTCATATCTAGGCCCTCTACGGGGCTGAGCGTTGCGGTCATTCTTGACGGCAGTTTTTCCTTTGCCATTACCAGAATCAGACGGTTCTCCATCTTTGAGCATGTTGACATCGAGGATTTTCTTTTCGGACATTGCGTCTTCTTCACGCAGAAATCTATCCGATTCAAGGTAGAACTCGCTGAGATTCCGTGGTGGGCCTCGGTACAAGGATTTTTTGAACTCCGAGTTTTCCAGAACACCGGATACTGCCGCCATCAATACCATAGATGGCTCAGGTCGATCAACTGATGCTGCTGCAACGTTGAACCTTTCCAAAAATTAGCATAGAGTTTCTCTGGGCCTCTGCTTGATTGTGGTGAGAGACATGACATTCTTAGGTCGAGCAATGTGGACCCGAAACTATTCAATAAGCGAGCGACCAACATGTTCCAGCTGTTGATCGATTCGGATTTCAGCTGCCGAATCCACATAGCAACTATATCGGTCAAAAAGAGTGGAAGCACTTTGCCATGATGTTTTCCGAAGCCGATTGAACTACTATATGACGTTTGTAGCGCATCAGGTGCACAGTAGGATCCGTCCTGCCGTTGTAGGGCTCCAGTTGTGGAAGTTTGAAATCGGGAGGATTGCGTAAATTCCTAATTTTCTGAGTGAATGGGTTGTGATTGACATCATCCATGTCATTCTGATAAGTGCGACCTCTTGAGAGGCGTTCAATGAGACTGGCGAGCCGGTCTCCTTCAAAGAGCTGTTGCAAGTTGACAAGTTCAGAGCTGGTGCCCCCAGCGTTGAGTCCTGTAGAGTGTGGAAGTGTACGGGGAGCTTGGAAGGCCATTCGGTTCAGTTCGGAGGTGCCCCCATGTTGCGGCTCGGAGAAGCAAGGGAGGGCATGACGAGGTGAACGGTTTGGGTAGGATGTACCGATCCGATCAGGTTCTCCTGTTCCGATCCGGGGTGCTTGATGCTGAAGCTATGTGGCATTGCCGATCCGATCCGGTGCTGATGTAGGTCGAACCAGAGCGAAGTTTTGATTTCCAGAGGGGAGGCTGCTGCCCCCAAGCTCATGTAGGGTTGTTGTTCGGATCGGGTCCAACCGACCCGGTGGGGAATGCCCCCCATTTCCATCTGCGTGGGATTCAGACTTTGGCCCTCGGTTCGGATCTGATCCGAACCGATCTGGTTTGCAACTACTGCTGGGGCTGATTCTATACCATTTCCTATGAGTTGTACGCTATTGCTTGACCTTCCTTCCATCCAAGTGAAGAATTGGACAATCATCTCCTGTTGTTTGCGAAGGAGGTCATCTTGCCTTGCCATCTGAGCTCTCAATTCGGTGAGAACGCCATCCATCTCTTCTCGCATCAAGTATGCTGATGGGTTTTCATGTGAGGAAACTTCATGGCTTGCCTCATTTCTCATGCCTTCGCCTTCAACACGGGAAACCTTTCGCTTAGCCATCGATCCAATAACCAAGTAATCCAAGCAGAAATTGAAGTTGTCGTGTGCCCCCTCCTGGCGCACCAAAATGTTAGACAGAAATCTGGGCCTAACACCCAAATCCAATGCGAAAACCTCACAATCACAGATCAATGCAGAAAAGCAGTAAAAATAAAAGGAGACACACGAGATTTTTATAGTGGTTCGGCTCAATTCAAGCCTACGTACACTTTATAGTTTCTTGAATCCTAAGATGCTATTACAATACTGTTTATTTGCAGTTTATACACAATAGCCTTGTGTTTACAATGAAGAAGAGGAGATTAGAGAATGAATTTATACACGGATTCCTCGTGTTAAGGTGATGAGCAATGTCCTTACTTGGTTGTAAAGGAGGCCCAGTGTTGGAGTAGCCAAAAAGTCCCTTGAAATCGCCATATGATGGTGTATTTATAGGTGCAGAGAAGCCCTAAGGAGATCCGGATGAATGACAAGTGTCCCCAATCCAACGCCTTGATAGAACGTGGTGACTAAGTGGCAAAAAGGGAGAAAGCCTCTCCAATTCGTGCATGGCCACGTGGAAGGTGATCCATGAAAATAGGAGGAAATGGTGCCACAAGAATAGGTCAATTCTGAAGTGCAGTAGCAGGTCAAAGGGGGTCGGTTCGGTACTCCATCCAATCCGAACCGGAGTGTCCAAAGCCAAGCGTGCTCTTGTGAGGATTTGGTGTGAAGCGGGTCGGGTCTGCCTTATCCCGATCTGAACCGGGGTCTCCGATCCGAGCCGACATCTAAGTGTTGAAGGGAAGATGTTGAATTGGTGAAGGCGGGATGCCTCAATCAGATCTGAACCGACATATCCGATCCGATCCCTATAGCCGATCCGAATGGGTTATGCCAATTTCAGATTCCAAGTTTCCGGTTCTGCACGCGTTCACGGAAACGGGCGTAACTTTCGAACTGTAAGTCCGTTTTAGCCAAACGAAATCTCAAACTGAAGCTAATTCATAGGGCTACATGAGTCCAAAGCTCAGCTCCATAATTGCTGTTTTCAGGCCCAAAAAAGGTCAATTGATAGGAGTTTCGGGCCTTTCCTTGTTTGTGACACGACTTTAACCAAATCGCTTCCTGTCTTCTGGCGATGCTTCCAATACTCTAGTGTGTTGTTGATCAGAGATTCCATGTGTGACTGCTTTGACTAAAAAGCGGGTCAACAGAGTGCAATGACCATTCATCGAAATACAAC
Organism: Allium sativum; assembly: GCA_030737875.1. Classification (NCBI taxonomy): domain Eukaryota; kingdom Viridiplantae; phylum Streptophyta; class Magnoliopsida; order Asparagales; family Amaryllidaceae; genus Allium; species Allium sativum. The sequence goes on along the minus strand of CM060919.1, from coordinate 879,166,508 downwards.
ATCCATGTGATGATTCATCCATTTTTTATTCATACTTAAAATAAATTTAAAATGCACACACATATATATTCAATTATGTAAGTGTCCTAGTTTGCCGATTGCTAAATAGTGGCTAATGTGTGTATATTCATCCATTGCATCCACTAGCAAACACTTGCATCCACGTGAATCCATTCAACCATAACATGTTCTATTAACATGTTTTGAACTATTTTCTATCATCCATGGGCTTCTACCTAAAACTTATAATTCAAACGATATAGATTCAGATTCAAAATCTAAGGAAAGGATTAAGTATGTACTATTAAAGAGAAATGAAAAAGAAGCGCAAATCCTACCCTCATGCTCCCAAATCGCGTCGTCGCTGCCCTCTCCCTACTGAATCTTAACAAGTTTGATATCCTTATTCCGCAAATTCTTCACCGTAGATCCTAGTATCTATGCCGGAACTCGCCTAACAAACGCCTCCCTCTCTATCTCAACCTCCTCTAGGGTATATGGCTCCACCACTACCACAGAATCATGTAAGCACTTTCGCAAGTGCGAAACATGAAATACATCATGAACTCTTGCCAATCTCTCCGATTGTCTAACCCTATAGGCCATTTGACATGTCCTCTCTACTATAGGGAATGGCCCTACAAACTTAGGTGCCAACTTCTCCACTTAGCCAAACTGAAAAACACTCCTCAAGGTGACATCTTAATGAAAACTATGTCCCCTACCTCAAACTCTAGGTCTGTCCTATGCTGATCTGCATATGACTTCTATTTGTCCTGAGTTGCTTTCATCCACCTCCGAATTAAATCTACCTTATCTAAGGTCTCCCTAACCATCTCAGACCCAAGTAGAAGTCTATTTGTGGAGTCCCACTAAGAAGTAGGTGATCAGCAGGGCCTCCCATATAATGCCTTGAAAGAAGCCATACCTGTACTTGTCTGGTAGCTGTTATTATACGCAAACTCTACTAAAGATGCTTCCTCCAAGTCCATCCGATGTCTAAGATACACAACCGTAATAAATCCTCAAGAATTCTATTAACCTACTCCATTTACCCATCTATCTAAAGGTGAAAGGTAGTGTTAAGTCATAGTTGTATCCCTAGTGCCTCCTGCAGGCTCCTCCAAAACTTGCAAGTAAGGACGGGGTCTCTATCACTAACAATACTAGAGGGAACTCCATGAAGTCAGATGATCTCCCTGAGATACACTAATGCCAACCAAGATGCCGTCTGCTTACTCTTACCGGAGAGAAAAGAACGCTCTTGGTCAACCTATCAACTATAACACAAATACTGGTGTTGCTCTTCCTTGACCTGGGCAACCCATCTATGAAGTCCATCGAGATGCTATCCCACTTCCACTGTGGCACATCCAGAGACTAAATCAATCCACCGGGCTTCCTTTGCTCATCCTTCACTCTATGATAAGTCATACATCTAGCCACATACTCTGCCACATCCTTCTTCATCCCTGACCAATGAAAGACCCTCCTCATGTACTTGTACATCTTATCACCTCCCAGATGGATGGTCATCCGAGAGTGACGAGCTCCCCCTAAAACCAATCTCAACAATTCATCAACTCGAGGATCACATAATCTCCCATCATGATGTAGCTACCCTCACTCATCCAAAAAATACCTAGCAAGGTGACAAGAGGTTTTTACCCTATTGAGGTGATCCATGGTATCTGTTAGCTGTTGATCCTTGCACTGACTCAAACTAATGCGCTCTAAGAGAGTAGGTCGCACCTCCAATGAGGCAAATAACCCTTATGCATAATCCGTAGATGGTCTAAAATCAAATGACGAGATAAACTTCGTCAATGAAATCAAAGTCTTCCTTTGCCTACTCAGTGCATCTTGCACAATATTTCCTTTTCCTACTCAGTGAACTTCCGGTAGTATCCCCCGAAACCTAGAAAGCTCCTCACCTCTATTGCATCCTTGGGAGATTTCCAATCCTGCAAACCTTAGCAGGATCCATCGTTATACCATCTCTAGAGACAACATGCCCCCAAGAACCTCAAATCCTTCAACCAAAAGTGGCACTTAGGGAACTTCGCCTTCAGGTGATGTGCATGGAGAGTACGGATGACCGCTCCTAAGTGTAAGGCTGCTCGTCCTCGCACCTCGAGAACACTAAGATATCTTCAAAAAATACAACCACGAACTTATTTAGGAACTCCCTAAATACCCAGATCATCAATTCAACAAAATACGTTGGTGCATTGGTTAGCCCAAAAGGCATAACCAGGCACTCAAACAATCCGTCAGGAGTCCTAAAGGGAGTCTTATCTATGCTATCATCCGCCACCTAAGATGATGAAAACCTATAGCCAAACACACTGCGAGAAACTAAAGCACCTATTAAGTGATCAAAAAAGTCATATATCCGAGGGAATGGGTGTCTATTCTTCTTTATGAGCTTGTTCAATTCTTTGTAACCCACACATAACCCAATAAATTCATACTTTCCTTAGTCGCGAGGATGACTGGTGCTTTCCACTCAGAAATACTCCTTCTAATAAATCCTTTCTCGGACAACTCACCCACCTACCTACTAAGCTCCCTCCTCTCCCTTGGAGCTATGTCGCGCACTAGCAATGCAATAGGCTTAGCATTCTCCACCAAATATATTTAGAAATCGATTTTGAGCCTAGAAGGTAGCCCTCTCACCTCCTCGAATACGTCCGGAAAGTCTCTAACTACGGGCACCAAACTGAGATTGTCTAAAGAAACATATAGGGAATCTAAGAAACTGAGTATGATTGACCCTCATGAGTCGCAAGAAATCTCGAGAGTCCTACCATGGCACGTAAAAAGCCTCACAACTCTCCTCTCGTAGTCAAGGATGGCGCCATACATAGCCAGCCAATCCATTCCTAGGATAGACCTGTAACCCATGAAACTCATTACATATGCATCATAATCAAAACTGACCCAAGAATAAAAATCCTCAAATCCTTACACATCAAAGATATGTGAGTTATACCTCCTATGAGGTTTGAGAAAACCATTGGATCCGAAAATATAGAAGTATCTAGGTGCAGACTATCAACAGCAAAATTGGATATGAAAGAATGAGAAGCACCGAAGTCGAACAAGGTCATAATAGGGAGGTCGAAAAGAGAAATCAAATTTTTTACAGTGACCTCCCTACCTCTTTCCCGATTTCTACCACAGGTTTGACCCGCCTCAAGCGCATGAACCTGTGCTTCATATGGGCTTGCTCCCCGTACCTCCCTTCGAGGGCACTGCCTGCTATAATGTCCCATCTATTCACAGTAAAAGCAAGCACCCTTCCTAGTTGTCTTCTTGTAATCTTTGATGAAGTGCCCCGTCTTGCCACACCCATGACACTTCACTTCCTTCTTGATTTGCACTTTATCTGGCTTGTCTTGTCTACCTTTTTCTTTCCATTTATCTTGGGCCATTACTTTTTCTTTTCGAAACCTGTTTTGTCCACCTTAGCCTTAGCTTCATGTGTACTCTCCTTCCCATCCTCGTGCATAAGGGCCATCTCCACCAAAGCCTCAAAAGTTGCACCCATAGGAATGTGCGTCAGTGCTAGTCCTCGAAGGGGTTGGATCGGGAACTTTGCAAACCTCAGTGCCTTCTTATGCGCATTATTAACCAGATCTAAGCCAAATCTCGCCAAATCGTAAAAGCTATTCACATACTCCTTAACTAACATATCACCATGTCTCAGACTCAAGAATCTTTTCAATTGCATGCCTTCTTCAGCTTCTGATAAAAGAATTCTTGAACTTATCCTTGAACTCATCTTATGTCCTCATGGCATGCTCTGCCTCGGTCACTTCCCACCAGTACGATGCCTCTCCTTTCAGTTGCTAGGAAACCAACCAATCCTCCTCCTATCGTCAAGCTCTGATAATCTAAATACACAATCGATCTCTCTAAGCCAATTATGAGCATCAACAAAACTCTCTGATCCAAGAAATGGCTTGCCACCTATAGCAGAAAAATCCTTAGAGAGCTTAGAAAAATTAGCTGCTGGATTCGGTGGGACTACTGCAGCTACAACGGAAGGTTGGGCACTTCCTTGTCCTTCGGTAGGTGTCGTAGCTTCAACATACCTACTGAACCATGCCAGGATAGGAGCACCCACTGTAAAGTTGGGATCCACATACATTTTGAAAAAGAAATGAGACAAGGATTCAAAAAAAGGAATCAAGGGAATATTGTAGTTGACTTGAGGGGATATTTTTCAAAAAAAAGTTTTATTTGGAAATACTTTACTTCTGAAACACTTTTCCAAAAACTTTTCTCTGATCTTATAGCCTATCCCTGATACCAAATGAAACACCTATATAAGGACACGCTAAGGTTTATGAAGCGTTCAGGTATAAACTAACAACACAGAGACTAAAATTCACAAGACAGAAATATAAAACACAGCAAAAATTTTAAAACAACATTTAATAAAGCAAGTCAAATCACAGTGGTTATTACATTTCCAAAGTACCAAATAATCATCAACATAAAACCAAATATACTGCCTCTAGGAAAACGTATCAGAGTATATAAGTAAAACCATCCCTCTCAATGTAAACACAACAATCAAAAAATGTGAAATGAACCAATACATGAATCTAAAATGAGTCTGAATCCAAGTTGAACTAAACAATTAAGAATCACTGGTGAGATCCTCCACCCTACGACCTTTGGGGGGAGGAAGGGAAAAGGAGAAAACAAACTAGGTCATACATACATTTGGTGAGTTCTAGTAATTTCTAGCATGCGCATAAATTAAGGAAGCATTAGATAGATAAATAGTTCTAAGGACATAAGACATAAAGGTATAAAGGCAGTAAATAAAGTTAAGCACGCAAAAGGATTAGCTTCCCATTTATATCTAAGATTTCCACACCAGCTTACCAAAGATATAATAGTTAGGCTTCATTCAATTTCTACCCGTCGATCGGATCCTATAACCATAATGTGATAACCTATGCCAACTATGGAACTCATGGTTATTAACCCGGAGACCATCAACTAAAAGGACATAACCGTTAATCACAGGCATTCCAGCAGCTTATTTTCCCCAACTGGCACAATGCACGCTCATCGTCCTGTCGGAACATGCCCGTATCCACTGCGTTTGGACTTCTTACTATCTAGTGCAGTAAAGCGTACTCTCTCCTCTACCTAATATCGGACCTCCATAAATGATAATAGGGATACTACCTGATACGGGTCCCCAACAAGATATGCGGTTGAAATAAGTTACCCGTAGACTTGGTTCCCATTTATTTTTTCTATTAGGCCAATTGTTTTCCCTAGTCAGCCCTACGCTGCTAGAATGGATCTATACTACGAGCCACTTATTTTTCCTGATCAGCCTCGAGCTGTCGGAACCCACTGCAATCTTATAATTTTATTAAGGCTTTATATTCCCCAATCAGGTCCACGCTGCCAGAACAGACCTAAACTATGAGCCATTTATTTTCCCCGATTAGCCTAACGCTGCCGGAATAGACTCCACTACCTTAGCATATTAGTTTCATCTTTAATTTAACTTAACATGATTCAAGTTTAGAAATAAGCCCAATATAACCTCATGTTATATTTCTAAGTAGTATTAAACATTCCTAGTTAATGTTTATCCTTTTTTACAACCCAAACCCACGTTACTTAACATCCAACTAAGTTAATTTATTCCAGTTTATGTGTTTGCATGTTTTCCAATTACATATTAAGCATTATCCCCAAATTACAATCCAACACTGATTATAATATTTAATTAGTTCTAACGTGCCTAACAATCCCTTTTTATCCAATTTAAATATTACTGTAATTTTAATGCAATATAATGATAAAGGCCTAGGCTCTCTTTAGGCTTAGGCTCAGCGCTAAAATAAAAAGGGAAATGGTCTAGGCTACTCACAAAGCCCAGACTAAAAATAAACCAAACAAATAAAATAGGGTATAAACCGGACTGTAAAAAAACCACAATAGGTAAGGGGATAGGAGAATTAATAAGAAATAGTAAATAACTTAAAGGAAATAGGCATGGATAGTAAATAAGTTACAGTAACTTTACAGAAGAAGTAAACACATAATACTGTAAATAACTGTAAACTTTAAACTTGCAAATTAAAAATATTTAACTATCTAAATTTTCCTACACAATTTACTAATCTAGAAATCAAATAAAAACTCACAGATCTGATGAAAAGAGCTTCCCTATGGCTTTTCTTATTCCAGTTGAACCTACGCCTCCAGAAGTATTTATAAAAATAAATATTAAAATTATAGAACTTTTTTATCCCCCTAAAAATTTAATTATTTGGCCAAATTCCTAATTTTGAGGATAAACCCAAGGAAGAAGACTATTGAAAGAATTGATGTAAAGAGATGAGAGAGGCTCTACTAGTTTATTCATAGAGTTACTGGGCATTCTCATCCGTCCAAATTTATGATTAAATCTTGGCTAACCACATCACTAGATCAATCAGAAAGTGTCACATCAGCCTCAGGGTCAAATTTAACCACTAAAACAAAGCCGCATAGCATAACTAACATGTGTAAATTATAGCGCTCACCGAATAATGTGTGTGCACAAATGTAAACACTTACAAGCGTGTAGGGTTGACCCACGCGCATATTAGGTTGACACAGGGTCGACACTAGGTCAATCTAAGTGGGAATAGGTCATCCCACTTGACCCTTTCATTGTATTTATTTTTACGATATAAATCCTGATTTTTTAACTTACCTTCTTTAATTCATGACTTATTCATTTTAACTCTGTTTTCAGCAAACCAAGTGTTTATTTTCACCATAAGATTACAACAGACCCAATGGTGCTAGTCCCATTATCCAATTCTAAAGTTTATTCTAATTTATATTTAGTTTATTACCCTTTCTATTTCTTATTATTTATTGGAATTCGGGTTTTATAGTTTTCATAGAGCATTGTCTTGTGCTCCTCTCAATGCGTTTTTATGTTGGCATTTTTATATATAGCATTTATTCCTTGTTTATTTCAATATTTCTGTTTGTGTTGATGCTATTATGTAGGTTGTCTTGTGAGTTAAAAACCGGTTCCACGATTAGCGTGGTTTTGATTTGCCTGTTTGCGTTGATGCCATGACACTCATATTGTTGCACGATTTTGATCTTAATGATATAAGAATACTCTATTTTGATCCGAGTCTTTTTCTTTTCATTTGTTCTCGGATCAGCTTGAGTTTTTCTATTATTAGAGAACTCATTATGAAGATGAAGATGTATCATGACAAACGTATTTATTAGTATTATTCTGCTGCATTTATTGGTATGTTTTGTGATATTTTAACTTTGATAATCATTGTAAAGTACAATCAAATGTATGTTTTAACATCTTCATGACATTTGTTTATTTATTATATTTTGTCCTTCCGCTATGAGATTCTATGATTTTTTTCTTCCTTATTTTTTTTGTTTTAATCCCAATAACTATCTGTATTTTCGATTTGTTTGAGTCAATATGTATGGATTATTGTCAGCTTACACGGTCAAAAATCTAGGTCGCTACAGTACTTCAATGGTCGTTTGTGCAAGTTTCGTTGCCTTCTTCACCCTCAATTCAGAATCATCTAACTTTTCCTTTGGCTCTTCATTTGCTCTGGCCAACAAACCTTTTCATGTTGATAAGGCATTATAGCTAGTGTGCAAATAAATATTTTCCTGAGTCAGTGCCTTCAAATCATATTTAATATATCTGTTTCTCAGATTTGCCGCATCAAGCTCTCTATGAAATCAAGCTACAAAGTCTTCATATTTCTTTTTATAAGTCTTAGAAGCTTGCTCGATAGCCTTTAACCTAGCCTGATTCTCCTCAATTTCTTTATCCATGTGGGCCAAAGTGCTCTTATCACAGTCCTATTCCTGTTCATATTGGGAATATTGAGTTCCATGGACCTAATGATCTCAGAGAGCTTCTTTACATACTTGGATGTCTCATGATATTGTCTGCATACTTATTCGAGCTTTTTCTTGAGTCATTGATCGATATCTTGAGAAATGGGATAAAGAGAAGATAAGAAGTGCATTATTCCAACATAACATTGCAAGAACTGAGCCTCAAACTCTTTGTTACACTCTTGGATTGTTGGCTCTAACCCTATAAGTTTGTGACTTCAGTAACCTTAGACTTATATTTGCTTGATGCCACTATTGTTTTGTCTTTTCCTTTATCCTTAACCTTTGGAGCTCTCCTCGGATGGGGGTCACTCACGGAGTCCTTCAAGGGCATTGACCCTTGCCTCCTGGGTGCTCGCTTCCATGCCTATCTTTAAAACTTTTAAGACAGTCATGGTTTAGATAGGCCAGAAAAAAAAGCAAAAATGGTGTTTCCAGTCCCGATGGTGTCTATCCTTCTCCTCCTTATCATGATCCTCTCTATAGTCTGGATCATGATCAGAAGAGTACTTGGGAGGAATATCTCTCTTTGATAAGATATTGCTAAGTAGTTAAGATAATCACGTTGCCTCGATATTTCACCTACAAACTAGAATAAGCTCATGTCAGAACTAAATTTTCGTATAATGGATAAGTGTTATGGGGTGCAGTGCTCGTTTTCTGTGTGTCTTAGTGATCCCCACAACAAACACGATGCTCATGTCTTGCTTGACGGTGTAATCTACCCGACATTGGTAGAGATATTTTATCTCTCAGATGTGGGGAAGAATGTGCGAGGATCCATAATCTAAAAATCAAACGGTTCTGTCAGCAGTAGTAGATCGCTTAAACCCTTGAAAGGGTCATTGGTGCTAGCGAATCCGGTGTCATAGACCTAAGATATAGGTTAGGGAGTATGTTATGAAGATGACTTCTCAGCCACATCTATTTTACCAATAGGAGACGATCGCTCCTTGTCCTTCTATTTCTTAGGCATGACCTTTTGACTTGGCCAACGATGGCCAGTTCGGTGGTAACCTTGACATTGATTTCATCGTTCATCAGCAACAGTCCTCCCAACAGGAGGAGGGTATGACTAATTTGGCTCCTACATCTCTGCCCCTGACTAGACCACCACTTAGGCATGTGGTTTGGTTAGCGCTAAGAAAATTGAAGTTGTGCAACAATCCATCAGTAACACAACTTCGTACTCACTTTTGGGCCTTAGGAACCGCTCGTAGTATGGCTAACCTTGACTCAAACACTTCGCCTCTAGGCTTGGGTAGAGTTCCTGTCATATGAAATCATGAAATATTTGACAAGTTCAAATCCAGATCAAAAGCAAACATATTCTATAGACATTTACTTCTTTCAAGCCATCGCTTGGTGAATCCCTCCTGGCGTAGAACATGAAAACGTGTTAGGGAATACAGAATGTGGATTTTTACGGCAAGACTAACACTAGAAGGGAGTGAATAGTATTTTCAAGGAATTTAACAAAAAATAAAACTTATATGGTCTATAATATGAATGACACACAATAGAGATGATTAAAGACACATAATTAAACACAAACACAAAAATAAAATTTAAAAAAAGGAAAGAACACACCAGATTTTATACAGGTTCGGACTACTCCTACTCCAGTCCCACGCAACGCTAGATTGCACGAAGTTGTATTACTGTATCAATATCCAAGTACAATCGCTTTGATTTTTCGGCTACAAGGTTAACACAGCTCCAAACACACTTGATCAAGTACAATCCCCTTGATGTCATGGCTACAAGGTTAACACCGCTCCCTTTTCTTGATTTCAGGGCTACAAGGAACACACCCTTTCCCAAACACTTCCCAAATGATTACAACAACCCAATAACTCTTCAATAACACTTCAATTCAGAGAGTAATGATTGAGAAAAGAAAAGGTTTTATGTAATTACAGTAGAAATCGGCAAAGTATTAGTATAAAAATCAATAAAATAAAAATATTAATGGAGGGATGAAGAGGGGTGATGATGGAGAAGAATAATGGTTAAAAATTCGAATTCAGTTCCTATTTAAAAATTTTGAAAGGTTACAATGCTTTTGGAACGTTACAAATGGTGAAAAGACACTCCCCTTGAATTTTGAAATTGTGACAGTTATATGTTGACATATACTATTATGTATGTCGACATAACCTATGTATCAAATATTTTAAAACTATTTTTCAAGTGTTTAATTATATATATTATTTCGGAAATTCTTGAATAAAAACTTAGTGATATAAATGAGTATTATAAAGTATAAAATCATATGAAAACATAAGTATTTATTATATAATTATATTTATAAATTTATAAAGTTTAAAACTATATAATTATAAAATTATAAATGTATATAAAAACAAAACTATATAAACTTATATAAATTCAAATTTAAACTTATATTTGAAATCATAAGTAAAATAGAAAACAATTTGAAATTAGAACTTGAATTTAGTGAACCGGAATTTGAAAAGTTGATTTTGAAAAACAAAATTTGAATTTGAATATGAACCTGAGGTGCTATTCAAAGTCTTACATATAAACTAGACTCTATCACTATATTTCTCTTGAACTCTTGATTACTCATGAGTCTTGAATCTTCTCTGAATTTTGAATCTCTAAAACTGTACAGTCTTCAATATTAGTTCTTGTATATAAATCCTACATATATATATATATATGTATTAGACGTAAATGTTAGTATATATTTTATAATCAATGATAATTGAAATAAGGTTGTTGTCATCAAAACTCCATTCTCCAACAATCTCCCCTTTTTTATGATGACTACCTTGATTTATAAAATATTCATACCTGTTTATATCGGTTGACTCTGATCCTTCTAATACTCCCCCTATCTTCATGAATTCTACATACTATGTATAAATTCTCCTTATTTTATGATTTCTCCCCCTTTGTCATTATCAAAAAGAAATTATAAATATACTCCCCCTAAATCCTATATCAACATATTCTATGATTATATTAAAGTAAAAACTCCACTTAAAACCTATATTCATCTATATAGTATAATTTGTGATCTAAATACTTAATGTATATGACTCCCCTTAAATTCGTGCCTATATAACAAACTAATGAAATGCTTATGAAAGATAAAGCAAGCATAAACGATACACACCAAAGCATATTACATGAACGACTACACACGTATTACACCAATTAAACGAATAAACGAAATGAAACCTAAATTTTACTTGTTCTTTATAATAGGGGACTTATGGATTGGACAATTGGGGTAATAGAGACATAATTCCCCATTTTGTTCAATTATGTTTCCTTATCAACCGAAAGAAACTTGCCCAACACAAATGACTTGATCATTCTCCTCCATGCCTTCTTGTTGGGCCTCTTCTGGTCCCTCTTCTTCCATCATCTCTTCCTCCTCTTATTCTTCTTCCATCATTGGATTATCATCTTCGATAAAGATTGGATTTTCTTGATTATCCATTACAAACTTATGTAGATTCTGCATCATCTTTCCTTGTTTAATTTGCTCTTGATTCATCCGTATTTAAAGTACTTGAATCTCAACCAGCATTTGGAGAGCATACTCCATTTTCTCTTCCAATTTGATTACACGAGAGAGGGTAGAACGTTGACGTGGACGTTTTGTTGACTATCTTCATTATTTGTTTCATTATTCTCATTTTCACATTCATCTTCGTTGTGTTGTGTTACATTTTTATAGTTTTCATCAAAGGATACATTTAATGTTTTTTCTATGGTATTGGTTGTAGTATTAAAAACTCTATATGCTTTACTTCTATCTGAATAATTGGATTTCGAATCAAATTTGTCTAGATTTTCTTTAGTATTAAGAATAAAACATTTACTTCAAAATATTTTAAAGTGTGATACTTTTGGTTTCTTATTATACAAAAGTTCATATGGTGTTTTATGAGTTAAGGGTCTGATTGAAATTCAATTTAAAATATAACAAGCTGTTGCAACTGCCTCAGCCTAAAAATTCTTTGGTAAATTATTATCAGATAACATGGTTCTCGCAAACTCATGTATCGATCTATTTTTACATTCGACTACTCCGTTTTGTTCAGGGGTTGAAGAAAAAGAAAAATTATGGGTTATTCCCTTTTTATTACAAAAATTTTCAAAATTTTCGTTTTTGAATTCCCCACCGTGGTCATTATGTAGTGTTTTGATTTTATAGGATAATAAGTTTTGAATTCTTTTAGCAGAAATTTTAAATTGATCAAAAGCATCACTTTTATTTTTAAGAAACAATGTCCACGTAAATCTAGAAAAATGGTCGATTATTATGTAAACATATCTATTGTGATTTACTGATTGGGTTTGGGATGGACCAAATAAATCCATGTGAATTAACTCTAATGTTTTCGAGGTTGTAATTTCCTCTTTTGATTTAAATGAACTTGTTTTAAATTTTTCGAACTGACAAGCGTGGCATAAATTATTAACTTTAAATTTCATTTTGGGTAATCCCCTAATTGAATCTAGCTTAGAAATCTTTGAAATGTGTTTGAAATTTATATGAATGAAACTCTTATGCCAGATCCAAGGGTCACTTGTATTGGCCATAAGATATAGATTATTGTTGGAGATTTTCATACTCAACATATAGATGTTTTTCTTTCTATCTCCTTCGAATATTATTTTTGAATTCCTATCTTCTATAAAACATTTATCTTTTTCAAGTTTTAGTTTATATCCCTTATCGTAAAGTTGACTTATACTTAGTAGGTTGCGTTTTAGATTCCTAACTAATAAACATCAGAAATAGTAGGAGTTTCAGAATTACGGACATTGTCGATGCCAACAATATATCCTTAAGAGTTATCTCCGAAGTTCACCATTCCACCATCTTCATATACCAAATTATTTAGCAAATCCGGATTTCCACTCATATGCCTTGAACAACCACTATCCAATATCCATTTGTCCTTTTTGATTTTCACTATTTGTTCACCAAAATATGAATTCTCAACAGCCATGAAACACACCATTCTGGAATTTGAATTTTCAACCTCCACTTCACCCATCTATTCAAATTTTGAATTTTTAAAAGCCATATAACACATCTTTTCCTGTATTGGACAATATTTTAGCAGCTCACTTGAATTTTCAACACAATTATATGTAGACACTTTCAACGTTGATGCAATGCATGAATTGACACTAGTGTTAACTATCATTTCAAAATTTTCCATTTAATATTTTCAGAAATCAGATTATGAACTTTTTGAAAAACCTTGCTCCGATACCAATTGTTAGGAAATGCTGAATGCGGATCTTACGACAAGACTAACACTAGAGGGAGTGAATAGTGTTTTCAAGGAATCTAAGAAAAACTAAAACTTATGTGATTTACGACATGAATCGCACACAATAGGGATGATCACAAACATAGACTCAAACACAAACACAGAAATAAACAAAAACAAAACATAGAAAAGGAAAGAACACACTGGATTTTATACTGGTTTGGATTTCTTATACATCCAGTGCCACACAACGCTGGATTGCAAAGAGTTTTATTACTATATCAATATCCAAGTACAATCCATTTTATTTCCCGGATAAAAGGTTAACACCGCTCCAAACACAATAGATCAAGTACAATCCCCTTGATTTCACAGTTACAAGGTTAACACTACTCCATTTCCTTGATTTCAGGGCCATAAGGAACACACCCTTTCCCAAACACTTCCCAAATGATTAAAATAGCTCTATAACTCTTGAATAGCACTTCAATTCAGAGAGAAATGGGTAGAGAGTGAGAAAAAAAGAAGTTTTATATAACTAGAGTAGAAATCGACAAAGTAGAAGTTTAAAAATCAATAAAATAAGAAATATCAATGGAGGGATGAAGAGGGGTGAAGATGGACAAGAAGAATGGTTAAAAAATTCGAATTCAACCCCTATTTATAAGATTTGAAAGGTTTCAACGCTTCTGGAATGTTACAAATAGTGAAAAGACACTTCCTTTTAATTTTGAAATTGTGACAGTTATATGTCGACATATACTATTATGTATATCGACATAACCTATGTATAAAATATTTTAAAACTATTTTTCAAGTGTTTTATTGTATATGTTATCCTAGAAATTATTGAATATAAACTTAGTGATATAAATGAGTATTCAAAAGTATAAAATCATATGAAAACATAAATATATATTATATAAACATATTTATAAATTTATAAAGTTTAAAACTATAAAAGTATATAAATATAAAACTGTATAAACTTATATAAATTCAAACTTATAAGTAAAATAGAAAACATTTCGAAATTAGAACCTGAATTTTGAAAACCAAAATTTGAAGTTTGAAAAATAGAATTTGAAAAACAAATTTTGAATTTGAATTTGAACCTGGAGTGCTATTCAAAGTCTTAAATATAAACTAGACTCTATTATTATATTTGTCATTTTTGTGAGGAAGACGGTTGTGCAGCAAATGGTTACACAACCGATTAGCATAATATATATAGAATAGTAGTCTAGTTGACAGGCCCAACCAGTGGCATAAAGTTTAGGACATTGACTGTCCTATAAGCAGTTTACAAAAGAGCCATGATACATAATACATATATAAAATAGGTAGCACACTACATGAACTTGCCGAACCAACCCACGGAGATAGCAAAAGTGTAGGAAGTTCGGTCAAAGCACCATAATTTTTCATCGATGGAAGGCCGAGCTGCTCCCTTGAGTGCCAAGCGACGACAGCGCTGGGAGAGTGTGAATGAAGCGTGCATGCCGAAAAGCACCTGTTTAGGATTCAAATAATGAATGATATAACCTCAAGTACCAAAGAAGTGCTTTTTGGTTTATTAAAAATGTGAGCGTTGCCCTCTAACCAGATGCACCAGCTAAAGATCGACACAAATGAATCAAACATCAGGTCCCTGGGATTATGTTGCTAGTATTCGAAGAAGGAGGTGAGAGTGGGGATGAAGCCTAGCAGGAAGGAGTTTGTTCCAGCCCAGACCTAAAGGAGAAGTCACAATCAAAGAAGAGGTGATCAATGGTTTCATCGTGAGAGGTGCAGAAGGTACAACGGGGGTCGGCAGTGATCTACAATCTCCTGAGTCTGCTTTTAGTATTGATACGATTGTGAATGAGGAACCATTGGAAGAAAATCAAGTGGGGTGGAAGGCAGCATTTCCAGAGGCGTGCAAATGAGAAACATCGGTCTGGATGGGAGAGGAAGCTGTAACAAGAAGATACGGTGAAGCCTTTATTTGGGCTCAAAGCCCAATAATAATAGTCGGGCCCAGTATAAAGGTTGATTGAAAGAGCAATGTTACACATTTGCAAAATATCCGATGGGGTATCAAAGCCAAAAAGATCAGGGGGAAAGAGGCACAATTGGTCGGAGCCCAAGATGCTCAAAGCAGAGAAATACGGTCTGGTGGTTATAGAGAACAAATTCGGGTACAAATGAGAAAGGGGTAGATGACTACACCATATGTCAAACCAAAAGAGGTAGCCATTGCCATTACCTAGATTAACATAGAAGAGAGATTAAATCCTCGAAATAGTGGAGATAATCCCCGCCTAAAAAGGGGATGGTCTGGAGGAGGGAAGGCAATGAAGAACAAGATTTGGATTTGAAGCATAATGACAAGCAAGGATCCAATCCTTCCAGATGAAGGAACTAGGGGCAAGAATGCGCCCTAGCCATTTGGCTAACAATGCCTGACTGAAGAGGGAAAGATTTGTAATTCCTAAATCACCATGCTCTCGAGGTAAACAAATTATTTGCAAGTTAATTAAACATTTAAATTTACTCCCGCTCTATAGAAGGAGTTCCATATAGTATTTATTCTGGAGATAACCCAAGCTGGGAGTTTATGAATAGACATATAATAAGAGGGGATGGCTGAGAGAACGAATTGAAAAACAGTGTGATGACCAGCCGTGGACAGAGAATTAGCTTTCGATGATGCCAATCTATGTTCAATCTTATATATAAGGGGAAGCCAATCAGATCTAAAGAGTTTAGTTGGGCGAAGAGGGATGCCAAGGTAAGTGATTTGGAAAGATTCGAGTTTGCAGTTTAGTCAATTGGAGATTGAAGGCCCAAATTAGATGAATTTCCAAGCATGATAATGGAGCTCTTGCTAAATTAGTGGGTAATCTGGAGATGAGTTCGAAGGTGTACAGAAGCACCTTGAGGCAGTGGATGTGGAGAGGGGTGGGGGAGAAGAAAATAATACTATCGTCAACAAACTGAAGATTAGAGATAGAAGAGTTATAGTTGGGGAGCTTTATGCCAGAAACAAAATTCTTAGAAGTGACTAATTTAATCATTTGGTTAATGACATCAGCGATTAGGACAAAGATGAGGGGCGAGAGGGGTTCTTCTTGTCTAAAGCCACGCTTAGATTTGATGAGGCTACCAGTCTCTCCATTAATGCAGATGGTGCAGAAGCTTGTGTTCAACAAATGTTCTATCTAATTGCACCATTTTGGTGGAAATCCACGACGTGCCATTAAGTCAATAATAGAGTTCCAATTTACGAAATCAAAAGCTTTAGAGAAGTCAAGTTTAAGTAGGACACCAGGTGTGGAAGTGAAGTGACAGAATGAAATGGCCTTTTGGGTGGCAGCTACGCAGTCCACGATATTGCGTCCCAAAATGAAGGCTGATTGTTCAGGACCAACAAGGGAGGCAATGAAAGTCTACAATCATGTTTGGTAGCACTTTAGTGATGATTTTGAAGGTTGTGTTGAGGAGGCTGATTGGGCGGGTTAGTGTGTTGGCGTCAGGAACTTTGGGGATGATGGTGATATTGGCATAGATAAGTTTTGCAATGAATGCGGGGTTGAATTGGAATTTTTCACACATGGATATAATGTCAGGTTTGATAGTGGGCCAAAAATGTTTAAAGAAAGCTGGGTCAAATCCATCAGGCCCAGGGGCCTTATCGTCCTTCATTGATTTAAATGCAACCCAAATTTCATCCTCAGAAAAGGGATAGTCAATGTTGATAGGGAAAGGGAGGGGTAAAGGAGGTTTTATTCAATGTCAGGGAGAGGAGGGGAGGGTTTGCCAAGGATATTGCGGTAGAAATTCGTGAAGAGGTGGCATATGTCAAAGAGGTAAGAATAAGTTAAGTCAGTGTGGAAAATTACAAAAATGAAAGTGGAACATCGACGACCATTTTATATACGATGAAAGTAGGCAGTGTTTTTGTCTCCTTCTTCAATCCATTGGCTTTGGATCACTGTTTCCATACCATCTATTCTTGTTTTATTAATTTATCAAGTTATTTCTCCAATTCTTTAAGCTTAGCCTCTTCCGCTTCACTAAGTTGACGTGATTCCTCACAAATGTTCCGATTTAGGAATTCATCTTGGGTGGAGCTGATTCTGGCTTTAATTGAACCCCAGACCGATTTGTCTAATGGACGAATGGCTTTACGGAGGGAGCGAAGTTTGGTAATGATATCGGATATAGTCAATCGATCATGAGAAGGTTGGGACCAGATTTGCTTAACAAAAGGTTTGAAGGAAGGTTCAAGGACCCAAAGTTTTTCAATCTTGAAGGGATGCATCTTGGTGTTAATAACTCCAGTGTCCAGTATAAGAGGGCAGTGATCAGGCATGACAGTGGCAAGACCATTAACTATTGAGAGTGGGTGGAGGTCCTTCCAAGCCAGATTGAAGAGAAAGCGGTCCAGTTTGGCCGATGATGGATCCTTATGACGACTAGTCCACGTGAAGAGTCTATTGCTAATGGGGGATTCAACGTAGGAGCAAAATTGAATGAAGGAATTAAAGGATGTTGAATCTTGCGAGAAGCTACCGGAGTTTCGTTCAAAATTGGTTCTGGTTATGTTAAAACAACCACCAATTAGCCATGGGCCACTGATTTGTGTTGCTATGTCTTCATAGAATTTCCAGATCTCTTTTATGTTTTGTGGGCCAGTTGGCAATAAACATTAGTGAAGAAGTAAGTGGTATTTGTTTGATTATGATGGAGAGACATGTATGGGACAGATATGTGGGTTGTTAAGTGATGGAGAGACCGTGCATTATCATTCCATGCAGTAATCAAGCCGCCGTGGGTTTCAACAACATCTATGTGGGCCTAACCAACAAAATAAGGCCTATAAATTCTTCTAATAATTGATGTGAATGGGTCAGAAAGCTTAGATTCTTGCAAAAGTAAAATATCAATTTGATGGGGAGCCAGAATAAGGTTGACAGCGTGACATTTTGTGGGGTTCCCTAACCCCCTAACATTCCAGGATACAATCTTTACTGGGAATGATTTATTCTCTATGTTTCTAAAGTTTGCATGGCATTATTGTGTTCATCACGTAAATCCACACCCATGTAGTTCGCTAACTTTTTATTTAGCAGTTTATTAGCAGAATAAACGACTGTTTCATAAAAACTACCAGAGCATCCAGGATGAGAACAGGCTCGACCGATCCTTGCACTTCAGCGGACATCAGCTAGAGTGAGATGTGGAGTGTTGGGCTCTTGTTGTTCAAATTCTGGAAGGCAATCTGAAGATGCAGAGGGGTGGATATATCTAAATAAGCCAGAGGTTCCCACCTGGGTGTGAAGTTGTCTCTAGTAACACTATTAAGTAAAGCAAGTGAGGCATCATGTGTGGCGAGGTGCTCGAGTTGAACATTCGTATCTTCTTCATCATACATAACATCGTGGCGATCTTCCTCCATCAGAATTGTAGGAGGTGCCATGTCATGGAAAAGAAAGCCGCCATAATCATATTCTATACCCATCAAGAGTGTTTCCGTTTTCTCACATGGTTGTATGCTTCCAATGCTCCATACAAAGCTTCACATTTTTGTTGTTGAGGCGGACAACATAGCGAGAAAGAGAAGTAATACCTTCATAAAATCGAATCTTTACGTAGAGGTATCGGTGGTCAACGTAGGACAAATCATAGTTGTCGCCTTCAATGAATTGACCGACGGGACTAAGGGCTCTATAGCAGCGTTGTCATTTCTTAGGAATTTGGGATAGCCTTTAACTCTAGCCCATGTTGTTGGCTCGAAGGTGGGTTGGGGAGGGAAGTCCGGTTCTGGGAAAGGTTGTAGGAGGAGGCTGGATCCAGATCGGTAGAGGATTTTGAGGTGGAAGGCATGGTTCTTGGTGTTAATGTATGTGAGGTAGGTATTGTCTATAATAAGCCAGATAACCATTCACTGTGGTTGAGGCTTGCTGTCTGGGCTTAGGCTGCTTGTTGGATGGCCCAAAGCCCATCAATTATGGTGGAGGTGAGGTAGCGGCGAGAGTTAGACATTAAGCGGAAGGTGGGAGTGTTTGAGGATGGAGAATGGAGAGAGGTATTGGGGTTAAGAGAGGGAGATGACGAGGAAAGGTTTTTATGCGTGTAAGTGTGGTTAAGATTTGAATTAGCCTTTCGATTATAATGATGGCTTGTGTTTTGTTTTGATTTCTGAAGAGATGCCTGACCCCACTTCCAATTTTGCGCACTTTGTTTTTGTGGTTCGTGACGAGTTGGCATTCGTTCACGGGTTGTCTCAGCATTGGTACGTGGCACTATTCCATCATTTCTTTTGAATTTCTTGGGACAATAAGCGCAAGAGTGGCCATAGAAAGCACATGTATAGCAAATCGTGCTATTTCTGCATGATTTTTCCATGTGTCCCCTATCAGAACAACGCAAGCAATGACCATTTGACTTAAGGTAGCAGACTGTTGTATGGATGGATTTGAAAATAGTTAAACGTTGGTGCCTCGAAGGTGGCAGAAGGGGTGCTGGAAGACGGGGAGGTGGCGAAGCTACCACCTGGGCATATGACTTAGTGTTGGGGAGGGTTGGGGTAGCTACACCATGAGGTATGGAGGTTGTGGGTGGGTTTGATCTGATTATATGTTGGTTGCGAGCTGTAGGGGGGATGGAGGAGGTGGCGACATTAGAGGTGACAGAGGTCGAGTATACTTTGGGGACAAAGTTGATCGGTGGGGGAGGAGGCAACGTGGAGAATTTTGAGGACTGAGAAGCTACCATGGTTTCAATACGAATATTTATATGTTGTTTGTTCTATGTTTGTCTTGAACTCTTGAATTCTAGATATCTTGATTACTCATGAGTGTTGAATCTTCTATGAAATCTGAATCTCTAAAACTATACAATCTTCAATATTAATTCCTGTATATATATGTAGATATATTCTAGACAAAAATATTAGTATATATTTTATAATCAATGATAATTGAAATAAGGTTGAAATAAGTTGTTGTCATCAAAACTCCATTCTTCAACAAAACGATCTTGCTTTACACTATTCATCTTTTTTCATCCATCCATTATGACTCAACTATTCACAATTGCTTCAAAGAAGATAAGTGATGGAGTGTCTTTGTGGTGTGTTAGTTATAAAAGAATCAGTCATCGTTGATTGTGGGATCTTGATGTAGATGCTCAAAGTACAAAATATGCAAAGCATGAAGATAAGCATAAGTTGTTGGATGTAGCTACATTGGCGCCAAGTTCATCTAAGAAAGAATAGCCCTCATGAATGGACTGAAAGAAAAGACGCAGCCAACAATGCACATATGATGAGAGCATTCCATATAACTCTCTAGATGATCACAAGCTGTTTACAAAATGGCTGGCATAGAAAACTGGTCAAATATAATTCCATGCTTGGTGCACAATCTTTTTAACTTAGGCTCGTCCATCACCGAATGACATGAATCGGGAGGATTTTCAAGTTAACTGCCTCTGGGAGCAGGAACGGAAACAACCCCGGCTACATTGCGTTCACTGAATCCACCCTCCGGCTACATTGCCTCTAGGAGTGTACCACTGATTGGACATGCACTTGTATTCGATACCATGATTCAACACTACTTAACTCAGCAATAGGGCTAGATCATGTGTCTGGATCCTTTTACATGATATCTTTATTGGATCCAGCAACAGAAGATCTAGTGGAGTATCATTAGGTCATATTGTTGTAATATTCAATACACGTCACCAGTTAGAGGGACTAGCATGTACCTTGTTGACACACCTTTTGGTCAAAGCTGTCACACATGGAGTTCTTAGATAATAGCGCGCTCAGACACTGAGAAAATTGTCAACAAACATGAAGCGGTTTGGTCAAAATCACAATATCAACATAAACAGGCCCGAAACTCCTATCAGACCACCTCTTTTGGGCCCGAAAACATTATTTATGGAGCTTTGCTCCATATCTCTTGTAGCCCTCTTGGACTGGCTCGCCCTCACCACCCAGTTCGTGGTGGACATATGGGTCACGACCCGCTTGTGACACACATAGGGGTCACAACCCCGAGACCACGATCGGATCACCAGCTCTTCACTCCGGCTCGCAAAGACCTAGTCAGCTCGCTACACATGACCACGACCCAATCCACTCTACACGAGCTCCAACACTTCATCACGCAATGGTTCTCCACACTGGCTCGTGAAGCGTGATCACAAATTGCTTGGGATTGACGCTCCGGCACATGATTTTGACCTATTCTTATAGCTATTCTTCCTCCTATCAACCTGGATCTCATTACACCTGTCTTGGGACGACTTGGAGAGGGTATCTGGACATTTCCACCATTTTTTGGGATTCTTGGGATGCATGCTACATATCTCACGAACCGCTATCAGGAAATGCCTATAAATACACCATCTAAAGGCATTTTGAAGGATCTTTTGGCCATTCCTCTCTACGGCTTCCACCATTGCTCATAGCAAAGCATTGCTAAACATATAAGCCACATTCTTCATTAAAACTTGAGCGTTTAGTGAGGATTTCGTAAGATAATTAAGCATTGTACTACCAATTCTCACGAGTTGTGGGAATCATTCTTGTAATTCCATCACATATAAAAGCATATAAAGTGGATGTAGGCTACATCTACAGCCGAACCACTATAAAAACCTCGTGTGTTCCCTCTGATTTTATTATTTTCTGCATTATGTGATCTGTGATCTACATTTGGGTGTTAGTGCTAATTTTTGGTCTAACGTTTTGGCGCGCCAGGTAGGCGGGCATAAGACAACTTCACCTTCTACCTTGGATTATTTGGCTACTAGATCAATGGCAATCAAAAGGAAGAAAACTGGAACTTCGTCTCATGCTGAGGATGCTGATGCTGAGGGCACTAGAAACGAGGCAAGCCAGGGGGCATCTTCTCATGGAGATCCTTCAGCATACTTGACTCGAGACGAGATGGATGGACTTCTCGCTGAATTGAGGACCCAGACGGCAAGGCAAGATGATCTCCTCAGGATACAACAGGAGATGATCAATGGATTCTTTGCTCGGATGGATGGAAGACCAAGCGCCAATGTTCAACCCACTGGAAATGAAGCCATAGAAGCAGCTCGTGCATCACATGGACTCGGGGGCGACCCCCTTGCTCATGGAAATGGTCAAAATCGACCAACTTCAGCTCCGGTTCAAATGGATATCAGAATGCAAGCTCCCGCTCCGCACTAGGAACCAGCTCGTGGTGGGCATCCAGAACCGGCTCGTGATGGGCATCCAGACTCGGCTCGCGATGGACGTCCAAACCTTGTTCGTGATGGGGACACACGACCCAATCGGCTCGCCCCATGGCCCACCAACCTGTCCTCACGACCCGCTCCCAACAGCTCACCAACAGCTTCCTCAATCTCCAACACTCAACACTGGATGCACTAGCTCTGATAACAACAATCTTCAACAATTTTTTGAAGGAAATCAGATAGAAAATCTGATTGAATGTCTCTCGAGAGGCCGCACTTATCAGAATGACGTGGATGATGTCAATCACAACCCGTTCACTCAGGAAACCAGGAATTCCCGCAATCCCCCGGATTTCGAACTTCCACAACTGGAGCCCTACAACGGCAGGACAAATTATACTGTGCGTTTGATTCGCTACAAACGGCATATTGAAGTTCAATCGGCGTCGGAAAACATCATGGAAAAGTGCTTTCCTCTTTTTATGACTGATATAATAGCTATGTGGATTCGGCAGCTAGAAACAGAATCGATCAGCAGTCGGAACATGTTGGTCGCACGCTTCATTGAACAATTTCGTGTTTACGTTGCATGACCCAAGAACGTCATGTCACTCATTACAATCAAGCAAAGGCCCAAAGAAACTCTGCATTCATTCCTGGGAACATTCAACGTTGCAGCAGCATCAGTTGATCACCCTGATCCATCCATGGTATTGATGGCAGCAGGATCCGGTGTTCTATATAACTCAAAGTTTAAAAAATCCTTGTACAGAGATCCACCACGAAATCTCGGCGAATTCTACCTTGAAGCAGATAGATTTCTATGGGAAGAAGATGCAACTTCCGAGAAGAAAGTTCTCGATGTCAACATGCTCAAAGACAGAGAACAGTCTGATTGTGACAAGGGCAAAGGAACAACCGCTGCAAAGAATGATTGCAATGCTTAGCCCCAAAGAGGGCCCAAATATGACAAATACACTGAACTGAATGACACTCTGAGCAACATCTACATGGATGCAGGGGTGCTGCCTCCTATCCGAGGCCTCTTAAGAGGGAGCCAACACTAGCACAACGCAACTCTGGAAGGCATTGCATATTTCATGACGTAGACGGTCATAACACTGATGGCTGCCGACATTTGCGATACCTTATTGAGGATCGGGTCAGACGAGGAGAGCTACCCGAGTATGTAACTCAACCGACAATGCCCACACCTGCACTGCCACCACCTATTCCCCGGAGAGGGAACGATCCTGGATCGAGCAATCGCGGGATTTTCATTCGCAGATCCCACTCAGCAGATCTCTTCAGTTTATCGGACTCGGGTCCATAGTTCATATTTTTACGCTTTTAGGCGACTTCTCGCCCTTCTTTGTTTTCTCTGCATGTAATAAAAGTGGCCATATCAGCCCACACGCATGGAACCGACTTGTGGTCTCCAGTCGTGTCCGACTAACGACCGCTACATTTTCATGAATTAGTAATAAGCATTAATCTCCGTCTCCCGACTGGATCCGTCCATTATAAACAAGCATGAGCTCCGGCTCTGAACTGGATTCTACAGTATAAACAAATGGCATTAGCATTTCCTCGGTCTTCTTACTTCGGTAAGGCCGTCCTGGAACCTTCATTGCATTTCCTCGGTCATCTTACTCCTGTAACGCCGTCTTGGAACCTCACGGCATCTCTTTGGTCGTCTTACTCCGATAAAGCCGTCATGGACCTCCCTTTAGCATTTCCTTGGTCGTCTTACTCCGGTAAGGCCGCCTCGGAATTATTCCTGCATTGTTTGTCTTATCTCATTGCAGGTATGG
Organism: Allium sativum; assembly: GCA_030737875.1. Taxonomy (NCBI): domain Eukaryota; kingdom Viridiplantae; phylum Streptophyta; class Magnoliopsida; order Asparagales; family Amaryllidaceae; genus Allium; species Allium sativum. The sequence goes on along the minus strand of CM060919.1, from coordinate 879,142,270 downwards.
ATTATAGATTTCTCGGATTATCCAGAACACTTCTTCCTTCAACCAGCAAGATATGTTCTGGGGGCCAAACTTGTTGACACACTTTTTGGTCAAAGCTGTCACACATGGAATTCCTGGATAATAACGCGCTCAGGCACTGAGAACATTGTCAACAAACATGAAGCGGTTTGTTCGAAATCACAATATCAACACAAACAGGCCCGAAACTCCAATCAGACCACCTCTTTTGGGCCCGAAAACATCAGCTCTGTAACTCTTGTAGCCCTCTGAATGAGCTTCAATTAGAACTTTTGTTTGGCTAAAACAGACTTATGGTTTGAAAGTTACGCCCATTTCTGTGAACGCGCACGCAACTTGGATTCCTACAACTTGGACTGGCTCGGCCCCCACCACCCGGTTCGTGGTGGACATATGGGTCACGACCCGCTCGTGACACACATAAGGGTCACGACCCATACCACGATCGGATCGCCAGCTCTTCACTTCAGCTCGTAAGGACCCAATCGACTCGTGACACATGACTACGAACCGACCCACTCTGCACGAGCTCCGGCACTTCATCACGCAACGGTTCGCCACATTGGCTTATGAAGCATGATCATGAACCGCCTGGGATTGATGCTCCTGCACATGATTTTGACCTATTCTTATGACTATTCTTGCTCCTATCAATCCAGATAACATTACAGGTGTCCTGTGATGACTTGGAGAAGGTATATCGACATTTTCCACCATTTTTCGAGATTCTTTGGATGCGTGCCACATGTCTCACGAACCGCTATCAGGAAATGCCTATAAATACACCAACTGAAGGCATTTTGAAGGATCTTTTGGCTATTCCTCTCTACGGCGTCCACCATTGTTCCTAGCAAAGCATTGCTGAACATAGAAGCCACATTCTTCATTAAAATTGGAGCATTTAGTGAGGATTTCATAAGATAATTAAGCATTGTACTACCAATTCTCATGAGTTGTGGGAATCATTATTGTAATTCCATCACATATAAAAGCATATAAAGTGGATGTAGGCTACATCTATAGCGGAACCACTATAAAAACCTCGTTTGTTCCCTCTGATTTTATTCTTTTCTGCATTCTGTGATCTTTGATCTACATTTGGGCGTTAGTGCCAATTTTTGGTCTAACATACCTCCTATGCGCTAACTAGTGCGGTGTATGTAGTAAAGTGTGAAGACATAAGTAACAATATCAATAAAGACATAATATTGGAGGTGCATTGTAAATGGCAACTCGATAAACCATCATTCCCAAGCATCACATCAAGTTTTGATCATGAGAAAGTGAAGACTGAATTTTTTGCAGGCTTTGTTATTTGGGCAGTTCACGTTATAATCCTAACTATCCAAATATTTAGATATGCTTTATTCTTGAATATCCAAAAGTCTTGGTGATTAGTTTGTGCATGAAGTCGCATCTTCATTTTTCTCGTGAAATGTTAAGCCTACAAGTTTCTAGCGATCAAGCAAAGTGACCTAACCGAATCAATTCGCGAATCGGGCCATCTTCGGATCAACCGAGCTTGAATCGGCTAGATCCAGATTGGCCAAATTCGAATCGGACGGATCTGGGCTTTAACCCAACGTCTCTACGTCATCTCCTTTCATCGCATATTTACTTGACTAAATTGACCACGCGTTCCGCCTTATTTTCTCCAAGCCAACGATTCTACAACCTCTCTACCACCACATCTCAATCAAAAAAGCTTCTCTCCCACAACTAGACACCACCACCGCCATTTCTCCCTCATTTCTTTGACTATAATATTTAGCGCTGACAACAAGGGACATAATTACTTAACCAAACTAATTACCCATGACAAAGAGAACTACCTAATAAATTGACGATGAGGATTCGAGGTTGATGGTTTTTAGCATGTAGAAACGGGGATGGAAGAGGTTAACTTAGGATTCAGATTTTTGGAGTGTTGAGCGAGAAGGAGGACAAGGTCGGTGTGAGGGTGATAAAATAGGTAAACGAGGGAGAAGAAAGGATAAGTAGGTCCGGTACTTATAGGGAGAGAAAGGTTTTTCACCTTCCCCTGATAAGACATCCCACCTAGTTTGGCTTTGCTAAATTAGAACAAGTGATTCATTTGGGTTGGCACCGGGCCGGGAGTACAAAAAAGAAAGAGGAGAGAGATGATAGAGAACATGTGCACTATTACGCATGAGAGATTGACTCAACTTGACAACGTGCTCGACTAGCATGCATAATGACATTGTACGACAACGACTTGCGCTTGTTTCAATGCATGCAGGAGCCGACAACTTGACATACACAACTAAATGAAAAATGTACTCGATCTCTTGACTCAACGATGTTTAAGTAGTTACCTACAACCATCATGGATTCTCGATCGGAAGACCTTAATCTGACAAATTCAATAAAGAACAACAAGAAGCACGCTTAGTTATTTATAGGGTCAAGAAAGACTCATGCGTCATGACTGTGGAAAAGGACATGAGTGTTCCTGATCATTATTTCTATAGAGATAATTGTCGCTTCAGGAACGACATTAATAGGAGTAGATAGTCCTAATTCAAAGCACATCTCGTCTATCATTCGATGTACTTTGAGGGGCAAGATGTTGACCTGCCTTTTGACAATGCCGTCACGTTTCCCAATTCTCCATACTTAGACCATTCAAGTCTCGAGTAGAAATGAAATCAAGCTCCGAGTGGTTAAGGATAGACCCTTGGAAGTGGACCCCCAATCCCGGATCGACATGCTCTTTGGTTCGTCCTAACCTACTGCTTCTGATAATCCAAGACAAACAACTTTGGTTCGATCAACTCAAATATCCTCGGTTCTGCAACCTTTGGGTAGGCTAAGAAGGCATGTTCACTTCGACATCCTTCGGGTCAGCTAGTGATGTGGAATCACCGCGCTTCTAATTTGGTTCGGCATGACCTATACCAAACCGGGGTTCACCAATCTTGATCGGTGAGCGTATGTGACATGTCCCACTTTGCCTACTTACTCCACCACTCTTATTTTTGTGCCAGCTCACCTAGCCGAACCAAATTTGAACATCACGTGAGTACATTAAGAAGGATCTTCTTCAATATTAACGCTCTAAATTTACTATTTCCTCCTATATTTGAGATGAACTCAATTCTACTCTCTTGTAATCATTAAAATAGTGAGAAATTAGTGAAATTTATTAAGTGCACGTCGATAAATCCGACCGAACTACTATAAATCGTGTGCTCTCTCTATTTTGTTCATTTTTAATTACCTTCTTCAGTTTCATTCTCTACCTATTTCATTTATGGTATTGAACCATTTTTGGTGTCAATAGCGACTTTCTTAGAAAATATTCTAGTATTTAAAAACGCTTTCCAAGAACATTTATTTTCAATGATTTTCAATGTTTTAACTAAATTTACGTGAATGGAACAAACTTGCGTATTGTTTACTATTGAATTTATTTCTTATATTTAATTGAATGTATCTTAAATCTTAAATTTCATAATTTAATAAAAAAAATTATTTTAACATTAGTCACGCTATATCGATTGTTGCTACCGTAAATTGGTAATATAAACCAATTTAATTGAGTAAGCAAAATTGGAATTCAAAAAAATGAACATCGGCGTTTTCATTTTAAAATTCATTAGATCGATTTTATGCAAGAATATTATACTTTTAAGAATTAACATTTTAACGTTACAATATTACTTGATTTCACAATAGTTTCAAAAAATGAGTTTTAAAATAAATGATTGTTTTAAATTTTACTTAAATTAGATTTATGTGCCAAAATTTATATCTCGAAATCGAACACATACATTTCTTATAATTCAAAATGAATTAATATTAAATTCTTAAGTTGAATTTAATTAAATATGATATTTAAAATCATTGAAATTATTAGATTGTTACAAGGACATAATGGTGTTAATGGATAATTTTTTTTATTTTAGATATGAAATTGAAAAATAAGTGTAGAAAGTGAATATTAGCATGGAATCTTTTTGAATAGATGAAACAGAAAAGGATCTAATTCAGACAGATAATTAGGAAAATGAAACAAAGAAGAGAAACATGCACATAATTTTCCATAATAACTAAGATATAAAATTAAAGGATATATTTTTGCATGTAATAGAAGTTCAGTTTGAAGCTTGAAATGATAAGTAATTATTTAAGGGATGATTGAAATAAAAATGTAAAAGAAGCTAGAATCTAAATGGTAAAATATTAAACTTTATATAAAAAAATACTGTTATTTGAAAATTAAGCAATATTTTATTTAACATATTTGTTTTTTAGTGAAAAAACTAGAAAACTCTAATTCATATTAATAAATATGAAAACAAATAAAAAATATATTATTTACCCGAAAGCGTGAAGCATAACAAGAAAACTCACAGAATAGTATGTTTAAAATTTTACTTTAGATAAGAAAATGTGAAAATAAAAGAAGAGAAAATGAGAATGAAATACTTTTGAACAATTAAAATAAAAAATGATTTATTTAAGATAAGAAGTTGACAAAATGAAACAAACAAGCAAAATGAGTATGGAATATTTTAGAATAACTTGAATAGAAAGTGAAAGGATTATGTTATTAACTTGTAATGGAAATTAATTTGGATCTTAAAAATGATAAGTAATTTTTGTTGATTCGTGAGATTTTTGATTCACGACAATGAAGAAAGGAAGATCGATTGAACGGCTAGTAAATATATTTATGTGTGTGTTTAGTGTGTTAGAACTTTGTTAAAATCTATCCTCATAATTATAACACAAATACACAAAACACACATACACACACCCACACCCACACACATATATATATATATATTCATATATATGTATGTATGTATGTATATATAAATATATGTTTTAATGGAACACAAAGTGCCAAAACTTGCCATTTAACCTCAACCAATTGAGTGGTTGAAAAACTACCACTCGACTGGTAAGGCTAAAAAGCTACAGTTTTGGTCCATTGTGTATATTTCAAATATATATACATTTTAAGTTCTCAACCAGTTGACTGGTGAATTTTTGACCAGTCGACTAGTCCAATAATAACGATCATTTTTATGAAAAGTCATCTACTTTCATGAAGAGATTTATATCCATTTTTGAATACAAATGGCTGCTCCTTTTTGCTGCAATTCTTCATGAAAGGATACTAGTCTTCATCTATTATATATACATCAAAAAACCAGATTTACAAAACACCGAATCTTTTCATATTTTCTGACCTTAAACTCTATATTCTCTTGCAATTTAAAAGCTTACTCAAATGTTCAAATTTCTTTTGAATCATTGAATTTATTTCAATTCTCTTGATTCAATAAGCAATGTATTTCCTTCAAATCTTCGCAAACACATTATATACTTGAGGATAAGATTATAGGAAGGGTATACTCAAACTATTGGCTTGTCAGTGTTATTCAAGAACATAAATCAAAGTCAAACTCTTGTTGTATTGTTGAAAGTCATGTTTGGGTTTTCAGGCAGAGAAAATCCCATTCGGTTGCTCGGGTGCATTGTGAAACTATTCCTTTGGGTGAAGAGAGGGTGCTGATTGTTGAATTCCAGAAGGTGTCTAGGAATGGACGTAGGATGGTTCTCCGAACCAGTATAAAAATTCCTGGTGTCATTTTTATTTATTACATTACTTATCTGTGATATCTTATATTATTTAATATTTACTTGCATGGCTATTGTATAAGATAAGTTAGATTATCAAATACACTTCCACATATTCCATATAAGTTGATCCTACTCTAAGTCACTTGAGTTTCTTCAATTTTTCCAGGGATAAACTGAATTTTTTTCTCTTAAATCAATTAGAGAATAGGATTGGAAGAAAGAAAGAATAAGAAGCCAACACCTAAATGGTGACGTTTATTCTATTATATATAAAGCTCGGTATCTAACCATTTGAATTCCTCTCTCATTCAATATCACGTCATTACATTAATATCTTAGTGATTTTAGAATTTATTTTATTTACCCCTTCAATTAATTTTAATTAATTTACAGATTTTAATATCTAGAGTATTTGTTCATTCACTTTTATTTACATAACTCCTTTTATTTTCCTCTTTCATTTCTATTTTGTTTATTCACTTCTAATTACAAAGAAAAATTTATCCACTAGATTCAATAATCGCCATTCTTCTGTTTATTAAAATAATTATCACATATATTCTCCATGTTTATATGGTTGTCAACTATTCACCAAAGCAGATCGTTGTCAACTTTATATAAGTTTTGCCTCAAATTTTTACCTAATTTTATGGCTTCTAAGTCGTGCCTAATTACCTGCGGTTCTATAATTATGTTATGATTTCTTTCTTTCTTTTCTTTTATTTTATTTTAATCATTAAGTAGATTAACCTATCCAATCATCCCTTTTAATTATTTTTTTTGCATTTTTAATAGTTCATCAATCGTTGGCAAAAGCTAATGTTTAATTGATTGCAAAGTTAGTTAGATTAGGTTTTAAAAGTGCATATCTGACCATTTGAATTCCTCTCTTTCATTCAATAGTATGTCATATAGTAATATCCTAGTAATTTTAGAATTTATTTCCTTTTGTCCCTTTAAGTAATTTACATTATAGGTTTTAACTACTATAATAGTCATCCATTCCAACTCTATTTTTTTAGTTCCGTTTATTTTCATTTTTTATGCTTTTATTTTTTTTCTCAATCACTCCCAATTACAAAATAGAAAATTATTCACCAGTTTCAATAATCACCTTCTCCTTCTGTTAATAAGCTAATATACAACTATATTCCTTGTGTTTACATGAAGATCAATGATCTCACTAATGTAGATCCTTTTCAATTTCTATTCCTTCTTTCTTAATTATTTACCTAATTTTATGACTTCTAACCTATGCGTGATTCTCCACAATTAGGTTACTGGTTCTTTTCATCCTTTTAATTTTTTTCATCATTAAGTAGTCTTTCCTTTCCCATTATCCCATTCAAAAAAATTATATATCTAATAATGTATGGGTTTTTTAGGCATAAGGTCAAACTAAACAAAACTTTTATCCATAAGGACAAGAGGCTAGAATTTTAACCACAAGGACACTTTTTAGTGTATAGGGAGAAATTCAAGGGCCCACTATCATTTCATCCTTGGTGTTCGAGCCATTTTTGGTGAAAACCATGTCCTTCTCGAAATTTGCATCTTTTTTCCGTAGAAACCTGTCTACTTCAAACTAAAATTCGCCAAGATCTCTTGGCGGATTTCGGTGCAAAAAAACTTTGTAGTCCGAATTATTCAGGATGCAAAATACAGCTGCCATCAAACCTGTAGATGGTTCAGGTCAATCTACCGATGCAACTGTGGTGTTGAATCTTTTCGGGAATGAACATGGGATCTCTCCTGACCTTTGTTTGATTGAAGTGAGTGACATGAAGTTCTTGGGTCGAGAAATGTGGACCCGAAACTGCTCAATAAAATGGGTGACCAACATGTTCCAACTGTTGATCGATTCATATTCCAGCTGCCGAAACCACATAGCAATCATATTAGTCAAATAGAGGGGGAATCATTTGGCCATGACATTATCCAATGTCGATAATACTTCCATATGGCACATATAACTCATCAGATGCACGGTAGGATCTATCCTAACATTGTATGGTTCCAAAGACGGAAGTTTGAAATTTGGAGGGTTATAGGAATTCCTAATTTCCCATGAGAATTGAATGCGATTGACGTTATCCACGTCGTTCTGAGAAATTTTGCCTCACATAAAATGCCGGATTTTGTTAGAATGTGATTTCCTTCAGTCAGCAATTGTCACCAGTCGTCTAATCCTTCCCTGGTGCCCTTAGCATCGATCATACAAGAAGAATGAGGAAGTGTGTATTGAACCTCTCTCTATGGGTCAATGTGCCCTGGGGTTGCGATTCGAATGGTTCAACCTGTCCCGGTCCATGAGTGCCGAACCGTGGAACTTCATGCATAAGTCGAGTGGATTCGGTGTTATTGAGTTCACCCTAAGTGGTGCTGAAGTAGGTCAAGTTGCATGAGCCAAACCTAAGTTTTCGGTGTTGCCAACGTTTTCGTCCAAAATGTTAAGTGTTGTTGCATCATGCCACATGCTGTTTGAAGGTAAACGAATGCCTTCTACTTACCCATGGGTTCCATTCGATCCGACCTGAGGGGGTACTCCTGCTACAGTTGAATTTGCTATTTCCTGCACTCTAGTCGCATGATTTCTAACAAGTTGATTATTGTTGCTCGGCCTTCCATACATCTGAGAGAAGAAATCGTTCATCATTTCCTGCTGTTTATGAAGAAGTTCATCTTGCCGTGCCATCTGGGTTTTCAACTCGGCAAGGACACCGTCCATCTCCTCTTTAGGATCAACTATGTTGATGGATCTACGCGATAGGAAGGCCACTGGCTACCCTTGTTCCTAGCGCTTTCTGTGCCAACATCCTCAGCACGGGAGAAGATTCCGTCTTCTTTCTCTTAACTATTGAGTCGAAATATCAAGCAATCCGCTTCTTTGCTAGCTGGAAGCTGAAGTGATAGCATGCCCCCTTCCTGGCATGCCAAAATGTTAGACTGAAAAATGGTACTAACACCTAATGCTGTGTGAAATCTCCACAAACACGAATCACAGAATGTAGAAAATAATAAATAACAAGGGACATCCAATATTTTTATAGTGGTTTGGCTCAAACTAAGCCAACGTCCACTGTATAATCTCTTGTTTATGCTGATAGATTACAAAAATCAGTAAATTTGTAAAAAAGAAGAGAAAGAAATTTATTTATACACAATATCCTTGTGTTGAGTGCATGAATTAACAAGTGAAATCAGCCTAAGTATGCGCAAAATCCTTGCACTTTAGCAACGGTGGAGGCCGCGAAGAGTGAATGCCAAAAGATCCTTCAAAATGCCTTTAATTCATGTATTTATAGGCTAAAGGATGGTTCCGGTCGAATGCCACCACCACAAGAAAATATGATATACATTGCATCATATCATCGTTTTATATTAAAGAGCTATAACAAAACAAGCAAAGAAGATAAAATAACAAATAAATTGTGCTATGTAAATAAAATAAAATAAATAACTTATAAATTATGCTATTAACAAACATATTGTGCTATATTAGTGCTGCGTATCAAGAGGCGGGAGCGAAAACAAAGTTTTCTGTTTTGGGCACATCCAGAACTGTTATCTGCCCTGTGTGTGCCCACAAATAGTAGGAATAGCTCTTGAATTGTGTCTAGATTCGGTAGCATGAAAAATGGTAAGAATTTCACTTCTTGGAGTACAAGTTCAAAGGTCTGTATTATGTATCAGTATATAATTCATCTTTCTAAATTTGTTAATCAGTCAGTAGGCTAAATCGACAATTTTTACTGATGTTGCTAGGTTCTAATGAGTTTGTACCGTCAAATTTTGTATCCATACTTTTTGAGAGCAAGCAATAGAGAACATTGTTTGAAGTTGTTTGATCTATCATATGATGCCATAATTTAGATATTTCTACCTGTGTATGTAGTCTATAATACATACAACAGAGACTAGCATACTAGAACAACCCTGTTCTGTAGTACAACTTTGATGACTTACTCTTCACAATGAATAACTCAAAGTTTGAAAGATTTGTCATCTCTGGGTGAAAACGATGCATATCAAATAGGTTTATTTATTTATTATATGTTCGGGCTTGCATGTAGGAGTTGGATATATTTGTTCGTGTGTTGGCGTATCTTCGCCCAATGTATGAGTTTAATAACGGAGCAAGTGAAAACCTCCTATTTTCATTTAATGCACTGTTTCTTGAACCAAAAAGAGCTCGTAGGTTTCTAAAAATAATTCAGGATGGAAACATTTTGGTCCAAATATATGTCATTACTTCACATACACATGTCACATGCATAAATCCAGAAACCGTTAAAACGATTATATTAGTAATATTGTTGTACATGCAAACATCTTTGATGGTCTTCATTGTTGTGCCCTATGGAAAATTCTTCCTTACTGCTAATGGTTAACTTACTCTTCATTTATTTAAGCCATAGTAATTAAAATTTGAAGAATGCAATGTACGTTAAAGTGATGTATGTATAATATATGTGGTCTCCCAACTCCAAAAAAAAGGAAATGCGGGATCTACATATTGCCATCACTGCATTTTTCAAACTAACCTTGACATAGGTGCATGTTAACACAGGACCAAGACATCTTGCTTCTTCCATCATATAATTTGGAAATCTGTTCATTTTTTATTATCTATTTTGTTTAGTTCTAATCCCTGTTAAGCCACCAAAATAAGAAAGCATACATCTATTTATTTTAACAGGCGTCCAAAATGAGTTTAAAAGCATGAATGACTTTTTTTTTCTTATGATTTCACATCATATCAGCCATTCAGTATTTACAGAACTTCTAAAATTCAAATTTATTTTTCTTACAAATTGGAACATCCCAGTTAAACAGCGTTTCTTAGAGCATCCCCAACGCTGGTTGGATGGATTTGTCAAATCCATCCAACCAGCAAAGCAACTCACCCCAATGGGTGAGTTGCTTTGAATACCTTATCCGGCTTTTATAAAGCCGGATAAGGTATGACCTGGATTGCAATCGGACAACCGTCCGATTGCAATCCATGGTGTGGTGTGGAGAATAATCCACACCACACCTCTTATCTGGCTTTTTAAAAGCCGGATAAGAACCATATAAAAAAAAAATTCCCCAGCCGCCACAAGTTTTCTCTCCATTCCTCTCCTCTCCTCTCGTCTGCCATTACTTGCTCCCGCCATTGTTTCGTATACCGCCTAAAAAAAATGAAACGAGTTATGCAGGCTCTTCGAGATAGCGGAAGCCGTAGCCGGAATGTAGAGCCTAGTGACGAGCACGAACCGGTAGAACGGAACGTACCGACTGCTAGTACGGAAGACCGTGAGACACCGTCCGTTAGAAGAAGACGGATTGCTAGGAGAACCGACGTTTTGGAGTCGCACCGGGACCCAAATCTAGGACCGGATAAGCAATTGGCCGATTTTCGTAAGTTGGCCGCTGAAGAGGAGCACGTCAGCACGTTAGTTGACACATCGGTACGTTTTATTTATTAAATATTACCTTCGTAATGTCGGACATAAAATAAGTAATTCTCATTCGTATTATTAGGCTCGAAGCGAGCGAACACGTGGGTCTTGGGCTGGTGTTGTTCGTCTGTATAGTCAGATCCGTGAGTATGATACAGAGGCTATTATTCAGACATTTCTGAGTAGTATTGGTTTAGGCCACTTTTTGAGTACGTATTCTCGTGGTATGTACTTATTATTTCCTTTGTTATTACATTCTCTGTAACTAAATAATTATTCGTTACATAGGTATCGAACGTCTTTTAAATAATGATGTTCAATTATGTGGTGCATTGGCTGCTTGTTGGTGGAAAACAACTCATACATTCCACTTTGGTTTTGGGGAGATGGGCATCACTCCACTGGACTTTTCTATGCTCACCGGGCATTCCATAGGACAAGGGGCAACGTTGTCGTATGATGAGGTGTACCAGAACTACGGTACTCTGCGTACTTTATTTCCAAATCTTGATTTAGAGAATGCCATCACCAGTAATTTCCAGATTAAATGCTCTCAAATTAAACTAGCAATACAGGAATTATCTAGTAATAATCAGCCTAAGGTTCATCATTTGGAGATTGCACGATTATTTGTTTTGTATATGATGGGAAATTTATCTTTCACAAATGCTTCGAGCAGTTTGTCGTGCGGTTATGTGGCGGTAGTTGAACCATTTTCATTTGATAGCAGTCCGACTGAGTATGATTGGGGAATACCTATTTTAGCATACCTGTATAGGTCATTGGATCTTCAGTGTGTCGTTAGTACCAGGGTGGGTTCGATTACTGGTTTTTGGGAGATTTTACAGTATTGGTACTTCGAGTACTTCCACAATTTGTCTTTTCCCACCGTTGATCCAGCATTACACACTTTCTATCCTAGAGTACGAGCGTGGAGTTTGGGTAACCGTAGACCGGTGCCTGGAGGACAGGTACAACATGTTTTTGGCATAGCTCGCAATCAGATTGAGTTGCGGAGGACGCGTGATGCAGTTATCTGGCATCCCTTTGATGGTTCACAGTTTCTTGCTCAGCCCTCCTCGGTGCATGCTCTTCATCTATCGACGAAGAGCTTTCCACTAGTATCATCTCCCCCGAGTTTAGGTTGCTTCTGGTACTTAGGGGAACGATGTTGGAGACAGATATATGTTGAGGATGTTGTTCCTGATGATCCACACCCACATACAGCTACTCCCAGGGTTTATACTGCTAGTGCTTTACAGGAGCACGCAGACGATTGGTGGCCAGCCAGTGATTTCATTCTTACCGGTAGGGATTATATTTCTTTCTAGCATCAGTATTATTCCCCACCTCAGACCGGGAGTTTTGTGCATGCTGCATCCATTGACTTGGTTGGGCCTTCTGCGCTCCGTACTGGCCTTGAGCCCCCTTTCATTGCTGATATTTCACAGTCCACGCAGGTTTACCATGCTCCCCAGGATCCACCTCCTCCACGCGCTTCCCAGGTGCCAGACTACGGTTGGACTGTTTCAGTACCAACTACATACGGATCTGATAGGTATGTTGATATACCACGGCCAGAAGTGACGGAGTATCTAGATCCAGCTGTTTTTTCTTATCAGGATCTTTATCAGATGACGCTTGGTCTGCGACAGGTAATGTATGATGAGTTGACTGCTCGTATGAACGAGCTGAGGACCGCAAATGATGTTGAGGATGTGGAGATGGAGCCTGCGGATCTAGATGATGATTAGTTGTATCTTATTTAGTAGACGTTCATGTTGTATTTGTCTGTATATTTGTTTTAGTGTGATGTCCCTTTGTAGTAGGTTATTCAACCGTATGTTTCGTATTTGTATTATCCTGTAGGTGTACTCTGCTTGTACGTCCTTGTGTGTAACCGTTGTGTTTTCTTATGTTATCTGTTTGTGCGTTATATGTAATCCGCATGATCGTGCGTACGTGTTTGTTAAACGAATCCGCGTGGTTTATTTTAATCACTGATTGAAATATTTAACGAGTCTTAATACTGGTTACCAGAGATAACAATGAAATAAGTACTAAAAATTACGATGCACATACAAGCAAGAAACAAAATCATTTGCCTATGGTAAAGATCTACCATCGATAATTGAGCTGTAGGATACAAAATATGACAAGGCAACACTCTGCACCACTACGGTAACGTGTTATAGATTGTTCAATGAATAGAAACAACATGATGTGACAACTCGTACCGATTACTGGGACATATAAATAGATCTTCAAAGCCTATAGTGTCTAGTTACATCAATAATTATATCACTGCCGACATATGCTTTGATTTGTAGTGAATAGTGTACAGTGTTCTGTGGATAGGGTGGATTCCTTCTACTTGGAATTTGGCGTTACTTTATCTTTATGTCACTTTATTACAAAGTTTGTTTCTATCACTTTCACCTTTCTGTCACTTTATCACGTTTGTCCAGCGAATGGACCAGTCAGTATTGGAATTTTAAACGATAAAGTTTACAAATTTAACACTACAACGTTGAATGGTAAAAGGATTCCCATAGTAGACAAGTCCGTATTAGGAATTGCAACATTTCATATTTACTCCCCATGTTGGCCCTATAAATATATACGGGTATTACGTTGTTGTTAGCTGGAACCAAACTTTTCATCAAAATAAAAAAATGTCTTCATGGTCATGGCCATCGTCAATGGATTCGAACTATGATCAAAACTTTCCAGAGCGTCCTCCTTCAAGTCCAAGAACATATATTGATTGGAATATCGAGTACCAAGAGCGGCACTATGAGGAATTGCGTCAAGTCTACCCGGTGTTCACCCGCATGACGATTCGTCCACCAGTTGCACCTGTTCCAGAGGTAGGTCATCTAGAAGTCCAAACTGTAACTGAAGGACGCTTACAAGCGTCTATAGTCCCTCGTACTACGACTGCACCAGATGTAGGTCATCAAGAGGTAAGACGAGTTTTAGTTAACCAGGCTCCTAACGAGCAGGAAGTTAACTCCTATCCCGTTTGTTGCCACTGTGGTTACGCGGTAGAGGTGGTAGTCCGAGCGGATGGAGAGAATATAGGTCGCAGGATCCATTTATGCTCGCTATGGCCTAACGGATGCAATTATTTTGAGTGGATAGACGATCGTTTCCCTCAAAGGGCAATTTCTTACGCCAACGAGTTAGAGCAAGAGAATAGGCGACTTCAAAACGCTTTGAATGAGCGTAACAATTAATGTGTTTGCGTATTGAATCTACTACCGTTACCTGTTGTGTCTTTACAAGCTTTTGTATCTTAACGCTTATTGTTGAATATATCGGTGTTCTATCCTTAAGTTTATTGTTTGATCTATTTGTGTTATTATTAAAAATAAACAATACGAGTAATCTTAATAACACGATACGTTACCAAGTACAACAGAAAGAGACATGAAGATAACGATACCATACAACCACTAAACCCAAACTAGATGCTTTTTACACACATACAACTACAATACAACCATCACAGCCTAACAAATAAGATAACAACCAGATCACACATACTACATAAAAGTACAACTACAACACACTAAAGGATAACGTACGAGTACATATAGCAATACTAAAGGATAACTACAACACACAGAAACCTACCACGGCCTTGTGAAAGGTCCAACTGTAGTTTTATCGGCATCCACCTTCATCAAATGTTTTATTTCGGCTTGCGATTCCAGTGCATACAGACATCCACGTTCGCACATGGGAGGGTCAATCCACTGGGTAAAGTAACAACAATCAATTTCATCTGGGAAAACCCTGTGGGCCTCGTACGCTCCACAACAAAAATAACGACGACCGGCATCTTTTTCAGTCTCAGAGACAGCCACCACCGATTCTTGACCACATAGGCAGATAGGGTTGGATCCAATAGTCCGCAGTGGTTCGGAAACTTTCCCTTCAAGTACTATTTCTTTTCCAGGCCGTTGATTACCGTAACCCCCATCGTTATTCTCCCATTTATCCATAGCTCAATTTGTAAACGATGAGTAAATGGGAGATGTGACTACTCTGCTATTTAACATATGCGTAACGCTTGAACAAGGTTCAGTGATGGGGCCGACCTATGGTTTCAATTAAAGTGGGTTCTATAGCACGATTATTGAGTAGTCGCGTCTGGTCCACTGTAGCCACTTAATATCACGAATCTGTACTGGGTTTGATTATTGAGTAGTCGCATCCGGTCTCATTGTACTTTATTCTTAAGCTAGGACTAACAATGATTCATAAATTATCGTCTTGTTAACGATTATATTATCGTTTCTTATAAAGTAAACACCGGTATCAGAAGACGAACAACATTAAAAATTAAACACAAACCCACAAAAGATACAAGCCGTACAGATACATGATGCCTCAGCAACAACAATAAACATGAACTTAGTTAGTAACCGACGACACTACGAATTTCTGACAAAACCAAGTCTAGTTGCCTCAGCAACTATCTTCTGCAAGCGCCTTATTTCCGCTTGCGCTTCCAAGGCGTACTGCAGTCCTCGTTTGCACATTGGCGGGTCAAGCCACTGCATAAAATTACAACATTGGACTTCGTTCGGGTAATACCGCTGGTCCTCGAAAGAAGCGCAACCGAAAAAACGACGACCAGCATTTTGTTCCGTTTTAGCTTCAACCACGACCGATTCGTCTCCACAACGACAAATTGGGTGCTCTCCACCCGGTACTGTGGGCCCAATGGGGTGTAGGGGCTCGACAACACGTCCTTCGTATAATATCTGTTTACCAGGCGTTCGATTTGCAACAACTGCGCGTAAACGAGCAGTGAGCGAAACCTTTTTCGTCTTCGGCGGATCGGAAGTTTCCTCATTATCTTGAACAACTTTTTCCTTACCCTTCTTACTACGTAGGCCTTGCCGTGACAGTTCAAACGCGTCGTAGCATTTGTTCATCTCTTCATCATCAATATCCCAGTTTGCCATTGCTGAATCCGATATGAGTTGAGGGTAAAAAGATAAACTTTAATACGGTATGAAGTGTTGGTTGTTTATAGGATGAAAATATGGCATATTTATATACCTATTTGTCAACAAGATGGACACATTATTGCCAGACAACTATGCTTTCACGGGATGAGTAGTAGAGCATTAAAATTCAAATGTCCTATGTGACATAAAGTAAAGGAATCTATCCCTTATTATCATGGACAGCATGTTACGTGACATAAAGTAAAGGAATGGGTAAAGAACTAAAGGTCTAAAGGTCCTACGTGACATAAAGTAAAGGAATCTATCCCTTATTATCATGGAAAGCATGTTACGTGACATAAAGTAAAGGAATGGGTAAAGAACTAAAGGTCTAAAGGTCCTAAGTGACATAAAGTAAAGGAATCTATCCCTTATTATCATGGACAGCATGTTCAATTTAATAAGGGTAAAGAACTAAAGGTCTAAAGGTCCTACGTGACATAAAGTAAAGGAATCTATCCCTTATTATCATGGACAGCATGTTATGTGACATAAAGTAAAGGAATGGGTAAAGAACTAAAGGTCTAAAGGTCCTACGTGACATAAAGTAAAGGAATCTATCCCTTATTATCATGGACAGCATGTTACGTAAAGTAACAAATAACACTAAAGGACGGAAACTCTAATTAAGGACGGAAACTCTAATAGTTAATCATAGCACGAGATACAATTTAATTGCTATACATAGAGGTGCCCTTGGTTCATTCAAACACAAACTATTCTACAGCAACTACTAAACCGATGAGTGCGTTAAAAAGGTTATGGTGTTGGTCTTCAAGCTCTTCATCCTCTTCATCATCTGACGAGTATATTGACCGCCGTAGCAAACAACAACAGGCATTTCAAGAAGAAACAAGATACACGATAGAACGTGATATTGCTGAAAGCTCAGCGTCAACCCAAGGTGGAAGCGCCGTCGGTAGAAAAGAAATGCGATATGGACGCGACTACCCCTCTGGTCACAATCAACTAGTCAAGGACTACTTCGTCGTAAACCCAGTATACGGAGAGGTATATTTCCGTCGAAGATTTCGTATGTCAAAAAGGGTGTTTGCTCGAGTACTAACTAAAGTGTCCGCGAACAACGTATATTTCACACATAGAAGAAATGCAATCAACGAACTTGGCATCTCACCGCTTCAAAAGGTTACTGCTGCACTACGTATGATTTGTTATGCAAGTTCTGCTGACTCTCTCGACGACAAAATTAGAATTGGGGAGTCAACTACGGTGGAATGTATGAAACAATTTTGTAAAACCGTCGTACGAGAGTTCGGTGAAGAGTATCTGCGATCTCCAACCCCTCATGACACTGCGAGGTTATTAGCAATGGGAGATCAACGCGGTTTTCCAGGTATGATGGGTAGCTTGGATTGTATGCACTGGAGATGGAAAAACTGTCCAGTAGCACTGCAAGGCCAATATAAAGTCCATATGAAAAAAGCTACAATGGTGTTAGAAGCTGTTGCTTCATTTGACCTTTACATATGGCATGTTTTTTTGGCGTTCCTGGTTCTCTAAACGATATTAATGTTCTACGTCAATCTTATTTATTTAACGATTTATATAATGACCTTTCACCTCCTTGCAACTACAAAATCGGTGGCAAAGAACATTCTGTTGGTTATTATCTCGTGGATGGAATTTATCCAAAATGGAAGACGCTGGTGCAAGCATACATAAAACCGAAGAATGCAAAAGAAGCCTTATTCACGAAACAGCAAGAGAGTCTTAGAAAAGATATTGAACGAGCTTTTGGAGTACTCCAAGGTAGATTTCATATACTTCGAAACGAAGTTCACTACCACGATAAAGCAGTTGTAGCCGACATAATGTACTGTTGCATTATTTTACATAATATGATTGTTGAGGAGGAACGAGGAGGATATGAACTCCAGCTTCGTAACTACCCGGACATTGCAGTGGAATTTAGGAAAAAACCGTATAAAGACCCAAATACGTTTGCAGAATACTTGCAACGACTGGAAGAAGTCCGAGATCCACAAGCTCATTTAGAATTACGTGAAGAGCAAGTTGAGCACTACCGGGAGTTTGCGGGAAACCAATAGTTAATTAACTGGTTAATGTTTCGATTCATATCTGTATTATCTACGTTTATATGCCAGCACGTGCTGTAGTGTAATATTTCGTTTTAAATTAATGGTTGTATGATTTGCTCTACGAATATTTAATACATCTACATAACATCCATAAAATACAAGAACGTAACTGAATTACATAAAGTACAACAAGGTCTGCAACCGGTACTAAAAAGAAACTACAACATACTCTACAAAGGAAACGGACTAATCTAGGTTACGTCTCTGGTACTCTTCAAGACGTTTTTCCATGTACCTCCTTTGTATGGGATTTAGATCATCCAGCTTGACACTCATAAGAGCGAAATCATCTGCATTTTGTTGTCGAGCGAGCTCCGCTTTTCGTAACTCCAATTCATTTATTCTTGTTTGCTGCATCTCTTCGTGTCTTCGTTGCCTTTCCTCCCCTCTCTCTCTTCTCTCTCTCCTAGCTGCTTCCTTCGCTTCGATATACTCCCTATTCGATTCCTCTGCAACTGCCATACGTCCATCGAGTTGCTCGTAATACTGACTGTAATCTTTCGTCGGTTTCTTGTTCGCTTTATATCTGCTAGGGGGTCGTCCACCGGAACTTGTTGCGAATGGTGTGTCTTCAGATGGATTTGTGCTTCCAGGGCTAACATCTTCGGTCGGTCTCAACGGCATAAATCGTTGCGTGGTATGTTCATGTCGCACGTTGCTCCATTTATCTTCCCGACATAGTATGTCATAGCATTTTTGCATAGTAAACGGTTGGTTTTTTGATTTGGCCATATACACAGCATTTGCTTCGCTAAGCTGCGTAACATTACTTAACATAAAAGAAATAATCTAAATAAACATCTAACAAAACAAGCTTGTTATAATTTATTACCAAGTCCATGTCGTTTGCTCCACTTTGTTGTCTACTAGCCAACCCACTCATTATCCCATTCCAAAGTTGGCAGCAAGCATTGATTCTCTTCCATGACTGCTTCAACGAGTCAACCGAGCGTGCATGATTATGTGGACTTCGAACGTTGAATAATTTACAAACCGAATGTAACAACCCGGAGAATCTGGGCCAGTTTAAAATTTTTATTTTTGCCATTTTAGCGAATTTTGATTATTTAAAATGAATTATTTTAAATAATATCGACGAGAAATTTATTTTGAATATAATTCGAACGTATATATTTATACGCATCGTCGTTAGAATATAAATATTTATATATAGTTATAAATAGAATTGAAAATGGCGCGGTAGTTCGAAAATTCGATTTCTAATTTCAAATGAATATACAGAATTCAATATAAGTCAGAATTGAACGAAACAAGAAATATTTGAATCTGTATAACTATATCTTTGTAACGAAGTTAACAAACTGAGATTTCATTTTAGAAATGATAAGATATGTCCAGTTTAAAATTAGAAATAGTCGCTGTGGAATTTATATATATTTATATATATATAAGGCCCTTAAAAATGGACATTTTGCAAACGACCTCGGATTTCAACGAAACCAGTTTTGTTGGGTCCGTGGTGTAGAATTATTGCTAGGTTTCAAATTTCATAATTTTTAGAATCAATATGTGAGCGTGGCAAAGGAAAACGCGTTTGACCAATTTCAGTTAATTTTAATCGACTGGAAAATGGCCATTTTTCAAACGGTCTCAGAATTTGACGAAACTAGTTTTGTTAGGACCGTATCTTCAATACGAAGCTAGAAAATATTTTTATAGAATTTTTCGAGTTAGTATGTGACCCCGGTAATTTGAAATGTACGTTTAAAATTCAATATAGTGATTTAAATGTTAATTCGAACGAAAACTGATCGAAACAGTCGAGTTGGCTCACCAGACCTGTCCCATTGTGTTCAGAATGGGGGTATTTAGCGGGGGACGGCAGTCGCTAGGTTCTGATTGGAGTTAGCATGAACAAACAAAAGGATTTTCAAATTAAAAGAACTATAAAAATAAAAAAATAAAAAAATATATTATATATAAGGATTTTAAACCCTAGGTCAAACTCTCTACAGTCAAACCCTCGAACCCGCCTCTCTCTCCAAAAACGAACGGCGGAAACTTCACAATAATTCAAACCCAAAAATCTTCCATTCCCATTCGAATTAATCCAAACCTCCACCACAGAATTAAAGTACTCTCCAAGATCGCCGAATCCATATAAGCATCATCGTCTCTGGTGGCGTGTATTGATCAAAATCAACCCTCAAAGCGCCGCCGTTCGCTCACGATTTGCCGCCGGAATCCGCCTCCGAGTTCGTCGCCATTCATGGAGTAGATGTGCCTCTCCGAGCTCGTCAACGGGTGTGGTCTGATCTTGGCCAAGCTGCGCGGTTTGAGCACAATTTGCAGACCTAGTTTGGAACCCTTCTCGATATGGTGCTGTTGTGATTACTGAGGATGAGGGTAACATTTTAAAACATTGTTTAAATTTCAGAATTTTAAATGTAGAAGCACATTGTCCATTTCTAACTTTTAACAGTATAAAGAACTGATTTTATTTTTTTTATATAGCATAAAGAACTAAAAATTGTTTGATTTCAAAACTGAATTTTAGAGATGAATTTTTATAAGAAAAACCGGATTTTATAAAATGAATTTATCTATATATATCAGGTTAGGGTTTTCATATAAAGATTTGAAATAGAAATAAAAAAATAAATTAAACATAAAAGGTTAGATTTTTATGTCATGCAAAGATTCAATTTTTATAAAGAAAAATTTGATTTTTAAATATTGAACTTCGAAAGAAAATTTTGATTTTTAAATATTGAACTTCGAAAGAAAAATTTGATTTTTAAATATTGAACTTCGAAAGAAAAATTTGATTTTTAAATATTGAACTTCGAAAGAAAATTTTGATTTTTAAATATTGAACTTCGAAAGAAAATTTGTTTTTTTTATATTGAACTTCGAAAGAAAATTTTGATTTTTAAATATTGAACTTTGAAATAAAAAATTCGATTTTTATATATTGAACTTTGAAATAAAAATTCGATTTTTATATATTGAACTTTGAAATAAAAATTCGATTTTTATATATTGAACTTTGAAATAAAAATTCGATTTTTATATATTGAACTTTGAAGTAAAAATTCGATTTTTATATATAGAATAGCGAGGTAAAATGTGATTTTTACGTATGTAGTGAAAGCGGACAACGAAGGTGACAAAAAGGCGAAACGACGAAGACTTCTGCAAAAGGAGAGTCAAGATGATTGGATAGCTATATGTGAGAACTTCTCACCTTTCAGTTTAATTTTTCTAGTTATATATATACTAGGATGCAGACGGTGTTTAGTAGCACCCGACACAATCGTCCACAGACCATGGACTTGTTTGTTTGGCTGTTTGGTTATTGATTGCGATATTGGTTTGAATGTGGTTTGTGGTGTGAAAAAAAAAAAATCGAATCGATAAATTGGTTAGGATTAGACGTGCGCCGTTATAAGGCGAAGGAGTAAGGCTAGGTTAGACCCTTACTCCAAATTTTGTGGTTTGCATAACGAAAGTGAATTTGATTGATGTGTGAATGGCGTGGGCCTTCACTAGACCGGGGATTAGGCTAGGCCTCGTCCCGTTTCTAGTATCGTGCCGTTATGCCGCCGAAATTTTCTAAAATATGTTAGAAAAATAAAAATGTCATTTATTGAATAAATGAACTGAAAAGAAAATTCATGTGTTGGAATAAATATTTTATCGTTAAAAATATAGTTTTTAACGTGAATGTGAATAAAATAAAATATTCATTTACAAACCAGACGGTTTGTTTATGTACACTGATTTGACTGATATGGATTGGGACGATAAATTTTACACATCGCCCAACTGCACAAATAAAATCTGTGTTTGATTGTTTGAAACCCTACACGGGTGTTAGGATGAAATTTGAAGTTCACTCATCCTGATTGATTAAATATGTCGATCGATTGATTGACATGCTGTTATAAGCGTTAGATATCTTTATTGGATGCTTATACAGTGTAGTGCACTTTGGTTGATGGTTGATTATTTTTCAATGCTATTATATACATGTGTTGTATGAAAATCCATATAATTAATTTTATATGGTAATTGATTGGGCCTCATTCCAGTTTAGAAATAGAAATATTTGAAATAGAAATATTTGAAATAGAATATTTGAAAATAGAAATTTATGAAGCCGTGTTGATTAGATTGACGCCATTTTGACGTGAACGATATTTATATCAATTTTAAGCGATTTCGAAATGAATTGAATTGAAAACGATTTCGAAATGAATTGAATTGAAAACGATTTCGAAGTGAATTGAATTGAAAACGATTTCGAAGTGAATTGAATTGAAAACGATTTCGAAGTGAATCGAATTGAAAACGATTTCGAAGTGAATTGAATTGAAAACGATTTCGAAATGAATTGAATTGAAAACGATTTCGAAATGAATTGAATTGAAAACGAATTGAAATGAATTCAAATTGAATTGAAATTTGAATTGAATAGAAATGAATTTTGAAACGAATTTATAAAGAAGAATTCAATTTTGATTTGAATTGAAAAGGAAGTTGAAATTGCTTTTGAAACGAATTTAAAACTATATATAAAATTCGTTTTAAATAGAAATCGACGAAGTATATATTATATATATTATATATATAATATAATGGCCTGAATAGAACGCGCCGCGCCGCGGCAGTTCGCGAATTTCGACCATTTATTTCAAACGGACATTGCGGGAGATCCGACCGTCGGATTCTCCTAAAACCGGAACCGTTGGGTTCGTATCGAAAAGAGCTTTCTAACGAATATTAGAAATTTGAAATCTAACGGTTGGATTTGGAATTATGTCCAAATCAAATTCGAAAAAGGTCGCTGTAAGTGCAGTTCGATGGCCATTGATGGAAATCGACTGTACGGGCCTTGATAAAATTATTAAAAATAGCAATAATTTGTGTAAAATCATAAGAAATGATTTAGAAAGAATTGGCATGAAAAACTCCCTATTTGAAAAGATAAAAATAGATTTTTATCGAAATGAACTAGTTTTGAACTAGAATTATAATTCTATTTATTTTTAAATAAATAAATTGAATTTAAAAAGGGTTTTAAAAATAACCAAAATTTCCAATGATTGCATTGGAGTGGATTTGAATCGAAATTGTCTTCGGAATATTTCGATGTTGGAATTCGTGATTATACAGGTGTTGTTATGGAAATTTGAAAGATATATATATTTATATCGTTATTTCCAATACGACATTTGTTAGTCGTAGAATTTGATATTGAATATAAGCCGATATATTTTCTATTCAGAGCCTTGTATTGAATATCGAATGTGATTTGGGTCTGTCGTGAATGGTGTCTTCACTAACACTGTTCTTGAACCCAGTTGAGAAATGATTAAATCTTTTTATTTAGATTTAATGAAGTGTACCAATTAAATAATATTTAATTGGAATTGAATTGATATTGATTTTTGGGTTTATCGTGAACAGTGTTTTAAATAACACTTGTTCTTTAACCCGATAATTAATGAATGTGATTTGGGTTTGTCGTGAATGGTGTCTTCACTAACACTGTTCTTGAACCCAGTTGAGAAAGGATTAAATCTTTTTATTTAGATTTAATGAAGTGTACCAATTAAATAATATTTAATTGGAATTGAATGGATATTGATTTTTGGGTTTATCGTGAACAGTGTTTTAAATAACACTTGTTCTTTAACCCGATAATTAATGGGATGTGACTTTGGGTTTATCGTGAACCGTGTTTTAAGTGACACTGATTCTTTAACCCAGTCACAGATTAAAACTAAGTGGAGTTTTAATAAATCTTTAATTAGATTTGAACGTGAAATTTAGAAACTAACTGTCGGTTAGCTAAGTAGAATGGTTTTCTGGATATTGATCTGATGTTGGTTTCGGCCTTCGGGGTTAATATTTGGGGAATTATTCTCTTGATTAATTTACGGTTAATGACTAATGAGTTGGAATGAGGCGTATGTTGTGTTTGTGTAACACTTTTATAATATATACGCGAGTTATTCGGAAAGACCGGTTTCATCCCATTCTGAATAACTGATACGACGATAAGTCGAAGATGAAGACGATGGTCGAAGACCGGAGGTCTTCACGTCGTTTGGGTGATAACTGATGATCTTGATTGGGCTGTACACCCAAGAAGATGGAAACAGTTAGTGATCGTCCAGACGTACTTGGAGATCAATGGATATGCGGGGTACTAGGTGCCTCCGGTTTCGTTCAGACCCAGAACGGATTTGTAAATGGACTGTGTGTCTGACATCGGATTTCATTCCGTGTGACTGATATCGGTTGCATAGGATGGTTTGCCTGTGTGGCATGCTAAGATGCAAATGATCGAGGCTTCTGTTGAAAAGCAAAGTCTTGTGGTGATGATCAAAGCACGGCCTTTGTGGCGTAGCTTTGTGTAACGTTTGCTTCGCGAGTTTCGCACCCGGTATGAACCAAAAACGGGAGAGGACATCAGGGAGGGCCTACGTTTCCTCCTAGCTAAAAGTGGCGTCAGTGGTTTTACACGCCCTGACGAGTTTGACTTATGTGGTTGTTGCTGTTGCGAGGCGCCTCGGTTAGATCGGACGATCCGGGTCCGATGGAGTCATTCGTTGGCTCGCTTACGCCCCAAAGGGCGGCGAAACGTAGTGCTCAGGCATTTTTAATCCACTCCGTGTGGACCGGCCCTGACGATCCAAGGGTCGATGCGTTCTGATCCTGAGACTCGGGCTAGGCAGTCTCGAATCGGTTGAGGACTATCTTTTGCCTCGGTTCATAGATGGAAATCCAATTTCCAAATACGTGACATTTGCGGTTTTATTTGTAAACCTATATATGGCGACATAGTGGTATGGGGCATTCATGCCGCCTATGATTGATACTTATGATTTGAAGTTGTTTTATACACTATGCACTTATAATAGCATCAAATGATTTGTTTTAAACGTATCAAGCATTCTTTGGCTGTTATAAGGTAAAAACCCTATCCCCCGGCTTGCGTTGCATTGTGTGATAGGACCTGGGTCTTATAACAGCTTCATTTTTCTTTATTTAGCATTGCGCTGTTTGTTTTATGCACTGGTATTCTTGGGAGGAAACCCGTTCCGTGTTATACGGCGTGGTCCCTTGATGCACCTAACTTTAAAAATAAAGATTAACTGTTTTAGTTCTCACACCAGTCACATGACTGACCTGGAGTTTATTGTTTTAACCTAAACTCTGGGTGCCCTTATTTTGACACGGGCAGCTAGTAGTTTTGGTTTTGCAGATTTATATTCACAGGATCCTGGTTTACAGCTGGAACGATATCCGGAAAGCTTTGTATCCGTATATCTCTTCTAGTTGTGTATCGTATTATTTTCCGCTGCTATGTATTTAAATGTAATTTAAATCTCTGATATTTCTGTGTAATATTCATTTATACTCTGTTTATTCTTGTAATCTGATGCATTGTTGTAATATACAGTGAAATGTTCTTTTATATGCGTTCTGTTGTGGCTTGTTCTCGAACTATCCGACGCTTTCCTTTACGGGGAAGTTGCGGGCCTTCACAGTTGGTATCAGAGCTTTGGTTTACAGAGCTAGAGAACAAGACACATTAGAACCATGCGAAAGAATTCATCAGATATTGGATTAGCAATATCCAATGGAATGACTCGTTAGAGATAGGATCAGTAGTATCCTAGAACGAGTGTGAAGAGTATATTTTTCAAATGAAAACATTCTTTGTTTTGAAAATTTAAATCAATTATTCGTATTTGATTATCTATTTATATTGAGTTGGACAGTCCTGTATATAAAGATTTTGCGTATACGTCTGATCCACGTGTATTTGAAATTTTAATATACTGGATAGATATAGAGTCACATTCTAGACACCCGGGGATAATTCTGATGATGTGGCCACATCATCAGTATTTATATTCGTGTTTCGAAGGTGTGATATCTATATATTTCCATTAGATTGGTGTGAGAACCAAAACTTATCTATATAGCTAGAATACCATGTTGTAATTTGGCATCAAAAACATGATTTTTGTATATGTATCAAAATTATGAATTTGAAACTCTAATTCATTAATTGATTGATGTTTGTGTTGTTTGTTTAGTTGTTTGCTAATTTTGAACCATTTAGCCTAATTGAATCAAATATTGAACTGTATTGAAATTTGGTCGCATTTGCTTGCATATACATATATATCATTGAACAGGTCATAGCAAGGAGGCTAGAGCCAGAGAATAAAATTTGTTTGCCCGACAAATAGGTACATGTTTACTACATGATTTCCTGTTTTGTTTGGGTGATGATGATTTTGTGAGCCTATTGGCTAGCCGCTTGGCTTTTTCTTTTTCTTTTTGAGATCTGAAGGACCGGGGAAGCTATTTGAAATTCCCCGATGCTCCCATTGCAGGGGAGGTTATGGCGAAATTTTTCAAAAATTTAGGGTGTTAGCCAAATTTTTGAAGTTTTGAAAATTCTCAGAAACTAAAGAGTTGGAGAATGGAAGCCAGATCAAGCGTAGAGTTGAATTATCAAACCACTTTCGACTTTGTTCCTTTTCGGGGACGAAAAGTTTTAAGTGGGGGAGATTGTAACAACCCGGAGAATCTGGGCCAGTTTAAAATTTTTATTTTTGCCATTTTAGCGAATTTTGATTATTTAAAATGAATTATTTTAAATAATATCAACGAGAAATTTATTTTGAATATAATTCGAACGTATATATTTATACGCGTCGTCGTTAGAATATAAATATTTATATATAGTTATAAATAGAATTGAAAATGGCGCGGTAGTTCGAAAATTCGATTTCTAATTTCAAATGAATATACAGAATTCAATATAAGTCAGAATTGAACGAAACAAGAAATATTTGAATCTGTATAACTATATCTTTGTAACGAAGTTAACAAACTGAGATTTCATTTTAGAAATGATAAGATATGTCCAGTTTAAAATTAGAAATAGTCGCTGTGGAATTTATATATATTTTTATATATATAAGGCCCTTAAAAATGGACATTTTGCAAACGACCTCGGATTTCAACGAAACCAGTTTTGTTGGGTCCGTGGTGTAGAATTATTGCTAGGTTTCAAATTTCATAATTTTTAGAATCAATATGTGAGCGTGGCAAAGGAAAACGCGTTTGACCAATTTCAGTTAATTTTAATCGACTGGAAAATGGCCATTTTTCAAACGGTCTCAGAATTTGACGAAACTAGTTTTGTTAGGACCGTATCGTCAATACGAAGCTAGAAAATATTTTTATAGAATTTTTCGAGTTAGTATGTGACCCCGGTAATTTGAAATGTACGTTTAAAATTCAATATAGTGATTTAAATGTTAATTCGAACGAAAACTGATCGAAACAGTCGAGTTGGCTCACCAGACCTGTCCCATTGTGTTCAGAATGGGGGTATTTAGCGGGGGACGGCAGTCGCTAGGTTCTGATTGGAGTTAGCATGAACAAACAAAAGGATTTTCAAATTAAAAGAACTATAAAAATAAAAAAAATAAAAAAATATATTATATATAAGGATTTTAAACCCTAGGTCAAACTCTCTACAGTCAAACCCTCGAACCCGCCTCTCTCTCCAAAAACGAATGGCGGAAACTTCACAATAATTCAAACCCAAAAATCTTCCATTCCCATTCGAATTAATCCAAACCTCCACCACAGAATTAAAGTACTCTCCAAGATCGCCGAATCCATATAAGCATCATCGTCTCTGGTGGCGTGTATTGATCAAAATCAACCCTCAAAGCGCCGCCGTTCGCTCACGATTTGCCGCCGGAATCCGCCTCCGAGTTCGTCGCCATTCATGGAGTAGATGTGCCTCTCCGAGCTCGTCAACGGGGTGTGGTCTGATCTTGGCCAAGCTGCGCGGTTTGAGCACAATTTGCAGACCTAGTTTGGAACCCTTCTCGATATGGTGCTGTTGTGATTACTGAGGATGAGGGTAACATTTTAAAACATTGTTTAAATTTCAGAATTTTAAATGTAGAAGCACATTGTCCATTTCTAACTTTTAACAGTATAAAGAACTGATTTTATTTTTTATATATAGCATAAAGAACTAAAAATTGTTTGATTTCAAAACTGAATTTTAGAGATGAATTTTTATAAGAAAAACCGGATTTTATAAAATGAATTTATCTATATATATCAGGTTAGGGTTTTCATATAAAGATTTGAAATAGAAATAAAAAAATAAATTAAACATAAAAGGTTAGATTTTTATGTCATGCAAAGATTCAATTTTTATAAAGAAAAATTTGATTTTTAAATATTGAACTTCGAAAGAAAATTTTGATTTTTAAATATTGAACTTCGAAAGAAAAATTTGATTTTTAAATATTGAACTTCGAAAGAAAAATTTGATTTTTAAATATTGAACTTCGAAAGAAAATTTTGATTTTTAAATATTGAACTTCGAAAGAAAATTTGTTTTTTTTATATTGAACTTCGAAAGAAAATTTTGATTTTTAAATATTGAACTTTGAAATAAAAAATTCGATTTTTATATATTGAACTTTGAAATAAAAATTCGATTTTTATATATTGAACTTTGAAATAAAAATTCGATTTTTATATATTGAACTTTGAAATAAAAATTCGATTTTTATATATTGAACTTTGAAGTAAAAATTCGATTTTTATATATAGAATAGCGAGGTAAAATGTGATTTTTACGTATGTAGTGAAAGCGGACAACGAAGGTGACAAAAAGGCGAAACGACGAAGACTTCTGCAAAAGGAGAGTCAAGATGATTGGATAGCTATATGTGAGAACTTCTCACCTTTCAGTTTAATTTTTCTAGTTATATATATACTAGGATGCAGACGGTGTTTAGTAGCACCCGACACAATCGTCCACAGACCATGGACTTGTTTGTTTGGCTGTTTGGTTATTGATTGCGATATTGGTTTGAATGTGGTTTGTGGTGTGAAAAAAAAAAATCGAATCGATAAATTGGTTAGGATTAGACGTGCGCCGTTATAAGGCGAAGGAGTAAGGCTAGGTTAGACCCTTACTCCAAATTTTGTGGTTTGCATAACGAAAGTGAATTTGATTGATGTGTGAATGGCGTGGGCCTTCACTAGACCGGGGATTAGGCTAGGCCTCGTCCCGTTTCTAGTATCGTGCCGTTATGCCGCCGAAATTTTCTAAAATATGTTAGAAAAATAAAAATGTCATTTATTGAATAAATGAACTGAAAAGAAAATTCATGTGTTGGAATAAATATTTTATCGTTAAAAATATAGTTTTTAACGTGAATGTGAATAAAATAAAATATTCATTTACAAACCAGACGGTTTGTTTATGTACACTGATTTGACTGATATGGATTGGGACGATAAATTTTACACATCGCCCAACTGCACAAATAAAATCTGTGTTTGATTGTTTGAAACCCTACACGGGTGTTAGGATGAAATTTGAAGTTCACTCATCCTGATTGATTAAATATGTCGATCGATTGATTGACATGCTGTTATAAGCGTTAGATATCTTTATTGGATGCTTATACAGTGTAGTGCACTTTGGTTGATGGTTGATTATTTTTCAATGCTATTATATACATGTGTTGTATGAAAATCCATATAATTAATTTTATATGGTAATTGATTGGGCCTCATTCCAGTTTAGAAATAGAAATATTTGAAATAGAAATATTTGAAATAGAATATTTGAAAATAGAAATTTATGAAGCCGTGTTGATTAGATTGACGCCATTTTGACGTGAACGATATTTATATCAATTTTAAGCGATTTCGAAATGAATTGAATTGAAAACGATTTCGAAATGAATTGAATTGAAAACGATTTCGAAGTGAATTGAATTGAAAACGATTTCGAAGTGAATTGAATTGAAAACGATTTCGAAGTGAATCGAATTGAAATCGATTTCGAAGTGAATTGAATTGAAAACGATTTCGAAATGAATTGAATTGAAAACGATTTCGAAATGAATTGAATTGAAAACGAATTGAAATGAATTCAAATTGAATTGAAATTTGAATTGAATAGAAATGAATTTTGAAACGAATTTATAAAGAAGAATTCAATTTTGATTTGAATTGAAAAGGAAGTTGAAATTGCTTTTGAAACGAATTTAAAACTATATATAAAATTCGTTTTAAATAGAAATCGACGAAGTATATATTATATATATTATATATATAATATAATGGCCTGAATAGAATGCGCCGCGCCGCGGCAGTTCGCGAATTTCGACCATTTATTTCAAACGGACATTGCGGGAGATCCGACCGTCGGATTCTCCTAAAACCGGAACCGTTGGGTTCGTATCGAAAAGAGCTTTCTAACGAATATTAGAAATTTGAAATCTAACGGTTGGATTTGGAATTATGTCCAAATCAAATTCGAAAAAGGTCGCTGTAAGTGCAGTTCGATGGCCATTGATGGAAATCGACTGTACGGGCCTTGATAAAATTATTAAAAATAGCAATAATTTGTGTAAAATCATAAGAAATGATTTAGAAAGAATTGGCATGAAAAACTCCCTATTTGAAAAGATAAAAATAGATTTTTATCGAAATGAACTAGTTTTGAACTAGAATTATAATTCTATTTATTTTTAAATAAGTAAATTGAATTTAAAAAGGGTTTTAAAAATAACCAAAATTTCCAATGATTGCATTGGAGTGGATTTGAATCGAAATTGTCTTCGGAATATTTCGATGTTGGAATTCGTGATTATACAGGTGTTGTTATGGAAATTTGAAAGATATATATATTTATATCGTTATTTCCAATACGACATTTGTTAGTCGTAGAATTTGATATTGAATATAAGCCGATATATTTTCTATTCAGAGCCTTGTATTGAATATCGAATGTGATTTGGGTCTGTCGTGAATGGTGTCTTCACTAACACTGTTCTTGAACCCAGTTGAGAAATGATTAAATATTTTTATTTAGATTTAATGAAGTGTACCAATTAAATAATATTTAATTGGAATTGAATTGATATTGATTTTTGGGTTTATCGTGAACAGTGTTTTAAATAACACTTGTTCTTTAACCCGATAATTAATGAATGTGATTTGGGTTTGTCGTGAATGGTGTCTTCACTAACACTGTTCTTGAACCCAGTTGAGAAAGGATTAAATCTTTTTATTTAGATTTAATGAAGTGTACCAATTAAATAATATTTAATTGGAATTGAATGGATATTGATTTTTGGGTTTATCGTGAACAGTGTTTTAAATAACACTTGTTCTTTAACCCGATAATTAATGGGATGTGACTTTGGGTTTATCGTGAACCGTGTTTTAAGTGACACTGATTCTTTAACCCAGTCACAGATTAAAACTAAGTGGAGTTTTAATAAATCTTTAATTAGATTTGAACGTGAAATTTAGAAACTAACTGTCGGTTAGCTAAGTAGAATGGTTTTCTGGATATTGATCTGATGTTGGTTTCGGCCTTCGGGGTTAATATTTGGGGAATTATTCTCTTGATTAATTTACGGTTAATGACTAATGAGTTGGAATGAGGCGTATGTTGTGTTTGTGTAACACTTTTATAATATATACGCGAGTTATTCGGAAAGACCGGGTTCATCCCATTCTGAATAACTGATACGACGATAAGTCGAAGATGAAGACGATGGTCGAAGACCGGAGGTCTTCACGTCGTTTGGGTGATAACTGATGATCTTGATTGGGCTGTACACCCAAGAAGATGGAAACAGTTAGTGATCGTCCAGACGTACTTGGAGATCAATGGATATGCGGGGTACTAGGTGCCTCCGGTTTCGTTCAGACCCAGAACGGATTTGTAAATGGACTGTGTGTCTGACATCGGATTTCATTCCGTGTGACTGATATCGGTTGCATAGGATGGTTTGCCTGTGTGGCATGCTAAGATGCAAATGATCGAGGCTTCTGTTGAAAAGCAAAGTCTTGTGGTGATGATCAAAGCACGACCTTTGTGGCGTAGCTTTGTGTAACGTTTGCTTCGCGAGTTTCGCACCCGGTATGAACCAAAAACGGGAGAGGACATCAGGGAGGGCCTACGTTTCCTCCTAGCTAAAAGTGGCGTCAGTGGTTTTACACGCCCTGACGAGTTTGACTTATGTGGTTGTTGCTGTTGCGAGGCGCCTCGGTTAGATCGGACGATCCGGGTCCGATGGAGTCATTCGTTGGCTCGCTTACGCCCCAAAGGGCAGCGAAACGTAGTGCTCAGGCATTTTTAATCCACTCCGTGTGGACCGGCCCTGACGATCCAAGGGTCGATGCGTTCTGATCCTGAGACTCGGGCTAGGCAGTCTCGAATCGGTTGAGGACTATCTTTTGCCTCGGTTCATAGATGGAAATCCAATTTCCAAATACGTGACATTTGCGGTTTTATTTGTAAACCTATATATGGCGACATAGTGGTATGGGGCATTCATGCCGCCTATGATTGATACTTATGATTTGAAGTTGTTTTATACACTATGCACTTATAATAGCATCAAATGATTTGTTTTAAACGTATCAAGCATTCTTTGGCTGTTATAAGGTAAAAACCCTATCCCCCGGCTTGCGTTGCATTGTGTGATAGGACCTGGGTCTTATAACAGCTTCATTTTTCTTTATTTAGCATTGCGCTGTTTGTTTTATGCACTGGTATTCTTGGGAGGAAACCCGTTCCGTGTTATACGGCGTGGTCCCTTGATGCACCTAACTTTAAAAATAAAGATTAACTGTTTTAGTTCTCACACCAGTCACATGACTGACCTGGAGTTTATTGTTTTAACCTAAACTCTGGGTGCCCTTATTTTGACACGGGCAGCTAGTAGTTTTGGTTTTGCAGATTTATATTCACAGGATCCTGGTTTACAGCTGGAACGATATCCGGAAAGCTTTGTATCCGTATATCTCTTCTAGTTGTGTATCGTATTATTTTCCGCTGCTATGTATTTAAATGTAATTTAAATCTCTGATATTTCTGTGTAATATTCATTTATACTCTGTTTATTCTTGTAATCTGATGCATTGTTGTAATATACAGTGAAATGTTCTTTTATATGCGTTCTGTTGTGGCTTGTTCTCGAACTATCCGACGCTTTCCTTTACGGGGAAGTTGCGGGCCTTCACACCGAATTCCAAAATGAGCTTTCAGTTTGGCTTGTGCCTTTCACGTTATCTTTGGAACACTGAACCCAGCAATATGCTAGTTCGGCTTGTTCATCAGGTGACCATTTTACCTGCTTCTTCAAAGGAGGCTGAATCCCAGCAGATTCATAAATCTCATTGCTATCGTTTCCCATTTCGTCGTTTTCAAGACCATTATCCTCGAATAACATGTTCAAATTCCTGGACAGATTGAGAGAGGTATCCGGAAATGTCGATTGATGTTGGCTGTTTGGGGATGAATAGGGTTGACTGATATAAGATTGTTGGACAGAGGGGTTACGACCATAGGTGGAAACTTGAGTGTTTTGAAAATGATTAGAATTTTGCTGTGACTGGTACAGGTTAGGATTGTGCTGTGGAAGATAACAATTTGAGGTGTTTTGCATTGTACCTGAGCTAAAATGTTCGTTGCGCTGGTACGAATTTGTGGATGGAAACTCTTGCTGATCATGAACATAATCAAACGGATTCGGAAAGCTTTGGGTAGGCATCGTCGCTTTTCCTTTTGTATTCTTGCTGTTTGTTTTCTTCGACATTGCAGTTGGATGCTGTAAATTATACTACTTTGATGGTTGAGTAAAATGAGAGAATTTTGTGTGTTTTGAAAGTGAAAAATAGGTTGTATTTAAAGATGAAAGGGTATATGAGAGAGAGGAGCGGGAAGGGAGCAACGGCTACTAAATTAGCCGTTGCTGCCTTTGCCGGCTAATTTAAAGCCGACTAAGGGGGGAAGAAATAATTTGACCCCCCCTTAGCCGGCTTTAAATAAGCCGGCTAAAGGTGGTTGCCAAAGCAACCAACCCGGTTGCTTTGGCAACCTTGGGGGTTGCCAAAGCAACCCCCAAGTGGGCAACTGACCCCGCGTTGGGGGTCAGTTGCCCACTGACCAACCCCGCGTTGGGGTTGGTCTTATAGGTTGGTTGTGTGCATTTTGCCTTACATAATTTTCTATGCTATCCCCATATAGGACATTGAAGATGTCAGCAACTCAGTAATACAAATTTCTAGGACCCAAGACAAAAGACACAAGGGAATCTAATTAGTGGATATTGAAGTATGTTTTTTTTTCTTCCTTTTCTGCAGTGTGTATTTCGTCATATATGATCCACATTTTGGTTTCATGTTTCGTCCAATTTCTTTATGATTACACGCTCTGCACCATATCATTTGAAGTGCATTCAAAATGATTTTTATATGTCTTCTCTTTTACTTTTGTGTCTACTTTGTTTGTGAGGAAAGAATTGCTTTTATTTATCCCTTTCGACTGACGTGACATCTATGACCAGCTCGGTAATGCAACAAGATAAAAAATGTTCACATTAAGATATACTTCCCTAAAGCCGTCACTTTTTAACTCTTGCAATTGCAGTGCTTATAAAATTATTTACACGTTAATCTAAGTGATAGTTATGTATTTAACACAGTTTGTTCCATAAATAGTTTGGAAAAAACATATAGATGAAACATGTATATTTTCAACTTACTTACCTTGTACATACAACTTGCTGGTTCGTTGTCTAATGCTAATCTATTAATGTGCCAGGTAACATGAATGCAACTATTTTTTTTACTACCTGCAACTGTTCCCATGATTCCATTTCCACTTTCTATCCAATATTATTTCCCCAAATTTTATAAACCTAGCCACTTAGGTCCTTTTGCTATTCGATAATCAAAATCATATACTTTTTTTAATTTTCCTTCCACTTGTCCTTCAAACATCTAATTCATCATCCGTTCATTCCAGGAAAACTGAATAACTTTATCTTGGTTCCTATGGATTCATCGTCTGCTTCTGTGGTTGTCGAATTTAGGTAATTCATTGCTCGGCTGCTATATTTCCAAGATTCATTGTTCGATATTTGCTATGTTTTTGTTGTTTCTGCCCGCTATGATTACCTTTGTCAAATAGCATCGGCATTTTACGTAATTTTCATTTGTTATACGTTATTATTCCTTAATAGCTCTTATACAATTTAACTGTCAATTTTAAGATTCAGTTTCTGATTATTTTATTGTATATCAAGTATTATTCTTTCAAGTTGTACCTGCTATAACAATAACACAGTTCTGCATCCTTTTCAATCTAAGATATCAGTTGTGCGCATCTAGTGCATATTGGTTATTCGTTTTGGTGCCAAATTGCTTCCCGTGTCCTTCCATTTGTGCTTTTGTGTACTAAATGGTGCTAAATCTACTATATGTTCACCTTGGTAATTCATTAACTAATTGTCTATAATCCAAGAGCTAAATTTTAAATTTTCCTTTTTGAACTGAAAATGACCCAACCTCAATTCCATATACTGCAGTCCGATAATGAATTATGTATTAGGTATAGGGGAGAGACGTCGGCACCAAGAACATTTTGATTAGTTTAAGTGTTATTCATATCGTATATGGATTGTGCTAAAATATTAACCTTATGCATTTCCCTAGGCTCTGATATTAAGCATATTAGTTTGTCCCCGATGCAGGATATATTGCTCTTGGATTATCAAATAAATAAATTAAGCTAAGCAAGCTTTGCATCTTTTCTGAAAGGATGCCGCTACTTTACTCGGTTAATATAGGAAAAATATATGAATCAGTTATAATGGAGGAAATCGGCAGGTATACCTATACTTTTGCATGTGAGCCCTTGAAATTTTTGCTTCTTTGTCGTAAAATTCACAAAAAAAAGTTTTGGGTGGAATAACATTTTCCTTCCTCACAAGTATGTAAGTAATTTTAATTTATTACTTGTAATATATTTTTATAGATGACCACCAGAAAGTCTTGTGATTTGAACTATAAACATATTATATTTGATTAACTTAGCTAAGGGAATGAGAGTTGGAATCATCGATGCCATCATCTATGAATATAAGCAGTAACGGTCATCAATGGTCATCTCATTAAAAATGTTAATATGCAAACTTAAACAGCCAGGTTAAAAGTGACATTTGTCCTAATGACCGCTTTGTAGACTTTATAGCGACCTATATTACATTTATACAAGGGAAATCTTAAGCAATAAAGAGGCATAATTGTGATAAACTTATCAGCCAATTATGTGTAATTAAATCATGTTTTGTTTCCATATGTTATAATTAAGAATCTATCAAATGTATCCATCATTCTGCACCGACACAAGTTAATATTATGCCATACGCGCAAATACACATAAAATTTTTGTTCCCTCCATTTGCTATCTGACTTAAACTTGCATCATATCACAATGCATCCATTTCTCTCCAATTTTGGCTTATACATTTGTTTGCTATTTATTTGCCCCTTGTGAAAAAAATAAGTTGACCTCAGAAGATTACATGTTCACATAGTTTGTTGTCTAGGTCTAATAATTGATACTCATTATTCCTATGTTTTAACCTCATATTATCTCTTTAGCAGAGCATACCTGCTAAATTCCAATCTATGGTTATTCGTTTAGCTTCATATCTTTTCTTTAGATTTTAGGTCTGCAAACTATCAACTAGCCACTAGGGTTGTATTGTATGTTGCTTATTAAAACATGAGATAAGGAATAATTAAAGAATACTTAATTTTTATAAGAAGAATTAAGGGAAATGGGTTGAACCATTGCGTTCATCTCAGAATTCTGCTTGGGATAGAGTCCAAGTTTGCATAAAACGGATATAGTATGAAGAAGTTATGAAGCTTAGAAGGATTCAAGAATTAGCAGAATTTAATAATAATTAAATAACAAATCAAAAATGAATTCAAAAATCAAAATCAGTCAAATCTGGATGAGCGGGAAATCTCTCGCTCTAGTGTGTCGACCCCCTTATAAGGGAGTCAACATAGGTGTCGACCCCCCCACAGAGGTGTCGACCCCATCAGCCCAGATCTGGCCGTGACATGTTTTGAGGTCTGGATGGTGACATGGCCTTCTGGGATTGGCTGGATGACGTGTTTTTCTGGTTTGGATGGTTCAGATGGTTCCTAGTCTAATCTAAAGGTCCTAATGCACCTAGTACTCCTTTAAATAGACACTTAAGCCTAACCCTAATTTCATTACACTAATCCATGGCGCCTCCATGCCGCTCAAATCTAAATTAGCCTAGCCTTTCTTCTCCACCAAAGCAAATCAGAATAGGAGTATTCAAATTTGAAGATAAGACTCAAGTTCTACAGCAACGGTTTAGCTAATCAAATTCAGAATTCAGATCTATTCTCTCTTCTAAACCCTATCACTATGAGTCCATGTTACTTTCACATATAATTAAATTAAAAGTGATTGTGATAATATTGTAAATGGGATTTTATGAACATGCCTGTAAGATGAATCATATCAAGTTGTGTAAATTCTTATCTTTCAGATTCATACCCAAAGTTCTGTTATCATACGCCAGTTAGATCTATTTCATTGTTGTATGCCAGTTCATATCCCATATGCCAATTGGATCTATTTTATTGTTCTATGCCAGTTCATATTTTATATGCCTTTCTGATCCATATTATGGTTATATGCCTATTTTTATGTTTACGCCAATTTTGAAGTTGATTCTCTTCTCCTCTTCTTTTCCTTTTTTTATGAGATTAGGCTAACTTCGAGCCTAACATATTGCGTTGGGATTTGCATACGAATAACGTTTGAATGACTAGGAAAAGTCTGGGGGAAATTTGTAATAAAATGAGACTATTGGCATAAATCAATTTGAGTATAATTGTGTATAAATTGTATATATGAGATTTGGCATAATTTGGATTGGGCACAATTGGATATAATTTTTATACATGAAATTTGGCATAAGTTGGATTGGGCATAATTGGATATAATTTGTATAAATGAGGTTTGAGATAAATTGTTAATAACAATGAACACAAATTAATTTGGGCATAATTTGGCATAACATGTATACATAAGATTATTAGCCTAATTTGGATTAAAATTATAAACATAATTTAGATTGGAAATTATGGGTAGCTGGAATATATTTTAATCCAACATTTAAAATTAGGACTTGAATCAAGAAAGTGATAATGAATGCCTAAGACACAAGGTTAGATTCGAATTGCGATATAAGACTGCCCGGAACTGCCCGACACATCCAGCAACCGCAATTTGGTAATCTAATGTGAGAGGTCAAAGGCAGAAATTGGATGCGTAATAATGCAAAGACATGAGGTTAGATTCGGTTTGCGGTATAAGCCTGCCCGGAACCGCCCGACATATCCAGCAACTGCAAAACGACAATCTAATGTGAGGGGTCTTGTAAGATTACGGTTATAATTAATTAATGAACACTTAACCAAGCTGAGACATGTATTAAGACATGAGAATAGTAAAGGGGTTAAGTGGGTGAATGGATAGCATATGAAACACAATTAAAAATGCTTAACCAAGATAAGATATGTGGGAAGACATGGGAACCGAAAAAGGGTTAATTGGGTGACATGGGAAGCATGTATTGCATGGGTAGCATGTATAACATAAATAATAAGCATTTAACCACGATAAGACATGTGGTAAGACATAAAGAGTTAAGTGGGTAACATGGGTAATATGTGAAACATAATTAAAACACTTAACCAAGATGAGACATGTGATTAGACATGGGGATAAAGAGGGGTTAAGTGGGAATTCCTAGTGGGGACCAAGCTTAGGAGGGAAGCTTGTGTCAAGTGGGTGGACCCTTTTTAACCAGTAACCCATTTAGTGTCTATGTGAGCTCGAACTAGGTCGAGGACGGGACATGCTTACTGGGTTTGATTGTAAGAGGTCAATAAAGAGTTAGCGATGGTAATGCAAGTCCAACGGAGTCATGTGCGCACATGGGTCTGGGATGGTAGGTAAGACGCTGTTGCATCGTGTAGGTATAAGCCGTGCATTTTAGTAGTATCGGGCAGCCACTTTAGGGAGTGATACACCTTACTGTGGGTCCAGCACGAGTATCTACGAGTTAGGGAGTAGATCGAATGGGTAGGTAGTGGGTACAACTAGTGGAGAAAGGAGCAGGCGACTACTAGGAATACACGAAGCTACCATTATTATGATTAGTATGGAGGGTACAACTAGCGGTGGTAGGAGCAAATGGGGCACCTAGAGCAGTTAGGAGTACATAGTCGGACAAGGAGGGTAGTGAGTACAACTAGCAGAGATAGGAGCAGGCGGCACCTATGACAACAGCTAGGAGTACACGAAACTACCATCATTATCATTATCATTATTATTATTATGTTTAGTAAGAGGGATCAACTTCCAGTATGAAACTAGTATTGGTGCGGTTCAGAAAATATCTTATAGTGGTTAGAAGCGTAGTCAATGTTACATCCTATTCGGCTTGTTACCTTTCCATATCTGCTTATGTTGCAGTCATCTCTTATATCCAATTTATGTTCTTATCATGTTGCTTTAATAATTATATTGTTAAAGTCACTGGACTTGCCAGACTTTAGTCTGACCCTTTTTGTTTTGCCTCTTTTTTTCCTTTCCCCTCCAGGTACTCAGGGTAGGCACCTTGAAGCTTGATTCAGATTTTCCTGCTTGAAGTGCTGAAAGCAATGCTTAGCTTTGTTTTTGTTTCATACGGCATTTTGGATTAGGGATTATGGTTTTAAAAATTATGTACTCTGATTGCTTTTGTATAAGACTGATATTATGTACTTGGTTTTGATGTAATGGTTTTAAAGATGTAACCAAACTTATTTCTGTTTCCGCTGCAATAAAGTTATAAAATTTTCAGGTACTATTTTATGTATTTGTCTTGTAATATTCTGTTCTGTTTACTTATAATGCTCCACGAAACTTAATGCATTCCCTTTGTGAGTGAGATTAATGGACGTCGGGTGTTACACGTGGTATCAGAGCTAAAGATTACCAGATCAGATAAAAGATTTTGAAAGCCGTTTTAAAAGAAGTATTTTCAAAAGAAAAGTTTGTTTTGAGAGACATATTCCACAAAGCCATATGCACCATCTCTTGATTTTTCTTTTTGAATCCTTGTTTGCTTCTTTTCTAAGTCTCCGGGGCTCCTGGCTTTCTGGGGGGTAACCTCATCGCGGCATGGTTCCGTAGGCATGATGAGACTACGACACCTGTCGAAGGGCAAAGAAGTTCCTAACTTCCATCTATAGGCGCAGTAGTTTCACCTACGGCTAATTTTCTTTCAAGCTTTGTACGGTTTTCCGTGCGATAGAGGCAGCTTTAGAGGGAGACTTGTTAACATGTTTCACAAAGATGAGAATAAGAATGAGAATGATGGGTTTAGGCTAAGGAGCACAACCCAAGGATGAGAAACTCATGGATATAGCCTTGGTGCACTAAGAAGATAAAGGAGAAAAGAAGGAGGTCAAGGTTGAAGGATCACAGAATAAGGAAATGGAACCTAAGAAGGGTGGAAATAACTATAGACCCCGAGAAAAGAGGAAGTGTCATTACTAAGGAATGGTGGGTCATATATAGCCAAAGACCGTAGGAAGAAGAAGAAGACTAGTTGTTATCATTGTGGAGAGACAGGACGTCTTATCAGGGATTGTCCAAAAAGGGCAAGGACAAAGTATAGGTTCTTACGGAGGGCAGATGCATGCTCTCACGGCTGGCGTTTCTGATAAAGGTAGAAAAGTTTCTGTTGAAAGTTTGATTTTCCTTTTTGATTATCCTGTTAGAACCTTGTTTGATTCTGGCGCTTCACATTCATTTATATCTGCTTCTTTAGTTGAAACCATGCACCTAAATACTAGTCATGGATCCCGTTGTAGTCTCAAATCCTATTGGTGGCTCAGCTCATTTATCTATGATTTGGCGGGATTTGAGATTGTCTATCTTGTGCATTAAGTTGAATGCAATGCCTACATATTTGGTTTCATGGGCTATGGTCTGATTCTAGGGATGGATTGGCTAGCTAGGTATGGTGCCATCCTAGACTGTGAAAAGAGGGGGTAGTTAGACTGTTGACTCATTGTAGAAAGACCCTTGATATTTCATGTGACCCTAGGGGTTCAGTGATGCTTAGCTACCTAGAATCACTTGACGCATCCATCGATGATTTGAAATTTGTTTGAGTAGTTCGTGAGTATGATGACGTCTTTGATGAGGTTCGGGGTTCACCCCTCCCCCTCCCCGAGGTGTGAGATAGACTTCCGTACATACTTAGTAGGTAATGCAAAGCTAGTTGCATTGCCAGTGCGCCACATGGCTCCTAGAGAGAGGAAGGAACTCAGTAAACAACTAGGGGAGCTGCTTGAGAACGGGTTCATAAGAAGAAGTATTTCGGAATGGGGTGCTCCGGTTGTTTTTGCTACGAAGGCTGATGGTTCTCTTAGATTGTGCGTGGACTATAGGGAGCTGAATAAGCTCACGAAGAAGGAGAGGCACCCATTCCAAGAATAGGTGATTTGTTCGATCAGTCGGTTTGTGCTTCGGTTTTCTCGCAGTTGGACTTAGCTACAAGTTTTTCATCAGTTGAGGGTAGCTGAGGATAGTATAGATAACACTGCTTTTAGAACTCCCGACGGTTTCTTCGAGTGGCAGGTCATGCCTTTTGGTTTGACGAATGCACCCGCATATTTTGTAGATTTGATGAGTAGGGTGTTTAGGGAGTTTCTAAACAAGTTCGTGGTAGTCCTTGTGGATGATATCTTGATATTCTCTAGAAGCGAGGAAGAGCATGCCCTACATCTTAGGGAAGTCATAGAGACCCTTCGAGCACATAAACTCAAGGCTAAGTTCTCCAAATGCCATTTTTGGAGGAAGAAAGTAAGGATTCTTAGCGCACGTGGTCTCTAAGGAGGAGTTCTCCAAATGCCATCTTTGGAGGAAAGAAGTAGGGATTCTTAGGGCACGTGGTCTCTAAGGAGGAGATAGCAGTGGATCCCTCGAAGGTGGTGGCAATCCAAAATGGGAAGATCCCAAAGAACGCAACAGAAGTAAGAATT
Organism: Allium sativum; assembly: GCA_030737875.1. NCBI lineage: Eukaryota > Viridiplantae > Streptophyta > Magnoliopsida > Asparagales > Amaryllidaceae > Allium > Allium sativum. The sequence continues at coordinate 879,100,048 of CM060919.1, read as the reverse complement.
TTCTTTTGGGCCGGAATGAAGAAGGATGTGGCAGAGTTCATTTCTAAATGCTTAATATGCCAGCAAGTCAAGGCTGAGCAAAAGAAGCCTGGTGGTTTGCTTCACCCTTTAGAGGTTCCACGGTGGAAATGGGAAAGTGTTTCCATGGATTTCGTTGACGGGTTGCCAAGGTCAAGGAAGGGTAATATGGGGATTTGGGTGGTAGTGGATAGACTTACCAAGAACGCCCATTTCATTCCCGTCAAGAGTAAAAAAAAAACAGCAGCATGGTTAGCAACTGTTTATCTCCAAGATATAGTTCATCTACACGGCATACCTTCTAGTATCGTAAGCGATCAAGATCCCATTTTCATCAGTGAGTTTTGGAAGAGCTTGCAAGAGGCGGTAGGAATGCAATTGTGTTTGAGCATCGCTTATCACCCTCAGACGGACGACCAAACCGAGAAAGTAAATAGGATCCTAGAAGATCTTTTTAGGTTATGTATCTTGGACTTTGGAGGGACATGGGAGGAACATCTTCCATTAGTAGAGTTCGCCTACAAAAAAAGCTATCAGGCTAGTATTGGCAAGGCACCTTTTGAGGCTCTATATGGACGATCTTGTCGATCACCGACTTGTTGGTGGGAGTCTACGGATAAGTTTTTTCTTGGGCCCGAGATGATTAGGGAAACTTCAGAGAAGATAGACTTGATTCGAAGACGCATGAAGACGGCACAAGACTGGCAAAAGTCATACGCTGATAAGAGAAGAACCGATCTTGAGTTTGAAGTTGGAGACAAGGTTTTCCTTAAAGTATCTCCTTTAAAGATTGTAGTTCTCTTTGGATCTGTAGGAAGTTAATGGCTAGGTTAGTAAAGTCGTTTCCTGTCATAGAGAAAATTGGTCGGAGTTCATGATGTTTTTCACATTTCACACATAGGAAGTGTTTACATGAGACTGCTGAAGTCGTAGAGTTGAATATACTAGAGGACATCGAAGTGGAACGAGGCGCTACGGTGAGACGAATTCCAACCCGCATTTTGGAAATAGAGGTTAAGAAGCTATGTAACCGCGGAGTCAAGTCGGTAAAGGTACAGTGGAATGACACTCGAAAAGGCACGACTTGGAAGACTGAAGACAAGATACGTGCTTAGTACTCTTTCCTTTTTGAGGATATGTTCTTAACTTATCCTTTCCTACCAGCTTTGTTCGTATTTTTTTCTGCCGTTTAGTACATCCTCTCGATTATATCTCCAATCCTTAGGTAGAAGCCAATGGATGTAAACATGTGTTTGAGACATATTATGATTGATGGTTGCAAGTGGATGCAAGTGTTTGCAAGTGGTTGCTCGTAGACGCATATACACACACTTTAGGCACTAAGATCGGCTCAATCACCTTCATATTGCATATGAATGAGTGTGCATATTTAAAATTAATGGATGTATAGTTAATGTGTTATCATATGGATGTTGCATTTGAATTAATGGTTGTGCACTCATATAGGAATGATAAATATCATTAGGATTCTTTTGCATACATAATGGACGCATGGCACTATCATGTTTTGCATTAAGGAGGTCAACTAAACCAGTAGACCACCTGACCTTTGCATTAGATGAGGGACATATACACACACTTTTGCATATGTTCATATAGCATTAGAAATCTTTTAACGACAATTAATGCTTGTGGATGGTGGATGAGTAGATGGATGATTGGATGGTTGGATACATTCCTCTTAACTTGAAGATTTCGGGGACAAAATCCTTTAAGGAGGGGAGAATGTAACACCCCGTAATTTTAAAACATGACATAAGGGATAATTAAAGAATATTTAATTTTTATAAGAAGAATTAAGGGAAACAGGTTGCGCCATTGCGTTCGTCTTGGAATTCTGCTTGGGATAGAGTCCGAGTTTGCGTAAAACAGATATAGTATGAAGAAGTTACGAGCTTAGAAGGATTCAAGAATTATCAGAATTTAATAATAATTAAATAACAAATCAAAAATGAATTCAAAAATCAAAATCAGCCAAATCTGGGTGAGCGGGAAATCTCCCGCTCTAGGGTGTCGACCCCTCCTAGGGGAGTCAACATAGGTGTTGACCCCCCTATAGGGTTGTCGATAGGGGTGTCGACCCCCTTTAGAGGTGTCGACCCCATCGGCCCAGATCTGCCCGTGACGTGTTTTGAAGATAATATTCAAGTTCTACAACAACGATTTAGCTAATCAAATTCAAAATTCAGATCTATTCTCTCTTCTAAACCCTGTCGCTGTGAGTCCACGTTACTTTCACATATAATTAAATTAAAAGTGATTGTGATAAGATTGTAAATTGGATTTTATGAACATGCCTGTAAGATGAATCATATCAAGTTGTGTAAATTCTTATCTTTCAGATTCATACCTAACGTTCTGTTATCATATGCCTATTGGATCTATTTCATTGTAGTATGCCAGTTCATATCCCATATGCCTATTGGATCTATTTTATTGTTCTATGCCAGTTCATATTTCTTATGCTTTTCTGATCCAGGTTATCGTTATATGCCTGTTTATGTTTCATATGCCTATTCTTATGTTTACGCCAATTTTGATGTTGATTCTCTTCTCCTCTTCTTTTCCTTTTTTTTATGAGATTAGGCTAACTTCGAGCCTAACATATTGCGTTGAGATTTGCGTACGAATAACATTTGAACGATTGGGAAAAGTTTGGGGAAATTTGCAATAAAATGAGATTATTGGCATAAATCAATTTGAGCATAATTGTGTACAAATTGTATACATAAGATTTGGCATAATTTGGATTGGGCATAATTGGATATAATTTGTATACATGAGATTTGGCATAAGTTGGATTGGGCATACTTGGATATAATTTGTGTACATGAGGTTTGACATAAATTGTTAATAACAATGAACGCAAATTAATTTGGGCGTAATTTGGCATAACATTTATACATAAGATTATAAGCCTAATTTGGATTAACATTATAAACATAATTTAGATTGGAAATTAGAGGTAATTGGAATATATTTTAATCCAAGATTTAAAATTGGGACTTGAATCAAGAAAATGATAATTAACACCTAAGACACGAGGTTAGATTCGAATTGCGGTATAAAACTGCCCGGAACCGCCCGACACATCTAGCAACTGCAATTTGGGAATCTAATGTGAGAGGTCAAAGGTTGAAATTGGATGCGTAATAATGCAAATACATGAGGTTAGATTCAGTTTGTGGTATAAGCCAGCCCGGAACCGCTCGGCATATCCAGCAACTGCAAAACGACAATCTAATGTGACGGGTCTTGCAAGATTATGGTTATAATAAATTAATGAACACTTAACCAAGCTAAGACATGTAGTAAGATATCGGAGTAGTAAAGGGGTTAAGTGTGTGACATGGATATCATGTGAAACATAATTAAAAACACTTAACCAAGATAAGACATGTGGGAAGACACGGGAACAGAAAAAGGGTTAAGTGGGTGACATGGGAAGCATGTATTGCATGGGTAACATGTATAACATAAATAATAAGCACTTAACCAAGATAAGACATGTGGTAAGACATAAAGGGTTAAGTGGGTAACATGGGTAGCATGTGAAACATAATTAAAACACTTAACCAAGATGAGACATGTGATTAGACATGGGGATAAAGAGGGGTTAAGTGGGAATTCCTAATGGGGACCAAGCTTAGGAGGGAAGCTTGTGTCAAGTGGGTGGACCCTTTTCAACTAGTAACCCATTTAGTATCTATGTGAGCTCGAACTAGGTCGAGGACGGGACACGCTTACTGGGTTTGATTGTAAGAGGTCAATAAAGAGTTAGCGATGGAAGTGCAAGTCCAACGGATTCATGTGCGTGCGTGGGTCCGGGCTGGTTGGTAAGACGTTGTTGCATCGTGTAGGTATAAGCCATGCTTTTCAGTGGTATCGGGTTGCCACTTTAGGGTGTGATACACCCTACCGTGGGACTAGCACGGGTATCTACGAGTTAGGGAGCCGATCGAATGGAGAGGTAGTGGGTACAACTAGTGAAGATAGGAGTAGGCGGCACCTATGGCAGCAGCTAGTAGTACACGAAGCTACCATTATTATGATTAGTAAGGAGGGTACAACTAGTGGTGGTAGGAGAAAGTGGGGCACCTACGAGAGCAGCTAGGAGTACATAATCGGACAAGGAGGGTAGTGGGCACAACTAGCGGAGATAGGAGCAGGCGGCACTTATGACAGCAGCTTGGAGTACATGAAACTACCATTATTATTATTATTATTATTATTATTATTATTAAGAGGGATCAACTTCCAGTATAAAATTAGTATTGGTGTGGCGTAGAAAATATCTTATAGTGGTTTGAAGCGCAGCCAATGTTACATCCCGTTCGGCTTGCTACCTTTCCATATCTGAAGCAGTCAACTCTTATATCCAGTTTATGTTCTTATCATGTTGCTTTACTAATTATATTGTTAAAATCACTGGACTCGCCAGACTTTATGTCTGACCCTTTTTGTTTCGCCTCTTTTCTTTCCTCCCCCCCAGATACTCAGGGTAGGCACGTTGAAGCTTGATTCAGATTTTCCCGCTTGAAGTGCTGAAAGCAATGCTTAGCTTAGTTTCTCTTTCATTTGGAATTTTGGATTGGGGATTATGGTTTTAAAAATTATGTACTCTGATGGCTTTTGTACAAGACTGATATTATGTGCTTGGTTTTGATGTAAGGGTTTAAAGATGTAATCAAACTTATTTTTGTTTCCACTGCAATAAAGTTATAGATTTTTCAAGTACTATTTTATGTATCTGTCTTGTAATATTATGTTCTGTTTACTTATAACGCTCCACGAAACTTAATGCATTCCCTTTGTGAGTGACATTAACGGACGCGGGGTGTTACAAAATTACTATCCTCATCCCCTAGTCAGGATGCTACCTAACAGCACCTTATAAGATGCAATATGTCATGATGTTGTTTCATTAGAAAGCTTTCCTATAAAGTTTGTTTTTCCTATTTATTAATTTGTCAGTTACATCGGCCATCATTTTTGCCATTTAGATTATCGCATAAAATGGGATCATTACGTATGTTTTAACTTCCTTGAAGTTCATAATCCATCAAAATTTGTAGGAATCTGCTGTAACATATGAAAAAACAGAGCACCTGAAACTCCCAAATGGTGAACATATGGGTGGATTTTCAGGGGACAAAATATTAGTATGACTGGGATGGTTTCAGATATAATTTTGGCTGTTTATTTCTAATAGAGTAACAATTCTAAAATGTGTGAAGATCCGTAATTTAGAACTATCTAAAAATATCAAATTTAAATTTTTTTGAACAAAATGGTTAAAAGCATAATCTAGTGATTATTTAATGATATTGGCCTGTGTAATTAATATAAGAAATAGCTGTTTTATGTTAAAATAAAACAGTCTTTTTTCATGAAATTAAGACATGAATTGATTGAATAATCGATTGATTTATTTGAATGGAGTGTACACATAGTAACATAAAAATATTTTATTTACTAATCGTGTATAGTGATTAACACCAAAAAATATTAGTGGTTATAATATGTGTATACTGGATTCCTAGCTCACTTTTTAGAAGTGTGCAGTGGCGGTTCCTATTATCTAAATTGGTGCATTCAATTTTATTTATTGCATGCTAATAAAAATAAACGAGTAAAAATTATAGTTAATAAAATTAATTGATATGGTGCATTGTTGATGTCACAGTTTGTAATAGGAGAACCAGTGGTTGATGGAAGCTGTGGCACAAATATTGGTGAATATAAGGTTACTGACTATTTGAAGCAGCTTCTCTCTCTCAAGTATCCTATGCACTCGTCTAGTGTAACACCTCGAATTTCCTGTTAACTGTAACTTAACAAATTAAAGTATAATTAATTCTAAATGATGAAATCAAGGGGAATGGGTTACGCCATTGTGTTCGTCTCGAAATTCTTCTTGAGATAGAGTCCAAGTTTGCATAAAACGGATACCGTATGAAGAAGATATGGACGAACGAAGTTGGGCAGAAAAACTAGAAACAGGTCAGAATGCACTGGCGCACTTGGGAAGTGCGCCAGAACAAAATTGAACTGGCGCACTTGGGAAGTGCGCCAGTACAATTTTATCACTGGCGCACCTGCCAAGTGCGCCCAGGTCAGAAAGACCTGTTGGTCAGGCCCTGGCTGGCCTGGTCAGGGTCTGGTCGAATTCTGAGGCTTGGCTGAGTTACTAGGGCTTACATGTCACTTTCTGATTGGCTTCTCTTGAGAACTACCCAACCCACGATCTTGAGTTGGCCGCCATCGTCTTTGCGCTTAAGTCTTGGCGCCATTATCTCCTAGGTGAGAAGTTCGAGTTGTATACTGACCATAAATCGTTGAAGTATCTTTTCTCGCAGAAAGATCTTAACTTGAGGCAGCAAAGATGTATGGAGTTTCTTGCCTCGTATGATTTTGAAATTTCCTATACTCCCGGCAAAGGCAACATAGTAGCAGACGCGTTGAGCCGAAAGAAACTGACCTCAAGCCCTCTCTTTGTAGAAAGGCAAAGTTTGGAGTATATAGCCAGTTTTGACTTTAGGCCCTCCTCAGATTTTATACCTGGTTTATTGGCATCCCTAGAAGTACGGCCCACTCTTTTAGACTCGATAGGGGCCGCACAATGAGAAGACCCTCAGCTTGTGGATGTGATTGATAAACTAATTAGGGGTGAAACTTCCAGTCACCTCAATAGGTATTCCATCGATGATAAGGGTTGGCTGAGGCGAGATGGAAGACTATGCTCCCACAAGCTCGGGATTTTGTGAAGAAGGTTCTTGAGGAGGCACATCATTCCAAGATGACAATACACCTAGGTGGAGACAAGATGTACAAGGACGTAAAGAGAGCTTTCTATTGGAGCGGCATGAAGAATGACGTGGCAGATTTCGTTTCTAAGTGCGTGAATGTCAATAGGTCAAGGCAGAACAAAAGAAACCTGGAGGACTGCTTCATCCTCTAGAAGTCCCGCAATGCAAGTGGGATAGCATCTCAATGGACTTCATTGACGGGTTGCCTAGGTCAAGAAGAGGCAATACTAGCATTTGGGTAATAGTGGACAGGCTTACTAAAAGCGCCCACTTTATACCTATCAAGAGTAGAACTGCTTCGTCTCTAGCTTCTCTTTATCTCAAGGAAATAGTTCGACTCCATGGAATACCCTCCAGCAAAGTGAATGACAGAGACCCCATCTTCACGAGCGAATTTTGGCGGAGTCTGCAAGAAGCTGTCGGCACACACTTATGTTTGAGAACGGCCTATCACCCCCAAACTGACGGTCAGACAGAAAGGGTGAATAGAGTATTAGAAGATCTTCTAAGACTGTGCGTTCTTGACTTCGGAGGGACTTGGGAGGATCACCTTCCTTTAGTAGAATTTGCCTATAACAACAATTACCAAGCCACCATCGGTACCCTTCGAAGCTTTGTATGGAAGACCTTGCCGATCACCAACTTGTTAGTGGGAGTCCACTGACAAGATTATACTTGGGCCAGACATGATTAGAGAGACTTCAGAAAAAGTGGACTTGATATGAAGGAGGATGAAGACTGCCCAAGACAGAAATCCTACGCCGATAAAAGAAGGACCGACCTTGAGTTTGAGGTTGGGGACAGAGTTTTCCTTAAGGTATCCTCTTTAAGGAACGTCGTTCGCTTTGGATCCACAGGAAAGCTAGCACCAAGATTTGTAGGGCCATTCCCTATCATCGAGAAGATTGGGAAAATGGCTTATAGAGTAGATCTGCCTGAAAGATTGGCAGGAATTCACAACGTCTTTCACGTTTCTCATCTCCGGAAATGTCTACATGAATCAGCGGAAGTGGTGGAGCCAAGCATTCTAGAAGAAGCCGAAGTGGAACTCGAAGCAACTGTGAGGAGAGTTCCAACTCGTATCGTAGGAACTGAAATCAAAAAGTTACGCAACCGCGAGGTGAAGCTCGTCAAGGTTCAGTGGAGCGACGCCGAGGAAGACGCGACTTGGGAAACTGAGGATAGAATACGCGCGGCCTACCCTTTTCATTTTGAGGGTACATCTTTGACCTCTCTTTTTCCTTAAGTCGTGCTTGCATCTATCTCTTTAGGTATACTTGTTGAGTCAAGGAATTCAAGGTGTTTTGATCAATGACAAGGAGAAATTCAAGATCGAAAAAAAGAAGATATTCGATGGTATAGGTTGATTATTTAGAGTATGAGTGTAGTTAAATATGTTAAAATCTATCCTCAAATAATCATATTCCTATATGGTTTGAATATATATATGTTTATACATGTATGCACATTCATTGTGCATACTAACAGAAACCGGTCGACCGGTTCATATATAGGCGGTCGACCGTTTCTGTGCAGAATGCACGATGAACGTGCACGCATATATATAACGTACATATATTCAAACACCAGTCTACTGGTCATTTTTTACCAGTCGACTGGTCTACGAACTGAAGCCATCTTTTTGAATAGACACCCTATTTCAACAATGGTTATGATCCTTTCTCTTGGCCAAAAATCATCTCTTTTCATGGTTTCTCTTCACCAATGATTACATCTCTCCATCCTCTATAAAAGCATCATGAAATCATCATTTTAAAAAATATAACAATTCTTTCTATTCTTGCTATCTAAGTGCTGATTTCATTCTTACTCTTTAAAAGCATTCAAAAGCTCACTATTCTCATATATCGTTATTTGAATCCTTGAATCTATATATTATTCTTTAGAGTCAAACAACGATATCATCTTCCAAATCTTCATAATATCAAATCATATTTAAGGATCAGATTATAGGAAGGTTGTACAAGAGTTGACAAATCCGTCTTGTTAAGAACACACATTGTCAAACTACAAGTTTATATCTTGTTTGAAGTCCTCGGTGTTGTAAGAGGCGAGTTGTGAAGTCCTCGTGTTGATAGAGGCGTGAAATCCCGTTCGGCTGCTCGGGTGTTGTGAACCTGTTTTCCTCAGGGTTAAGTGAGGATAGTGTTTAGTGAAATTCCAGATAGGAGATCTGGGACTGGACGTAGGACGGTGCTCCGAACCAGTATAAAAATCCCTGGTGTGATTTTTCTGATACTGCATTTACTTATCTGTGATATTGTTGCTGTGAGATCTTTCTTAATATATATCATATATTCCGCATATTCGTATTACTGATCCTGCCTAAAGTCATCTATCGACACTTTCACTTGGTATCAGAGCAGGTCATCTCATAACCGTAACACAGTTATTTGATATATTCTAGTAATATGGCTAATAACGCAAGCACTAGTAACACCACTTACACAGAAGGTCAGTCAACACAAAGACCTCCTTTCTTTAATGGCCTAAACTATAGCTATTGGGAAACACGTATGGCTTTTTATATGCAATCAACAAGTTTTGATGCTTGGAATGCTACTCAGAAAGAAAGAGTCAATCCAACAACTGAGTATGCAGAATGGACAGCTGCTGAGAAAACCGCAGCTGCTGTAAATGCAAAAGCAATAAATATGTTGTTTTATGCATTAGATCAAAACGAATATAACCGTGTTAGTATCTGTACCTCTGCATATCAAATTTGGCAAACGCTAAAAACCACTCATGAAGGTACTAACAAGGTTAAACAAGCAAAAATAGCTTTGTTGAAAAGTCAATTTCAAAATTTCAAAATGAAGCCGAATGAAACAATCAATGAGATGTATTCAAGGTTTCAAACCATTCATCATGCTCTTATCGGTTTAGGACAAAAATATTTTGATTTTGAAGTAGTTTCAACAGTCCTACATTCACTGACTAATGAATGGGAAGGAAAAGTATTAGCAATAGAGGAAGCTAATGATCTTTCCACCATGAAGCCAGATGAATTGATAGGAAATCTTATGCCCTATGAAGCTAACTTGCAGGCTCGAAAAGAACAAAAAGAAGAAAAGAAAAATGTTGCTTTTCATGCTGAGAAAGATGAAGATGTCTCAGATTCCGAAGATGAGGATCTAGCATTCATTGCAAAAGGATTCAAAAAACTCTTAAAGCAACGAAAAGCTAGTCGATACAACAGAAAGAAGTTCGGATCAAATAAGCCATCATCATCAAATGTAGAATGCTTTAACTGTCATAAGAAGGGACACATGCAAAAGGATTGTCCAGAACAAAAGAAGAGGACAGAAAATGACAAGTTCAAACACAAAAAGGACAAGTCAAAGAAACGGACATTCTCAGTGACATGGGATGATTCAGACTCATCTTCATCTGATAGTGAAAGTGACTCAAACAATGAACAAGCTAATGTATGCTTTATGGCTAAAGAAGATGAGGTACAAATTCCGACTTTTGAAGAAATTCTAGATATAAATGCTGAGTTAATGTATAAATTTAAAGATGTAAAACGACAATGCAAGCAAGATCAAGCTGATTTAAGTAGAGCAGAATTTGAACGAGATATGTTAAAAGATGAGAAGAAAATATTAGAGGAGGAACTTGAAAAAGCTCAAGAATCATCATCTAATATTGATTCTCAACTATCTCTTTTGAGTCAAGAAATTGAAACTCAAAAAGAGAAAAATGATGCTCTAACTACCGAAAATCATGAGCTTAAGGCAATAGTCAAGATGTTAGACCTTGAAAATGCTAGTTTACAAACAAAGTTAGACGACATTACTCAAAATTTTTCTAACTTTAACAAAGGTCGAGAAAATTTGACAAAAAATATTGAAAGTTCACAAACTGCTACAAATAAACAAGGTTTGGGATATAAGAAACAAGTTATCAAGAAACATCTTGGTAAAAGAAAAAAGAAAAATAAGGAAGTACGAGAAACTAAAGCTAAGAAAAATCTTAGTTTATTATATTCCAAACCAAAACCGATTGTGAAATTTCAAAAGAAGAATGTCGAATCTATAAAAATGTGGGTTCCTAAAACAAATAACAATTTGATTAGGAACAAGTACATTCAAATTTTTTTGAGTTCTGTGCATCATAATCCAAATTATATATATAAAGGGGATACCGGACCCGTATGGGTTTGGACTCCTAAGACCTAACTCTTAGGACCCTATAAAAAGGTGGGTACCATGGACTTAATTTTATTTTTTGCAGGTCCCACTTAAGAAAAGAGGAAAATGGATACTAGACAGTGGTTGCTCGAAGCATATGACTGGAGACAAGAGCTTATTAACAAATATCACTTATTCAGATAGTGGCTCAGTCACTTTTGGAGATAATTCAAAAGGCTATATCATCGGCAAAGGCGATGTGAGCAATTACGGTACATCAAACTTACCTCTTATTACTAATGTCATGCTAGTTAGGAATTTGAAACATAATTTACTAAGTATCAGTCAATTGTGCGAGAAAGTTTTTATCATTTCTTTTTCGGACAATAAATGTAGTATTTTAGATAAAGATCGAAATATAGCTTTTGAAGGATATAGAGACAGAAACATCTATATTCTGAATATAATACCAATCATAATTCAGATATGTGTCTTGTAGCAAATGATAATGATCCATGGCTATGGCACAAACGTTTCTGTCACATAAACTTCAGAACTATTGGCAAGCTAGCCAAGAATGATCTAGTTAAAGGACTACCCAAAGTAAGCTTTAAGGTTGACAATCTTTGTGATGCATGTCAATTAGGAAAATTGACCAAATCGTCTCTCAAATCCAAGAAAGTCATATCAACGTTACAACCATTAGAGCTATTACATATGGATTTATTTGGACCAACACAGGTTCATTCAATAAATCATAATCGATATGTGTTTGTAATTGTTGACGATTACTCTCGATATACATGGGTAATTCTTGAAAAACAAAAGTGACACTTTCAAACATTTCAAATCCTTCGTCAAAAGAATTCAAAAATCAAAAGGGCTTAAAGTTAAAAACATAAGAAGTGATCATGGAGGAGAGTTCGAAAATAATGATTTTGAACATTTTTGCACAAAGAAAGGTATAAATCATTATTTTTCATTTCCTAGAACTCCACAACAAAACAGAGTTGTAGAACGAAAAATCGGACTTTACAAGAATGTGCAAGAACATTATTAAATGGATCCACTCTACCAAAACATTTTTGGGCAGAAGCTGTTGCAACTGCGTGTTATGTTTTGAATCGTGTATCTATTCGACCTCTGACCAAAAATACATCCTATGAGCTATTTAATCAAAGAAAACCAAATATCTCATATTTTAAAGTTTTCGGTTCTAAATGCTTTATTTTAAATACGAAAGACCATCTTGGAAAATTTGATTCCAAATCCGATGAAGGTATATTCGTCGGATACTCGGAACGAAGCAAAGCCTATTGTAAATTTAACAAGAGAACTAAAACTATTGAAGAATCACTTCATGTTTCTTTTGATGAATTCTTTAAATCATCTCATATCGTATCAGATGATGAAGAAACCATAGTCACTGATAATCCTGTCATCACAAATAATGACTCTGACTCAGAAATTGTTGACGATATCCCTAACCTGCTGTGATACCTTCTCCACCAAGATTTAGATCTCCTCCGAGAATTCTAAGAGATCATCCAGTTCAAAATGTTATTGGATAAGTAACATCACAAATTAGAACAAGAAGTCAACTAAATCAAATGGGTCATGTCGCATTCCTTTCAAATATCGAACCTAAGAATCCGAAAGAAGCTGCTACTGATGATTACTGGATCATTATCATGCAAGAAGAACTAAATCAGTTTCGAGCGCAATGATGTCTGGGAACTTGTTCAAAGACCGACTGATCAGTCAGTCATTGGTACGAAATGGGTCTATAAAAATAAGGTTGACGAACAAGGAAATATAACCAGAAATAAAGCAAGATTAGTAGCACAAAGATATAATCAGGAAGAAGGTATCAATTATGAAGAAACCTTTGCTCCCGTAGCTCGATTAGAAGCTATTCGAATTTTACTGTCCTTTGCTTGTCATCATGATTTTAAACTTTATCAAATGGATGTCAAAAGTGCATTTTTAAATGGATTTATCAAAGAGAATGTATATGTCGAACAACCTCCTTTGTTTGTACATGAGAAATATCCTGATCACGTATATAAACTTAAGAAAGCTTTATATGGATTGAAACAAGCACCTCGTGCTTGGTATGAACGATTAAGAAGTTATCTTATCGATTCTGGATTTCAAATTGGTAAAGTTGATCAGACTCTATTCATTAAACATTCTCAAAAAGATATATTAGTTACCTAAATATATGTAGACGACATTATCTTTGGTTCAACAAACGACGAACTTTGCAAAGAGTTTGCAAATATTATAACCAAAGAATTTGAAATGTCTCATATGGGAGAATTATCGTATTTCCTTGGTCTTCAAATCAAACAACTTTCTAACGGTATTTTTATTAGTTAAGAAAAATACTGTGGAAACTTAGTCAAACGCTTCAGTTTAGAAAATACATCTGGTAAACCAACTCCTATGAGTACGACCACACATCTTGAAAAAGATGAACATGGTAAGAATGTTGACCAGAAGTTATATAGAAGCATGATTGGTTCTCTCCTGTATCTTACCGCAAGTCGTCCTGATATTATGATGAGTGTTTGTTTATGTGCAAGGTTTCAAGCTAATCCTAAAGAATCACATTTACGAGCTGTAAAACGAATAATACGATATCTTAATAACACCAAAGACATTGGTCTTTTCTACCCGAAATATTGTCCATTTGAATTAGTATCGTATAGCGATGCTGATTTCGGTGGCTCTCGCACGGATAGAAAGAGTACAAGTGGTACGTGCCATTTTATTGGAAAATCACTTGTCTCTTGGTTTAGTAAGAAACAAAATTGCGTTTCACTCTCAACATGTGAAGCTGAATACATATCAGCTGCTCTAGCTTGTACTCAAGTTTTATATATGCAACAAACACTTTGAGATTTCGATATTCATTTATCAAAGTCCATCATATATTTGTGATAACACAAGCGCAATCAGTTTATCAAAAAACCCAGTCAATCATTCCTGAACAAAGCACATTGATATTCGACATCATTTCTTAAGAGATAATATTGAAAAAGGAACAATATGTCTCGAATATGTCCAGACTGACAACCAATTAGCAGACATTTTTACCAAGCCTCTACTCGAATCTAGTTTTATCTCTTTACGTAGAGAGCTCGGCTTGATTTCTAGAAACGAACTTGGTGTATAATGTATATAAATATATATATACACTATTGAGTTCTTCTCTAGCCGGTACATTCATTTGTTTTTTAACTTAGCTAATTAATAGTCTTTTACTATTATTAGCAATTCATTTTGAGCTTTACAAACTTTGAGTGGTTCATATTCTCTGAATGCTTTCCATCCATTACTTCCTACTTCGTAAAAGTTATAAATACATACTCCTTCTTATTGTTTTCTACATCACTTTCTTAGTGTCTAGTTTTAACATTCATACACAAGTCCATATACTCTTATGGCACACATATGTGATGAATGTGCTCAACGGTCCCACATCTCGGTCACTAGCTCCGAACCGGAGGAGTACTACTCTCCGGAAACACCGAAGAGCAGACCAGAATGTTCGCATATTCCTAGACATACACCCAAACCCAAACGAGCTAAGAAAGCACTATTTTGTTCTCCGGGTACAAGAGAGAAGATCAATGAAATTCATCACTACCAGATACATCAGTTGGATCTCCAGCGTCAACTGCATTATGAACAAAAACTCACATCTGATCGTTTAACTCTCTTAGAATGAATGGCGTCATTTTTCTGTAGCACGGATAGACATGGGGTACACGAACCAATACCAATGCCACACCCTCCATCTACATCTCGAATTCCTAACTCATGGGACCGTAATTATGCGAGAAATGAAGGATCAAGAGAAAATTGGTCGCCATGGACGCCGAGAGTTTCGAATATTCATGAAATATCCGAAGACAAGTCATCTACCTTTCATTAAGTTATGTTGTTTTCGTATTGCAAAAAAAAATTTTATTGTTGTATTTGTTTTCACGTTCTTCATTCGAATTCATTTTGAGTTAGAATAAATTTCAAGTTATATGACGGTATATAATCTTTTCAAGCCAGAAAAACAATTTTCAAGCAGAACGTTCGACCGTATTTTTGGACCAGTCGACCGTTTTTATCTCTGGAAATGATCATATACATGAAACGATCGACCGTCTAAAAAAAATACCAGTCGACCATTCAACTCTTTGGAAATTTTTCATCTCAAATGCTTACCAGTCGACCGTTTTATTTCCACCGGTCGACCGGTAAAGTCCTCTGGAATTAATTTCCTCCAGGAACCAGTCGACCGTTTAAAATCCACTTGTCGACCGGCAAACTTCTTTGGAACATATTTACCCAGTAACCAGTCGACTGGTCCATAAAAACCTGTCGACCGGTCACGCGTTTTCCAAAATTTTTGCCCCCAATCAATACGACGATTCATCTCCTATACATCCCTTCACTTTGTTTTTATACTTCCCTCTTCTCAAACTCTTAGAAATCCAAAAATTCCTTTTTAATTTCTTCAAATTCAATGGCACCTCCTCAGAAGAAACAAAAGAAATCATCCTCCACTTCTCTCCAACCAATAGATTCCAACATAAAACAATGGCTCATGGATCCTATTGCTATGAGACGATGGAATGCCATGAAGGATTTCACAATCCATGAAGGTTCTTTCATAAATCTCAATGCTTTTATCCTATATGATGTTGAAGAACAATTGGTTAAGGCTCGTATAAAATCTCTACTTACTTTTGATAAGAACAATGTAGAAATTAATCATATTAGGATTAAATTGTTCTATGCCAACCTTAACCTACAAAAATTCAAGCCAGAAAATGCAGCGAATTGCCTTTGGTCCGTAGTTTGTGGTCATCATTTTTTCATTTCCAAGGAACGAATGGCTATGGTACTCGGTTCACCTAATAGCGGAAGAGAATTTTCTTCTGACTTTTGCACCGTTCATACTCATGATAGAATTAGTCATCAGTTCATCGAGGATCATAGAATTAGTACCAAGGCGATTAACTTGCGTACTACGGCTCGTGTTATTCATCATACCCTCATCCATTCTTTATTGCCGATGGTTGGAAACTTTGATGCCGTTTACAAAGAAAATTTCAAGGCTTTGTATGCGATTTATGGAGATATTGAAATAAATTGGATAAACATGATCTTCGACGAGATTTTGCTTGTTAATGATCGCAAAAGGCCACATATATTTTACAATGAATATGTAATGCGCCTTTTAATCGATTGTGGATTCCCGTCTTGTGATTCTAAAATCACCAAGCCAAAGTGCATCGACAAAGCAACCCGAAAAAGGATGAAGCTCCCTGACCCTTGTATTAATATCATTCCGTTTGATCAATACCAACAACAAGGTCGTTCAGAAACCGCTCCTCCTACTACTCCCAAGCCTAAACTGGAGGAAGTTAAACTCCTTGTACCCTCTTCGTCAACTAAGGACTCACTTGCACAAATTGCATGAAACCAATTTCTTTTAGAAGCGAGACTTAAACGAACCGACACCAAACTCGACCATTTAGACACAAAGCTCGATAAACGGTTCTCCAAGCTTAAGTCATTCTTCGGTACTATTTGGGAAGCAATTTCATGTGTATCGACCTCTTCCTCCACTCAAATACAAGATCCGGGAAAATGACCCATGCCTCCAACATTTACATGGTCATCATCTGAGGAAGGCGCAAGTTCAGGAACTAATACTGGACGTGGTCGTGGATCTCACGAGACCGAGGAGGAAGAAGATGACGACGACAACGAAGAAGACGTTCAAGATGAAGGAGACAAGGAAGGAGGTGGAAGGATAGTGATTCATTCTGAATCTACGGAATCCGATTCTCCATCGCACTAGTTTGTTATCATACATATATGCTTTATGTTTTATTTTGCAAAAACTTAAATGGCACTTGTATGTAAATAGTATCGTATTTATTTTGGGTGTGTACGTCTTAAAACATTTGGTACTTGACTTGCTTTTGGTATGCTTGGGTTGTATAATATGCTACTATGTTAAATGCTTATTGTGTTGTTTATAACTTGTGTAATCTTTACTCCTTTTTGTCGATGACAAAGGGGGAGAAAATGTTACTAACATTGTGTTTTGCAGATATTTCTTAAGTATGTATTTCAGGGGGAGTATACATTCGGGGGGAGTAATAAATTCTTTCAGATCTATATTGTCATCAATCAAAAAGGGGATGAATGTTGAGTCAAGGAATTCAAGGTGTTTTGATCAATGACAAGGTGAAATTCAAGATCGACAAAAAGAAGATATTCGATGGTATAGGTTGATTATTTAGAGTATGAGTGTAGTTAAATATGTTAAAATCTATCCTCAAATAATCATATTCCTATATGGTTTGAATATATATATGTTTATACATGTATGCACATTCATTGTGCATACTAACAGAAACCGATCGACCGGTTCATATATAGGCGGTCGACCGTTTCTGTGCAGAATGCACAATGAACGTGCACACATATATATAACGTAATTATATTCAAACACCAGTCTACAGGTCATTTTTTACTAGTCGACTGGTCTACGAACTGAAGCCATCTTTTCGAATAGACACCCTATTTCATCAATGGTTATGATCCTTTCTCTTGGCCAAAAATCATCTCTTTTCATGGTTTCTCTTCACCAATGATTACATCTCTCCATCCTCTATAAAAGCATCATGAAATCATCGTTTAAAAAAATATAACAATTCTTTCTATTCTTGCTATCTAAGTGCTGATTTCATTCTTACTCTTTAAAAGCATTCAAAAGCTCACTATTCTCATATATCGTTATTTGAATCCTTGAATCTATATATTATTCTTTAGATTCAAACAACGATATCATCTTCCAAATCTTCATAATATCAAATCATATTTAAGGATCAGATTATAGGAAGGTTGTACAAGAGTTGACAAATCCGTCTTGTTAAGAACACACATTGTCAAACTACAAGTTTATATCTTGTTTGAAGTCCTCGGTGTTGTAAGAGGCGAGTTGTGAAGTCCTCATGTTGATAGAGGCGTGAAATCCCGTTCGGCTGCTCGGGTGTTGTGAACCTGTTTTCCTCAGGGTTAAGTGAGGATAGTGTTTAGCGAAATTCCAAATAGGAGATCTGGGACTGGACGTAGGACGGTGCTCCGAACCAGTATAAAAATCCCTGGTGTGATTTTTCTATTACTGCATTTACTTATCTGTGATATTGCTACTGTGAGATCTTTCTTAATATATATCATATATTCCGCATATCCATATTACTGATCCTGCCTAAAGTCATCTATCGACACTTTCATATCTCCTCGATATTATCCTTTATCCTTAGGTAGAAACCCCTTTGGATGTAAAACATGTATTTGAAACATGTTATGGTTGATGGCTGCAAGTGGTTGCTAGTGGTTGCTCGTGGATGCATATACACACATAACCTAGGTCTTAGATCGGCTTAATCACTTCATACTGCATATGCATATATGTATTCATATTTGTATGTGGTTGAAACTTGATATGTTGTCATATGGATGTCGCATTTGTATTGATGGTTGCAC
This sequence comes from Allium sativum, assembly GCA_030737875.1. Lineage (NCBI taxonomy): Eukaryota > Viridiplantae > Streptophyta > Magnoliopsida > Asparagales > Amaryllidaceae > Allium > Allium sativum. The sequence continues at coordinate 879,081,477 of CM060919.1, read as the reverse complement.
ACTCATGTAGAATTATGAGTAAGGACAAATTGGCATACATAATGGATTCATGACACTTACATGATTTGCATTAAGGAGGTCAACTGGATCAGTAGACCGCATGATTTTGCATTAGTTAAGGACATATACACACACCATGCATATAAATCATAAAGCATTAGAAGTCTTTTAAGGACAATGGACGCCTGTGTTTGTTGGTTGAGTAGATGGACGATTGGATGTTAGGACTTACGTTCTCCTAGACTTGAAGATTTCGGGGATGAAATCCTTTAAGGAGGGGAGAATGTAACACCTCGAATTTCCTGTTAACTGTAACTTAACAAATTAAAGTATAATTAATTCTAAATCATGAAATCAAGGGGAATAGGTTACGCCATTGCATTCGTCTCGAAATTCTGCTTGAGATAGAGTCCAAGTTTGCGTAAAACGGATACCGTATGAAGAAGATATGGACGAACGAAGTTGGGCAGAAAAACCAGAAACGGGTTAGAATGCACTGGCGCACTTGGGAAGTGCACCAGAACAAAATTGAACTGGCGCACCTGGGAAGTGCGCCAGTACAATTTTAGCACTGGCGCACCTGCCAAGTGCGCCCAGGTCAGAAAGACCTGTTGGTCAGGCCCTCGCTGGCCAGGTCAGGGTCTGGTCGAATTCTGAGGCTTGGCTGAGTCACTAGGGCTTACATGTCACTTTCTGATTGGCTTCTCTTGAGATGGATGGTCTGGATTCACTCTAGCTTCATTGATGGCTCTAACTAAATTGATATTCTATAAATACAACTCAAGTCTAACCCTAGATTCACACAAATAATATAATACTAAAGCCGTCATGCTGCTGGAAAGAAACTAGGAGTGACCGTCAGTTAGAAAGCCTAGAGACAAGCCAATACTAAATCAAAACACAAATCAAAACAATGTTAGTCTACCCAAAGGAAAGCATATCAAATCCAGAATTCAGAATCCAAGTTCGTCGTTCGTTGTAAGTATAGTGATTTTTCCGATGAGAATAAAACTAAGACTTGATTCGATGTAAATTGGAAGTGGAATTGTAACTATTGTGTTGCAAATGAAATTGGGATGTTTGTGATATAATTAAGATTGATGTTGATCCTATTGTACTTTTAGAATGACAACAACATCACAAGCAAGTTGTATAGTTCATGATTATGTGATTATATAGATTGTTTGTGATTAGAACCTCATGTATATACTTTATGCTAGAAAATATTTATGCCTAAATGGTTATGTTCATATACATGCCCCTATGTTTATGTAAAAGTTGCAAGTTCCTAACTGGATTCATGTCAAGATCCACTTTAGCACATGTTTCATGTTGTAATTAGATATGCGATTGGATCTAGTTCACATTCTTGTCATAAAGTTATACATATTTATGAAAAACTCATATTCTTGTCATGTGCTAGTGATGTTCGATGTTATTCCTAGATCCAAAAGCTAGTTTAGACTTATGTTGTCTAAATCACATGCTAATTCATGTGACACCTATTTGGTTAGACCCTTTTTTCAATGCAAATTCACATATATGTAAAATTGATTTAGGCTATGTTGCAAATTCGCATATATGTATATTGACTATTTTGCAAGTCCACATCTATGACATTCATATTGACTATTTTGCAAGTTCACATCGATGACATTCATGTTGGCTATTTTGCAAGTTCACACCTATGATGTTCATATTGACTATGCCAAAAATGTGAAGTTTACACCTATGTTATGTTTATGTTTATGAATTCCCTTATGCCTATTTGTGTGCGCTAAATTAGGCTAAGTTTTTAGCCTAATATCATATGTTAAAAACTATGCGAACGAAAGTTAGGCTAAGATTGTTAGCTTAATGTTTAAACGGGGTGGGAATATTAGAAAACTTGTCATAAAAATATATGAAGTTGGCATGTTTGTCACATGCCAAAATTGGTGGCATTTAAACGGTATAAATTCTTTATACCAAAAAGGTTAAACTTGGAAAATGGGCCATAGGATTTAATTGTTGACAAATTTACATATATTAAGTGATAAAGACAAATATGTAAATTTAGAAAATATGAATATGCTTAACACGAGGTTAAATTGAGTTGTGATGTAAATCTGCCCGGACCCGCCCGGCTGTCCAGTAGTCACAACAATACCTATCCAATGTGGGTGGTTAAGCATGAAGCCCAATAAGGACCCGAGGTTAAACTGAGTTACAGTGTAAATCTGCCCGGAACCGACCGGCACATCCAGTAACCGTAACGATATCTGTCTAATGTGAGTGGTCGGAGCTTTAAAAGGCTAAGGACAGACAAGTCAGGATGGTAGGGTTAAGTTAACTAAAACACTTAACCAATTCAACATGTTAATGAAATGGATGGGTGGGGTTAGGTAAATACAGACACTTAACCACTTAGCATGTTTGACGAGAAAACCGTAGTAACGGGGACCTATTTCAGCAGTAACCCAATTAGGTATCATGGTACCCTGAAACTAGGCAGGGTGGGGCATGATTACTGGGCTGATTGTAAGCGGTCAAAGCGACGGCGGTGGGTGCAACAGTGTGGGTTCTAACGAAGTGCGGGCGTGCACACACTTCGGAGCAGACAAACAGGGCACTGGTGGGCACCAGTAGTATAACCTATGCATTCTAAGGTTTGTGTCGGGTCTCCACCATGGGACTTGATACACCCCATGGTGGGGCCAACATAGGTGTCTACAATTTCTGGGGCCGTAAGACACAGATGATTATGCGAGTAGGAGCCGATCTTTAAAATAAGGGGATCACTTTACCCTCAGCATAGGGTGCATCTTTAGAAACGGGATCACTTTACCCTCAGCATAGGGTGCATCTTTAGAAACGGGATCACTTCACCCTCAGCATAGGGTGCCAGTCGGAATAAATACAAGTAGGTGCAGAGATATAGTGTGGGGTGCGATAGTATATTCGTTTCAAAATTACTTTATCTTAGTTTATGATACTTTCCTGTTCCAGTTTATACCTATCATGCCCTTATTCTTATTTTCATACTAAAGAGTCACTAGACTTACCAGGCTTTATGTTTGACCCTATTTTCTTTCGTCTTCTTTTCTTCCGTTCCCCTCCCCCTAGGTCCAAAGGGAGGAAATAGCTCAGCTTAGTCAGATTCTTTAAAAGCTTCAAGAAAGTTGATGTACGGTTTGGAGTCTCTTTCCTTGGCTATGGCTGTTGGTCACACTCTATGGGGATTTATGCAGTTTTAATCACGTTTTATGCTTCTTTATTTAAAAACCAAGACAGAAATGATGTTGTAATGTTTTTGGAAGTTTTTATGAGATAATTATGGAAATGAGTTGTATGAACAAGTATTTTATGAAATAAAAGTCTGATGTTTTCTGCTGCTTATATATATATATATATATATATATATGTGTGTGTGTGTGTGTGTGTTTATATCTGTCTTGTGTTTTATCTGTGACTTTTACTTACAAACCTCCACCAAAGTTAAGGCAGTCCCTTGTGAGTGACGTTTATGGAGGGTGGGGTGTTTCATCTAGTATTACTTGGGAAAATCTGAGGATTTGAAGGCCGAACATTGTTACGTGGCCGAGGATTATTTATCTGAATTACAAATATTCTAAGTGCTCTGTTTTATACTTAGTCTTTGTTTTTCGCTGCAAATTATTGATAAAACTTGTTACATAAGATGTTCCTTTTCCCCTTACTCTCAATGCCTTTCTATTTGCAAACCTGACCTTAGAAATCCCAATATCTATAATAGACATCCACATTTTGCATGTTATTCGAATCTCAAGTGCGCCGTGGTCAACAACCAAGTTTTATATAATAGTCCCCCTGGGTATGATTTGCTAGATATGATTTTCATTTTTGTCTTTAGTATGGATTACTGTGCCTGCAGAAAGGGGCTGATGAATCTATGGAGAAAATCAGAAGTTGGAAATTACCATGGATTCCGCCTACTCGAGAATCGAGATGCAGGTCCTTCCGAAGAAGAACTTGCAAGAAAGGATGCTTTGAGAGAGACAAGTTCAAATATTGCAAGAAATGGCTGAACAGAAGAGATTTTAAAATTTATGAACTGGAAATAGAGCTTTGGAAACTGGAAAATATACTGGACCAGCTTGATTGAGAGAGAGACAAGTTCAAGGTTTGTTTATATTGCTGGTCCAGTCATTTACTTCAACCTTGCCACTACATTTTTATTATTGGTTCATATATTCTTATTGTGTATGTTGTTGTTATTTTTTTTGAAAGTTAAGCATAAAATTTTATTCATCAACTTGATATTTACAATATAAAATCACTCTAGCATATAGAAATGCTATAACAAACTAACCAACTCTCACAATAACACCTCGTTGACCACACAGCTTAAAATATCCCCTAATAAACTCTCACCATACATTAATTGACTCCCAAACATTTTTCATATATAACTAAACCAAGAGATAATTAACTAAATTACATGCCTTGCACTACCAAATAGAGAACCCAACAACTCTTCTTGTAAACATTGCATGTTCCATGAAAGGATCAGACAATCATAAGAAATCTTAAAATAGAAACTGGAGCCAATCCTGAAATGATCCGTATGTAAGGGAAGGGTCATACATATGATTCTTCCTCATGTGCCTTCGGGAAGTTTTCAGTTTACTAGTGAGAGGCATAACATCATCTGGACCATAATCATGTCCCTCATAAAGATCGTCATCAGACCAAAATTTTCCTTTCTGTTTATTATTCTTGGCTTGTAAAGATGGAAGGGAGTTTGTAGGCACCGTAGTAGAAATCAAAGCAGGCTTACAATAGGGACTGTCAAACCTGATCCTGTCACATTAGGAGGTGGTAGCTGAAAGTTTGAGGGTGGTTTAAGATTACCATAAGGGGATGCTTTTGAAGGTGGAGAAAATAAGGATGCTAGAGTGCTTGACTTTGCGTCAACAAGAGAGAGTCTGTGAGATACCAGAATAACAGATGTGGTACTCAACGAACCACACGATGCAGCAGAAAAGGACTTACCTGATTCACGTTGAACAGAGTTGTCACCAATGACACTATTATCATCAAAGATGTTGCCTACCAGTTTCACCATTTCAACATCTGGATTCTCAGAATTGGGATCTGCATTTTCCTGAGAATTGTTGACTTGTACTTCAGGTCTAGTATTAACATCCATAACATGATCTATGCTAACAAGCACTTCATCGGCATTATCATAGTTCTGTCCAACCCCTTGATTAATACCTTCAGTGTTTGTCCACCCTCTTGATTATGAACATGCCCATTAGTGTTATATTATTACCTAAATCAAAAAAAGCTTTCCTTACACAAATTCTGAATAAATTTTGGTTTTTAATTACCTTGTTAAATACAGAGAAAGGAAGATTGCAATCATGGTATCTTATAAGTTGATTATTTAAAGAATTTTTTTTTTGTTAATTGTGATATGTACTTAATCAAAATAACATGTCTGTATATATAACCTAATTAATACACAAACTAAAACATTCCATACGTGAAATTACTGAAACCTTCTTTTCCTCCTTTTCATTGTTTAGTCTATCCATTTCGTTTCTTATTAGTTAATAGTAGCATTATTTCATTTTTATTTACATCAAAATCAAAATCATCTTTTTCCATATCGAGTAAATAATTTTGTAGAAACAATAATTTGAAAGTTCTATGTTAGTACAGTAGAGAATGACATACTCTCTTATGCAAGCTCAACGGCGTTTTACCATATAATTTGCCATATCATATACTGAACAATAATCCCTGCATAAAGAACGGTTACACATTAAACTACATGTTGGTTATAAATAGGCAATTAATGGAAGTAATTCTACTAGAGTGCACATCAAATATTGATATGCCTTCGTTTCCAGCAACTGAGTATATGGACAAAGGTAAGTTCATGCAAGCAAAATCAACTGGAGATATAGTTATAGTTGGAAGTGGAGATTATGATAACAAATTCCGTGTCCTTTAATCCTCTGTACATCAGGTTGTTGTAACTATGTATCAAACTGCGTGTTTTTAACAAATTTTTAAAAAAGATTTTAACAACCTGAAGACTAATTTTTGTAACTCCATGTTCTAAACTTTCTAATTGCTAGTTCTGGAAAGCAGATAACCTGAAGACTGATTAGTAATTTTGTTTTGAAGCTATGTATCTATGAACCGAAGGACTAACTTTTGTTATTTTGTTGTGAAGTATCTAAAGGTTGATTTATGTAATTTTGTTTTAAAGTTATGCAAGACTTTGCAATTGAAAAATGCCGATATTGGTTTTTTTGTTGTTGACAGTTTGATATTATAAATTTACTTCATAATTGTTCGAATTATGCACAATTTCAGTAAGAAGTTTTAAGATTATAGCTGAAAATATTGCAAATATTAATAGTAGAAAATATGGAAACAAAAGGGGAATATTTCTAATATGATTGAATATGTGCTATGTAAAAGCACCGTTATATATGCTATTAATAGGTAAAACACTATAAAACATTTTCAATATTGTTGAATATGATCTATGAAAACAATTAGTAACGCTATTAAAAAAACAAGAGAAGGTCTGAATGCCATCACAGGGAAAATTTAATAGTAGCAGAAAAAATTAAATCAGTATGGAATAGAGATGATTACGCGCTATGAATATATTGATAACGTACAACAAAATAAGCTGAGATTTTAGTAAGATATAAAATGACAAGTTCTAAACACTATGTAAAACTTTTAATATTGGTGAACGTGCGCTATAAAACATTTAATAAGATAGCGTTTAAAATAGAGCTATGAGATATGACTGGGCTATTATAACATGTTGATATATAGCATCGTCACTAATGCTATGACAAGTTTTGATAGTGTTTTTTTACATGCTATTAAAAGGTAAATCTGTTGTAGTGCACGTTTCGAGCATCTAGGCAGGCTTATTAGATGTAGTAGGGCAAGTGGAGAACCTGTCTTCATGGCCAGGTGGAGTTTGACCCGGTTTTGTAGGAGGTATACATGCCTAAGGAATAAGGCAACGTTACATGTTGGAGCTATTTCAGGCAGGTTGGGTCGAATATGTTAGACCCGGGGTAGGTCGAATGTATTAGACCCGAGGCAGGTCGAATGTATTAGACCCAAAATCCGAGACCTGAAATACGAGAACCAGAATTTGAGAACCGAGATCCGAGATCTAATACCCAGTTGGTTGCTTCATTAACGCAAAATCCAAGCTTTCCAATACTTCTTCGTTTCATCCTAGTGAATGTTGATAAACATAAATTTATACTCAAGTCCTAAGTAGTTCTCTTAATAGAATTCGAGTTGTGACGGCCTTGCCAAAAGGCGTGTCAACAATATCAAAATCAAGTGACATTATAATAATGTCTATCAAACCATAGGTAAATAAGTGAAACGAACAGCCTTTTTGGCTGATTCAAATCGATCATCAAACCGACGTGAAACGATTAACAGACGTATCATTGGGGGTTTCGACCAATAAGAACTGAACAAAACAGCTTTTTTCATTATCATTACAATAACTTTACATCAGAGTACAATAATATTATAGTACAATAATTAATATATTGGACAACGGAAATATAAATACGCAACTCTCAGTGGAAGACTTATAATGCTCTGGAAATAGGTTTAAGCAGTACATGTTATAAAGTATCTGCAAAACCGAAATTACTAGTTGCATGTGACAAAAATATGGGGACCCAAGTTTTAGGTGGGAAACAATAAACTCCAAGTGAATCATGGGATAGGTGTGAGAACTAAAACAGTTTCTAATCTTTATTTTAAAGTTAGGTAAATCATAGGAACATGCTGTATAACACGGAATGGGTTTTCTCCACATGAATATCAATCATAAATTACTCGCAATACTTTTTGAAAAATGAAGCTATTATAAGACTCAAGTCCCATCGCACAGTGCAACGCAAAACCGAAGGAAAGAGTTTTACCTTATAAGAGCTAAACATGCTTGATATGCGGAAAAAAATCATTTTTGATACTATTACTGGTGCATATTGTCGAAATCACTTTCACAAATAAATGTATCAATCTTAGACCGCATAATTCCCCATCCCATTATGTCTCCATATAAGTTTACAACAGAAAATGCATAGCTCATATTGGAAGTTGGATATTAACTATGATTGTTCCTGATTCGAAAGATCTATCATGGAAGCGTGTATCTCAACAATTTAGTCCACGCTCGAAACACCGTAATACACAGCCACACTATAGTATAGAATCAAGTATCACGCCCTGCAGTTTTAGCCCTGGCTTGGAACACCGCTATGGTCTGCCCTTTTAGGCGTGGAGCTACCACTACCTGGATCATCTCGGTCGACCTAATCCATTAGAATCCTGAAAGTTGTTCATACTCAACCCATAGGTTGTTCATTCTCAACTTGAAAGTCATACTGATCTAACCATCAGTTTACCGTCATACCGGGGTGTGAGGTTTTCAAAACACATCATAAACAAAGATACGCTATATCAGCCATGCTTTGATCATCTTCCGCAAAACTCTATTTTCAATAGAAGGCTTTGATCTATCTGCCCGAAGCACTCAGCATGCCACATTGTCAATTCACAACATATAATCGGTGTCTATTAATATGTAACCCTCTAAGTACATTAGTCACAGAAGAGGGTGTTAAGAAAAAGAAATAATTCTCCACCACCAACAAATATAACATCAATAGAAACCTATCGATTATGTTGTAAAATACAACGTCGGACACACTTCCATTTACAAGTTCGTTTTGGGTCTGAATGAAATCAAAGGAACCTTATTCCTCGTCCAACCAAGGAGAGAGGCCCTTGCATATCCGGTCAATCTCCGAGTGCATCTGGACGACCGCCACTAATAACCTCATCTTGGGTGTACCTCCCAATCAGGACATCATCAATAATCCAAACGATGTGAAGATCTCCGGTCTTCAACCATTGTCTTCAAGTATCCTCAATAGTCGTCGTATAGTTATTCAGAATGGGTCGAAACCTGGTCTTTTCAAATAACTATTGCATCTTTAAAATCAATTAAGATATATAAGATGAGCTAAGCATTATTCCATTTTGGGATTGTTCTTCTATCTTTCAAATCAATTAAGATATACAAGATGTCCTAAGCCTTAATCCATTTTGGGAATATTCTTCTATCTTTCAAATCAATTAAGATATACAAAATGTCCTAAACCTTATTCCATTTTAGGGATATTCTTATACTCTATCATTCTTTACATTGGGAACTATTCCCCTAAATCTTATCAAAGATTTACATTCTTCAAACTTCTTGTTTAAATATTTTTTTGGAAATCATTTTCCCACTCCATCCTATTCATCCCATGGAGCAAAGCTGGTGGTACTCCATATTTAGTAACCCTCTTATTTTAGTAAGTTTAATTACATTCTTTCTTTTCAAATCTAATTAAAGATTTTATTAAAACTATAACTTAGTTTTAATATCTATTTCATCCATCTAAATCTTTGTTGAAAAAACTATTAAAACTCTAACTTAGTTTTAATCTTTCTTTAACTGGGTTAAATAACAAATGTTATTTAAAACATTGTTCACGGTAAACGCCTAACTAATTGATGTTAAATATAAGAGTTCGGATAAAGTTATATCAACTTATATTCAACACCAATTTCCGTAATCAACGAATATTATAAGTGGAATAACAATGTTAACATCTTCTAAATTCCTCAAAATAGTATATGTCTACACAATGGTAATCAATACTAAATATCTAAAGATTATTTCTATCCGAATTCAAATTTTTTTAATTCAAATTGAAAATCTTTACTAAATCATAAAATTTATTTAAAAACTTATTTCTAAACATGGTTATATTTGATAAACCAAATAATTTAAGTTTATTTAACTTAAACTTACTAAATGTCGTTTTACGTATTCAGCTAGTTAGGCTGAAAACACAAATATCCTAAAATATAGTTCAAAACTACATATTTCTCTTTCAAATCACTTTGAAATCTTTTATATGATTTACCATAATTTTTCCATATTTATAATATTTTAAAAATAGTTCATTTTATTAAAATCCATTTTCGGGTCACCACTGGTGCTAACGTTGTTTTTATTTAAAATTGATTTGAACTTAGCTCTAGATCTAACTGTTGGATTTTAAAACTATTATACTCATTTGAAAACTCTTTTCATTTCAGACCAAATGGTTTTTATTTAGGGAGAATCCGACGGTTGGATCTCCCAATATGTTAGTTTGAAGTTAGTGGTCGAAATTCGTGAACTATCGCTGCGCCACAAGTTTTATTCAAACCAAACTTCAATTATATCTCAAAATTAAATCGAAATGCTTCTAAAATAGTTTATTAACAATTAATAATTATTGAAAACCATTTTTTCAATATTTCACTTCAAATCCAAATATTTCCATTTAATGGCTATTATAATATTAATTTATTATTAAAATAACATTAGTTTTCAAACTTCATTATTTTGTATCCAAATTTTCCTGACATTCAATATAAAAAATAAGATGGTTTTGAAAAGGAAATTTTGTTAAAACCTTTCCTATATACACTAACCGAACTTCACCTTTTCTAGTTACTATTCGTTTTAAATTTAAAACTTCGTCAGGCTATAACCTATTTTTAATTTCTCCAAAACTATGTCCATCTTTTGCAATGTTCATCGTAATGAATTATACTTTATGTCTATCGAAATTCAAACATCAAATTTTGAATTTTATTTTTTACCCATTGTTATATTAATAAAATATTATTAAAATTGTTTTAATGAATGGAGACTTAACTAATGTGCCAATAATTAATTTTTTTGGCCTTATACATTATGGTAATCACATACCATATTATCAATAACCATGATAAATTTTAATCACAACTATTGTTATATAATTTATACCATATAAGCCTTAAGCTATTTAATGCTTATATGGTTTTGTCAATCAACAGATTAACCGCAAACCAAATCATCAACACATATGTATTTAACATCAATGGGGTTATACCCATTTCCAATAACCACAATAAATATTCATATGATAAGAGTTTGTAATTTTTAATGCTTAAATGTACAATAAACAGTATATAGAAAATTGCAAAAAACGTCCATTATCCACAAAGCAACCATTGCAATCACAAGCAATCAATATATAATCAGATATGATTATAACAACTTATAAATCATTTTTGGGTGTTTTCACCTTAATTTTTAATCGTTTCATTAATGATGTTTTTTGGATTAAATCAAACGTATTTTTGATTTAACCCAATATTCTAACTTGCTCGAACTTTGACCAAATCGGTTTTGTTTTAAAGCTCTTGGCTCCACGATTCTAGCGGATCCAGTTTCATCGGATTCTGATAACATACGGAAAAATTATGAAATTTTACAAGATTATGTACATTACAATATCAGTAACTATATTAATAAATTAATTTAAACCTTATTTATCTCGTTACCATTAATTTTTTCCCTAGCATCTCTTCTTCCCTTCCAGTACACGACTCAAATCCGAAAGCTTCCCATACCATTAACACATCCTTCTCCATCAACCACTCCTTTGTTTCTTCACTAAGCCCAAAACCTTTGACACCGTCAACTTCTCTTTATGCAAACTCCTCTTCCATCAACTTCACCTCCCCTGCGACGACCCTCAACATTTTCCATCGTTGACATGCCCTATAGCACGAGCTATAGGGTTCGACACATTTTTTTTACTTTAATCCAGAAAAATTCAGACAACCTCTGAACCACCTCACAAATTAAACTCCATACTCCAATTCAACATTCGTCGCACCAAACTCCAAAAAATTCCAACCCTAGACCACCTCTATGCACGCTGTAAGAATTTTGGTCAAAAAATGTACCGAACACCTTGGAGCCTACACCAGATTGAAGCTTATGCTTAAACGATCTCAACATATCAGATATTGTTTGATTTTGTTATGATTTGAATTTTTTTTATTTTTTGAAGTTATATTCCTTACTTTGGAAGAATATTAGAGGTGGCCGCTGGAGCATTTTGACCAAGGGAATGAATGAGTTAGGGTTAGGAGAGTTTGCAATTACTTTATCGATTTTCCTGATGACAAATCAATGTTCTAAGAAGGTAGATTTTGGAATCTGTTGTCGATCATTTAACCAATACTGCCGATTGATCAAAAAATGCAATAACGTTGAATTTCAATCAAACAATCAACATCAAAATAGGTTTTAGTGTCACAAGGGTCAAACAGTTCATATATGAATAGTATGAAATCAAACAACAATGAAAATATTTGAGGAATCCAGTTGGATTCCTCCAACCTGTTTTACCCTATAACACACCTTATATTATCATTTAACATATGCATATGCGATAGAAATATATTCTAATGCATTTAAATGGCAGAAATATAAATAACGTCAATCAACATCAAGAATAAGCACCCAGACATCCAATTTATAATATCAATAATAAGTTAGAGTTATATGAACATCATAGAATTCCAGAAGGCGTGAGAGTTAACTCACATTTCATTTTAATTGACGATTTCAGCATTGTTCTATATAGTTTCATTCAAGCTTTGAAACTACATAAAATTCCCATTAGCTCCGAATCTTTCCAAACCAGTTCGTATGCGTAGCCTTTGTCAATATGATCCTAACGGCTTTCGTTTCATGCAATTCTGTTCACGAACAATCGAATTATAGTGACAAAAATATTTGACTATATTAAAACATTATTAAGAGTAATTTTTTTAAAATTAACCTTAAATCACCCAGTTTTTTATCGCTAATCTCTTTATTAAAATCGCGACATCGATTTTCGAACACGATAAAAAACTTGACACCTGTCCTCCACCGCTGTAACACGCCGTAATTTTAAATAACATTAATAAACTAAGGGATATTTAATTAAATATTGGGAATTAAGTAAAACGGACTGTACCATTGCGTCCTTCTCGAAATTATGGTTCAGATAGACTCTGAATTTGCGTAAAACGAACATCATATAAGGAAGATATAAAGGTTAGAATTTAGTATACATATAAGAAGGATATACGTAAGTATAATTCAAAACAGTTCAAAATAAACGAAATGGGAAATGAAGGCGGCAAGGGTGGGAACCAGACCCACGCTTGGTCTGGGTCGACCTATGGGTTGACCTAAGGTCATGTGGGTCGACCCAAGGGTCGACCCAGTGGGGATAGGTCGCCCCACACACGATCTGGCGAAATTCATTTCTCTCGTTCTGGACTATTTTGTTAACTATGTTCATTATTATTTTTAAATGGATTGGATTTAAAAACAGGGATCTGACAGTTAAGGTTTGTCTTGTCTCTATATAAAGGCATGCACTCCAATCAAATCAATTACACTTATTCATACTTCTTCCTCAAACCTCTGTTCTAAAAATTTAAGATGAAGATAGGGAGATGCTACCGAAACTTGGATTGAATCAAGACAATTCTTATCTGACTTATACAAGAACCCCTTCTGCAACATCAGCATATTATCCTTTGTTCTTTAGTCCGATCTCTGTGAGTTCATGTTACTTTTAGATATAAAATTTAATCGTAATCCTGACCTGTTAATAAAACTAGATCTGAGCCTATGCCTGTTAAGAAACTGATTCATATCTAAACAGTTCTGTCATAATTACATGTATTTTTCCATACACCTATTTTGTTGTTCAGTTGTTATTATATGCCTATTTCTGTTCCTCTTCCTCTCGTATTCCCTTTTTATTTTATAAGCATAGGCTACCTTCGAGCCTAAGCCAATCTCTTAAAAGACTTACTTATGAACGAAATTGGGACAATTAAGGAATGTTTGGGAATGATAATATAAAAGGAAATTTGGGGAATATCTTATACTGTTGAATATGATTAGAAATATGGGGTGTATGAACATGTAAATTTGTAGGCTTAATTCAAGGATTAAGTGGAACATGTTAATGAAACTTTAAGTACCTATGGAGTCTATAACAGCTGTAGGGTTAAGTAAATTTGTTTAATATGTTGGGGTTATATGAACCTGTTAACCTATAATACTTAACATGTTTAATCTATTGGGGTTATATGAACCTGTTAACATGTAAAACTTAACTTGTTAATCTTTGGGGGTTAGGCGAACCAGTTAATCTGTAAGGCATAACCTATTAAAAATCCTAGTTAAATGGGGGACACAAGCTGCAGCACCCCGTAATTTTAAATAACATTATAATGATAAACTAAAGGAAAGAATACTTAATTATTGGGAATTAAGTAAGCGGACTATGCTTTTGTGTTCGTCTCGGAATTCTACTTAAGATAGACTCAAAGTTTGCATAAAACGGACAGCGTATGAAGAAGACATTAATGTTTGAAGTTTGTATACATATAAGCAATATATATATATAACCAGCCCAGAAAATCAAAATCAGAAGGCGGGAAGATGCGGGAAATCGACCCGTTGGGGGTCGAGCCCATCCCCTATGGGTATCGACCCATGAGTCGACCCCTACAACGGGGTCTCGACCCCAACCAGATCTGGGGCAGATCTATTCTTTGAAACGGGACTTGTTTCTTGACCAGATTCGTTGACGGTAGGCTATAAATAGGACCTCATTTCTATTGTTTTATTCATAAAAAACAATAAAGACAATGAGGTTTTGCCCCAACTCAAATTGAATTAGCCCATTTTCTACAACAACGACTTATGCGTATACAAGAATCCCTGTTACAATATCAGTACTCTTTTCTCAGTTCTTTAGATCCAGTCACTGTGAGTTTATGTTGCTTTTAGATTTAAACATTTAATAAGTAATCCTGACATGTTCATAAATTTGTATCTAAACCTATGCCTATTAATAACCTAAATCATAACTAAACAGATCTTTCATTACTTGTACACCTGATCTTCTGTTTAGTTCTTACATGTCTATCTTTGTTTTGCCTATTTCAATTATCATATGCATATTCTTCTATTATTCCTATTTCTATCACCATTTGCATATTCTGTTAGTATGCCTATTTATGTCACCATATGCTTATTCCTGTCACCATAAGCCTATTCTGTTAGTATGCCTATTTCTATCACCATATGCCTATTTTGTTGTTATGCCTATTTTTTTTCTCTTCTCTCCCTCCTTCCCTTTTTATTTTTATAGCCAGTCTACCTTCAAGCCTAGGCCTATCACTGAAATATGCGAAAGAACGAAATTGGGAATGGTTGGGAATGATAAATTGGGGCATAACTTGTATTGAAAAACATGACTGGGTTTTGAGCATAACCTTTACCTTGATTTAAAACTTTAATCTGGGGAATAACTTGTATCATGAATCAGACTGGGATTTGGGGCACAACCTGTGATGAACATGAAAAATTGTTTCAAAATGAATATGCCTAAATTTACAGTAAATAGAAACTATAACCGCACTTAGACATGAGGTTAGATTAAACTTGTGGTAGAAGTCTGCCCGTAACCTCCCAACAAATCCAGCATCCACAAATGGTTAATGTAATGTGAGAGGTCTAGTGTGTAATACACATAACGGTACTAAAATACAAGGTTAAGTCCAGCTTGTCATAGAAGTCTGCCCGGAACCGCCCGACATGTCCAACATCCATAAGTGGTCGACTTAATGTGAGAGGTCTGGTGCATTAACATGTAATGAACGGGAAATGATAACAACCTGTTAACCTATAATACTTAACCCATTTTAATCTGCAGGGGTTATATAAACCTGTCAAATTATGTAAGGGTTAAGTAAGCTTGTTTGAATCGATGGGGGATTAAGTAAATCTGCTAAATCTGTGGGAGGTTATATAAACCCAATAAACTTAACTTGCTTTATATGTTAGGGTTATGCGAACTTGTTAATCTATTAGGCATAACTTGTTGAAATCCGAGTAGTGGGGATGTACGCCTAGGGGTGGCTTGTATCATCTGTTGTATGGGGCTCGTGTCAGTCAGTAATAATATTGGTATCAATAAGGGGACCCGAACTAGGTAGGGGTCAGGTCACGCTTACTGAGCTGATTATAAGAGGTTCATCTGGGTGAGGGTGTCTGGTGGCACGTTCCAACGGACTCATGTGTATGCATGGATCCACTTGCTTGGGAAAATAAGACCATGTAGCCCCAGTAGATATGGTTGTGCCTCTCAAAAGAAAGGGGTTGCCACTTTAGGAAGTGATACATCCTACTGTAGGGCCAGCACAGGGTATCTAAAGAATAGGGAGCCGATCGATTGGGGTAGTAATTAGGGTACATCTAGTCCTTCTTATTTAGGAGCCCGTTATTATCGTTGGGGGTAACACCTATCATTTTTGTTAGGCTGTATGTTATTATTGTTGGGGGTAGAACCCGTCACTAGAAGTACACTTAAGTCTACCATCTATTTCTGTTGGGATCATTCTGTTTCTGTTATACTAGTATTGGTGCAGAGAAAAGTACTTGAGAAGCGCAATATATTATATTCTATTTATCCTGCTCGGTCTGTTACACCTATCTTATGATACTGTTATCTCTCTCATCCAGTTTATATGCCTATCATGATGCTTTTACTTATTTATATGCTAAAGTTAACTGGACTCACCAGGCTTCATGTCTGACCCGTTTTGTTTCCTTTTCTCTCTCTTCCTTTTCCCTTCCTAGGTTATCAGGGTGGGAATACTCAAGCTTGATTAGGATCATCTCTTCTATTTTTGCTTGGAGCTGCTTATATGTACCACTTCGTTTCCTATCTACCTTGCTATGGCTATTCTTTTTGGGGACTACGCTTTTATTTTACCATACTTTGATGATTTTAGTACAAAGCAGATATTTTAATTTGATGTAATGAGTTTTCTGTAATGGACCACGATGTTTTATTTTTGGAAAATAAAGTTTTAATTTTTGTTGCTATTTTATATCTGTCTTGTGATAGCTGTGGACGACAAAAGGAGGGTGGAAAGAACGACAAAACTCGAGAAAAGAGGAGATGTCATAGCTGTGGATGAGAGGGTCATTTAAGAAAACATTGCAGAAAAAGGAAGAATGATTGTTTCCAATGTGGAGAGGTCGGACACCATATTTAGGATTTCCCGAAGAAGCAAGGACGGGGCCAATGGGCAGGATCTTCTGGAGGGTAGGTGCATGCTCTCGTGGCAAGCATACCAGACTGAGGTAGGATAGTTTCTGTTGAAAGTTTAATTTCTCTTTCCGATCATCCTGATAGAATTCCTTTTGATTTTGGTGCTTCGCATTCTTTTATATCTGGTTCAGTGGTTGAGTCTCTGCACCTTAGTACTAGTATGGTTTTTTATCCTGTTGTTTTCTCAAACCCCGTAGGGGGCAAGGCTCATCTGTCTATGATTTGTTAGGTTTTGAGAATATCGTTGTTAGGCATCGAGTTTGAGTGTGATGCATACATGCTTGGTTTCATGGGCTATGGTTTGATTCTAGGGATGGACTGGCTAGCCATGCATGGTGCCCTTCTAGATTGTGAGAGGAGGGTCGTTAGACTTTTGACTTGCCATGAGAGGACTCTCGAGATTTCTTGTGACCCTAAGGGGTCTGTCATGCTTAGTTTCCTAGTGTCCCTTGATGCATCTTCAATGATCTATGATCTGTACCAACAGTCTGTGAGTATCCTGATGTTTTTGAAGAGGTTCAGGGCTTACCCTCGAGGCGCGAGATTAATTTCCAGATATACTTGGTGGACAATGCAAAGCCAGTTGCATAGCCTACGTGCTACATGGCTCCGAGAGAAAGCAGTGAGTTTAGCAAGCAAGTAGAGGAGCTACTTGAGAAAGGGATTATTAGGCAAAGCATATCGGAATGGGGTGCTCCAGTCGTTTTCATGACTAAGGCAGATGGCTCGCTTCGCTTATATGTGGATTACAAGGATTGAATAAGCTCACTAAGAAGAATAGGCACCCAGTTCCGAGGATAGATGATCTATTTTACCAGCTGGTTGGTGCATCTTGTTTTCCCAATTAGACTTGGCCACGGGGTTTTATCAGTTGAGGGTGGACGAGAACAGTATAGACAAGACCGCCTTTAGTACTTCAGATGATTTCTTCGCATGGCTCGTCATGCCTTTTGGGTTGACGAATGCACCCGCCTAATTTGTGGATCTAATGAGTAGGGTGTTTTGGGAGTTTCTAAATAAGTTCGTTATGGTCTTTGTTGATGACATCTTGATTTTCTCGAAGAGCGAGGAAGAGCATGCCCTACATTTAAGGGAGGTTTTGAAGACTCTCCAAGCGCACCAGCTTAAGGCAAAATTCTTCAAATGTCGTTTTTGCGGAAAGGAAGTGAGACTTCTGGGGCATGTGGTTTCAAAGGATGGGATAACAATGGATCCCATGAAAGTAGTTGCAGTTCAAGATTGGCAGATTCCAAAGAATGCAACAGAGGTAAGGAGTTTTCTTGGTTTTGCGGGCTATTATAGGAAGTTTATCAAGGACTTTGCAAAGATATAAGCCCTACTCACTAGTTTAACGAAGAAGAATCTGACAATTTCTTGGGATATAGACTATGAATAAGCTTTTCAGCGATTGAAGAGGGCTCTGACAATAGCCCCAGTCTTGACTTTTCCAAATGTGAAGAAAGTGTTCACAGTATACACTGATGCATATGGTATAGGCTTTGGTGTTGTTTTGATACAAGAGGGAAGGGTAGTACGTTATGGCGGTAGGCAGTTGAGATTTCATGAGAAGAACTACCCTACCAATGACTTAGAGTTGGCTGCCATTGTATTCACGCTTAAGACTTGGCATCATTATCTACTTGGAGAGAAGTTCGAGTTGTATACCAATCATAAATCTCTCAAGTATTTGTTCTCGCAGAAGGATCCCAATTTGAGACAGCAGAGATGGATGGAGTTCCTAGTGTGCTATGACTTTGAGATTTCTTATACCCCTGGAAAGGGTAATGTAGTGGCAAATGCATTGAGTAGGAAAAGGACGACTCTGAGTCCACTATTCGTAGAGAGGCGGAGCTTGGAATATATATCGACCTTTGATTTTAGGCCATCTACGGATCTTACACCTGGGTTATTGGCATCGTTAGAGTTATGATCTACTCTTTTGGATCAGATTGGATCTTCCCAGTGAGAGGTCCCATATATAACATACATCTTGGATAGGTTCAGTAGAGGGGAGACTTCTGGTCCCCTCAGTAGATATTCCATGGATGACAGAGGATGGTTGCAACGAGATGGAAGGCTTTATGTTCCCCGAGTTGGGAGTTTGTTGAAGACAGTCCTTGAGGAAACCCATCATTCAAGAATGACTATCCATCCAGGCGGTGATAAAATGTATAGAGATATGAAGATGGTTTTCTTTTGGGCTGAGATGAAGAAAGATGTAGCGAAGTTTGTTTCACGATGTTTGATTAGCCAGCAAGTCAAAGCTGAGAAAAGAAGCCCAGTGGTTTACACCATCCTTTGGAGGTCCCACAGTGGAAGTAGGAGAGCGTCTCTACGGATTTCATTATTGGTTTTCCTACATCAAGGAAACGCAACACCAGTATCTGGGTTATAGTTGACAGGCTTACTAAGAGCGCTCATTTCATTCCTTTTATGAGTAAGAGAACGACATCATAGTTGGCAGCAGTTTGTCTTCGTGAGATAGTCCTTTTACATGGAGTACCTTTTAGTATAGTGAGTGATCGTGACCCCATATTCACCAACCAGCTTTGGAGGAGCTTTCTAGAGGCATTAGGTACACAGTTGTGTTTAAGCACCGCTTATCACCCTCAAACCAACGGGCTGACAGAAAGGGTGAATAAAATTCTTGAGGATCTTTTAAGCCTGTGTATCCTAGACTTTGTAGGGACCTGGGAGGAGCATATTCCTTTGATAGAGTTCGCCTACAGCAATGGTTATCAAGCTTGTATTGGCATGGCACCCTTTGATTCTTTGTACGGTTGACCTTGTAAATCACCATCTTATTGGCAGGAGTCTACAAACAGGCTTCTGCTTGGACCCCAGAAGATTAGAGAAACTTCAAAGAAGATTGATCTTATCCGCAGATGCATGAAGACAACTTAGGACAGGCAGAAGTCCTACGTAGATTAGAGAAGGACTTTATTGTGTTTGAGGTGGAAGAAATGGTTTTCATCAAGGTATCACCTTTGAGGAATGTGGTGCACTTTGGATCTGTAGGGAAATTGGTGCCAGGGTTTGTAGGGCTTTTTCCCATAATAGAAAGGATTGGCTAAATGGATTATAGGGTGAAGCTACCAAAGAGATTGATGGGTGTTCATGATGTTTTCCATGTTTCTCATTTACGGAAGTGCCTGCATGATACCGCAGAAGTAATTGAGCTGAGTATGCTTGAGGAAGTAGAGGTGGAACGGGAGGCGATAGTTAGACGAGTTCCAACCTGTATTCTTGGATCAGAGGTTAAGAAGTTGCGCAATCGAAAGGTCAAGTTGATGAAAGTTCAGTGGGGAGATGACCACGAGGATGCATCCCGGGAGACTGAAGACAAGATTCGCGCTTCGTACCCTTTTCTTTTCAATGGTATGTTCTTAACTTCTTTTACCAAAGCTGTTATTCGTACTTCCTTCTGTCATTTAAGTTTATCCTATCGATCGAATCTTCAACCTTTAGGTAGGAAACCTATGGATCTAACCATGTGTTTGAGACATGTTATGTTTGATGGATGCAAGTGGATGTAAGTGTTTGCTAGTGAAACCTCGTGGATGCATATACACACACATTAGGCACTAGATCTGCTCAATCACTACATACTGCATATGGATGTTTGTGCATTTAAAAAAATTTATGGATGAAAATGGGTGTATCATCATATGGATGTTGCATTTGAATGGATGATTGTGCACGCATATGGCATTTACATGATATACTAGGACTATTTGCATACATGTTGGATTCATGACACTGGCATACATTGCATTAAGGAGGTCGACTGAATCAGTCGGCCACCTGATCTTTCGCATTAGCATAGGGACATATACACAAACTATTGCATATGTTCATATAAGCACTAGAAATCTTTTAAGGACAATGGGTGCTTATAATTGGTGGATGAGTGGATAGGTGATGGATTTTAGGATATACATTCTTCTTAACTTGGAGATTTCGGGGACGAAATCCTTTAAGTAGAGGAGAATGTAATACCCATAATTTTAAAAAATGATAATGATAAACTAAAGAATACTTAATTAAATATTGGGAATTAAGTAAAATGGACTGCTCCATTATGTTCGTCTCGGAATTCTGCTTAAGTTAGACTCCAAGTTTGCGTAAAACGGACAACGTATGAAGAAGATATTAAAGTTTGAAGTTTGTGTACATATAAGCAAAATATATATATACACAAAACCAGTCCAGTAAATCAAAATTAGAATGCTGGATGACGCAGGAAATCGACCCGCTGAGGGTCGACCCCATGCCCCATAGGTGTCGACCCATGGGTCGACCCTACAAGGGGGTGTTAACCCTAGGGGTCGACCCCACCCAGATACCGGACATATCCATTTTTTGAACCGAGACTTGTTTCTTGACCAGATTCATTGATGGTAGGCTATAAACATGACCTCACTTCTATTGTTTTATTCATAAAAAACAATGGAGACAACGAGGTGCTACCCCAACTCAGATTGACTTAGCCTATTCTTCTGCAACTACGACATATACGTATACAAGAATCCCTGCTACAACATCTACACTCTTTTCTCAGTTCTTTAGATCCACTCCCTGTGAGTTTATGTTTCTTTTAGATATAAACATTTAATAAGCAATCCTGACATGTTTATAAGTTTGGGTCTAAACCTATGCTTGTTAATAACCTGAATCATAACTAAGCAGATCTGCCATTACTTGTACACCTGATCTTTTGTTTTGTTCTTACATGCCTATCTTTATTATGACCATTTCAGTTATCATATGCCTATTCTGCTATTATGCATATTTCTTTCACTATATGCATATTCTGTTAATATGCATATTTCTGTAACCATATGCCTATTTTTGTCACTATATGCCTATTCTGTTAGTATGCATATTTCTGTCATCATATGTCTGTTTTACTGTTATGCCTATTTCTGTTCTCTTCTCTCTCTCTCCTTCCCTGTAACACCCCACCTCCGCTAGGGTCACTCACAAAGGGAATGCCCTAGTTTTGGAGGGGTATTATCTAGTAAACAGGCACGGAGATAACACAAGACAGAACATAGATAAAATAGAGTATATAAAGCAGCGGATATAAACTTTAAAACCAAATCTCATTACTGAAAAATAGAGTCAAAACCTCTTACATCAAAATGCCAAGTCATTATTTCATTACATCAAGTTCTAAAGAAGCAAAGTACTTAAAACAACATAAGTAAAATATTATTCCCCAAAATGTGCATGAGTGCAGCCATAGCATAGCTCAAGACCAAACCGTACATGAGCTGTCAGAAAGCAAGCAAAGTCCAAGCTAAGAGCTAGAGTTTTATCCCTAAGAACCTGGGGGGGAACGAAAGACAAAGAGGCGAAAGAAAACGGGTCAGTCAAAAAGACTGGTAAGCCCTAGTGACTATCAGCATAGAAACTAGTAAAGTTAACAAGACATGAATAAACTGGAATTAAACATAGGAATGATGATAAGTCTGACATGATAACTAAGCTAACAAGTTAACTCAAGTCTAACATTGCGTATTCAAGGTTCGCCATACCAACTATACTGGTATACTAATCCTGTGTCAACTATAAATCAAGAAATAATCCCTTTGGCCAATATCGTGAAGTGACCCAATTCGGGGTCCAACGGTATGATCTAATCGATCGGCTCCCTACAAGTCTAGCTCGTCGTGTGTCTGTGTCATACGACCCTATCACGAATGTAGTCACCTGTGCTAGGTCCACCATAGGGTGTATCAAGCCCTAGGGTGCCAACCACCGACACGAATCAAGAATGCACAGATAATCCTACTGATGCCCAATGCCTACTTTTTCAACTCCGGACTAAGTGCACGACCCTAGTCCGCCTGAACCTACAATGGCGCACCAACTCAGCCGTCATTCTGGTCGCTTACAATCAGCCCAGCAATCGTGCCCCACCCTGCCTAGTCCCAGGGTACCGTGATACATCTAGTAGGTTACTGTTGAAAAGGACCGCGTAACTAGGGTTTCGTTCAGCAGGTTAAGTTGTCATTTAAAATCGAGACTTAACCCTATCTACGTGTCATGTCAAATTGACTAAGTGTGTCGTTCTAGTTCAAGACTTAGTCCTACGAATCATGTGTCAGGTTGGTTAAGTGTGTTCAAGCGGTTCATGACTTGACCCTATCAAATCAACGTGTCAAATTGGTTAAGCATATTCAAGTGGTCCACTACTGTTAGACCAAAAAATGGTCCTAACACCCAAATCGTCGTATTTTGAGCATAGGATATGAATAAATAACTGAAAAATAGAGAAAAAAGCAAGACAACGAGATTTTTATAGTGGTTCGGCGTTAACGAGCCTACGTCCACTTCATATTTTCTCATTTCACTCATAGATTACAATTACAATGAATATTGTCTTTCAATCACTTGAATTCAATGAATAATTCTCTCCGAATCCATTGAATTTATTGAGGAAGATAGTGGTTATTCATGGAGAAGTGTTGGCCATGGCAGCCATGGATGAGGGGATGCCAAAAGTCCCCTGAAAATGCCATCTGAAGGTGTATTTATAGCTGTAGGAAAGCTCCCGGGAGGACTGGGTCGTGGTAGGACACGTGGCAGGCGATCCATGAAAGTAGGAGCAGGAATAGTCTTAAGAATAGGTCAAAACAGTGCGCTTATCTGCAGGTTCGGTGGTCGGATCGTGGGTCTGGGATCGGTTCGTGATATGGGCTCGGTTCGTGATATGGGCTTCACGATCCGAGGCTTGGTTGCGAGCTGGAGTGGACGGATCGTGGCTTGAGGACGCTCCGCGAACAGAGGGGGCGATCCGATCCAGTATCCACGATCCACGGTACGCGATCCGACCAGGAATGACACGAGTTGATGCTAATCTGAACCCGTTCACGGAAACGGGCATAACTTTCAAACCGTAAGTCCGATTGAGCCGAACCAAAGCTCAAACTGAAGCTTATTCAGAGGGCTACGAGTATATGAGGTGAATAGATCCAAATGAGGTCATTTGATAGGGGTTTCGGGCCAGTTTATACTGATGTTGTGATTTTGACCAAACCGCCTTGTGTCTTCTGATGATGCTTCCAATGCCAGAGAGCGATGTTATTCAGAGATTCCATATCAGACAGCATTTACCGAGAGGTGTGTCAACATGATCTTTGCTTTGGGTAGCCTGGTCACAAAGCAGGCTAACAACTACTTAACCCTATCCAGTGGCATTAATATACTTAATGCACCCCTAACTTCTCACATTAGACTTGGTTATGGTTATTGGATGTGCCGGGCGGGTCCGGGCAGTTTTACACCATAACCTAGTCTAACCTCGGGTTTCGAGTGCGATATGACCAACTACTCACATTGGGTCCTATTGTTTGCAGTTACTGGATTCGCCGGGCGGTTCCGGGCAGATTTATACTGCAAACTCAACCCAACCTCGAGTTGGCCACGTTCAAGTTATCTAAGTGTCATGTCCCAAATTCATATTTTCAAGTATAATTTCATGTCAAGTTCATGTTCCTATCCAAGCTCAAGTTATAACGATATTCATGTTTTCAAGTTCATACTAAATTCAGGTTTTCCTAAACTACCCAAATCGCATCCCCAACGCTCGTGAATTCCAATCAAGGCTATAGATGTAACTAGGGAATAACATAACAAGGATGGGTATAAGTGGCAAAGGTGATTTCAAGGCAAGCATGGTGTAACTTGAGATATGATCATAACATCACTGGCATATGAAATAGGGTGATAAACATAGAAATAAATGACATAAGATGATAATCCTAAACTTGTGACTAGCAATAGTTTCAACATCACAACATCACAGGCATGTTAAAATAATGATAGGGTTTAGGTTATGACATGAACAGGCCCCTAAATCATGTTCTTATCAATATTCCACAAATCAAGGTTCAATATGAACGGTACTAGGTTCAAGGTGAATAGATCTAGGGTGAACAAGAGTAGATCTAAAATAATAGATCAAAAAGGAATAGTCATAGATCAAAGATATACAAGAGTAGGTCTCAAGTAGTTATCATGTTTATGTTCAACTTCAATTTACACATGTCCATATTAAGTTTAGAGTTTAGATCTAAGAGTAAATGAGGCTTACAGATCGTGGTTTTTGAGAACTAAGAACAGAAATTATCGTAGGATCGTTGTTGAGATGTTGATCTATTCCCTTGAATTGTTGTAGAAATGTTGGCCTTCGATTTAGATCTAGTTTGAATGTTTAAGCTTCAAGTTGGAGGCGGCGGCCATGGTTCAAGAGGAGACTTAGCATCATAATGGTGTTAGAAAGATTTGTTGTGGATTAGCCTAGGTCTTAGGGTGTTTTTATAGTTGCAACAACTAGTTTAGGCCATAGGATAAACCCTAGAATTGATCTGAACCGCCAAAAATCGTCACAGGCCCTCAAACAAGCCAACAGGGTCAAGCAGGAGCAACCAGGCCCAAACCAGGTTCGGGGACCAGGTCGACACCCAAGTCGACTGCGCAGTCGACCTGGTCCTAGGGGTGTCGACTGCCCAGTCGACTCCCCAGTCGACCTGGGGTGCTGGGCGGGAAATTTCCCGCCCAGTCTGTCTGGGTTTTGAAATTCGAATTTGAACTCGAATTCGAACTGTTTTGAACTCTGAAAATTTCTGAAACTTTGGGGAGCCATAACTTGGTCATACGGACTCCGATTTTCGAAAACCCGGACTCGATGTCATGCAGAATTCCGAGACGAACGCAATGGCGCAACCCCTTTCCCTTGGTTCTTATTTTAAAATTTAATTCTGCCTAGATTTATGGTTATAATACGTTATCAAAATAAGGGTTGTTACATTCTCCCCTCCTTAAAGGATTTCGTCCCCGAAATCTCTAAGTTAGGAAGAACGTATCCTACCATCCATCATCCATCTACTCAAAACATCATCCACAAGCAAACATTGTCCTTAAGAGATTTCTAATGCTGTATGAACATATGCAGAAAGTGTGTGTGTATGTTCCTTATCTAATGCAAATGATCAGGCCTGATTGATCTTTCTAATGCAAAATATGTTTAGTGTCATGAATCCCACATGTATGCAAATAATCCTAGTCACGTAAGCACTATATGTGTGCACAAACATTCATCCATATGCAACATTCATATGATAACACATTCAATTTCATCCATAAATAAGTATAAACACTCATGCATATGCAATATGAAAATGTGTCTGAGCCGATCTAGTGCCTAATGTGTGTTATGCAACCACGAGCAATCACTTGCAACCACTTGCAACCATTCGCAAACATCAAGCATAACATGTTTCAAATACATGTTTACATTCATAGGATTCTACCTAAGGTTCTCAAGACAGGATCGAAAGGATATACAAGATAAAACAGAGTATCTAGGGAAAAGAAGTTAAAGATGTACCCCTAGAAGGTCCTTTTTGCGGGGCTTGCCCTTGCTTCTTAGGGCAGTTCTTGCTGATGTGTCCAGTTTCACCGCATTGAAAACATGCTCCTATCTTCATCTTCTTCTTCCTACAGTCCTGGACTATATGCCCATCAATACTACAGAAGTTGCATTTTCTTTTCTCACGTGACTTGTCATTCTTGTTGTTTCTGTTCTTTCCTCCTTTCTCGGAGTCTACCTTCTTGTCTTGAGACTCATTCGCCTTGACCTTCTTCTTGCCATTCTCGTCTTCTTCATGAAGTAGGGCCATATTCACCAAGCTTTCAAAGGTCGCCCCCATGGGTACATGAGTCATGGCCATAGTGTGGAGTGGCTCGCTCAATCCTCGAGCAAAGCGTAGAGCCTTCTTCTCAGCCGTGTTGACTAAGTCCAAACCAAACCGAGCAAGCTGATTAAACTTATTCACGTATTCCCTAACTGACATGTCCCCTTGCTTGAGTGCCAGGAACCTCTCCATCTGAAGGCTCGCTTCTGCGGATGATAAAAACTTAAGCCCAAATCTCTCTCCAAAGTCTGCCCAAGTCTCAATTGGCCTGGTAGCGTTGGTGACTTCCCACCAAAATGCAGCTTCCTCTTTCAACAACCATGCTGCCAACTGAACTTTCCTACGATCCTCCATATCGAAAATAACAAACAAGTCCTCAGTCTCTTTTAGCCAGTTTCGCGCCTCAACGAAGGTTTCAGTTCCAACGAAGTTCTTGCCGCCCATTCCTATAAAGTCCTTGCATATTTTGGCGAAGGCGGTACCCAGAGGAGGAGGAGGAGGAACCGTGGCCACCGGGGGAGGAGGAGGAGGGATATCTGCCGGGCACGCGCCGTTGGCCCTAGCTTCCAAGTATCTTCGGAACCAGCCAGGTATGGGTACTCCCTCAGGAAGGTTAAGATCAGACATGCTGTAAAGCGAAAAGGAAAAAGATTCAAACGAGGAAACAAAGGAAAGTGCTAATGGCTTTTGGGGAATAGCCTTTTCTTAAAAATTAAACTTTTCTTGAAAAATGCTTCTTTATAAACGGTTTTGAAAATAGTTTCAGAAGGTTTTTAAAACTTTTGCCCAGTCTGATAACCTTCTGCTCTGATACCAAATGTAACACCCCACCTCCGCTAGGGTCACTCACAAAGGGAATGCCCTAGTTGTGGAGGGGTATTATCTAGTAAACAGGAACAGAGATAACACAAGACAGAACATAGATAAAATTGAGTATATAAAGCAGTGGATGTAAACTTTTAAACCAAATCTCATTACTGAAAAATAGAGTCAAAACCTCTTACACCAAAATGCCAAGTCATTATTTCATTACATCAAGTTCTAAAGAAGCAAAGTAATTAAAACAACATAAGTAAAATATTATTCCCCAAAAATTGCATGAGTGCAGCATAGCATAGCTCAAGACCAAACCGTACATGAGCTGTCAGAAAGCAAGCAAAGTCCAAGCTAAGAGCTAGAGTTTTCTCCCTGAGAACCTGGGGGGGAACGAAAGACAAAGAGGCGAAAGAAAACGGGACAGTCAAAAAGACTGGTAAGCCCTAGTGACTATCAGCATAGAAACTAGTAAAGTTAACAAGACATGAATAAACTAGAATTAAACATAGGAATGATGATAAGTCTGACATGATAACTAAGCTAACAAGATGACTCAAGTCTAACATTGCGTATTCAAGGTTCGCCATACCAACTATACTGGTATACTAATCCCGTGTCAACTATAAATCAAGAAATAATCCCTTGGCCCAATATCGTGAGGTGACCCAATTCGGGGTCCAACGGTATGATCTAATCGATCGGCTCCCTACAAGTCTAGCTCGTCGTGTGTCTGTGTCATACGGCCCTATCACGAATGTAGTCACCTGTGCTAGGTCCACCATAGGGTGTATCAAGCCCTAGGGTGCCAACCACCGACACGAATCAAGAATGCACAGATAATACTACTGATGCCCAATGTCTGCTTTTTCAACTCCGGACTATGTGCACGACCCTAGTCTGCCTGAACCTACAATGGCGCACCAACTCAGCCGTCGTTCTGGTCGCTTACAATCAGCCCAGGAATCGTGCCCCACCCTGCCTAGTCCCAGGGTACCGTGATACATCTAGTGGAATACTGTTGAAAAGGACCGCATAACTAGGTTTTCGTTCAGCAGGTTAAGTTGTCATTTAAAATCGAGACTTAACCCCATCTACGTGTCATGTCAAATTGACTAAGTGTGTCGTTCTAGTTCAAGACTTAGTCCTACGAATCATGTGTCAAGTTGGTTAAGTGTGTTCAAGCGGTTCATGACTTAACCCTATCAAATCAACGTGTCAAATTGGTTAAGTATATTCAAGTGGTCCATGGCTTAACCCTATCCAGTGGCATTAATTTACTTAATGCACCCCTAACCTCTCACATTAGACTTGGTTATGGTTACTGGATGTGCCGGGCGGGTCCGGGCAGTTTTACACCATAACCTAGTCTAACCTCGGGTTTCGAGTGCAATATGACCAACTACTCACATTGGGTCCTATTGTTTGCAGTTACTGGATTCGCCGGGCGGTTCCGGGCAGATTTATACTGCAAACTCAACCCAACCTCGAGTTGGCCACGTTCAAGTTATCTAAGTATCATGTCCCAAATTCATATTTTCAAGTATAATTTCATGTCAAGTTCATGTTCCTATCCAAGCTCAAGTTATAACGATATTCATGTTTTCAAGTTCATACTAAATTCAAGTTTTCCTAAACTACCCAAATCGCATCCCCAACGCTCGTGAATTCGAATCAAGGCAATAGATGTAACTAGGGAATAACATAACAAGGATGGGTATAAAGTGGCAAAGGTGATTTCAAGAAAAGCATGGTGTAACTTGAGATATGATCATAACATCACTGGCATATGAAATAGGATGATAAACATAGCAATAAATGACATAAGATGATAATCCTAAACTTGTGACTAGCAATAGTTTCAACATCACAACATCACAAGCATGTTAAAATAATGATAGGGTTTAGGTTATGACATGAACAGGCCCCTAAATCAAGTTCTTACCAGTATTCCACAAATCAAGGTTCAATATGAATGGTACTAGGTTCAAGGTGAATAAATCTAGGGTGAACAAGAGTAGATCTAAAATAATAGATCAAAAAGGAATAGTCATAGATCAAAGATATACAAGAGTAGGTCTCAAGTAGTTATCATGTTTATATTCAACATCAATTTACACATGTCCATATTAAGTTTAGAGTTTAGATCTAAGAGTAACTGGGGCTTACAGATCGTGGTTTTTGAGAACTAAGAACAGAAATTGTCATAGGATCGTTGTTGAGATGTTGATCTATTCCCTTGAATTGTTGTAGAAACGTTGGCCTTCGATTAGGATCTAGTTTGAATGTTTAAGCTTCAAGTTGGAGGCGGCGGCCATGGTTCAAGAGGAGACTTAGCAGCATAATGGTGTTAGAAAGATTTGTTGTGGATTAGCCTAGGTCTTAGGGTGTTTTTATAGTTGCAACAACTAGTTTAGGCCATAGGATAAACCCTAGAATCGATCTGAACCGCCAAAAATCGTCACAGGCCCTCAAACAAGCCAACAGGGTCAAGCAGGAGCAACCAGGCCCAAACCAGGTTCGGGGACCAAGTCGACTGCGCAGTCGACTTGGTCCTGGGGGTGTCGACTCCCCAGTCGACTCCCCAGTCGACCTGGGGTGCTGGGCGGGAAATTTCTCGCCCAGTCTGTCTGGGTTTTGAAATTCGAATTTGAACTCGAATTCGAACTGTTTTGAACTCTGAAAATTTCTGAAACTTTGGGGAGCCATAACTTGGTCATACGGACTCCGATTTTCGAAAACTCGGACTCGATTTCGTGCAGAATTCCGAGACGAACGCAATGGAGCAACCCATTTCCCTTGGTTCTTATTTTAAAATTTAATTCTTCCTAGATCTATGGTTATAACACGTTATCAAAATACGGGTTGTTACATTCCCTTTCTATTTTTATAGCCAAGCTGCCTTCGAGCCTAGGCCTCTCGCTGAAATATGCCAAAGAATGAAACTGGGAATGATAGGGAATCATAAATTGGGGCATAACATGTACTAAAAACAAGACTGCGATTTGGGCATAACCTATACCTTAATCTAAAACTTTAATTTGGGGGCATAACTTAGATCATGAATCAGACTACGATTTAGGGCACAACCTATGACGAACATGAAAACTTGTTTAAGAATGAATATGCCTAAATTTACTGTAAATAGAAACTGTAAAAACACTTAGACACGAGGTAAGATTACACTACTTGTAGAAGTATGCCCAGAACCGTCTGGCAAATCCAGCATCCACACGTGGTTAATCCTATGTGAGGGGTCTAGTTCGTAAATGTACATGTATACTAAGACATGAGGTTAAGTCTAACTTATGGTAGAAGTCTTCCTGGAACCATCCAGCATATCCAACATCCACAAGAGGTCGACTTAATGTGAGAGATTTGGTTCATTAACATGCATAAACGAGAAATGATAATAACCTGTTAACCTATAATACTTAACCTGTTTAAATCTGTGGAGGTTATATGAACTTGTCAAATTGTGTAATGGTTAAGTAATCTTGTTTGAATCGATGGGGGGTTATATAAACCCAATAAACTTAACCTGGTTTATATGTTGGGGTTATGCGGGCTTGTTAATCTGTTAAGCATAACTTGTCAAAATCTTAATAGTGGGGATGCAAGTCGGTGGGTAGCTTGTATCATCTATTGTGTGGGGCCCGTATCAGTTAATAACCCATATTGGTATCCAAAGAGGGACCCCTGAACTAGGTAGGGGTTAGGGTACGCTTACTGAGATGATTATAAGAGGTTGATCTGAGTAGGGTTGTCTAATGGCACGTTTCAACGGACTCATGTGCATGCATGGATCCGCTTGCTTAGGAAAATAAGATGCTATAGCACCAGTAGATATGGTTGTGCCTCTCGGAAAAAGGGGTTGCCAGTTTAGGAAGTGATACATCCTACTGTGGAACTAGCACAGGGTATCTACAGGATAGGGAGCCGATCGATTGGGGTAGTAATTAGGGTACATCTACTCTTGCTTGTTTAGGAGCCCATTATTATCGTGGGGGGTAACACCTTTCATTTCTATTGGGCTGTCTGTTATTATATTTGGGGGTAAAACACGTCATTAGAAGTACACCTAAATTTACCATCTGTTTCTGTTGGGATCATTCTGTTTCTGTTGTACCAGTATTGGTGCAGAGAAATGTACTTGAGAATCACAATATATTATGTTCTGCATATTCAGTTTATCTTGCTCAGTCTGTTATGCTTGTCTTATGATACTGTTATTTCTCTCATCCGGTTTATATGTCTCTCATTACGCTTTTACTTATTTATATACTAAAAGTAACTAGACTCGCCAGACTTTATGTCTAACCCGTTTTGTTTCCTTTTCTCTCTCTACCTTCTCCCTTCCCCAGGTTCTCAGGGTGGGATTACTCGGGCTTGATTAGGATTCTCTCTTCTTTTTCTACTTGGAGCTACTTGGATGTACCGCTTGATTTCCTATCTATCTTACTATGGCTATTCTTTTGGGGGAATATGCTTTTATATTACTGTACTCTGGCGATTTTAGTATGAGGCAGATATTTTAATTTGATGCAATGGGTTCTCTGTACTGGACCACGATGTTTTCTGTTACACCCCGCAATTTTAACAACACTAAGATGATAAATTAAAGAATAATTAATTTAATATTCAGAATTAAGTGAAAAATAGTGTGCCATTGCGTTCGTCTTGGAATTCTGGTCAAAATAGACACCTGGTTTATGTAAAAACGGACATTGTATGAAGAAGTTATTAAGGTTTGGAGTTTTTATACACATAAGAAGAATATATATGAATAAAATATATCCAAAAAATTCAAAACAGTTCAAAATGAAGAAAATTGAGGGAGTGGAAAAATTCTCGCCCAGGGGTGTCGACCCCTGGGTCGACCCTATAAGGAGGGTGTCGAACCATGCGTCGACCCCATAAGGGGGGGTCGACCCCATAAGGGGGGTCGACCCCCCTATGACAGATCTGGAAAGATTAGGGTTTCTATGATTTCTATACATAGCCTCATTTCTATTGTTTCTATACACCAAAGATAATGGAGAACTAGATGCTGCTTTTGCCCAAATTAAATCAAGTCCTTTCTTCTTCAACAATCAACTAGAGATATTCAAATTTAGAGATCCGTGATTCAACAACAGCTGTTCGTTCTTCTATTTTTCTAGATCCAATCCCAGTGAGTCTATGTTAATTTTAGATCTAAATATTTAAAAGGTAAATCTTGACATGACTATAACTTGTATCTATGCATGTTACTATTTGAATCATATCAGATCTGCTATAACCTATTTATCTAAGTTATTCTGACATGACTATGAACTAGATCTGAGCCTATACCAATTTATCATGTCAGATCTGCCATTGATTATAAATCTAATTCACTGTTAATATCACCTCATGCATGTTCCTATTATGTTTGTGGCTAAATCAAATCGGTTATTAGTTGGATATCTAATTCATTGTTTAGGTCTCATCATGCCTGTTTATCATGTCCCTATTATGTTAGAATCAGTTCTATTGTCACATGTTCATCAAAGTTGATCCTATATGCCTATCTTATCATTATGCCACTATATGTTTATGCTATTTCTGCCGTTATATATCAATCATGTTAGTATGATCATTTCTGTCCTCTTCCCTTCATCTTTCCCCTTTTATTTTTATAGCCAGGCTACTTCGAGCCTAGGCATGCCGCTGAAATATGCGAACGCGTTAAATTGGAAACGAGGCGAAAAAAGTAAAACTTGGGGCATAACTTGTAATTGGAAACTTAGGCAAAAGTTGAATGAAATATATGAACTTGAATTTGGGGAATAAATCAACTTGTGATTAAAGACCTTAATTTGGGGTATATGGTTCATTATGAACATAACTTGGGAAAGGGGCATGAAAACCTATAACGACTTAGGAATAAGTGGTTAATAATTTAATTGCCTAGAATTACAGTAATTAAAAGATATAACCATGCATAGACATGAGGTTAGATTACACTCGTGGTGGAAGTCTGCCCAGAACCGACCAACACATCCAGCAACCACAAGTAGTGAATCTAATGTGAGGGGTCTAAGTGCATAAACACGAGACGTGCTAAGACACAAGGTTAAGTCCGACTTGTGGAAGAAGTCTGCCCGAAACCGACCGACATATCCAACATTCACAAGTGGTAGGCTTAATGTGCGAGGTCTAGCACATAATAACCATAAATGAATATGGTAATGAATTGGAATACTTAACCTAGTTGAATCCATAGGGATTGTATGAACATATAACTTGAGTAGGGGTTGAGTAAACTTATTTGAAACAGTGGGTGGGTTAAGTAAATCTTGTGTGGGTGGGTAATATTTATGTATATAGGCCTACAAACATAACCTATGGGGTTATGTAATCTTTTACTCTGGTATGGCATAACCTATGGAAAACCTAGTGGGGATGCAAACATAGGGGGAAGCTTGTATCGTCTTGTGTATGAGACCCATTTCAGTCAGTAACCCATATATAGGTATCAAATGAGTACTCCGAACTAGGTTGGAGTCGGGGCACACTTACTGGACTAATTGTAAGACATCCAAATATGGGGATGGTGTGGGCGGCGCATTCCGATGGGGTCATGTGCATGCATGGGTCCGACAAAGGAGGTTTAGACATTGTGACACCTGTAGATATGGTTGTCCACATCCTAAAAATGAAGGGTTGCCACTTTAGGGAGTGATACACCCTACTATGGGGCTAACACAGGGTATCTAAGGACTAGGGAGCCAATCGATTAGGGTAGTAATTAGGGTACATCTAGACTCCGGTATGTTGGGGAGCCTGTTAATACCCTTTGGGGTAACTCTGGTATGTTGGACTGCCTGTGGATTATATGGGGTGAAAACCTCTCACTGGAAGTACACCTAAGTCTACCATCTTACACTTTTTGGGGATCATCTTGTTCATAAGACACAAGTATTAGTGAAGAGAAATCATTAGATAAGCATAATATACTCTATCATGTTATCCTATTTACCTTGTCATACCTGCCTATTATGATGTTATCTCTCTTATCCACTTTATATGCCTGTCATGATACTTTTACTAATTTATATGCTATAAGTAACTAGACTCGCCAGACTTTATGTCTGACCCATTTTATTTCCTTTTCTTTCTCTTCCGTTTCCCCCCAAGGTTCTCAGGGTGGGAATACTCAAGCTTGACCAAGATTCTGCTTTCATTCTACTTGGAGCTGCTTAGATGTATTGCTTGAGCTCTTATCTTTTCTACTATGGCTCTGTTTTTTTTTGGGAATTTATGCTTCTTTTATTATTATACTCTGATATTTTAAGTTCAAGACAGAAATTTTAATGATGTATTGTGTTTTATGTTTTTCAGACATATGATGTAACTATGTTTTAAACTACGATGCTTTATGATTAATAAAGTTTAAAATTCCGCTGCTATTTTATATCTGTCTTGTAATGTTTCTGTTTACCTATAATGCTTCACGAAACTTAATGCATTCTCTTAACGAGTGACATTAGCGAACGTGGGGTGTCACACTTGGTATCAGAGCTGAAGTTTACCACATCGGATAAAAGATTTTGAAAATTATTTTCAAAAAGGTTTTAAAAGAAAGCATTTTCAAAAGAAAAGTCTGTTTTAAAAACATATTCCTCAAAGCCATATGTAATATCTTTCGATCCTTTTTTTGAATCCCTTTCCTTTTCTTTTCAGCTTATCTGGGGAACCTAATATTACTAAGGGCGTTACGATATCAGGCTAGTTCCGTAGGTATCTAGAGGCTACGACACCTATCGATGGTCAAGCTGACATCCCTTCCCCAGCTGCACCATTCGTTCCTCCTCCTCCGCGTGTAGATAATTTCTTTAAGATCTGCGAAGATTTTTGTGCTATGCGAGGAAAGCCATTCCATGGAACAGAGATGTTCATAGAGGCAAGGAATTGGTTAAAAGAGACAGAGGATTTGTTTGGAATCTTCGAAGTAGACAATCGTAGGAAAATTTAGTTAGCCGTCTGGATACTGAAAGACGACGCTTCATTCTGGTAGAAAGTGACGCAAGCAGGGCATCCAGTGGAGACTTGGGATGATTTTTGGCAAAGGTTTGAAATGAAGTTTCGTTATTAAGATGAGAAAAGCATGTAAATGGAAAGGTTCTTGGTGCTTAAGCAAGGAGGCGTGATTGTTAAAGAGTATGTTAACAAATTCAACCAACCAGCGAGGTTTGGGTTAGAGCTAGTAGATACCTTGCATAAGAAAGCTTTGCGGTTTGCTAAAGGACTGAATGAACCTTTTCAATGGTTAGCTATGCCCCATACTCCAATGGGAGAAACTTTTGAGAGGCTTGTTGATATGTCCTTGATGCATAAGGAAGATAAGGCTAGAAAGAAGGAAGTTAAGGTTGAGGAAACACAAAATAAGAAATTATAGCCAAAGAAGGGACAATAGTAACAACAATAAAAGAAAGGCGGAAAGAATGACAAGGCTAAGGATAAGAGGAAGTGCCATAGTTGCGGACGCGATGGTCATTTGATCAAAGACTGCAAAAGAAGGAAGAATTCTTGCTTTAATTGTAGAGAGGTCGGACACTTTTCTAAGGAGTGCCCGAAGAAGCAAGGACAAGGTCAAAGGGCAAGAGCTTCTGGAGGGCAAGTGCACGCTCTCGCGATCAGTGCTTCAGATCGAGATAGGAATGTTTCCATGGAAGGTTTGATTTCTCTTTCCAATCATCCTATTAGAACTCTTTTTGATTTTGTCGCTTTGCATTGATTTATATATGATTCTATAGTTGAGTCTTTGAACCTTAATACTAGTATGGTAGTGGATCCCATTGTTGTGTCAAACCACATTGGTTGTTTGGCTCATTTGTCCATGATTTGTCGGGGTTTGAGAATATCAGTGTTAGGCGTCGAGTTTGAGTGCGACACATATATGCTCGGTTTTATGGGCTATGATTTGATTCTAGGGATGGATTAGCTAGCCATGTATGGTGCCATTCTGGATTGTGAGAGGAGGGTCGTTAGACTTTTGACTTGTGGAGGTCCCTAGAGATTTCTTGTGACCCTAAGGGGTCTGTCATGCTTAGTTTCCTAAAGTCTCTTGACACATCTATCAATGATCTGCGATCCATACCAGTAGTCCATGAGTATTCTGATGTTTTTGAGGAGGTTCGGGGATTACCTCCGAGGCGCAAGATCGATTATCGTATATACTTGGTAGACAATGCAAAGCCAGTTACATTACTCATGCGCCATATGGCTCCAAGAGAAAGGAGGGAGCATAGCAAGCAAGTAGGGGAGCTACTTGAGAAAGGGTTTATTAGGCAAAGCATATCTGAATGGGCTGCTCCGGCGGTATTCGCAACTAAGGAGGATGGTTCGCTTCGCTTATGTGTAGATTATAGAGAGTTGAACAAACTCACAAAGAAGAATAGGCACCCACTCCCGAGAATAGATGATTTGTTTGACCCGCTTGTTGGTGCATCTGTTTTCTCCCAGTTAGACTTGTCCATGGGGTTTCATCAATTGAGGGTGGCCTAGCACAGCTTAGATAAGACTGCTTTTAGGACTCAAGATGGTTTCTTTGAATTGTACGTTATGCCTTTTTGGATGACAAATGCACCCGCCTATTTTGTTGATACGATGAACAGGGTGTTTCGAGAGTTCCTAAATAAATTTTTCGTGGTCTTTGTTGATGACATCTTAATTTTCTCAAAGAGCGAGGAAGAGCAAGCCCAACATTTGAGAGTGGTTTTGAAAACTCCGTGCACAACGGCTTCAGGCAAAATTCTCCAAATGCCATTTTTGGAGAAAAGAGATGAAATTTCTAGGGCATGTGGTCTCTAAAGATGGGATAGCAGTAGATCCCACAAAGGTAATTGCAGTTCAAGATTGGAAAATCCCAATGAATGCAACGGAGGTGAGAAGCTTTCTTAGATTGGCAGGCTATAGGAAGTTCATTAAGGACTTCGCAAAGATATCGACCCCACTCACCAGGCTGACGAAAAAGAATTTGATGTTTTCGTGGGATATAGATTGTGATGTTGCTTTCCAGCGATTGAATAGGGCTCTGACAACAGCCCCAGTCTTGACCTTGCCCGGTGGGAACAAAATGTTTACAGTATACACTAATGCATGTGGTACAGGGCTTGGTGCGGTTCTGATGCAAGATGGAAGGGTAGTATGTTATGGAGGTAGACAGCTAAGAGTTCATGAGAAGAACTACCCTACCCATGACTTAGAGCTAGCTGCCATAGTATTTGCGCTTAAGACATGGCGTCATTATTTGCTTGGAGAGAAGTTCGAGTTGCACACCGATCATAAATCTCTCAAGTACTTGTTCTCATAGAAGGATCTTAATTTAAGGCAATAGAGGTAGATGGAGTTCCTAGCATCTTATGACTTCAAGATTGCTTATTCCCCTGGCAAAGGTAATATGGTGGCAGACGCACTAAGTAGGCAGAGGATGGCTTTAAGTCCTTTGTTTGTGGAAAGGAAAAGCTTGGAGTTTATATCGAACTTTGACTTTAGACCCTCCACCGAGTTTTTGCCTAGTTATTTGCATCACTGGAGGTTCGACCTACTCTTATGGATTAGATAGGAGCTTCGCAGCAAGAGGATCCACAAATTTCAGACATCTTGGATAGGCTTAGTAATGGGGAGACTTCTAGTCGCCTCAGTAGATATTCTATGGATGATATAGATGGTTGCAACGAGACAGAAGGCTTTGTGTTCCCCTGTAACACCCCACATCCGTTAATGTCACTCACAAAGGGAATGCATTAATGTTTGTGGAGCGTTATAAGAAAACAAAATATAATATTACAAGACATATACATAAAATAGTACTTGAAAAATTTATAACTTTATTGTAGTGGAAACAGAAATAAGTTTGGTTACATTTTTAACCCCATTACATCAAAACCAAGTACATAATATCAGTCTTGTACAAAAGCCATCAGAGTACATAATTTTTAAAACCATAATCCCCAATCCAAAATGCCATATGAAAGAGGAACAAAGCTAAGGATTACTTTTAGCACTTCAAGCAGGAATGTCTGAATCAAGCTTCAACGTGCCCACCCTGAGAACCTGGGGGGAGGGGGAAAGGAAAGAAAAAGAGACGAAACAAAAGGGTCAGACATAAAGTCTACCAAGTCCAGTTACTTTAACAACATAATTAGTAATGCAACATGATAAGAACATAAACTGGATATAAGAGATGACTGCAACATAAGCAGATATGACAAGGTAACAAGACAAATAGGATGTAACATTGACTGTGCTTCTAACCACTATAAGATATTCTCTGCACCGCACCAATACTAGTTTCATACTAAAAGTTGATCCCTCTTGGCTAAATAGAATGATTATAGTTTCGTGTACTTCTAGCTGCCATCATAGGTGACCTTTGTGCTCCTATCACCACTAGATGTACCCACTATCCTCCTTATTCGATTATGTACTCCTAGCTGCTCTCATAGGTGCCCCACTTGCTCCTACCATCACTAGTTGTACCCTCCCTACTAATTATAATTATTGTAGCTTCATGTACTCCTAGCTGCTCTCGTAGGTGCCCCACTTGCTCCTACCACCACTAGTTGTACCCTCCCTACTAATCATAATAATGGTAGCTTCATGTACTCCTAGTTGCTCTCGTAGGTGCCCCACTTGCTCCTACCACCACCAGTTGTACCCATTACCCTCCCCATTCTGTCGGCTCCCTAACCTCGTAGATACCTGTGCTGGTCCCACAATAGGGTGTATCACTCCCTAACCTCGTAGATACCAGCCCGGACCCACGCACGCACATGACTCCGTTGGACTTGCACTGCCATCGCTAACTCTTTATTGACCTCTTACAATCAACCCCAGTAAGCATGTCCCTGTCCTCGACCTAGTTCGAGCCCATATAAATACTGAAATGGGTTACTGGTTGAAAAGAGTCCACATACTTCACACAAGCTTCCCTCCTAAGTTTGGTCCCCACTAGGAATTCCCACTTAACCCCTTTTTTTTATCCCTATGTCTTGCCACATGTCTCATCTTGGTTAAGTGCTTTTATTATGTTTCACATGTTACCCATGTTACCCACTTAACCCCTTTACTATTCCCATGTTTTACCACATGTCTTATCTTGGTTAAGTCTTCATTATTTACGTTATACATGCTACCCATGTAATACATGCTACCCATGTCACCCACTTAACCCCTTTGTTGTTCCCATGTCTTCCCACATGTTCTCTCTTGGTTAAGTGTTCATTAATTCATTATAACCGTAATCTTGCAAGACTTCCACATTAGATTATCATTTTGCGGTTGCTGGATATGCCGGGTGGTTCCGGGCAGGCTTATACCGCAATCTGAATCTAACCTCGTGTCTTTGCCTTATTACGCCTCTAATTTCTGCCCTTGACCTCTAACATTAGATTACCAAATTGCGGCTGCTGGATATGCCGGGCGGTTCCGGGCAGACTTCTACAGCAATCTGAATCTAATCTCGTGTCTTAGGCGTTCATTTTCACTTCTTTTCTACAAACCCAAATTCAAGTTCTGTAACAACCCGTATTTTCAATAACCTGTAATAACATAAATCGAGGCAGAATTTAATTCTAAAATGGGAATCAAGGGAAACGGGCTATGCCATTGCGTTCGTCTCGGAAAAATACGCGAAATAGAGTCCGAGTTTTCGAAAATCGGAGTCCGTATGACCAAGATATGGCCTCGCGAAGTTTCACGAAAATTCCCAAATTAAAGTATACTTAATTAAGTGAAATGGGTTGTGTAGATATATATATATATATATATATTGATATATATATATATATATATATAATTGAAAATTTAATAAATAAATATGCAAAAATGCTCAAAACAGCGAATTGGGAGAGGGGAATAACCGAACCGGCCGATTTTTGAAGTCGACCCGAGCCCGCTGGGTCGACTAGGGGTTAATCCAGGGTGTTTGGCTGTCAACCCGTGGGCCGATTCGCTCAAGTGCAGATTTTGCATTTGAATGGTTCTCATGGTCCATCTTTAATCTAAAGGCCCTAGATGGTTCCTACACTTGACTTCTTCCCCAAGACATGCTTTGATGGCTTGGATTGAATCTAGGGTTAATCCTATGGCCTAAAACACTTGCCTAATCTATAAATAAGACCCTAACCTACCCTAATTCATTCATAATTAAACCTAGTGACTAAACTATGGCAAAATGCTAGCTCTCATGGCCTCCACTAATTTTATGAAGAGGGTTGCATACTAATCACTCTCTAATCAACTTCTAATCCCTTCTTAGCATCTTAATCTTCTTCATTTGGTGTTCAAAGTTGCTAGTTGTGAGTTTCTATCACTTTGATGATCTTTTGGTAAACTAATTAGATGAGATGTGATGAGATTTATGGTTTTGTATGTGGGTTAATGAGCTTTGAATCATATGATATGATGTTAGCATTAATCTTATGTTTATGCATGTTGAGTATGTAAGCTTATGCAAGTTTAATATGATGTATGTTATGTTTGCATGATGCTAAATATGCAAGTTGTGGGCTATGTAATCATATGCATGTTATGCAAGTTCATGGTAATATGCTATGCAAGTTACATGTATGTAAATATGCAAGTTACATGTTTGTTAATATGCAAGTTACATGTATGTAAATATGCAAGTTACATGTTTGTTAATATGCAAGTTACATGTTTGTTAATATGCAAGTTACATGTATGTAAATATGCAAGTTACATGTTTCTTTATATGCAAGTTACATGTTTGTTAATATGCAAGTTACATGTTTGTTAATATGCAAGTTACATGTTTGTTAATATGCAAGTTACATGTATGTAAATATGCAAGTTACATGTTTGTTAATATGCAAGTTACATGTATGTAAATATGCAAGTTACATGTTTCTTTATATGCAAGTTACATGTTTGTTAATATGCGAGTTACATGTATGTAAATATGCAAGTTACATGTT
This sequence comes from Allium sativum, assembly GCA_030737875.1. Classification (NCBI taxonomy): domain Eukaryota; kingdom Viridiplantae; phylum Streptophyta; class Magnoliopsida; order Asparagales; family Amaryllidaceae; genus Allium; species Allium sativum. Next base: position 879,039,885 of record CM060919.1, on the reverse strand, counting down.
TATTAATATGCAAGTTCATGATGACACATTATGCAAGTCTATAAGCTAATATGCAAGTTTGTTATGCAAAATGAATATGTAAGTTATGTGACATATTATATGCAAGTTATGTGACATGTTATGCAAGTTCATATGCAAGTTATGTGTTTGTTAATATGCAAGATGGCACCTTTGAAACATGTTCATTCATATGCAAGTTGACACCTTTTATATGTGTTATATCATGAACGAAATTACGTGGGAACGATGGGGTAATTAAATGCATAAGTTAATAAGATTGTGTGAAATTAATATAATTATGCATAACACAAAATAAATAAACATAGTATGGGAATTTGCCTATTTGGTTAGGTGTACCCATACTATGTGTTGGGAATTTACCTATTGAGTTAGGTCTACCCCATGGGAATTTACCTATTAAGTTAGGTCTACCCATGTTAAGAAAACTTGATTAATTAGGGATAATTAATATAAAATTATGAGGGTGATTAATTAGGTGTAATTAATTGACTAAGACACGAGGTTGGACTCAGTTGTAGCGTAAAACTGTCCGGACCCAACCGGCTTAACCAGTTGCTACAAATGTTAGCCCAATGTGAGAGGTCTTAGGCACAAACTAAATACGTAATTAATGTAAAGACACGAGGTTAGACTCTGTTATGACATAAGGCTGCCCGGACCCAACCGGCTTAACCAGCGGTCATAAAAGACAGTCTAATGTGAGAGGTCTTTACAAAGGTTACGTTCTTAATTAATTAATTAAGAAACACTTAACCACATTAGCATGTAGAGGGACATGAGGGGTTAAGTGGGTGCCTCGGGTGGCATGAGAAAATCTAGTGGTTGCCTTGGGTGGCAATAGAAAATACGATTAGAATACTTAACCAAAATGGAACATGTAATTAAAACATGATTAAAGGGTTAAGTGGGATATACTAGAAAAAGGGACAAGCTTAGGTGGGTAGCTTGTGGAGGCCCATTTCAACCAGTAACCCATACGTATCTTTGTGGGCTCGACCCATGTCGAGGACGGGACACGCATACTGGGCTTGACTGTAAGAGGCAAACGGGTTAGCGGTGGCAACGCAAGTCCAACGGGCTTCATATGCGTGAGTGGGCCCGGGCTGGTAGGTAAGCCGTTGTTGCATCGAGTAGATATAAGCCGTGCACCTTTAGTTCCATCAGGTTGCCACATTGGGGAATGATACATCCCACGGTGGGGCCATCACGGGTATCTACGTTAGGGAGCCGATCGAATGGGAAGTAGTGTGTACACCTAGTGGATTGTAGGGCCCCGTGGCGCCTACTTGGTCACCTAGGGGTACGCAGGTACTAATTAGTAAATTTTATAAGTCCTTGGGTGGGATCAACCTTTAAGTTAGGAACGACTGGTGTGGTGCAGTTTAGTAATTTACCTTAGGGAGGGTAGATGCGTCTTTATCCTTTATCTTCGTTTAGTTGACTGCTTAGGGTAGCCATTCATCCCTATATGTTACCGTATATCAGTTTATGTCTTCTCTGGTTACTTTAACGATTGTATTGTTAAAGTTATAGGACTCGCTCAGACTTATGTCTGACCCTGTTGTTTTTATCTTTTTCCCAACCCTCAGGTCCTACGGTGGATCCTAGCAGTAGTGGAGCTTGATCGGATTGCTGTTCCAGTCTTTAGGAGCTTGGATAGATGTAAAGCTCCAGTTATCCAGTTATCTTTTCTTTTGTTCGGCTATTGTATGAGAGTGGGATTATGTACTTCTTTATTTTGATGGATATTGTACTTGACCTTTATTGTGGTTTTATGATGTAACCAGACATGTTTTACTTCCGCTGTTATGAGATGATGTTTTAAAATTTCAAGTACTATTTATATCTGTCTTGTTGTAATTTTTCTGTTCTATATTCACTAAAATACTCCACCGATGCTATGGCATTCCCTTAGTGAGTGATCATAGCGGGAGTGGGGTGTTACACGTGGTATCAGAGCTTAAGGTTACCAGAACAGATAAATTTTTTGAGAAAAACTACTTTCTAAGAGTATTTTCGAAGAAAGTATTTTTAAAAGCATGTCTTCTAAGAGAAAAAGTTTTTGAAAAAGAAAAGCATAATCCCCAATAGCCATATCTTTATCTTTCGGAATCTCCTTTTTGAATCTTTCCTCTTTCGTTTCAGCATGGCTGAAGATCTTAACATCCCGGAGGGTTTAGTTATACCACTATGGTATAGGAGGTTGCAAGAGGCTAGGGCCGCGGCTGCGGGTCCGGCCAATGCTACTACACCAGAGACAACCGCTCCTCCTCCTCAGCCTAGAGTGGATAATTTTGCTAAGGTTTGCAAGGAGTTCAAGGCTATAGGAGGAAAACCTTTTCTTGGTTCAGAGACTTTCGTAGAGGCTAGAGATTGGCTTAAGGAAGTGGAAGAGTTGCTAGATATCTTTGAAGTGGAAGAGGGAAAGAAAGTCAAGTTGGCGGCTTGGTTAATGAAGGGAGAGGCCTCATTCTGGTGGGAGGTCACTAATGGAGAACGCCCTGTTGACTCTTGGGCAGATTTTAAGCAAAGGTTTGGGGCTAAGTTTCTCTCAAGGGCGGAAGAGAATTTGTTTATGGAGAAGTTCTTGAATTTGAAGCAAGGGAATCTCACGGTGAAAGAATATGTCAACAAATTCAATCAATTAGCAAGGTTTGGCATAGAGTTGGTGAATACACCGGAGAAGAAGGCTTTGAGGTTCGTTAGAGGCTTGAACGAACCATTGCAAGGAATAGCTATGACTCACATTCCTATGGGGGCCACTTTTGAGAAGCTTGTCTACATGGCACTTATGCATGAGGATGATAAGAATTCTAAGGCACCAGAGAAAAAGGGGGATCAGAAGAAACCGCAACAGCAACAACAAGGCAAGGGCGGAAAAGGCAATGGTGACAAAAAGAAGACGAAGAAGAAGTGCTTCAATTGTGGAACACCAGGACACCTTAGTAAGGATTGTCGCAAAAAGAAGAAGACCGGTTGCTTTCATTGTGGTGAAGCAGGGCATCTTGTGAAAAACTGCCCAAAGAAGGGGCAGAAGACGGGGTCTACCTCAGGAGGCCAGGTGCAAGCTCTTATAGCACCACCTCGGTCAGGGGGGCAAGTTCAGGTTCTCTCAGTTCCACCGATTCAGCAGAGAGGTAGAACTATTTCCGTTGAAAGTCTGGTTTTTCTGTTTGATCATCCAGTTCGTACTTTGTTTGACTCTGGCGCATCGCATTCTTTTATCTCATCATCGTTAGTTGAGTCACTGCACTTAGACACCAGTCTAGTTGATGATCCCTTGGTTGTCTCAAACCCAATTGGGGGCTCCATATATCTGTCTATGATATGTTTGGGTTTGAAGATTTCTATACTTAGCATTGAGTTTAGATGTGATGCTTTTGTATTGGGCTTCACGGGCTATGGGTTGATCTTGGGCATGGACTGGTTATCCAGTAATGGTGCCGTTCTTGATTGCGAACGGAGAGTTGTCAGGCTCATGACCCGCTTGGGTAACACTCTCGAGATCTCTTGCAATCCCATGGAATCTGTTTTGCTAAGTTATCTTGAATCGCTCGATGCTTCGGTCGAGAGTTTGTGTTCTGTCAGAGTAGTCCGGGAATATCCGGATGTGTTTGAAGAAGTAAAGGGTTTGCCTCCGAAGCGGGAGATAGATTTCCGAATTTATTTGGTGGATAATGCCAAACCAGTGTCTTTGCCAGTACGCCACATGGCTCCTCGTGAGAGAAGAGAACTTCATAAGCAAGTAGGGGAGTTGCTTGAGAAGGGGTTCATAAGGCGAAGTATATCGGAGTGGGGAGCTCCAGTAGTGTTTGCCACGAAGGCGGATGGGTCCCTCAGACTTTGTGTGGATTATAGAGAACTTAATAAGCTCACGAAGAAGAATAGACACCCATTACCGAGGATAGATGATCTCTTTGATCAGTTGGTTGGCGCGTCAGTATTTTCGCAGATGGACTTAGCTACAGGGTTTCATCAGTTAAGAGTGGCGGAGGACAGTATAGAGAAGACTGCTTTCCGGACTCCGGATGGTTTTTATGAGTGGCTAGTGATGCCATTTGGGTTGACAAACGCCCCCGCATACTTTGTTGATCTCATGAGTAGAGTGTTCAGAGAGTATCTGAATAAGTTTGTAGTAGTTTTTGTGGATGACATCTTGGTCTTTTCCAAGAATGAAGAAGAGCATGCCTTACATCTCAAGGAAGTGTTGGAGACTCTTCGAGCGCATAGTCTTAAAGCTAAATTCTCTAAATGCCATTTTTGGAGAAGAGAAGTGCGATTCTTAGGGCATGTGGTCTCTAAGGAAGGGATAGCTGTGGATCCCGCAAAGATAGTATCTATCCAGGATTGGAAAGTTCCTAGAAATGCTACCGAGGTAAGAAGTTTCTTGGGGTTGGCAGGATATTATAGGAAGTTCATCAAAGACTTCGCGAAGATATCAGCCCCATTAACCCGCTTGACGAAAAAGAATCTGGTTTTCTCGTGGGATGTAGATTGTGATGATGCTTTCCGACGGTTAAAGAGAGCTTTGACCACCGCTCCAGTTTTAGTGCTCCCGGATGGGAGTAAGCCGTTTGTTGTTTATACCGATGCTTGTGGAACAGGATTAGGCGCAGTCTTGATGCAGGAGGGAAGGGTAATAGCCTATGGAGGGAGACAATTGAGAGTGCATGAGAAGAATTACCCTACCCATGATCTAGAGTTGGCCGCGATTGTTTTCGCACTTAAGTCTTGGCGCCATTATCTTCTTGGTGAGAGATTCGAGTTGTTCACCGACCATAAATCATTGAAGTACTTATTCTCTCAGAAGGATTTAAACCTAAGACAGCAAAGGTGGATGGAGTTCTTAGCATCCTATGATTTCGAGATAGCGTATACCCCTGGTAAGGGTAACGTGGTGGCAGACGCCTTAAGTAGAAAAAGGCTATCTTTGAGTCCATTGTTCGTGGAACGACGAAGCTTGGAGTTTCTTTCTTTGTTTGACTTCAGACCTTCTGTTGATTTTGTACCTGGTTTGTTGGCATCCTTGGAGGTTAGACCTACTCTTTTGAGACGGATTGGCGAGGCTCAGCGAGACGACCCACAGTTGGTTGTGTTGGTAGAGAAGCTTATAAGAGGGGAGTCGTCCAGCCATTTGGGTAGATACACCATAGATGATAAGGGATGGTTGCATAGAGACGGTAGACTTTGTGTACCGCAAGATGAGGGTTTGAAGAAGGCTATTTTGGATGATGCACATCGTTCAAGAATGACTATTCATCCCGGTGGAGACAAAATGTACCAAGACATGAAGAGAGTTTTCTTCTGGGCCGGTATGAAGAAAGATGTGGCCGAGTATGTGGCTAGATGCTTAGTGTGCCAACAAGTTAAAGTGGAGCAAAGGAGACCCGGTGGGTTGCTACACCCATTGGAAGTTCCACAGTGGAAGTGGGATAGTGTCTCGATGGATTTCATCGACGGGTTACCGAGATCGAGGAAGGGCAATACGGGAATTTGGGTTGTGGTAGACAGACTTACCAAGAGTGCCCATTTTATACCCGTAAAGAGTAAGAGGACCGCTCCATGGCTTGCTTCAGTCTATGTTAGAGAGATTGTTAGATTGCATGGCGTACCATCCAGCATTGTGAGTGATCGAGATCCTATTTTCACTAGTGAGTTTTGGAGAAGTTTGCAAGAGGCGGTAGGGACTCAGTTGTGTTTGAGCACCGCATATCATCCTCAGACGGACGGTCAGACTGAGAGGGTGAACCGTATCTTAGAAGATCTTTTGAGGCTTTGTATCTTGGATTTTGGAGGTACATGGGAAGAACATCTTCCTTTGGTAGAGTTCGCATATAATAACAGCTTTCAGTCCAGTATTGGTATGGCTCCTTTCGAAGCTCTTTATGGAAGGCCTTGTCGATCTCCTACATGTTGGTGGGAATCTACGGATAAGATCTTGCTTGGGCCGGATATGGTTAGAGAGACTTCAGAGAAGATTGATTTAATTCGAAAAAGGATGAAAGCAGCGCAAGATAGACAGAAATCTTATGCGGATCGGAGAAGGACGGATCTTGAGTTTGAGGTTGGGGACATGGTTTTTGTCAAAGTATCTCCATTGAGAAATGTTGTTCGCTTTGGGTCCGTAGGGAAGTTAGCACCGAGATTTGTTGGGCCGTTTCCTATTAAGGAAAGGATTGGACGGATGGCATATAGGGTGGAGTTGCCCGACAGACTTAGTGGTGTTCATGATGTATTCCATGTATCACATTTGAGGAAGTGCTTACATGAGACCGCGGAGGTGGTAGAGCCGAGCTTGCTTAGAGATGTAGAGGTAGAGCGTGATGCGACGATTCGACGAGCTCCTACTCGCATCCTTGGGTCAGAAACTAGGAAGTTGAGGAACAGAGAAGTTCAGCTAGTTAAAGTGCAATGGGGAGATGACGAAAGCAATGCTACTTGGGAGACGGAAGCAAAGATGCGTTCTTTGTATCCATTTCTTTTTGAGAGTATGTCTTTTAACTTCTCCTTTATTGCTTGTCTAGTACTTATCTTATCTTTAGTATATCCTCTCGCTAATACCTATGACCTTTAGATAGGGTAAAACCTATGGTTGAAACATGTGTTTGAAACATGTTATGGTTGATGGATGCATATGGATGCAATTGTTTGCTAGTGGTTGCTCGTGGATGCATATACACACACATTAGGCACTAGATCGGCTCAGTCACTTCATGTTGCATATTGCATAAATGGATGTGGTAGTTAGATTGATGGATGTATCATGGCTGTGTTATCATATGGATGATGCATTTTTGTGTATGGTTGTGCACGCATGTAGAAATTTGTATGTGTCAATAGGGTTTCGCATACATATTGGATGCATGGCACTATCATGGTTTGCATTAAGGAGGTTTACTGTATCAGTAACCGCCTGATTTTCGCATTAGGTAAGTACATATACACACACTTTTGCATATATCCATCCAGCATTTAGAATCTTGTAAGGACAATGATTGCTCGTGGATGATGCTTTGAGTAGATGGATGATTGGATGGTAGGATACGTTCTTCCTAACTTGAAGATTTCGGGGACGAAATCCTTTAAGGAGGGGAGAATGTAACAACCCGTATTTTCAATAACCTGTAATAACATAAATCGAGGCAGAATTTAATTCTAAAATGGGAATCAAGGGAAACGGGCTATGCCATTGCGTTCGTCTCGGAAAAATACGCGAAATAGAGTCCGAGTTTTCGAAAATCGGAGTCCGTATGACCAAGATATGGCCTCGCGAAGTTTCACGAAAATTCCCAAATTAAAGTATACTTAATTAAGTGAAATGGGTTGTGTAGATATATATATATATATATATATATTGATATATATATATATATATAATTGAAAATTTAATAAATAAATATGCAAAAATGCTCAAAACATCGAATTGGGAGAGGGGAATAACCGAACCGGCCGATTTTTGAAGTCGACCCGAGCCCGCTGGGTCGACTAGGGGTTAATCCAGGGTGTTTGGCTGTCAACCCGTGGGCCGATTCGCTCAAGTGCAGATTTTGCATTTGAATGGTTCTCATGGTCCATCTTTAATCTAAAGGCCCTAGATGGTTCCTACACTTGACTTCTTCCCCAAGACATGCTTTGATGGCTTGGATTGAATCTAGGGTTAATCCTATGGCCTAAAACACTTGCCTAATCTATAAATAAGACCCTAACCTACCCTAATTCATTCATAATTAAACCTAGTGACTAAACTATGGCAAAATGCTAGCTCTCATGGCCTCCACTAATTTTATGAAGAGGGTTGCATACTAATCACTCTCTAATCAACTTCTAATCCCTTCTTAGCATCTTAATCTTCTTCATTTGGTGTTCAAAGTTGCTAGTTGTGAGTTTCTATCACTTTGATGATCTTTTGGTAAACTAATTAGATGAGATGTGATGAGATTTATGGTTTTGTATGTGGGTTAATGAGCTTTGAATCATATGATATGATGTTAGCATTAATCTTATGTTTATGCATGTTGAGTATGTAAGCTTATGCAAGTTTAATATGATGTATGTTATGTTTGCATGATGCTAAATATGCAAGTTGTGGGCTATGTAATCATATGCATGTTATGCAAGTTCATGGTAATATGCTATGCAAGTTACATGTATGTAAATATGCAAGTTACATGTTTGTTAATATGCAAGTTACATGTATGTAAATATGCAAGTTACATGTTTGTTAATATGCAAGTTACATGTTTGTTAATATGCAAGTTACATGTATGTAAATATGCAAGTTACATGTTTCTTTATATGCAAGTTACATGTTTGTTAATATGCAAGTTACATGTTTGTTAATATGCAAGTTACATGTTTGTTAATATGCAAGTTACATGTATGTAAATATGCAAGTTACATGTTTGTTAATATGCAAGTTACATGTATGTAAATATGCAAGTTACATGTTTCTTTATATGCAAGTTACATGTTTGTTAATATGCGAGTTACATGTATGTAAATATGCAAGTTACATGTTTATTAATATGCAAGTTCATGATGACACATTATGCAAGTCTATAAGCTAATATGCAAGTTTGTTATGCAAAATGAATATGTAAGTTATGTGACATATTATATGCAAGTTATGTGACATGTTATGCAAGTTCATATGCAAGTTATGTGTTTGTTAATATGCAAGATGGCACCTTTGAAACATGTTCATTCATATGCAAGTTGACACCTTTTATATGTGTTATATCATGAACGAAATTACGTGGGAACGATGGGGTAATTAAATGCATAAGTTAATAAGATTGTGTGAAATTAATATAATTATGCATAACACAAAATAAATAAACATAGTATGGGAATTTGCCTATTTGGTTAGGTGTACCCATACTATGTGTTGGGAATTTACCTATTGAGTTAGGTCTACCCCATGGGAATTTACCTATTAAGTTAGGTCTACCCATGTTAAGAAAACTTGATTAATTAGGGATAATTAATATAAAATTATGAGGGTGATTAATTAGGTGTAATTAATTGACTAAGACACGAGGTTGGACTCAGTTGTAGCGTAAAACTGTCCGGACCCAACCGGCTTAACCAGTTGCTACAAATGTTAGCCCAATGTGAGAGGTCTTAGGCACAAACTAAATACGTAATTAATGTAAAGACACGAGGTTAGACTCTGTTATGACATAAGGCTGCCCGGACCCAACCGGCTTAACCAGCGGTCATAAAAGACAGTCTAATGTGAGAGGTCTTTACAAAGGTTACGTTCTTAATTAATTAATTAAGAAACACTTAACCACATTAGCATGTAGAGGGACATGAGGGGTTAAGTGGGTGCCTCGGGTGGCATGAGAAAATCTAGTGGTTGCCTTGGGTGGCAATAGAAAATACGATTAGAATACTTAACCAAAATGGAACATGTAATTAAAACATGATTAAAGGGTTAAGTGGGATATACTAGAAAAAGGGACAAGCTTAGGTGGGTAGCTTGTGGAGGCCCATTTCAACCAGTAACCCATACGTATCTTTGTGGGCTCGACCCATGTCGAGGACGGGACACGCATACTGGGCTTGACTGTAAGAGGCAAACGGGTTAGCGGTGGCAACGCAAGTCCAACGGGCTTCATATGCGTGAGTGGGCCCGGGCTGGTAGGTAAGCCGTTGTTGCATCGAGTAGATATAAGCCGTGCACCTTTAGTTCCATCAGGTTGCCACATTGGGGAATGATACATCCCACGGTGGGGCCAGCACGGGTATCTACGTTAGGGAGCCGATCGAATGGGAAGTAGTGTGTACACCTAGTGGATTGTAGGGCCCCGTGGCGCCTACTTGGTCACCTAGGGGTACGCAGGTACTAATTAGTAAATTTTATAAGTCCTTGGGTGGGATCAACCTTTAAGTTAGGAACGACTGGTGTGGTGCAGTTTAGTAATTTACCTTAGGGAGGGTAGATGCGTCTTTATCCTTTATCTTCGTTTAGTTGACTGCTTAGGGTAGCCATTCATCCCTATATGTTACCGTATATCAGTTTATGTCTTCTCTGGTTACTTTAACGATTGTATTGTTAAAGTTATAGGACTCGCTCAGACTTATGTCTGACCCTGTTGTTTTTATCTTTTTCCCAACCCTCAGGTCCTACGGTGGATCCTAGCAGTAGTGGAGCTTGATCGGATTGCTGTTCCAGTCTTTAGGAGCTTGGATAGATGTAAAGCTCCAGTTATCCAGTTATCTTTTCTTTTGTTCGGCTATTGTATGAGAGTGGGATTATGTACTTCTTTATTTTGATGGATATTGTACTTGACCTTTATTGTGGTTTTATGATGTAACCAGACATGTTTTACTTCCGCTGTTATGAGATGATGTTTTAAAATTTCAAGTACTATTTATATCTGTCTTGTTGTAATTTTTCTGTTCTATATTCACTAAAATACTCCACCGATGCTATGGCATTCCCTTAGTGAGTGATCATAGCGGGAGTGGGGTGTTACAAGTTCTGACTTATTACATATATTCAAATTCCCGTAATTTCCAATTCAAGTTACGTTTATAATTCCAATCCAAGTCATGCTTATAATTCCATGTATATAAATTGTACCAATTTATGCCCCAAATCAATTACATGATTACAAATCAATTACATGATTACAAATCAATTACATGATTACAAATCAATTACATGATTACAAATCAATTTATGCCCAAATACATATTATTCAATATTTTCCCAAACTTTTCCCAATCATTCCAACGTTATTCGTACGCAAACCTCAACGCAATATGATAGGCTCGAAGTTAGCCTAATCTCATAAAGAAAAAGGAAAAGAAGAAGGGAAGAGAATCATGACATTAAAATTGGCATAAAATAGGCATATGAAACATGAGCTGGCGTAAAACAATAAAATAGATCCAATAGGCATATGATAACAGTAATTTGGGTATGAATCTGAAAGATAAGAAATCTACAAAACTTGATATAATTCGTCTTACTTACAGGCATGATCATTAAATCCAATTTACAATCCTATCACAATTGCTTTTTAATTATATGTGAAAGTAACATAGACTCACAGCGACAGGATTTAGGAAAGAGGATAGGTCTGAATTCTGATTTCTGAATTTGATTAGCTAAACCGTTGTTGTAGAATTTGATTCTTATCTTCCAATTTGAATACTCTTATTCTGATTTGCTTTGGTAGAGAAGAAAGGCTAGGTTAATTTAGATTTGAGCCTCATGGAGGTGCCACGGATTAGTGTAATGAAATTATGGTTAGGTTTTGGTGTCTATTTATAGGAGTACTAGGTGTATTAGGACCTTTAGATTAGACTAGGAATCATCTAAACCATCCAAACCAGAAAACATGTCATCCAGCCAATCCTGGAAGGACACATGAGCCCTAGACCACCAAAACACGTCTGCCAGATCTGGGCAGATGGGGCCGACACCCCTATAGGGGGGTCGACACCCCTGTCGACACCCCCTAGGGAGGTTGACTCCCACAAGCAGGAATTTTCCCGCTTAGCCCTTTTTGCTGATTTCGAATTTTGAATTCGTTTTTTCTTTTTAATTATTATTTAAATAAATTTTGTTTTAAACTGAAATCTTATAAGCTTCATAACTTCTTCATATGATATCCAATTTATGCAAACTCAGACTGTATTCCAAGCAGAATTCCGAGACGAACGCAATGCGCAACCCGTTTCCCTTAATTCTTCTTATAAAAATTAAGTATTCTTTAATTATCTCTTATGTCATGTTTTAAAATTGCGAGGTGTTACATCCCCAAATTGGGAGTTTCATCCATAAATTGGGAGTTTGTCGAAGACAGTCGTAGAGGAAGCCCATCATTCTAAGATGACTATCCATCTAGGTGGTGATAAGATGTATAGGGATATGAAGAGGGTTTTGTTTTAGGCTGGGATGAAGAAAGATGTGGCGTAGTTTGTTTCTCAATGTTTGATTTGCCAACAAGTTAAAGCTGAGCAAAATAAGCCCGGTGGTTTACTCCATCCTTTGAAGTTTCCATTGTGGAAGTGGGAGAGCGTCTCTATGGATTCCATAGATTGTTTGCCTAGATCGAACAAAGGCAACACCAACATTTGGGTTGTAGTAGACAGACTTACTAAAAGCGCTCATTTCATTTCGGTTAAGTGTAAGAGGACGACATCATGGTTGGCAGTAGTTTACGTTTGTGATATAGTCAGTCTTCAGGGAGTACCTTCCAGTATCGTAAATGATCGTAACCCCATTTTCACCAGTGAATTTTGAAGGAGTTTGCAAGAAGCATTAGGTACACAGTTGTGTTTGAGCATCGCTTATCACCCACAGACCGATGGACAGACAGAAAGGGTGAATAGAGTTCTTGAAGATCTTTTAAGGCTGTGTATCCTAGATTTCAGAGGTACTTGGGAAGAGCACCTTCCTTTAGTAGTATTCTCCTACAACAACAGTTATCAAGATAGCATTGGCATGGAACCCTTAGAAGCATTGTACGGATGACTCTGTAGATCACCGACTTATTGGCGGGAATCTACAGAAAGACTTCTACTTGGACCAAATATAGTTAGAGAAACATCCAAAAAGATTGATCTTATTAGACGCCAAATGAAGACCGCTCAGGATAGGCAGAAGTCCTATTCAGACAAGAGAAGGACTGGCATTGAGCTTGAGGTGGGAGATATGGTTTTCATTAAGGTATCGCCTTTGAGGAATGTGGTTCGCTTTGGATCTGTAGGGAAATTGGCACCATGATTCATGGGACCATTTCCCATAATAGAAAGGATTGGCCAAATGCCCTATAGAGTAAAACTGCTAGAGAGACTATTCGACATTCATGATGTTTTCCACGTTTCTCATTTGTGAAAATGTTTGCATGATACCGCAGAAGTAGTTGAACCGAGTATATTGAAGGAAGCAGAGGTGGAACGGGAGGCGACAGTTAGGCAAGTACCTACCCATATTCTTGGATCAGTAGTTAAGAAGCTACGCAACCGAGAAGTCAAGTAAATGAAGTTTCAGGGGGGGAGATAACCCAGAGGATGCAACTTGGGAGACCAAAGACAAGATTCATGCTTCGTACCCTTTTCTTTTTTAGGGTATGTTCTTAACTTCCTTTCCAAAGCTTTTATTCATGCCTGTTTCTATCATTTAAGTATATTCTATCGATCGAATTCTTTGACCTTTAGGTAGGAATCCCATGGATGTAATCATGTGTTTGAAACATGTTATGTTTGATGGATACAGGTGGATGAAATTGTTTTCTAGTGGTTGCTCGTGGATGCATACACACACATTAGGCACTAGATCGGCTCAGTCACTCTCATACTGCATATGGATATGTGTGCATTTTTCTTCTTTTGTTGGATGAAATTGGGTGTATCATCGTATGGATGTTGCATTTGGATGGATAATTGTGCACACATGTAGAACTTACATGTTATAATAGGATTATTTGCATACATGTTGGATCCATGACACTAACATACATTGCATTAAGGAGGTCAACTGAATAAGTAGACCGCCAGATCTTCGCATCAGTATTGGGACATATACACACACCTTTGCATATGTTCATATAAGCATTAGAAATCATTTAAGGACAATGAATGCCTATGATTGGTGGATGAGTAAATAGATGCGGATGGTAGTATTACATTTTCTTAACTTAGTGATTTCAGGGACGAAATCCTATGAGTATGGGGAGAATGTAACACCCCATAATTTTAACAACACTAAAGATGATAGATTAAAGAGTAATTAATTTAATATTCAGAATTAAGTGAAACAGACTGCGCCATTGCATTCATCTCGGAATTATGGTCAAAATAGACACCTAATTTGCGCAAAACGAACACCGTATGAAGAAGTTATTAAGGTTTGAAGTTTGTATATGAATAAGAAGAATATATCTGAATAAAATGTATCTAGAAAATTTAAAAAAGTTACAAATCCAGAAAATTGGGGGAGTGGGAAAATTCCCGCTCAGGGGTGTTGACCCCATCAAGGGGGTGTCGACCCCTGGGTCGACCCCATAAGGGGGGTGTCGACCCATGGGTCGACCCCATAAGGGGGGGTCAACCCCCCTTCGGCAGATCTGGGCAGATTAGGGTTTCTCCTGATGGCTATATATGTGGCCTCATTTCTCTTGTTTCTCCACACCAAAAATAATGGAGAACTAGATCCTGCATCTGCCCAGATTAAATCGAGTCTTTTCTTCTTCAACAATTGACTAGAAATATTCAAGTTTAGAGATCCGTGATTCAACATCAGCAATTCTTTCTTCTATTTTTCTAGATCCAATCATGGTGAGTCTATGTTAATTTTAGATCTAAATATTTAAAAAAGTAAATCTTGACATGACTATAACTTGTATCTATGCCTGTGACTATTTGAATCATACCAGATCTTCTATAACCTGTTTGTCTAAGTTATTCTGACATGACTATGTACTAGATCTGAGCCTATACCTATTCATCATGTCAGATCTGCCATTGTTTGTAGATCTAATTCACTATTTAGATCACCTCATGCCTGCTCCTATTATGTTTGTGGCTAAATCAGATCTGTTATTAGTTTGATATCTAATAAATTGTTTAGATCTCATCATGCTTGTTTATGATGTCCCTATTATGTTAGAATCAGTTCTATTGCCACATGTTCATCAGATTTGCTTCTATATGCTTATCTTGTCATTATGCCACTATATGTTTATGCCTATTTCTGCCATTATATGTCGATCTTGTTAGTATGATCATTTCTATCCTTTTCCCTTCATCTTTTCTCTTTTATTTTAATAGCCAGGCTACCTTCAAGCCTTGGCATGCCGCTGAAATATGTGAACGCATTGAAATTGGAAATGAGGGGAAACGTTAAAATTGGGGCATAATTTGTAACTGGAAATTTGGCATAACTTGAAAGAAATATACGAATGTTAATTGGGGCCTAAATCAAATTGTGATTAAAGACCTTAATTTGGCATAATTTGAATGAAATATATGAATGTTAATATGGGCTAACTTCGAGCCTAGGCATGCCGCTGAAATATGCGAATGCGTTAAATTGGGAACGAGGGAAAATGGTAAAATTTGGGGGCGTAACTTGTAATTGGAAACTTGGGAATAACTTGAATGGAATATATGAACATGAATTTGGGGCATAAATCAACATGTGATTAAAGACCTTATTTTGGTGTATATGATTCATTATGAACATAACTTGGGAAAGGGGCATGAAAACCTATAACGACATAGGAATAATTTGTTAATAATGGAAATTCCTAAAATTACAGTAATTAGAAACTGTAACTGCGCATAGACACGAGGTTAGATTGCACTTGTGGTGGAAGTCTTCCCGGAACTGACCGGCATATCCAGTGACCACAAGTGGTGAATCTAATGTGAGGGGTCTAAGTGCATAAACACGAGACGTGCTAAGACACGAGGTAAAGTTCGACTTATGGAAGAAGTTTGCCCGAAACCGACTGGCATACCCAGCATTCACAAGTGGTAGGCTTAACGTAGGAGGTCTAACAAATAATAACCATAAATGAATATGGTAATGAATTGGAATACTTAACCTAGTTGAATCCATGGGGATTGTATGAACATATAACTTGAGTAGGAGTTAAGTAAACTAGTTTGAAACAGTGGGTGGGTTAAGTAAATCTTGGGTGGGTGGGTAATATTAATATATATAGGCCCATAAACATAACTTGTAGGGTTATGTAATATTTTACTCTGGTATGGCATAACCTGTGGAAAAACTGATGGGGATGCAAGCGTAGGGGGAAGCTTGTATCATCTTGTGTGTCGGACCCATTTTAGTCAGTAACCCATATATAGATTTCCAACTAGTACTTCGAACTAGGTCAGAGTCGGGGAACGCTTACTGGGCTGATTGTTAGGGATCCAAATGTGGGGGACAGTGTCGGCGGTGCATTCCGACGGGGTCATGTGCGTGTGTGGGTCCGACAATGGAGGTTTAGACGGCGTGACACCTGTAGATATGGTTGTGCACATCCTGAAAACGAAGGTTTGCCACTTTAGGGAGTGATAAACCTTACTGTGTGTTCAGCACAGGGTATCTATGAAGTAGGGAGCCGATTGATTAGGATTGTAATTAGGGTACCTCTAGATTCCGGTATGTTGGGGAGCCCGTTAATACCCTTTGGGGTAACTCGGGTATGTTGGACTGCCTGTTGATTGTATTGGCTGAAAACATCTCACTGGAAGTACACCTAAGTCTAACATCTTACACTTGTTGGGGATCTCTTGTTCATGAGACACTTGTATTGGTGCAGAAAAATTATTAGAGAAGCGTAATATACTCTATCATGTTGTCCTGTTTACCTTGTCATACCAGCCTATAATGATGTTATCTCTCTTATCCACTTTATATGTCTGTCATGATACTTTTGCTTACTTATATGTTAAAAGTAACTGGACTCGCTAGACTTTATTTCTGACCCATTTTGTTTCCTCTTCTTTCTCTTCCCTTTCCCCCTCCCCTAGGTTCTCACGGTGGGAATACTCAAGCTTGACCATAATTCTTCTTGGAGCTGCTTAGATGTATTGCTCGAGCTCTTATCTTTTCCACTACACTATGTTTTTATTTGGGGAATTTATGCTTCTTTTATTATTGTACTCTGATATTTTAAGTGCAAGACAGAAATTTTAATGATGTACCGGGTTTTATGTTTTTCAGACATATGATGTAACCATGTTTTGAACTATGATGCTTTATGATTAATAAAGTTAAAAATTCTGCTGCTATTTTATATCTTTCTTGTAATGTTTCTGTTTCTGTTTACCTATAACGCTTCACGAAACTTAATGCATTCTCTTAATGAGTGACATTAAGGATGTGGGTTGTCACATTTTCCATTTGGAAAATAAAGTTTTAAATTCCGTTGTTATTTTATATTTGTCTTGTGATGTTTCTGTTTACCTATAACGCTTCACGAAACTTAATGCATTCTGTTAAAGTGTAACATTAACATACACGGGATTTCACACAAGCTCGGGGGTTTGGCTTGTGTCACCTGTTGTATGGGGTCCATATTAGTCAGTAAGCCATTCTGGTATTAAAAGGGGACCCCGCACTAGGTAGGGGTCAGGGCATGCATACTGAACTGATAGTAAGATGTTCATCTGAAAAGGGGGTGTATACGGGCGTGTTCCAATGGAATTATGAGCGTGCATTGGTTCGGTCTATAGGGGAAAATAAGCCGATGTAGCACCAGTAAATAGGTATGTGTCCTTCTGTAGTTTGCCACTTTAGGTAGTAATACACCCTACTGTGGGGCCGACACTAGGTATTTACACATTAGGAAGCCAATCTCTTGGGGTAGTAATTAGGTTACATTTAGTCCTACCTGTTTTTGTTGAGGTACTCGTTATTTCCGTTTGGGTTAACATCTGTTATTTCCGTTGAGGGGCCTATTATTTCTATTTGGGGTAAAACCCATTACATAACTAGAATACAGCTAAAACTACCATTACATTTATGTTGGGATCATTCTGTTTCTGTTATATTAGGGAACGCCTAATTTTGTCATAAATCCTGTTATACTAGTATTGGTGCAGAGAAAAATAGTTGAGAAGCATAATTTACCCTGTTTATCCTGCTTATCCTATTCATCCTTTTTTTGCCTGTTGTATGATTATCTCTCATCCAGTTTATTTAACTATCTTGATACTTTTACTTCTTTATATGCTAAAAGTCATTGGACTCGCCAGACTTTATGTTTGACCCTTTTTTGTTTCCCTTTCTCTTTTTCCTTTCCTCCTAAGGGTGGGAACAATCAATCGTGATTAGGACTCTCTCTATTTCTGCTTGGATCTAGATCTGCTTTGATTCATCACTTCGACTATTTGTCTACTTTGTTATGGTTATTATTGGGGATTATGATATTACATTTCTGTACTCTGATGATTTTTAGCGCAAGATAGATGTTCTGGTTTGATGTATTTGGTTTCAATATTTTTGCCTGATGTTGTAACTGGTTTGGAGACTATGATGTTTTCTGCTAAATAATGATGTTTTAAATTTTTGCTGCTATTTTTATATCTATCTTGTGAGATTCTATTTCTGTTTACCTATAACGCTTCACGGAACATAATGCATTCTGATAAAGAGTGACATTAACGGACGTGGGGTGTCACATTTGGTATCAAAGCCAAAGTTTGCAAGATCGGATAAAAGTTTTGAAAATTATTTTTGAAAATAAAGTATTTTCAAATAAAAGTTTATTTTCAAAGAACATATTCCACAAAGCCATATAAAATATCTTTCTGGTTCTATATTTGAATCACTTTTCCTTTTCTTTTCAGCATTTCTGCGGAATCGAATCTTCCCGAGTGCGTTCTGATACCGGCTTTGTTTCGTATATATCTTGAGGCTATGGCACCTGCTGGAGGCCAAGGAGATGCCCCTCCCCCAGCAGTACCCATTGTTCCACCACCTCTACGAGTAGATAATTTATCTAAGATATGCAAGGACTTCTGTGTTATAGGAGGAAAACCATTCCGTGGAACTGAAAGCTTTGTGGAAGCACGAAATCGTCTGCAAGAGACAGAACTTTTTTGGACTTTTTGAAGTCGACGATCATAAAAAGATACAGTTGGTCGCATGGCAGCTTAAGGACGAGGCTTCGTTTTGGTGGGAAGTGACACAAGCAGGGCGTCCAGTAGACACTTAGGCTGATTTCCAACTAATATTCAAGACTGTTTTTTTCTCAGGCAGAAGAGAGTATGCAGATGGAGAGATACTTGGCACTTAAGCAAGGAAGTATGTACGTTAAAGAGTATGTCAATACGTTCAATCAGTTGGCAAGGTTTGGTTTGGAACTGATGAATACTCCATACAAGAAATCTTTAAGGTTTGCGAGAGGATTAAATCAACCTCTGCAAGCATTGGCACTGTCTTATACACTGATGGGGAAACTTTTGAAAGACCTGTTGACATGGCACTGATGCACGAAGAGGGTAAGGATGAGAAGAAAGAGGTTAAGACCAATGAGAGGCAAAACAAGAAAATATGGCCCAAGAAAGAAACACAAAAGAAAGGTGGAAAGAACGACAGGAAGAACAACAAGAAGATCCGTCATGGTTGTGGGGGCTTGGGTCATCTGGCCAAGGATTGTAGAAAAAGGAAGAATGTTTGCTTCAATTGTGATGAAGTTGGACACTATACTAGGGAATGCCCGAAGAAGCAAGGATAGGAACAAGGGCAGGACCTTCTGGAGGGAAGGTGCATGCCCTCGAGGCCAATGGATCGCACAGAGGTAGGAAAGTTTCTGTTGAAGGTTTGATTTCCCTTTCCGATCATGCAGTTAGGACTCTTTTTGATTTTGGCGCTTCTCATTTTTTTATGCATGATTATGTGGTTGAGTTTATGCACCTTAGTACTAGTATTGTTTCTGATCCCATTATCGTCTCAAACCTCATTGGGGGAAAGACTCATCTGTCTATGATATATCCGGGTTTGGGGATATCTCTGTTAGGCATCAAGTTCGAATGCGACACATATGTGCTTAGTTTTATGGGCTATGGTCTGATTCTAGGAATGGATTGGCTAGCCATGTATGACGCCATCCGGGACTGTGAGAGGAGTGTCATTAGACTTTTGACCATCCGAGGGAGGACTCTCGAGATTTCCTGTTACGGCCTGTCATGCTTAGTTTCCTAAATCACTTGATTCTTCTATCGATGATTTACGATCTGTACCCATAGTCTATGAGTATCCATGTGTTTTTGATGAGGTTACGGGATTACCTCCAAAGCGCGAGATTGATTTACGGGTATACTTGGTGGATAATGCGAAGCCAGTCGCATTGCATGTGTGTCACATGGCTCCTAGGGAGAGGAGGGAGCTTAGCAAATAAGTAGTGGGGCTACTTGAGAAATGGTTTATTGGGCGAAGTATGAAAGAATGGGGTGCTCTAGTCGTCTTCGCAACCAAGGCGGATGTCTCAGTTTGTCTACGTGTGGATTATAGGGAGTTGAATAAGCTCACCGAGAAGAATAGGCACCCACTCCCGAGGATTGACGATCTGTTTGACCAGGTTGTTGGCGCATATATTTTCTTGCAGTTAGATTTGGCCATGGGATTTCATTAGTTGAGGGTGGTCGAGGAGAATATATGCAAGACCGCCTTTAGAACTCCAGATGGCTTTTTTGAGTGGTTAGTCAGGCCTTTTGGGTTGACGAATGCACCCGTGGATTTTGTGGATCTGATTAGTAGGGTTTTAGGGAGTTTCTGAACATGTTTGTGGTGGTCCTTGTGGATAACATCCTAATTTTTTCGCAGAGTGAGGAAGAGCATGCCCTACATTTAGGAGAGGTTTTGAGGACTCCCAGAGCACACTAGCTAAAGGAAAAATTCTCCAAGTGTCACTTTTGGAGATAGGAGATAAGATTTCTAGGTCATGTTGTCTCCAAGGATGGGATAGCGGTGGAACCGACGAAAGTAGTTGCAGTTCAAGTTTTGATGGTTTCAAAGAATACAACAGCAGTGGCAAGTTTTTTTGGTTTGACGGGCTATTATAGGAAGTTTATTAAGGACTTCGCAAAGATATCAACCCCACTCACCAGACTGACAAAGAAGAATCTGACCTTTTCTTGGAGTATTGATTGTAAGGATGCTTTTCAGCGGTTGAAGAGGGCTCTACCAACGGCCCCAGTCTTGACATTGCCTGATGGGAACAAATGTTCACAGTGTACACTGATGCATTTCGTACAGGGCTTGGTGTCGTCTTGATGCAAAAGGGAAGGGTATAATGCTATGCTAGTAGATAGATGAGAGGAACCACCCTACCCATAATTTGGAGTTAGCTGCAATAGTGTTCGCACTTAAAACTTGGTGGCATTATCTACTTAGAGAAAGGTTCAAGTTATATGCAGACCATAAGTCACTCAAGTATCTGTTCTCGCAGAAGGATTTCAATTTGAGATAACAAAGATGGATGGAGTTCCTAACGTCCTACGACTTTACGATGGCTTATACTTCTAGCAAAGGTAATGTAGTGGCGGATGCGTTGAGTAGGCAGAGGTTGACCTTGAGTCCTCTATTCGTAGATAGGCGTAGTTTAGAGTACATATCGACCTTCGATTTCAGGCCATCTACGGATCTTACACCTGGTTTGCTGGCATCTTTAGAGGTGTAACCTACTCTGAGGAGCATCATTAGAGGGACTTGGGAGGATCATCTTCCATTGGTGGAGTTCGCCTACAACAACAGCTATCAGACTAGTATAGGCATGGCTGGCACCCTTCGTGGCACTATACGGATGACCTTGCAGAGCACCGACTTGTTGGTGGGAGACTACAGATATGGCTTCAGAAAAGATTGATCTTATCCGCCGACGTATGAAGACAGCTCAGGACAGGCTGAAGTCCTACGCAGATAAGAAAAGGACTTACATTGAGTTAAGGTAGTAGACATGGTTATCATTAAAGTATCACCTCTAAGGAATGTGGTTCGCTTTGGATCTATATGGAAATTGACGCCAAGGTTTGCAGGGCCATTTCCCATGGTGGAAAGGATAGGTCAGATGGCCTATAGGGTGAAACAACGAGAGAGATTGGTGGGTGTTCATGATGTTTTCCCCGTTTCCCATTTGCAGAAATGTCTCTACGATACAATAGAGACAGTTGAGTCGAGAATGCTTAAGGAAGTGGAGATAGAAAAGGGGGCAACAGTTAGACGAGTTCCTACCCGAATACTTGGATCAATGGTTAAGAAACTGCGCAATAGTGAGGTTAAGTTAATAAAAGTGTTCGGGAGAAGACCGCGAAGATGCAACTAGGGAGACTGAAGACAAGATTCATGCTTCGTACCCTTTTCTTTTCGAGAATGTGTTCTTAACTTCTTTTTCCAAGCTTTTATTCATACTTGCTTCTATCATTCGAGTATATCCTATCATCGAATCTTCGACCTTTAGCTAGAAAACCAATGGATGTAAATTGTATGTTTAGACATGTTATGTTTGATGGATGCAAGGGGATGCAAGTGTTTGTTAGTGGTTGCTCATGGATGCATATATACACACTAGGCACTAGATTGGCTCAAACACTCACATACTGCATATGGATGTGTGTGCATTTTATTTTCAATGGGTGGAAATGGATGTATCATCGTATGGATGTTGCATTTGGACGAATGATTTTGCACATATATAGAGTTTACATGATATACTAAGACTGTTTACATACATCTTGGATTCATGGCACTAACATATATTGCATTAAGGAGGTTGACTGAATCAGTAGACTGCCTGATTTTTGCATTAGCATAGGGACATATATACACACCTTTGCAAATGTCATACAAGAATTAGAAATCCTAAGAATAATGGATGCATGTGGATGAAGGATGAGAATATGTTCCTCGTACGATATCAATGTAATAAACTTTCTTCTTAACTTGGAGATTTTGGGGACGAAATGCTTTAATTAGGGGAGAATGTAACACCCCATAATTTTAAAGAACAATAATAAATTAAGAGATACTTAATTAAATATTAGGAATTAAGTAAATTGGATTGTACCATTGCGTTCGTATCGGAATTCTGATTTAGTTAGACTTTGAGTTTAAGTAAAATGGATATCGTATGAGGAAGATAGAACGGTTAGAAGTTAGTATACATATAAAAAGGATGTATGTTAATTCAATACGGTTCAAAATAAACGAAGCGGAAAACGAAGGCGGCAAGGGCGGGTACCAGACCTGTTTTGGATCAACCCATGCTTGGTCTCTGTCGACCTTTGGGTCGACCCAGGTGGGGGTGGGTCGACCCACACACGATCTGGTGAAATTCATGGTCGACCCACACACGATCTGGTGAAATTCATTTCTCTGATCCTGGATTGTTTTGTTAACCAGGTTAATTATATTTTTGAATGGATTGGATTTAAAAACAGAGATCTAACAGTTAAGGATTGTCTTGTAAACTCTATATAAAGGCATGCACTCCTATCAAATCAATTACACTTCTTCATACTTCTTCCTCAAACCTCTATTCTAAAAATTTAAGATGAAGATAAGGAGATGCTGCCAAAACTTGGATTGAATCAAGACAATTCTTACCTAACTTATAAAAGAACCCCTTTTGTAACATATCACATTATCCTCTGTTCTTTAAATCCAATCTCTGTGAGTTTGTGTTACTTTTAGACATATAATTTAATAGTAATCATGACCTGTTAATAAACCGGATCTAAGACTATGCCTGTTAAGAAACTGACTCATATCTAAACAGTTTTGCTATAATTACATGTATTTTTCCATACACCTGTTATGCTGTTCAATTGTTATTATATGCCTATTTCTGTTATTATATGCCTATTTCTGTTCTTCTCCCTCTCTTATTCCTTTTTTATTTTATAAGCCTAGGCTACCTTCGAGCCTAGGCCAATCTCATAAGAGACATATGTATGAACGAAATTGGGACAATTAGGGAATGTTTGGGAATGAAAATATAAGAGGGAAATTTAGAGAATATCTTGTACTGTGTAATATAACTAGAAATTTGGGGTGTATGAACATGTAAATCTGTAGGCTTAATTCAAGGATTAAGTGGAACATGTCAATGAAACTTTAAGTAACCTGTGGAATTTACTAAATCTGTGGGGTTAAGCAAATATGTTAAAAGTATGGCGTTAAGTAAATCTATTGGGGTTATATGAACATGTTAACCAATAATACTTAACCAATTTAATCAGTTGGGGTTATACGAACCTATTAACCCATAAAACTTAATCTGTTAATCTGTATGGTTTAGGCGAATCCGTTAATCTGTAAGGAGTTACCTGTTAAAAATCCTAGTTAATTGGGGAACACAAGCTTAGGGGTTTGGCTTGTGTCATTTGCTGTGTGGGGCCTATATCAGTCACTAACCCATTCTGGTATTAAACGAGGACCTCGCACTAGGTAGGGGTCAGGTCACGCATACTGAACTGATAGTAAGAAGTTCATATGAAAAGGGGTGTATATGGGTTCATTCCAACGCAGTCATCAACGTGCATGGATCCGGTCTGTGGGGGAAAATAAGCCGCTGTAGCACCAGTAAATATGTATGTGTCCTTCTGCAGGTTTCCACTTTAGGGAGTAACACACCCTGCTGTGGGGCCGACACAGGGTATTTACACATTAAGGAGCCGATCGCGTGGTGGTAGTAATTAGGTAACATCTAGTCTTGCTTGTTTTTGTTTTGGTACCTGTTATTTCTGTTTGGGGTAACACCCATTATTTCTGTTGAGGTACCTGTTATTTCTATTTGGGGCAAAAACCATTATGTAACTAGAGTACACCTAAAACTACCATTATGTTTCCGTTGGAACCATTTTGTTTCTGTTATATTAGGGAACGTCTAATTCTATCATAAATCCTGTTATACTAGTATTGGTACAGAGAAAAGTAGTTGAGAACCATGGTGTACTCTGTTTATTATTTTTATCCTGTCCATCCTGTTTATGCCTGTTGTATGACTATCTCTCATCCAGTTTATTTACCTATCTTGATACTTTTACTTCTTTATATGTTAAAAGTCACTGGACTCGCCAGACTTTACGTCTGACCCTTTTTATTTCCCGTTCTCTCTTTCCTTCCCCCTCCCCCTAGGTTCTCATGGTGGGAACATTCAGTCGTGATTATGACTCTCTCTCTGTTTCTGCTTGGATCTGGATCTGCTTTGATGTATCGCTTCGACTACTTGACTACTTTGTTATGGCTATTATTGGGGATTATGATTTTACATTTCTGTACTCTGATGATTTTTAGTGCAAGGCAGATATTTTGGTCTGATGTATTTAGTTTCAGCATTTTAGTCTGACATTGTAACTGGTTTTGAGAATACGATGCTTTCTATTGAATAATGAAGTTTTAAATTTTTGCTGCTATTTTTATATCTGTCTTGTGAGATTTTGTTTCTGTTTATCTATAACGCTTCACGAAACTTAATGCATTTTAATAAATATTGACATTAACGGACGTGGGGTGCCACAACTGCCGCTCTCAGCCCCAAGCACCGGACATCAATCACCCACCTCCAAATCGTGTGCTGTACCACCTCCTCTCATTCCCCCAGGTCCGCACTTCAATTGACAACACCTGCTCCAGTTTTCGAACCAAAACCATGCAATTATTCAACCTTATTCTGGTCATCTCGTGACACGGGACCTCTAGCGCCTCCACAAATAGCTAGCCCTCACTTAGACAAAACATTTCCCCTCTGACACCATCCCTGTATTAATAACGGAGGAGGAGATACGTGTGTTTTCATTAGAGAGGACCACGACCATTAGTCAGTTTGAAGTTGCTAATTAAAGGAAATGAAAACTCTATCTACCGCATCAAATTTGCTAATGATTTGCTAAGCAATTCAATCGATTTTTCCATGATTTGGTCCAAATTGTGTGTAGAAATATTTTTTATTATATCATTTTTCCAAGAATCAAAGCAGTGAAGGCTTTCTTTCAATTATACTAGCTGTTTGAATAGGAAGATGATGTCACTGAGATTTTCAAAGTCAGGATACCATATCGGCCACAAATATAAAAAAAGAGCAACATTGATATTTTTGTTAGGGTTAGATAAAAATTGTGTCGAGATTTTTTGTGACTTATCAAAGATATGAAAATAATTTTTTTTTCGAAGATAAGGATTCGCCAACATGCTGCAAAGATTTAGATAAGAACATATGTTGCTCCAGATTTTTTTTTAAAGGGATTTGGTTTATATTTTGCACATGGTTTGCTATCAGGATAAGATAGGCTGAAGTTTTTAAAAAAAGATATTTTGAATGAGATAAGAAACTGTTTTACATGATATTTTCAAGGGATAAGGATTTGTACAGTGCACCGAGATTTCATTTTCGATTTGGGTTGAGATTTTGAAACAATGTTACCTTTATTTTATAAAATATCTTGTGGTTTCGATCTCCAATCAAAACCCCGCAACCGACGTTTCTAGGATTTAATCGTATTTTAAACACACCATAACAAGTTTCGAGGTTTAATTCGATCGTATGAAAAATGTATAAACTTTTAATCGATGATTTAAATCGACTGCAATTAATTTATTTCTAAGCGTTTTTAACACGTACGGCCAAATGATAACTTCAAACATTACAAAATTTGAAATCCTACAATGACTTAATAGTTTGGACACTATGGAACTGGTTCATCGAATTTCGAGAGTGTTTGTAAAAAAAACTATTTTAATTTCAAATGCTTGATCGATACGGGTTTATATCGTACACGATCATGAAATAACTCCAATTGATGCGAAATTTGAAAAATTGCAATAATTAGCAACTACAAATTTTAAAAAATTCGTTCGTTGAAATCCGAGGTTATTTGAAAAATGGATTTCTTTTCATGTTCTAGATAGATAAAAATATAAATAGATTTCACAACAAACAAATTCATTAATAATAAAATATATATGACATATTCAAATAGAATTAATATAGCTTCTACTATCATAACTCGGCTTTAAACTCGATGTTATATCGATATTCAATTTATTAAAAGTCCTTTTATTTTATTAAATAAACTGTTGTGGTTCATAAACTATTTTATAGCAGTTTTCTAAAAAAATTATTTTGACATAACTCAAAATCTATTTGAAATCCTGATTTTTCTCTTTCCTTAGAAAATTATAATCTAATAGATTCGGACGATTCTTGTTTTAAAGAATTCCGACTTATATTGAATCATGCATATTAAATTGAAGTTCAAAACGTAAAATTATGAACTATCGCGACGTTGTAAGCTCATTTTTAATTAAACTATATTTATGTGTTCAACGTCGTTTATTAAACGAATTCCTAATAGTATCCAAATCTAAATTTAATTGGCCATAGTAAGTTATCACATTCATAATATACATCAAATCCAATCCATTCCCATTGAAATTATTTTATCATTCAAATTGAATCAATACTCAAAATTATATAATTCTAGTGTTTCTAAATTCCCAAATCAATATTTAAAACCAATTTAAATGTTTAAACATAACAGTAAAAATCCGGGTCATTACATTTTTTCCTCCTTAAAAGAATTTTGTCCCCGAAATTACTAAGGCAGAAAAATGCTACCAACCTATTAAATTTTCAAAAATACACTTAGTTAAAATTTTCTATTCTAGTTTTCCGAACTTTTATAATTCAAACAGATTCGATTAATTAGTTTTAATCAAAACACTAATCCATTTATATTAATAAAAAAGTCAAAAAATTCTAACACCTTAAATTTTCGAAAAATTTGGGCAGAGACTCCCTTGTATGGAGAGACTTTCGCAATATATCAAGAGGGATAAAAATGTATACATCGACCCACACAGTCGAAAATCCAGTTCGTAAACTAAATTTGTATTTTTACGTATGCATACCCTATATGAGCATTGTAAAGTCCCGCCTTTTTGAATGCTTCGAATTGGTAATTAACCCAACTTAAAACATTCAAATCGATGGATCGTTATTTATCTTACAGAGTTTAAAAAAGAATCAACACAGAAATAAATAATAAATAATAACAAAGTATTGAATAGCAGAATAAGACTTTTATTTATAAACAGAATTTTTGAATACAAAACTTTTCTATATACAACAGAATGAAAACACAGTTTGAAGACAAAATAAATATTTACCGTTTTAAAAATATTTAGATTGCACATCTCCTGGAACCCACCAGCTTCGCCCATCTTCGAATCATAAGCTGTAATCTTTAAATCTTAAACGCTCGGATCTAACCCGAGCGTTCCATGCAAAAACATAAAACACTCGAGTCAGGATTAAATCATAGTTCAAGTAAATTAACTTCAATATAAACTAAAATATAACCATTAATTCTATTATTGATGTCACACACATAAAATAACTGTTGTGGCATCTGTTCATATCAGTTCTATCTATTTACAAGGACAAATGGTATCGGCGCTTGGGAGTGTACACGTATATATAATATACACGTATGCACCGCCTCAACGTCCCAAACTGAATATAGACAATAACGTAGGTGATTCCGGAAGCTTGCATATAGACACGTGTACATGTACCCATGTGTATTGCCCTAGTGTTCCAGGAACCAAAATATACATATGCAGCCGAGATTTCTAGATAGTGGTGAGGTATATATATAAATAGGCAGCTGAGTGTCAACAAACCGCACTAACTCAAGAATAAAACAGCGTTACCCAAATATACACAAGTAGGACACTTCAGTTTTGGCCAGTGAAAACATTCATTCCCGTGATATTAACTTTGTTCTAGATTCAATTATATTGCATACATAAAAATGTGGGCAAGTGATTTCTAAATTGCAGAAATAAAAATGTGGGCAACTGATTACTAAATGGTAGCAAATTACTCAGCAAAGTGCACCATATCGACACGGTATACAGCAGCCTAACATGTAAGGGACCATGAGTGAACAATCAACACAGGCAATTTGTTAAGATTTTCCAAGTTTCTTTCTTTCTCACAAGGGTCAGTATAACTAGTTTTAACAAAGCATGATTTTTCTTTCTCAAGTTTCACTAGCCTACAGTAATTCATTCCAGCGAAATCATCATGGATAAGATGTTATACACTTAATAGCCATTTCACGAAAATGTTACATATGCCATCAAAAGAAAATAGATTTTTTATATATATGTATATAAAATTTTGCCAAGAGAAATGGAGCATCAACTTTTAACAAATGGGGTATTAGCTTTTAACAGGAACAAATGGGATATCAACTTTTAGCAAACTAACATAGAGTATTGGCTTTCAACAGACAAATGGAGTATTAGCTTAGTGAATAATGTTCACGAAATTCAGGGAAGTGGAAAAGACACACTAAAGAATGGTGCCACAAATATAGTATATACATTTCTAGGTTTTCAATTCATAACATATACACCTATTAAGGAAGTATACATGCATAAGTGCTTCATGGAAATGAGCAGGGGTTCATACTGCTAACATATACAGCAAATTCATACATGCAACTTTCATGGAAATTTAATAATGTGTTTCATACGCAATGTAGATTTTATGACCAATATATGAATGCACAAACAATCAAGAAAGTAAATGTGTTTCATTCAGGCAACAAGAGTGGAAGCTTGCACTTGAGAGACAGGAAATGTGTTTCATTCAGGCAACAAGAGTGGAAGCTTGCACTAAAGAGACAGTATAATGGTGAGTAAAGTAGCTATTAATGTGTGGACAAATTTCAGTTACACAGAACAGTGAAAACAAATTCCTACCAAAACAAATCATTTTCGTTCTTTAAAGTAACATTACAGCGAGCACTTGTTACACCTCATATTTTCTGAGAATATTAAAAGAATGAATTAAAGAATACTTAATTTTTAAATTGAGAATTAAGGGAAACGGGTTTTTCCATTGCGTTGGTCTCGAAATTCTTCTTGAGATAGAGTCTGAGTTTGCGTAAATCGGACTCCGTATGAAGGAGTTATGACCTTTAGAAGATTCAAGAATTTAAATAATAAAACCAGCCCAAAATTAAAATTTAAGTTTCGAAATTCAAAAACCCCGAAGCAGGCTGGGTGGGAAATTTCCCTCCCAGAGACCAGGTCGACCAGGGGGTCGACCTACGTACATTGGTCGACCGGGGGTCGACCACCCCCTCGGGCCAGATCTGAAACCTGACGTGTTTCTTTGTGCGACGATCTTTTCAGTCATTAGCACTTGTATAGCAAGTTCTGGTTGGTTCTCTTAGGTTTGAATGGCTTTGATTGGTCCTAGGTTGATCTAACGGCTCTTATTAAATCAAATTTCTATATAAGCAACCTAAATCTAAACCCTAAACCACACAAAATCATTCCAAGGAGCCACCATGCTGTCAATGATCATCCTAACATATCCACCATTTCTTCTCAAACTAGAAATCAAGATTAAAGCTACGAATCAAATCAAATCAAATCTAAATTAGAAGAACAATTTGTCTACTTCAAGGGAGAGCTATCCAGTTTCAGATTACGAATACCAGAAAACAAGATTTTCCCTTTTGTTTGTAAGTTCATGTTACTTTTATAAATAAAGTTTAAATTGTGATTATGACACTATAATAAATATGAATATAAGATTATGCCTATTTCTATTTGTCTTTCTATTGGATTTATCTCATTTGATATTATTATGTCCATCCTTTGTCTCTTCTTTCCTTCTTCGCTTTTTGTTTTTATAGCCAGGCTACTGCGAGCCTGAGCCAAATCTCATAAGAGATGAACGTACATTGGATAAAAATTGGACATAATACATGATTTGGACATGGCCAGCGCTAAAAATTGGGAAAATATTAAATTATGTATAATTGGGCAAAACTGATTTGTAACGGATCTGAGGACATAACACATGTTACATTTAAAACACAAAGTTCATCGAACATATGACTTGAGATTTGAGACATAAAGTATTGGACATATGACTTTGGATTTGGGGCGTAAATTGAATTGTAAATATGTAAGTTCAAGTTATTTTCAGATTTAAACACCTAGTAGTGATTTTGGCATATAATGAAATGGATCTAAGTCCATGCTTGATTATAAGCCAAATCTTTTAGATTAATTCCTATCTTTCTATTGAATCAATGATTTACATGCCTAGGAAGTTATTATTCAATCATGCTTATCTTTGTTGGACATCTGATATATAATCCTTTTTTAGGTTCATGATGTTATTTATATCAGATCTATATGTCTATGAGGTTATTTCTGTCAGTTTGTTTCATATCTATCTTTGTTATACCCCAACTCTAACAGATTCGTAATCCTCTCAGGTCCAAAATATTATATTTGAGAAATCTACCATTTTAATGCCTGTCTTATGCCTACTCTCGTTTATGTTCCTCTTTCGTCCCCCTTATCTTATGAATCTAAATTAACCACGAATCTAGACTGAAACTTATTATATGTGCGATTGGAATGCGGGGTTATTGGGGAATAGTCTATTTGGTAATGATGGAACATAATTTTGTAACTTATGATTTGGAGCATAATTGTCTTTGTTGCAAACTTGGGGTAAATTGAAATATTAAATCTAGATTTGGCGCAAACTGTAAATTTGGAATATTAATCTAGATTGGGCATAACCATTGGTTGAGACGCCAAAGCATAATGTATATTGGGGTATTCGGGCATGATTGGGTGTAGCCTATTTTGAGTAATAATTAGAAATTGAATTTTGGGAGCCATAACTTGCAATTAGCTTTGTTGGGCATAACTTGAGAATTGGAATATGACTGGTTGGGGGTAATTAACATATAAATCTAGACTTGGACATTTTTGAAAATATGGCATAATCTGAAATTGACAATAATTGTGAATAGTTTACATATAAACTATAAATATGTTAATTAGTGAAAAGATGAACATCCAGTAACCACAACAATACCTATCTAATGTGAGAGGTTAGTGCATCATGCCCAAGAAAAACCCGAGGTTAGATTGAGTTGTGGTGTAAAACTGCCCGGAACCGCCCGGGACATCCAGTAACCACAACAACACATATCTAATGTGAGAGGTTGGTGCATTAATAAATCAATTAATGCTAATGAACAAGAGGAATGGGTAGGGTTAAGTAATAAGAAAACACTTAACCAATATAACTTGATTTGGGGTAAGGTTAAGTTAACACGAGAGGGAAACACTTAACCAATATGACTTGATTTGTGGTAGGGTTAAGTTAACACAAGAAGGCAACACTTAACCAAAGTAACATGTCAAGTAGGTGGGTTAAGTTAACTTGAATTGATTGATGACACTTAACCAATACAACATGATGAACAGGTGGGGTTAAGTTAACAAGAAACACTTGACCAATATAACCTGATGGACGAACGAGGTTAAGTTAATAGGAAACACTTTACCAATCCAACATGATATGTGAGGAGGGTTAAGTTAATAAGAAACACTTAACCAACATGACATGATGAATGGGTGGGTTAAGTTAATATGAAAGGACAACACTTAACCAATATGACATAATGTGTAGGAGGGTTAAGTACATATCGGATTAGTGGGTAATATTTTTAAATATAGGCCCACAAAACTTAACCATTAAATAAACATGCTTGAATCAGTAGGAGGGTTAAGTACATATTGCCTTAGTGGGTAATATCGGTAAATATAGGCCCACAAAACTTAATCATTAAATAAACATGCTTGAATCAGTAGGAGGGTTAAGTACATATTGCGTTAGTGGGTAATATTGGTAAATATAGGCCCATAAAACTTAACCATTAAATAAACATGCTTGAATCGGTGGGAGGGTTAAGTACATCTTGTGTAGGTGGGTAATATTTGTATATATAGGCCCACAAACTTAACCAGTAGGAAACCCTATTAACGGGGACCCATTTCAGCAATAACCCACATAGATGTATCATGGTACCCTTAAACTAGGTAGGGTGAGGCACGATTACTGGGCTAATTATAAGCAGTCAAAAATAGCGGCAGGGGGTACGTCAGTGTAGATTCCGACGGTTTACGGGCGTGCACGTACTCCGGAGTGGGAAAAAGCAGGCACTGGGTACAGTAGTTATACATTGTGCATCTTGAATCGTGTCGGGTTGCTATCATAAGGATTGATACACCTTATGGTGGGACCAAAACAGGGTATCTACACGCAAGAGAGGGTCGATTGACATAGACACATGGAACATTAATGCAAGTAAGGAGCCGATCGATAAGGTAATATGGGTACATCTAACATGTTCATGGCAATTAGGCAGATTGAGGTGGAATCCTTATGATATATGTACACCTGAAGGCTACCACAATTGTGGGGATTGGGATCACATTACAATATGATCATTTTATATAGATTACTAGTTGGGACACTAGTTAGGTGGTGCAGAGATAGATATAAAAATCAGAATAACAAAGTAGTAGCGAAGCAGAGAAAGAGTAGAAGCGCATTCAGTTTATCTTGCCTTATCATATTTATACTAGTCGTATGTTATCTTGTTATCCTTGTTCTTACGGTATTGTCTTATATTCAGTTTATTCATTTCATGATGTTTTTGCCTATTTATATGCTGAAAGTCACTAGACTTACCAGACTTATGTCTGACCTAGTTTTGTTTCGCCTCTTTTCTTCTGTTCCCCTCCCCCCTCCCAGGTTCACAGGGAGGAAATGTTACCACTTAGCTCAGTTTTCTTTCCAAGCTCGAAGATAGTCGATGTATTGCTTTGGACTCTCTCTTCCACTGATATGGCTGGATCATGCTTTATCGGGGAATATCATTGTTATTTTTATGCTTCTTTTATATTTGGAAGTTTTCAAATCAGGACAGAAGTTCTACGTATTGCTTTTAAGTATGATTGAGACAACTATTGTAAAAGCTTGACTAAACCGCATTGTTTATAAAATGACTTTATTTTCCGCTGCTTTGTTTGTCTGTCTTGTAATTTATCTGCATCTTTTACCTAAAATGCTCCACCGAAGTTAAGGCATTCGCTTTGTGGATGACCTTAACGGAGGTGGGGTGTTTCAGAACTTGTATAGTTATTACTAGGTTCTTTGTAATATTGAGACGAAGGGGAAAAACCAATCGGTACTGTCTCAATATCAATCTCAACATATATTAAGTGTAAATTGTTCTCACTTAATTACTAACAAAGAAGTAGACTAGCTATTTCCATTTCATTGAATGTTTAACCTTTCATAAAAGTCTACATCTTGCTAAATAAATCCCGGTTACATTACTGTTGCTTGCAGTCAATCAAAAATGTCCATTGAATATACCAAATCGTAGTTAAAAATTAATTTAGATTCATGAAAACACAAAAATTTCAGTAGGGTATATAATAGCCATGCATATGTTAAGTGAGCTAATAAATTTCAAGATATACCATAACAAAACGTGTACTAGTTTAAAGCACGTAGGACCAGCATTGGTATGCAAGGTATACTTCAACAAACACACATTTAAACCAAGTGAATATGACAAACAATCACACAAACTAATCTATATACTCATGGCTATTCCCACAAATGAAACAAATGATTTTCAATTTAAGAATGAGGCTTAATTTCTCGAACTTAGCAAATCGTGAGTTTTAAAAAAAATACACCTTTAGTCCACGAAAGAATTAAGAGCAGGATCCCAGTTTCAGTGCTATCTCGACAGCGACGACTTTGGTTTACAATGGCTGTTAGGCTCTAGGCCTTCTAGTTTGGGGTTGTATGGATCTGAGAGTCGGCTAATGGGTGTTTGGGGATATTGTCGTGAACTAAGGAGGTGGCTGCGGCGTTGCTTGGTTAGCGAACGACGAGGGGAAGGTGGCGATTAATTTGAGGAGGAACGAACGTGGCGATTCAAATTTAGGGTGGAGGCCATTAACGTAGTTTTTGGGAAACTAGGGATTCGGCTGGAAAAATTTGAGAGGAGGAAATGATCTGCGTTGAAGAAACTTGGGGACTGCGTTGATTTATATAAAAGACGAGTTAGAGAAAAGAACAAAGTTAAATCGATAGGTTTAAGGTAGCAGCGTTGGTATGAAATAGGTCGGCGCATGTTTTATTTGGTGTAGGTTATAACTACTTCACTAATATTATATTTTAATCCTAATAACCACATGCGTTCCAATTCTGTACCGCTAACGCAATATCTAAATATGATAAAAATTGCATGTATCTCTTTATTTTCGCGTTCTGAATTCACAAAAATTAGTTTGGCTGTAATCGGACTCCATTCATATACAATGTTGTTTCAAATTTAAATTATTTATCGATTTGCGGGTTTTATTCCGTCAGTTCATCAATAACTCTGTTTGTTTCCATATTTTGAAGCGTTAAATTCATTTTCTTTATACATGCAAACATACATATATCCAGCCCATAAAATTTCCAATTTATTTAACGTCGATTTTCAAATTCCACCCTTTATATTTTCAATCAAATTTCAAATCTAATTCAAAAATCCATTTAAATCTAATTCTTATATTCAGTAGCAAATATTTGATTCCAAACACCCATTCGGAATTAACTATTGAATTCAAACAATATACTTGATTTTAAATTTCCAACCCGAGTATCAATATAAAGTTGATTACTAATAATTAAATCTTTAATTAATTCCATATTCTAGTTGTCGAAATTTCTGGGACGTTATTAATCTCCCTCCTTAAAAGCTTTTCGTCCCCAAAAAGGAGAAATCGTGTGGGTTATATCCATGTATACTTCTAATTTTCCATATTTATGTGAAATTTTCCCACAACCAATTTAAACATCGATATTTAAGTCATCGATCCTTTTTTCCTTTACCCATCATACTCAGTTAACTCGAAAAATCAAATTCTTTTTTCGAAACCAATCTATTCTTCAAAATCTGCATAAGTTGGATTTATGCATCTCAAACTATCCCAAATTTCATTATAAGCATAATCTGTCAACGTTACTTGTAACACCCCACCTCCGTTAAGGTCACTCACAAGGGAATGCCTTAACTTTGGTGGAGCATTTTAGTAAACAGAACAGAAACTTACAAGACAGATAAAACAGTACTTGAAAAATTTATAACTTTATTTCAACAGAAGCTTGGTTACATCCTTTCAAATCACAATATCAGAATTCAAGTACAAAATATCAGTCTTGTACAAAAGCCTTCAGAATGCATAGTTTAAAATCATAATCCCCACAGAAGAAGACAAGCCATACTTTAAGCACTACAAGCGGAAGAAATCTGGACCAAGCTAGAGTATTCCCTTCTACAAAACCTGGGGGGAGAAACGGAAGAAAGGAGGTGAAACAACAAGGGTCAGACAAAAGTCTGGCAAGTCCAGTGATTTTCAGTTATGAACAGATAATAATAACATGACATGAAAATAAACTGGATGAGAGATAACTGTAACAGATGTAGCAGATATGACAGAAGAACAGAATGATATAAGCTATTGCTTTACACTTCTCTGCACTAATACTAGTATAACTGAATTAGGTGTCACCCTAATGTCTAAACTGAAACAGAAATGGGTACAGAATAATTTAACAGAAACAGAATGCTAATAATGGGCCTTTACTACCCGATCAGAAACAGACAGAAGCAGAAACAGATTAATCCCTACGGAAACAGAATGTAGAATTAGGTGTACACTAGTAATGGGTCTTTACCACCCGAACAGACGGTACCACGCAGAAACAGACAGGTGTTACCACCCAACAGAAACAGACGGTACCAACAGAAACAGACAGAACTAAGTGTACCCTAAAACCCTACCCCAAGCGATCGGCTCACTAATACATAAATATCCTGTGTCGGCCCCATAGTAGGGTGTATCACTCCCTAAAGTGACAACCAATTGGCACAGACCTATTTACAGATGTCACGGCGTCTTACATCCTCAGAGGCAGACCGGGATCCATGCACGCACATGACCCGGTTGGAACGCACCATCAACACCCCTCGCCATTATCAGAATGAACCGCTTATAATTATTTCAGTAAGCGTGCCCGGACCCTACCTACTGTTGGGTCAAAGTTTTGATACTAGAAAGGGTTACTGACTATTATGGGTCCCAAACAACAGATGACACAAGTAATTCCCCTCCTATCCTTGTGTCCCCAGACTAACAGATTTCAGATTAACTTGTTTACAAGTTCAGACATACAGAATTCAGATCAACCAGTTCAAAGACAAGTTTTCAGACTAACGGATCAGATATACAGATTTAACAGACTTACCGATTAACTAGTTACAGATTAACAGACTTACAGATTTGTCTAACTTTGTAATTGGACCTACAGATTCACGGAACAGATTTATTAAATTCATCAGTCTAGTGGGTTTAATCCTATCCGTCCAACACGTTTTAGACATCATGTTTATCTCATATTTTCATTAATTAATTATTAATGCCTAGACCTCTCACATTAGACTGACAGTTTGCGGCTACTGGTTAGGCCGGTTGGTTCCGGGCAGATTTCTGTCGCAAACTGAGTCTAACCTCGGGTTTCAAGCATGTTATGACTAACTTCTCACATTAGAACATATTTTTTGCGGCCACTGGAATATGTCGGGCGGTTCCGGGCAGAATTACGCCGCAAACTCATTCTAACCTCGAGTTAGCCATGTTTATCTTTGCGGCCAATTAATTAATAATTTACCGTTTGTGCCCACGCCTACTATACGTGTCAATTATTCATAGCTAATTCAGATTATGTCAATAACAGGCTGAATATATCAACTTAAAAGACATAGCAGATAACAGATTTAGGCGACTTAACGGATTCAGCAGATTAAGCAAACTAGCAGATTTTGCAGATAACAGATTAGGCATCTCAACAGATTTAGTTTAGCAGATTTGGCATTTTCAACAGACTTAGTAGATGATAGATTTGGCAGATGAACAGATCTAGCAGACTAGGCAGTAGAGCAGAACTAGCAGATTAAGCAATATAACAGAACTAGCAGATTAAGCAATATAGCAGAACTAGCAGATTAGGAAAATATAACAGATTTAATCATTCCTTAAAGTTTCACAAACATATCTTGCCTAATTATAAATTTGGCCTAAGTTTGCATGCCTAAATAGTTGTCATGATTCACATTATGATCATATACCCCACGTTTGCAATGAATTTACATGGCACAGATTATGGTCATAATTTACCATATAACACACGTCTCAAATTTAGTTAAACTTGCCTAGTACAAAAGATTCACATATAAATTATACCAAATATAGCCATCGATTTCAATGCATGCCATATATTCAAAAATCTCCCACTTAGGTGTTATTCACATTTAATAGTTATCAAATATTAACATAATTCTTCACACCTAAGTCATATTCCCTTTTTATCCCAAACCATGAATCTCTATATAAACAATATGCCCAACAATCTAGAACTTTAAATTATAACAGATCTTTAATTCAAAAATATGCGTTATGTCCAATGTCTCAAGTCACATGTTAATATACAATGGTTCCTCTTCTTCCAATTCACAGAATATGCACATATCTAAATCTAGTTTACAAGCTATGTCCTTTTAGTCACAGATTAGCCATGTCCAATTATGCCATCATTCATTATTTATCCCAAAGTTTAACGTTCGTGCATTAATCTCTTATGAGATTTGGCGCAGGCTCGGGGTAGCCTGGCTATAGAACAGAAAGAAGAAAGAGATATAGAATAAAATAGATCAGAATAGAACATACGCAATCTCAAATTCAGATTTACAATCATGTCACAATTATAATTAAAGTTTATATCGGAAAATAACTACACTTGCCTTGGTTGGATTCTAAAAGAAAAAGGTGTTGTAGCTGTTCTCTTTTAATCCTAATCAGAATTGGAGGAAGAAGAAGCACAAGTCCTAGCTTAGGTTTCAGCAAAGTAGAGACGCCATTGATTTATTTATTTTTAGAGAGGAAGAGAGCGATGGAGGCTAGAGAATTGTATATGAGATTTAGGTTTAGGTTAGGGATGTATATATAGGTGTAGGAAGTTATTTAGGACCATTAGATTAACCCTGAATCATGAGAACCATTCAAATGCAAAATCTGCATTTGAGCGAATCGGCCCACGGGATGACAGCCAAACACCCTGGATTAACCCCTGGTCGACCCAGCGGAGCTTGGGTCGACCTCAAAAATGGGCCGGTTCGGTTATTCCCTCTCCCAATTCGTTGTTTTGAACCTTTTTTGCATGTTTATTTATTTAATTTTCATATATATCTATATATATATTTCTCTCATATGCATACAAACTTCAAGGCTTAATAACTTCTTCATAATTAACCTTTTTTTTATATTCTCAGAAAATACGGGGTGTTACATTCTCCCCTACTTAAAGGATTTCGTCCCCGAAATCTTCAAGTTAAGAAGAATGTATATTAACATCCAACATCCATCTACTCAACCATTCAATCACAGGCATCCATTGTCCTTAAAAGGTTTCTAATGCCGTATGAACATATGCAAAGTGTGTGTATATGTTTCTTATCTAATGCAAAATCAGGCGGTCTACTGATCCAGTTGACCTCCTTAATGCGAATCATGTTAGTGTCATGAGTCCAAATATGTATGCAAGAAATCCTATTTGATACACATCATTTCTATATGAGTGCATAACCATTCATCCAAATGCAACATCCATGTGCTGAGTCAATCATTTTGCATCCACAAAAATTGAAAATGCTCACACATCCATATGCAGTATGAGAGTGTTTTCGAGCCGATCAAGTGCCTAGTGTGTGTATATGCATCCACGAGCAACCACTAGCAACCACTTGCAACCATCAAACATAACATGTCTCAAACACATGTTTACACCCATTAGTTTCTACCTAAAGTTCGAAGATTCGATCGATAGGATACAGTCGAATGATGGAAGCAAGTACAGATAAAACGAAAACTTGGTTCCCATTAGACATTGGTTGAGAAAATAATTCCCCTAAGTATTAACCCCGAAGACCGAAATCAACATCAGATTGACACCCAGAGGATTACCCTCTTTAGACAATGTCAGAACCGGAAATCAGAATTATTCAGATATTTACAGACTACTAATACAGATCAGGTTCCCTAATGATTCTTAGGAAGCTAAGCATGATAAAATCATATCCCACAAAACCTCAGAATGTATGCGTCATACTTGACGCCTAACACAGATATCTCTCAAACCCCAATCTATCACAAACAGATTAATCATAACCCTTACAGGTTTGAG
Source organism: Allium sativum (assembly GCA_030737875.1). Classification (NCBI taxonomy): domain Eukaryota; kingdom Viridiplantae; phylum Streptophyta; class Magnoliopsida; order Asparagales; family Amaryllidaceae; genus Allium; species Allium sativum. Next base: position 879,000,184 of record CM060919.1, on the reverse strand, counting down.
TCTACAGCGGAATCAGAAACAATACTAGTATTAAAGAGCAGAGTATCGATTACAGAATCAAAATACCAGAATCAGAAAGAGTTTTAACTCAACAATTAGATAAAGAAATTAAACCTCCGACAGAAAGTTTTCCTAATCCTATCCACTAGCCTCGAGAGTGTTCGCCTTCCCTCCAGTAGTTGGTCCTGCCCTCTGCCCTTGTCCTCGTTTCTTCGGGCAGTCCCTAGTGAAGTGTCCCATCTCACCACAGTTGAAGCAAGTTCCCTTCTTTGGATCCACTTTCTTATCGTGTGTCTTATCCATGTCTCCCTTGTACGTTCTCCATTCGTGACCTTCCACCAAAATGAAGCTTCATCCTTCATTAACCAAGCAGCTCGTTGAACCTTCCTCCCATTGTCTATCTCAAAGGTACCAACAAGTCCTCCACTTCGTTCAGCCAACTTCTAGCCTCGACAACCTCTCAGTCCCATAAAGCGGTTTTCCGCCCATCGGACAGAAGTCCTTACATATCTTAGAAAAAGCATCTATACACGGAGGAAGACATTCAAAAAGGGAAAGAGGAAGGAACTCGAAACAAAGATTCAAAAGAAAGATATATGGATTTTGGGGATTATGTTTTTTTTTTAAAATAAGCTTTACTTTTGAAAATACTTCCTTTTTAAAACATAGTTTTCATAACCTTTTTATCAAATCTGGTAACCTTCAGCTCTGATACCAAGTGTAACACCCCACCTCCGTTAAGGTCACTCACAAGGGAATGCCTTAACTTTGGTGGAGCATTTTAGTAAACAGAACAGAAACTTACAAGACAGATAAAACAGTACTTGAAAAATTTATAACTTTATTTCAACAGAAGCTTGGTTACATCCTTTCAAATCACAATATCAGAATTCAAGTACAAAATATCAGTCTTGTACAAAAGCCTTCAGAATGCATAGTTTAAAATCATAATCCCCACAGAAGAAGACAAGCCATACTTTAAGCACTACAAGCGGAAGAAATCTGGATCAAGCTAGAGTATTCCCTTCTACAAAACCTGGGGGGGAGAAACGGAAGAAAGGAGGCGAAACAACAAGGGTCAGACAAAAGTCTGGCAAGTCCAGTGATTTTCAGTTATGAACAGATAATAATAACATGACATGAAAATAAACTGGATGAGAGATAACTGTAACAGATGTAGCAGATATGACAGAAGAACAGAATGATATAAGCTATTGCTTTACACTTCTCTGCACTAATACTAGTATAACTGAATTAGGTGTCACCCTAATGTCTAAAATGAAACAGAAACGGGTACAGAATAATTTAACAGAAACAGAATGCTAATAATGGGCCTTTACTACCCGATCAGAAACAGACAGAAGCAGAAACAGATTAATCCCTACGGAAACAAAATGTAGAATTAGGTGTACACTAGTAATGGGCCTTTACCACCCGAACAGACGGTACCACGCAGAAACAGACAGATGTTACCACCCAACAGAAACAGACGGTACCAACAGAAACAGACAGAACTAAGTGTACCCTAAAACCCTACCCCAAGCGATCGGCTCCCTAATACATAAATATCCTGTGTCGGCCCCACAGTAGGGTGTATCACTCCCTAAAGTGACAACCAATTGGCATAGACCTATTTACAGACGTCACGGCGTCTTACATCCTCAGAGGAAGACCAGGATCCATGCACTCACATGACCCGGTTGGAACGCACCATCAACACCCCTCGCCATTATCAGAATGAACCGCTTATAATTAGTTCAGTAAGCGTGCCCGGACCCTACCTACTGTTGGGTCAAAGTTTTGATACCAGAAAGGGTTACTGACTAATATGGGTCCCAAACAACAGATGACACAAGTGATTCCCCTCCTATCCTTGTGTCCCCAGACTAACAGATTTCAGATTAACTTGTTTACAAGTTCAGACATACAGAATTCAGATCAACCAGTTCACAGACAAGTTTTCAGACTAACGGATCAGATATATAGATTTAACAGACTTACCGTTTAACCAGTTACAGATTAACAGACTTACAGATTTGTCTAACTTTGTAATTGGACCTACAGATTCACGGAACAGATTTATTAAATTCATCAGTCTAGTGGGTTTAATCCTATCTGCCCAACACGTTTTAGACATCATGTTTATCTCAGATTTTCATTAATTAATTATTAATGCCCAGACCTCTCACATTAGACTGATAGTTTGCGGCTACTGGTTAGGCCGGTTGGTTCCGGGCAGATTTCTGTCGCAAACTGAGTCTAACCTCGGGTTTCAAGCACGTTATGACTAACTTCTCACATTAGAACCTATTGTTTGCGGCCACTGGAATATGCCGGGCGGTTCCGGGCAGAATTACGCCGCAAACTCATTCTAACCTCGAGTTAGCCATGTTTATCTTTGCGGCCAATTAATTAATAATTTACCATTTGTGCCCACGCCTACTATACGTGTCAATTATTCATAGCTAATTCAGATTATGTCAATAACAGGCTGAATATATCAACTTAACAGACATAGCAGATAACAGATTTAGGCGACTTAACGGATTCAGCAGATTAAGCAAACTAGCAGATTTAGCAGATAACAGATTAGGCATCTCAACAGATTTAGTTTAGCAGATTTGGCATTTTCAACAGACTTAGCAGATGATAGATTTGGCAGATGAACAGATCTAGCAGACTAGGAAGTAGAGCAGAACTAGCAGATTAAGCAATATAACAGAACTAGCAGATTAAGCAATATAGCAGAACTAGCAGATTAGGAAAATATAACAGATTTAATCATTCCTTAAAGTTTCACAAATATATCTTGCCTAATTATAAATTTGGCCTAAGTTTGCATGCCTAAATAGTTGTCATGATTCACATTATGATCATATACCCCACGTTTGCATTGAATTTACATGGCACAGATTATGGTCATAATTTACCATATAACACACGTCTCAAATTTAGTTAAACTTGCCTAGTACAAAAGATTCAAATATAAATTATACCAAATATAGCCATCGAGTTCAATGCATGTCATATATTCAAAAATCTCCCACTTAGGTGTTATTCACATTTAATAGTTATCAAATCTTAACATAAATCTTCACATCTAAGTCATATTCCCTTTTTATCCCAAATCATGAATCTCTATATAAACAATATGCCCAACAATCTAGAACTTTAAATTATAACAGATCTTTAATTCAAAAATATGTGTTATGTCCAATGTCTCAAGTCACATGTTAATATTCAATGGTTCCTCTTATTCCAATTCACAGAATATGCACAGATCTAAATCTAGTTTACAAGCTATGTCCTTTTAGTCACAGATTAGCCATGTCCAATTATGCCATCATTCATTATTTATCCCAAAGTTTAACGTTCGTGCGTTAATCTCTTATGAGATTTGGCGCAGGCTCGGGGTAGCCTGGCTATAGAACAGAAAGAAGAAAAAGATATAGAATAAAATAGATCATAACAGAACATACGCAATCTCAAATTCAGATTTACAATCATGTCACAATTATAATTAAAGTTTATATCGGAAAATAACTGCACTTGCCTTGGTTGGATTCTAAAAGAAAAAGGTGTTGTAGCTGTTCTCTTTTAATCCTAATCAGAATTGGAGGAAGAAGAAGCACAAGTCCTAGCTTAGGTTTCAGCAGAGTAGAGACGCCATTGATTTATTTATTTTTAGAGAGGAAGAGAGCAATGGAGGCTAGAGAATTGTATATGAGATTTAGGTTTAGGTTAGGGATGTATATATAGGTGTAGGAAGTTATTAAGGACCATTAGATTAACCCTGAATCATGAGAACCATTCAAATGCAAAATCTGCATTTGAGCGAATCGGCCCACGGGATGACGGCCAAACACCATGGATTAACCCCTAGTCGACCCAGAGGGGCTCGGGTCGACCTCAAAAATGGGCCGGTTCTGTTATTTCCCCTCCCAATTCGCTGTTTTGAACCTTTTTTGCATGTTTATTTATTTAATTTTTATATATATCTATACATATTTCTCTCATATGCATACAAACTTCAAGGCTTAATAACTTCTTCATAATTAACCTTTTTTTTATATATATTCTCAGAAAATACGGGGTTTTACATTACTTATCCGTCGTTGCAACTGTAATGGGTCTAGGCTTAGCAACAATCAACCCAATCTCCTTACATTCAATCCAGTTAATCTTTTCCAAATACTCATTGAAGAGTGTAAATAACATCTTTTCTTCAATTACAATTCTCGACTTGAAATTTTCCACAATTTGAAATCTTTTACAATCTTTATACATAACACGAAATTCATGCAAAAATATGTGTATTATTATCACAAAGCTAAGGGTTTGAAAATACTTCCAAAATTCTCCTCATTAATTATTAAATTAGGTATATTTTAATTTCAAACTATTTATTTGAAAATATTCGATAACCCGAAGTTTGACAAGTCTATTGTCGTTCTCATAGATGTTAGGCATACACTGGCCAGGCGCACGACTAAAATCTCCAAGTACTAAATATCCTTCTTTAAAATTCTCTTTAAAGACTGATACAGAAAGTACCAATTGATATTGATATGTTGATTTTTCATGAATCGTGAATACACAGTGGTTTCGTCTGGATCCCCCAGAAAACATCTGTATCCGTAGGAGTTCACTTCCCTGTAAATTTCATCATGGACAGATCAACGGAAGATATTTTAGAATTAAAGGATAAATTGAGGTCACTGAGCGTTGGCTACTCTATCTTAGGGTTACGGAAAGAAATCAAGATATGAGGATCAATCAAGTCACAAAGACAAACCAAGTCACGACGACACATCATGTCACGAAGACATGGTGCTGCATCAACCAGGTGGTTCACCATCACTAAGATATCACACACGTTGCATGGCTCCATTCTACCTTTAGTAACTCTAGTGGTTACATCTCTTTCACATGTAGATATGCCATGTGGACCGCATGTACACAATGGTTACACTGGGTCCCCAAGGAAACATCCATACCCTTAAGCTTTCACAACTCTGCGCATTACGCCATTATCACGACTATAAATCACAACAGAAACAACGGTTACACTTAGCTCCCCCAAGAAACATCCGTCCACCATAGGCCATCTACAGCCCTGCGAATTACGCAACACGGTCGTGTTCTTCTAGAAACTATGACAACTCGAGTTTTATGTCCTGACAACCTACTACCACCAGCAGCACTCTCACCAAGCTCGAAATTCAAAGGAGAACGAAGGTACTTTCCTTATATTGCTTTGAAAACATATAATACTATGTACATATAGTACTTATTTCATACTTCTCATCAATCAAAAAATTTCCTTCCAAACCATATTTCCAAACATCTCGTTCTTATAAGATTTTATCTCAAATCAATCACCTTCCAATCCAGTAATTTTCAAATTTACTAAATTCACATATAATTTTCCATACAAGTTACGGAATCTTATTTATCCAATATCCAAAATCGAATATTCTCAAAATTCATTCTAATTTTCAAAATTCTAGTTTTCATCTCTCAGTTAATTCAGATAATTGATATCCTTTCAAACTTAGATTCAACTTTCCCCCAATTTTCCAATTATTAAGTTCCTCACTTCACTCACATCTTTACACTTCCAAAATTCCAGACTTCTTTGCTTCATTTTTATAACAAATTTCTCATTCGCGCATTATTACTCCTCCATACTCATATCCTTCCGACTGTAAATTAGCAAGCGAACAACTTCCTAAGTATCAACCCTGAAGGCCGAAACGAACATCAAATCAACACTCAGAAAGTCATTCCACTCAACTAATCTCTAGTTAGTTTCTAATTTCCTTAACTCTATCTCTAGTTTCTTATCAAATTATTGCTTACGCAAATTCTTGAATTCAATTTGCGAATCCACTACTCTTACGTTTTGTCGCCCTTCGTCTTTGACGTGTGGCTCTTTGTTCTTTAGTTCTTGTCATTCTCCTTTATCAAAATCTGTTAGCCTCCCACTGTGTTTTTGAAAAATACTTTCAATCATCACATTTATTTTCCATAATTTTAGAAAATCTCTTATTACCATTGAAAATCATTTTCATATATTCACGAACCTTTATTTTCTATAAAAATATACTTTTATTCTCAAGGCAAAACATTCATAAATTCGTTATTTAGATTAAAACAGATATTAAATTAAACACCGCTATTTTCACTTAAATGTTGCCACTCGTTTACTTACTTCACTCAACCACTCTTGCTATCGAACCTTAAACATTTCTTACTTAACAATGAAGTTAATCAAGTTGGGGTATATTTACCCCTCAGACCTTAACTGAACAACATTATTAACTTTGAAATACATAAAATTCACAACTTTAAACACTAACACAACATCCATTCTCGTCTTTTCCAGACTCTAGTTAAGGATTCACTTCTTTACGACAATCATTGACAATAACTCACGCCTTCAAAATATTTAATTTAAAAAATATACTCTATGTATTAATCTAAATACATAAACAATTAATTAGTATATTTAATTTTGATTAAAACAAAAAGTAAATACCTCCTTTCTGAAATTCAACATAATTGACTTCCACAAATAACTTCCTTCGAATAATCCTTTATTCGATAATATATACCAAACCTCGGTAAAATATCCTTTGATTTACATTCTGACTTTCAGAATAACCTCACCGTACTGATCAGTTCCATTTTTAATTTTATTTGCAAAACATTTGCTTTCAAACGTCATTCGCTTCTAAAAAGTAAATATTATTCCTTTTATAGGAATCTGGACTCGTCTCTTTAAAATCTTTATTCACATTTCGCTCTATTCATGTTCTCGTTTACAATTCATTTCCCATTAATTAATTCCCAAGTTCATAACTTACTAACGAATTCATATGCTCAATCGTACATTATTGGTTTGAAACCAATTATAATTTTATCTTGTCGCGTTCTGAATAAATTAATCAATTTTATCACAGTCTTATTCCGATTATATCTCCTTTCTGATTTTATTTACATTTATTTCCATCCCAACTATCAAAATAATATCCATCGTTTCATTTTAGAAATGATTCCAAATTTCCTTTTTCATTTAAATTTCCATCAGAATTCTTATTACCATTCAATTTAAGTTATCTTTGATTGCTAAAAACATGATTAGAGAAATTTATTTGTCGATTATCTTATACTTCTCTTCCTTATATATCATTCAATGTTGGATTCAAAATTCAAGTCTAAGGGTATCTTATCGAAGAATGGCTCTCGCATCTATGGATTTGAAGACGGGGGACTCCGAAAAATTTTAAATCTCAAAATAAAATTTCATTTTCACTGTATTATTTTTCAAAATACTTGTTATATAATATCTCCGAAATAATTTCCCTTTTAAAATTCTAATTTAAAAAAAATAATTTCAAATTTATTTTTCAAAATAATTTTATTTTCAAGATCCGTTTTTAAACCCAATAAGCTAAGCTTTGAATAAACCTCGCTCTGATACAACCTGTAACGTCTCGCCTTTTTGAACGCTTCAAAATTGGTAATTGACCCAACTTAAAACGTTCAAATCGATGGATCATTATTTATCTTACAGAGTTTAAAAACCGAATCAACACAAAAATCTAGAATAAATAATAACATAGTATTGAACAGCAGCATAAAACTTTTATTTATAATCAAAAATTTTGAATATAAAACTTTTCTATATATAATGAAATGAAAGTACAGTTTAATGACAAAATAAATATTTACAATTTTAAAAAACTCCAGAGTGCGCGTCTCCAAGAACCCCCAGCTTGCCCCATCTTCAAATCCAAAGTTGTAATCTTTAAATCTGAAATGCTCGGATCTGACCTGGGCGTTCCATTCAAAAACATAAAACACTCGAGTCAGGATTAAATCATAGTTCAAGTAAATTAGCTCCAATATAAAATGGAATATAACCATTAATTCTACTATCGACGTCATACATATAAAATAACAGTTGTGGCATCTGTTCATATCAGTTCTACCTATTTTTAGGGACAAACGGTATCGGCGCTTGCGAGTGTACACGTATATATAATATATACGTGTCCACCGCCTCTACGTCTCGAACCGAATATAGACAATAACATAGGTGATTCCGGAAGCTTGCATATACACGCGTGTACATGTACCCGTGTGTACTACCCCAGCGTTCTAGGAACCCAAAAACATACGTGCAGCCGAGATTTCCAGATAGTGCTGAGGTATATACATAAATAGGCAGCCAAGTGTCGACAAACTGCACCAACTCAAGAACAAAACAGTGCAACCCAAATATACACAAGTATGACACTTCATTTTTGGCAAGAAAAAACACTCATTCTGATGATATTAACTTAGTTCTAGATTTAATTATATTGTAGACATCAAAATGTGGGCAAGTGATTTCTAAATTGCAGAAATAAAAATGTGGGCAAGTGATTACTATGTGGCAGCAAATTGCCCAGCAAAGTGCATATATCAACACAGTATGCAGTAGCCAAACAGGTAAAGGACCATGTGTGAACAATCAAAACAGGCAATTTGGTTAAAATTTTCCAAGTTTCTTTCTTTCTCACATGGATCAGTATAACCAGTTTTAACAAAGCATGGTTTTTCTTTCTCAAGTTCCACTTGCCAACAATAATTCATTCCAGCCAAATCATCATGGATAGATGTTATACACTTAATAGCCATTTCATGAAAATGTTACATATGCCATCAAAAGAAGATAGATTTATTTAATATATGTACAAAAAATCTTTCCTAGACAAATATAACATCAGCTTTTAAGAAGCTGGGTATTAGCTTTCAACAAGAACAAATGGGATATTAATTTTTAGCAAACCAACATAGAGTATTAACTTTCAGCATACAAATGGAGTATTAGCTTAGTGAATAATGTTCACGAAATTCAGAGAAGTGTATAAGACACACTAAAAAATGGTGTAACAAATATAGTATATGTTGACGTCAAAAGTTGGTTACTAGTGACGATCAACCCCCAATCGCGTGATCAACACACGAATAAAGATTAAAAATGCAATAAAAAGTAAAAGAACGGGGAGCACACACAGAGTTTTTATAGTGGTTCGGGAAAGACGATGCCTACGTCCACTTTATATATATTATTTCTCTTTTTTTAATTACAAGCACAATATCTTTTCTTGTTTGAAGAAGAGAAAGAAATTGACTATCTTCCTTTCTTCTTTTTTTTATAGAGATTGAAGTTATGGAGAAGCATAGAGATGAAAAGCTTGGAGAAAGCCGTCTGGCCAAAAGTCCCCAAAAGTCTCTTTTTCCTCTTTAAGCTTAGGTGTATTTATAGGTGGAGAATGCAGCTTGGGTTGTTGCGGTATGGTCCGGCCATTTCGGGAAAGCTTGGACACGTGGAATCCATCTATTGGCTTGAATTGCGGCTGAAGAACTGATTCCACTGTTCATAAATAGTATCCTCAGAAGTTGTGGCTGACGTGGCATCCACGGAGAGGTTCATTAAAAGTACAGCTTTATCTTGACCGCCTTTATTGCCTTGAAAGTCGGGATATTATTTGGACTAGCTCTGCAGAAATCTTCCACGTTGACCCAAGATAATCGGTCTACGAGTTCTTTCTGGAGGCGGAAAACTCGGTCGTCCTGGTGAGCGTTTCTTCCGGTAATGCACAGTCAATCTGACTGAGTTGGACTTGGGCCGATGTGCCATTGCTTTAGGTTGCGCCTCTGCTGGGCCTCCTGAAGCGTGACTTGCATATGATTTGCGCGTTTGGACTTCGACCCTGTTCGTTGAGACTCTTGCCAAAAAGAGGGTTAACACTTTGCCCCTCAGAATGCATGTTCATCGACAGAGGGAGATGTGTTCTGAAATCCGAACCAAAGCACAAACGCTCGAGTTTCTATGGTCGCGCCAGACCATATTGAGGCCAGAAAACCGGCGGTTCGATGTTGTATTAAGGCCGAAACCCCGACGACCATGCCAGGTCGTATTTAAGGCCAGAAAACTTACAACCATCGGGAACCGTATTAAGTCCGAGATGATGATTGCCATTTATGCAAGAGTAGGTTCCTGCAAATACAAAACAAACTATCCTCGTTTTGGAGGAGGGCGATGGGTCGAGCATTTTATCCTACTTGGCTTAAGAGGGTGGCGAGCATCATCCATGCTTGGCTTACGGGCGAGCATAAACCATGCTCGGCTTATAGGGTGGCGAGCATCAACCATGCTTGGCTTAAGGGCGAGCATAAACCATGCTCGGCTTAGAGAGGGCGAGTATTAACCATACTCGGCTTAGGGATGAGCGTAAACCATGCTCGGCTTAGAGAGGGCGAGTATTAACCATACTCGGCTTAGGGGCGATCATAAACCATGCTCGGCTTAGAGAGGGCGAGTATTAACCGTACTCGGCTTAGGGGCGAGCATAAACCATGCTCGGCTTAGGGCAAGTGTTTCTTATGCTCGACTCATGTTCGGTTGGTTAGTTTAGCAAGCTACGCATGCTCGTGGTGTAAAGAAGAGAGAGTTGTCTACACTCGTATTTAGAAAATATGACCTCACTCACTTGAAGGAGTAGGTGTTTAAAATGGTGGTGGGCTTTCGCGCTGACCACACAAAACAGGGTGGCGAGCATTATCCATGCTTGGCTTAAAGATTTCACAACATGATCTACTTTTACAAAAAGTAAAATTCATAACTACTAAGCAACTAAAGAAAAGAAATTCTACTAGGACAACGATTGATTATAGAGCATTCTCAAGAGCTAAAATCAAGGCGTCCTTGTTATTGAAAGAAATACATCGAAAGAAAAGATAAAAAAATCTAATTAATGATAATGCCGCGAGTGCTAGTCTCAAGGTCCGTTTTGTTTCTAGGAGCTCGCGGACCAGCCTGAGGAGCTTGAGCAGAGGGTTGCGGCGGCATGGCCGGGGCGCGATCTTTGACATATTCAGCGAGTTCCCCTTTTTTGACTCGTCCTTCGATGAGATCGCGTAAATGTCGGCAATCATTTGTATTATGTCCAGCTACGTTGTGGAATATACAATGCTTGCCAGAATCGAGTTCCATCTGGGTCGGTTCTCGTCGAGGTGGTCTTGGAGTAGGCAAGGACTCGCGTATATCGAGGTAGATATCGAGCAAAGAAGAATTAAGATCGGTGTATCGATCATATTTGTTTTCATTTCAAGGTCGCACATTGCGTTCATCCTTTTCCGGGGTCTTTCCTCCTCCTTTATTCTGGCCATTGCCGTTGAGTGGACTTTGTTGTTTGGCTACTAAAACTTCAAGGCTCTCCATTTCAAGGCTGGCATCCTCTTGTCGGAGGAATCTCTCGGCCTTGGAGTAAAAATCATCTATATCTTTGGGGGGATCTCTAGTTAAGGATTCTAAGAATTCTGATCTCTTCTGAACTCCCGCGATGGCTGCCATCAGCACCATCGATGGCGCGGGCCGATCGACAGATGCTACAGCTGCATTGAATCTTTCGAGAAAGGATCTTAGCGTCTCTCCGGATTGCTGCTTGATGGTAGATAAAAACATGACACTTTTCGGTCGAGAGATATGCACTCGAAACTCTTCGATGAAGTGGGTGAAAAAGTATTCCAGCTACTGATCGACTCCATTGTTAGCTGCCGAAACCACATACCGGCTATATCTGTGAGAAAGAGAGGAAAGCACTTAGCCATGAAGTTGGTCGATGCACCTAATACTTCCATGTGTCGCATGTATCGCATGAGGTGAATGGTCGGGTCAGTGTGACCGTTGTATGGCTCGATGGCTAGGAACCTGAAGTCTGGAGGATTTCAAGAATTTCTGATTTCTCTAGTGAAGGGGTTGCGATTGACATTGTCTATGTCTTGCTGCGAAGAGTTGCCCCAAGTGAAGTGTCAGACAATGCTTGCAAGCTGGCTCCCATCTCCGAGGAGTTGTAGCCATGTACTTAGTTCTGCATCCTGAGAGGGTTCTGCACGAGGATCCGGCAATAGCATGCTCGGAAGGGTGGCCATTGGCTGGGCTCGACCTCCAAGATTTGAGTGAAGGTGTGAGGGAAGGTGAGATCTGGCGGGTGGTTCTGGGAAGAATGGCCCCTCCTGGACCTGATAAGTCGTGGGTCGAGCCATGCCTGTAACAAAGGGTCTGGGCTGATCCATCATATCATGTGATGTTCGGAGGACAGGGTTTCCCCCGCTTGAGGCGAGGCTAGGAGGGTTTACGGTAGCGTTTTCTTCTGCTATGGCGAGGGTCGGCATGGTAGGCTGGCTTCCCCCATTCGAAGGGAAGGTTATTCCAACTCTTTGTTGAAAAGGAAGAGTGGTTAGACTGGCCTGTGGAAAGATCCCGGGTTGTAATGGGAATGACGTTGATTCTGAGGGACCTGGTGGTAGCTCGACCGATTCGACAGGTTGAGATGTTCCAAAGAGCGGAGGCATATTTGCCAGACGACCTAGATCTTGATCGTCCGTCTCCTGATGTTCTAACCGCGCTGGTCGCTGGAAGCGATACTCCTGGCTGGGCTTGATTGGTTGGTGGGACTAAATCAGGATGAAATAAAGGTGTAGCCCGATCGGTGGCCTGATTTCGAGTAAACCGAGGGTAAGCTGTTGTCCCAAACTTGGCCTGTGGAGGAATTGATGTTGAAGTGTTCAACCTATTTCCAATCGACTGAGAAGGTGATCCATCAACTGTTGCTGTCGTTTGAGGACTTTACCCTGAGATGTCATATGGTCTCTGAGTTCGACCATGATTTTATCCATGTCGTCCCAAGTAAGGAATCGAGACATGTCGTCATGAGAGGAAACTTCGTGGCTTACTTCTGCAGCATCGGTATCTGCTGCATCGGCGTTTGTGGGATGAGAGGATGTTGCATCTTTCTTTCGTTTGTTTGCCATGACCTGAGATACGCAGGAGTTCGATGGCGATGTCTGTGCGCTACCCCTACCTGGCGCGCCAAAGTGTTGACATCAAAAGTTGGTTACTAGTGACGATCAACCCCCAATCGCGTGATCAACACACGAATAAAGATTAAAAAGTAAAAGAACGGGGAGCACACACAGAGTTTTTATAGTGGTTCGGCAAAGACGATGCCTACATCCACTTTATATATATTATTTCTCTTTTTTTATTACAAGTACAATGTCTTTTCTTGTTTGAAGAAGAGAAAGAAAATGACTGTCTTCCTTTCTTCTTTTTTTAGAGAGATTGAAGTTACGGAGAAGCGTAGAGATGAAAAGCTTGGAGAAAGCCGTCTGGCCAAAAGTCCCCAAAAGTCCCTTTTTCCTCTTTAAGCTTAGGCGTATTTATAGGTGGAGAATGCATCTTGGGTTGTTGCGGTATGGTCCGGCCATTTCGGGAAAGCCTGGACACGTGGAATCCATCTATTGGCTTGAATTGCGGCTGAAGGACTGATTCCACTGTTCATAAATAGTATCCTCGGAAATTGTAGCTGACGCGGCATCTACGGAGAGGTTCATTAAATGTACAGCTTTATCCGTATATGGTTTGACCGCCTTTATTGCCTTGAAAGTCGGGATATTATTTGGACTAGCTCTGCAGAAATCTTTCACGCGGGCCCGAGATAATCGGTCGATGAGTTCTTTCTGGAGACGAAAAACTCAGTCTTCCTGGTGAGCGATTCTTCCAGTAATGCACAGTCAATCTGACTGAGTTGGACTTGGGCCGATGAGCCACTGCTTTATGTTGCGCCCCTGCTGGGCCTCCTGAAGCGTGACTTGCATATGATTTGCGCGTTTGGACTTTGGTCCTGTTCGTTGAGACTCTTGCCAAAAAGAGGGTTAACAGTATATACATTTCCAGATTTTCAATTTATAACATATACACCTATTAAGGAAGTATACATATATAAGTGCTTCATGGAAATGAGCAGGGGCTCATAATGCTAACATATACAGCAAATTCATAAATGCAACTTTCATAGAAATTTACTAATGTGCTTCATACACAATTCAGAGTTTATGACCAATATATGAATGCACAAGCAATCAAGACAGTAAATGTGTTTCATCCAGGCGACAAGAGTGGAAGCTTGCATTGGAGAGACAGTATAACGGTAAGTAAAATGGCTACTAATGTGTGGAAAAATTTCAGTTACACAGAACAGTGAAAACAAATGCCTACCAAAACAAATCATTTTCATTCTTTAAAGCAACATTACAATGATTACTTGTATAGTTATTACTAAGTTTTTTGTAATATTGAGATAAAGGGTAAAAACCAATAATTACTGTGTCAATATCAATCTCAACATATATTCAGTGTAAATTGTCCTCGCTTAATTACTAACAAAGAAGCAAACTAGCTATTTCCATTTCAGTGAATGTTTAATCTTTCATAGAAATCTATATCTTGCAAAATAAATCCCGGTTACATTACTGATACTAGCAGTCAATCAAAAATGTCCATTGAATAAACCAAATCCTAGTTAAAATGAATTTAGATTCATGCAAACACAAAAAATCGGTAGGGTATATAATAGGCATGCATATGTTAAGTGAGCTAATCAATTTCAAGATATACCATAACAAAACGTGTCCTAGTTTAAAGCAGGTAGGACCAGCATTGGTATGCAAGGTATACTTCAACAAATACACTTTAAAACCAAGTGAAGATGCCAAACAATCACGCAAACTGATCCATATACTCATGGATATTCCAACAAGTGAAACAAATGATTTTCATTTTAAGACTGAGGTTTAATTTCTTGAACTAAGCAAATCGTGAGTTTAAAAAAAACTCACCTTTAATCGGTGAAAGAATTAAGTGCAGGAGACCGGCTTCATCGTATATCTCGACAGCGACGACTTTGATTTGCAGTGGCGGTTAGGCTCCAGGCCTTCAAGTTTGGGGTTGTGCAGATCTAAGAGCCAGCTTACGGGTGTTTGGGGATATTGTCGCGAACTAAGGAGGTGGTTACGGCACTGTTTAGTTAGCGAATGACGAGGGAAGGTAGAGATTAATTTGAGGATGAACGAAAGTGGCAACTCGAATTTAGGGTGGAGGCCATTAACATGGTTTTTGGGAAATTAGGGATTCAGCTGGAAAAATTTGAGAGAAGGAAATGATCTGCATTGAAGAAACTTGGGGACTGCGTTGATTTATATAAAAGGATGAGTTAGAGAAAAGAATGAAGTTAAATCGATAGGTTTAGGGTAGGTTATAACTAGTTTATTAATATTATATTTTAACCCTAATAACCACATACCGTTCCAATTTTGTACCGCTAACACAATCTCTAAATACGAAAAAATTGTACGCATCTCTTTATTTTCGCGTTTTAAATTCGTGAAAATTAGTTTGGCTGTAATCCGACTCCGTTCGTATACAATGTTATTTTAAATTTAAATTATTTATCGATTTGCTAATTTTGTTTTGTCTGTTCATCAATAACTCTGTTCATTTCCAAATTTTGGAGCGTTAAATTCAATTTCTTTATACATGCAAACATACACATATCCAGCCTATAGAATTTCCAATTTATTTAACGTAAATTCCACTATTTATATTTTCAATCGAATTTCAAATCTAATTAAAAAAACCGTTTAAATCTAATTCAAATATTCAGCAGTTAATATGTGATTCTAACTACCCATTTTGAATTAATTATTGAATTCAAACAATATACTTGATTATGAATTTCCAACCCATGTATTAATATAAAGTTGATTACTAATAGTTAAATCTTTAATTAATTCCATATTCTAATTGTCGAAATTTATGGGACGTTACAAGCGTTATTTAGCGAGACACAATAAGCTATATGTGAGCTTGCTCAATTAGCATGCAGCTACAACCAACTAGATCCATTTAGCTCCAGAACTCAATCGGATAGTTCAAAAGTGAATTAGCCCTAGCACTTGTTGTTAACTAAGATGAAACTCATTAGTTCCATAATCATGCAATGTAGATTCAAACATTCAGATTATCCACTTCAATCTATTATTCAAATGAAGTTTATTTATAACCAACTTCTTTAGTAATCCATATATAATCGATTCCATTTAGATTCATTAACTTGCATATATTTCTCTCATCCAAACTCAAGACCATTCTTAACCTCTTAAGTTTTGTATTGAAATGACTTATTCTTATTGACTTAAGTGCAATTCTGTTTCAATTTCAACTTCTAAGATTCAATTTAACTCAAGATTAAATTATAAAATCCTCATTACGAGTGTTATATTTGAGATCTCCTTTTAGTTAAATCACTCCAACTCGAATTTGAGTTCCATTCAAGTACATACTGGTGTATTTTGTTTATTACCCACATTATAATAATTTCAGAAAATTATTACTTTTGTCTTCTTTACAAAATATACTGGGCAAAAGTAACATAAAATCGGTTTTATATTCAATTACGAATACGCGCACTCGTATATACACTCAAACTCAATCTAGGGTATTAATAACCTTATCTATATTGAGTTACGCCATAGAGCCAAGGTTATTACTAAACCTCGCATTAATACCACTGTAACGACCCGATGGAATTCGATGCTCAAATTTCGGCAATAATACATAATCTTGTATTACTGTCCAAAACCCAAGTATTGAAAACACTAAATATTAATAGAAAGAAATTAGGGGATGCGAAAAGAAAGAAAGAAATATTAGAATAGAAGAAGAAGACTAGAATCAGAGTAGAAATAAAACCTCTCAGTGGAATGGACAAAATATAATATATCAAAAAATCTTTACTCAAAAAAAACTGTATATATATATATTTACAATATCAGAGTATACTACCAAATAAAATTATAATATCTGATGAATACAACACACATAGTGGAATAAATCAATATCGAAAAATACAAGATTATATCTCGAGTCCATCTCCTCACTTGATGATCCAAGTAACCTAACCTGGGAAATATACTCAATTTAACATGAGCACATTTTAAAGCAAAGAAAAATCAACCTGAATCAGTCTTGAATACTTTTAGTGATAAATTATAACACAAACAACTTTCCTGACTGTAGAAAATCCTTTGAAAGAATGGAATTCTCGTAAGATTTGACCACACACAAACATGGCACGTGTTTTTACCTTATGATAACCAAATCACTTTGTATATCAAAACCTAGTGATATTATAACAATTTTATTAAACCACAAGTAAATAAGAATATAACCGAAAAGCTTGCATCTCACTTTCCAATATAGTTGGTTTACAACCAAAAACGTACGGCTCGTACTGGAGATTGGATTTATAAAATGACAAGGTATGGGACCAACTCTTGACCAGTGTTCTCTAGTGAGGAAACACTGAGGTTCAACAAGAACATCTTGTGACTCGGCCATACATGACCGATCACTCATTCAAATTGAGTGTGCCAAATGATTTTCCCCAACGATTGGGCTCAAACCACTGTTTTCCATAAGCATACAGAAGTGACTGAAAACGGAACTAATGAAATTTCTTTAGATGATGACAATACGCCCTAATGAGAATGACCCACACAACTATGATGCCTGCCCGATTTCTATCATTTTCCCGGTTGATGAAGCTTGAGGTCGCAATTACCTTTCAAAGAACATCGCATTAACTTTGAATGCCACATTGTTAGATCCATAAAATCACTAATTGATCTGTACGAATATACTCTAGGTGTTAAGCTAAAAGAAGTTTCCTTCATCGCCACCAAACTTGGTATATTTGTAAAAACCAACATACGTAATTTTCAGGAAATACTCAGTCAGACATTCGTCCATATAAGTCATTAAGGAAAAGGATGAACCGAAGGCACTCCCTTACATCATCCTATGTAGGAATCACCCCCAGATTAGTACCAAGTAATCCTTGCAATCCGAAGATTTCAATCACGATGGAATCACTGTCAAAATATCTCCGGGAGCAACCAAGAAAAATTCAGCAAGTAGTTCTTCAGCTCATGAAGATCTGCGGTCTTTGATTTTCCATTTTTAAAAGAATTCCTATAAGTTAGTCTCGAACGCATAGTTAGTTTGAAGTGGTTTTGGGTCTACTTCCCATCTCAGTCTTTACGAACTAACTCGTCAAAAGTCCAATAGGATGTTTCATTGATAGTTGGGTTTTAACTATCAAATCAAACACAATATGATCAGTACATTAACAACTCAGACCCTTTTATTAAAACATTTATTAAATCATTTCATTGACACTTAAAGATCGATTTTATCTCTTATTTGAACTTGAATAGATATATTTAGAAACCTCCTTGGTCTTCTTTACTTTGAAAACACAAAAATACTTATTCTTTATAATAAGCGTATCAAAAAAATTCCCTTTTTATATTTCTTTACTTCGAAAATATCACTATAATTTCACAAACCAATTAATATTTTCTTACTTTGGAAATATCATTATATATATTCACAAAATCTTCTTTTATTTCCTTTACTTTGGAAATACTCTTTTATTTACTTAATTAGGGGATATAAGTCCAATTACCAATCTTATATGGGTTTTACACTATCATATGTCACATTGTTTATTATATAAAACCTTAAAACCCTTTGACTTCAAATTTCCAGATTTAACAATACTGCTTATGGAAATATTAATATAATTTCCAATATCTATTTTGTCTCAAAAACTAATATACTTCTTATTTCCTCATTTCAAATATTCAGATCATTTACTTATATCTTGTAATAAGATTAATTCCAAAGCCATTCTCTTTCCATTTCCTAGAAGATAGTGTTTAACTAAATGATAAAGTATAACTACACATCCTACTTAGACCAACAATGTCAAGGAATACATTGTTACTATATAAAACCCAATGGTTTCATTTTGAATTTTTAAACTTTTCAAATAAAGTTGAAATCTTTCTCTTATGGAAATAATAATCTAAATCCAATATCCTTTGCCATTACAAACTGATACCATTCCTCGATAATAGTGAAGTCATTCAAGTTGGGGTATTTATTATCTCTCAGACCATGACCGACAACGTTTTTATATTAAGATAGATAAAAAAAATTAACACAATCTCAAATTCTCATTTTCTATTTAGTTTAAAATATGGTTTAATAAACCATTTTCCCGGTTTGCAAGATCAACTTCCAATTATATTTACCACTTATTTAACTCGTTTTGTAAACTCATACTAAAATACACTCTTTATCTTAAAAACCTTTTTTTAACCATTTGTTTTATAACATAGATTTATTAGAAAATCCACTTACTAATCCTTAACCCAAAAATCCTTTAACATCTTATTATACTAAATTTCAGAAGAAGAAAAAAATCCATTTACAAATTCTTTATCTAAATCCATTTAAGCATCCTTTCTTTGTGAATCTTGAATGTCTCTTTTCAACTTAAAACCTTTCTACTTAATTTAAATATTAAGTAAACTATCGCATTAGTTTTGAATCTTCTTTTATAAACTTTGTTTACAAAACTCGGATTTATATCTAAATCCTTTAACAAAATCCTTTACCCAATTCAACTAAAGATCCTTACAAACTCCCTTACTTCTTAAATGAATTTCATTAAAAAAATTATTCACTTTAATTATTGTTAATTAAAATAATAATTAACTTCACTGAAGTAAAAGTAGTTTACTTTATTGTATCCAAACAGAAGTCGTTAACTTCTTTATAACTGAAAATAGTTTATTCCTTTTTTAAAAGGGTTATTTAAATAAGAATTTGTCCTTATTGGTAATAAACAACTCATTAATTACCTTTAAACATGGTTAATTAAAAGATTAAATAACTTCCAAGAAAATTTATTATGTTCAAACAACTGTTTGTTAAAACTATATTTATTAAATTAATTGAAAACAAATTCGTCTACTGACCAATTCTAACTTAAACAGTTGATTTAGTCAACTTGAAAACATCAGTTAACTGATTAACTGATTTCCACTGATCCTTCCTCTTAAATTAGTTAATAACATAATTAATTTAAGAATATCGCTCAATTGTTTTTTTTAAATAATTATATTGGATTATTAACCCTTAGGTTAAATTCTGACTAACTGCTTATAGATTCATTTAAAACATTTTGCAATATAATATATTTATAATTTCTTTAATAAAAACCAATCACAAATATGGATTTATTTATAAAACATCTATCTTCTATAACTTATGAAAGAAAAAATTGAAAACCTTACTCCAGTTACACAAATAATTTTTTATAGCTTAAACTTCATCGATTTCCCTTACAGCAAATCAACGTTCCAAAAAGGTAGATTTTGGCAATTTGCTGCCAATCACTAAATCAATGTTGTTGATTGATTAAAAACATAATGTTGAATTTCAATCTAACAATCAGCATCTAAACTGGTTTAACGTCACCGGGGTCAAACAGTTCACATAGGAATATTATGAATTCAAATAACAACAAAATTGTTTGAGGAATCCAATTGTATCCCTCCAACCTGTTTTACCCTGCAACACACCTTATAATATCATTTAACATATGTATATGCAATAGAAATTTAATCTAGTGCAATTAAATGGCGGAAATATAAATAACATCAATCAACATCAATAATAAGCATCCAAGGCATCTAAACATCCAATTCATATTATCAACAATAAGTTATAGTTTTATGAATTTAATCATATCATAAAATTCCAGAAAGCGTGAGTGTTAACTCATTAATCAATGATTTCAATGTCGTTTTACATAGTTTGAAACAAGCATTTGAAACTACATAAAATTCTAGCTAGCTCTGAATTTTTCCAAACTAGTTTGTATGCGTAGCCTCCGTCAATATGATTCTAAAGGCTTTTGTTCCATGCAATTCAGTTCACAAACGATCGAATTATTGTGATTATAGTATTTGATTACATTAAACATTATTAACAATATTTATTTATTTTATAATAAACCTTAAATCCCTAGTTTTTTGCGGCTTATCTCTTTTCTAAAATAGTGACATCAGTTTTTGTACACAATAAAATGCTCGATGCTTATCCTCCACCGCCTTCCTCAACCCCAAGGATCGAACGTCGATAACCCACCTGCAAACCATACGCCGCTCTACCTCCTCCCATTTCCCCCAGGTCTGCACTTCAAACAACAACCTCAGCTCCAGTTATCGAACTAAAACCGTGCCACAGTTCGACCTCGATTATGGCCATCTCCTGACATGGGACCTCCGGCGCCTCCACCGCCACCGCCGCCTCCGCCAATAGCTAGCCCTTACTTAGACGAACCAATTTCCTTTTGACACCATTCCTGAATTAAGAATGGAGGAGGAGATCAGTGTGTTTTCATTAGAGAGGACCATTGCAATTCGTTGGTTTGAAGTTTCTAATTAAATGGAAAAAACTCTATCTACCGCATCAGATTTTCTTAAGATTTGATAAGCAGTTCAATCGATTTTTCGACGATTTGTTCTAGATTGTGTACAGAGATATTTTTCATTATATCATTTTTCCGAGAATCGATATAATGAAGGTTTTCTTTGATGTATAATGGCTATTTGAATAGGAATATAATGTTACTGAGATTTTCAAAGTCAAAATTCCATATCAGCCGCAAATATATAAAAAGACAGCACTGATATTATTGTTAGGGTTAGATAAAGATTGTGTCAAGATTTTCTGTGTAACACCCCGCGTTTTCTGTTAACATAAACTAACAAATTAAAGAATAATTAATTTTAAATGTGAGAATCAAGGGAAACGGGTTACGACATTGTGTTCGTCTCGAAATTTTGGTTGAGATGGAGTCCGAATTTGCATAAATTTGACTTCGTATGAAGAAGTTATGGCTGTCGGAAGTTTCCACAAAATTTAATAAATTCAAACAGCTCAAAATAAATTCAAATTTCAAACCAAAAGCCAGAAGCGGGCTGGGCGGGAAAATTCCCGCCCAGGACCCAGGTCGACCAGGGGGTCGACCCTAGTGTCGACCTCCACCCTACAGGTCGACCTGCCCCCTCCCCCCCTCCCGGGCAGATTTGAGTGATGACGATTTTGTGACTGGTTGATGAGTCATTAGGGTTTCTGGATAGTTCTGATCAGGACTAAATGGTTGTGGTTAGTTCTAGGTTGACTGGATGGCCTAAATTAATCCTAAACTCTATATAAACACATGTAGACTCAAACCCTAAAACCTAATTAAAATTAGAACCATGGCCATCATGCTATCACCTTACAACCGAGAGTAGCCGCCACGAATTAGAGAGAAAGCAAAGCTAATCAACTAATTCCAATTCAAGATTATAACAACAACTACAACGAATTGTCTACTTCAGAAGTGAGCTAAATCAATTTCAGAACTCAGATTTCAGAACTCAAGACCTTCTTTGAGTTGTGAGTTCAATTTCTTTAATAATATAATTAACAAGTTAATTAGGTTGAGATATAAATTGGGTTATATGGCTATGTTTGTGAATCATTGGAAAAAATGTAATCTTTTGTGAATATATGTTAGATGTCTATCATGATAGTTTTGTTGTGGATCCCTTTTCATTTGCCAAATCATCTATGTTTAACTTGATTCACGTTTGACATCATTTTATATGCAAGTTTGGGTGTAGATTATATGCTAGTTTCTACGTGAATTGTACACTAGTTTACATTTGAATCAAATAAAGTGATTATATGCAAGTTTAGGTAGAAATTGGATTCACATATATGCAAGTTCACCCTTTAGACTTAGATCTATGACATACATCGTTTTATGCAAGTTTGTGATTATGGCCTATGCAAGTTTTAGGTGAAAAACTATATCACATATATGCAAGTTTACACCCCTATGTTTAGATCTATGACATGTATAGTTTTATGCAAGTTTGTGATTATGGCCTACGCAAGTTTTAAGTGAAAAACTATATCATATACGTGCAAGTTCACTCCTTTTAGGTTTATGTTTAGATTCATGACTATACAAAGTTTATGCAAGTTATGTTGTAATTCTTATTTGCAAGTTAGATCTATTTTGGGTGTTAGGCAAATTTGTGATGTTTCTTCCCTTTTATGTATTAGACTAATTTATAGTCTAATATATATATATAAGTCATGATAAACGAACGAACAATGTGGGGACGATGGGGGTAATATTGAATATACACCTATTGAGAATTGGCATAAACGGCCTGAAAAAGGCATATAATAAATTTAAGATATTAATTGGCATAATTGCTATTTATGGACATAATTGAGGCAATTATGGACATAAATGAATTTGGAATTTATTAACAAATTTAAATAGGGATAATAATCCAATTTGGGGTTAAATGAAGATATGTAATAATAAACTGCCTAAGACACGAGGTTAGATTCTTTTGTGGTGTAAGACTGCCTGGACCCGCCCGGCAAATCCAATTGCCACAAATGCCAGTCTAATGTGAGAGGTCAAAGGCATGAATTAAATGTGTAACAGTTGTAAATACACGAGGTTAGGCTCATTTGTGGTGTAAGACTGTCCGGACCCGCCGGCAAATACAGCTGCCACAAATGCCAGTCTAATGTGGGAGGTCTTTACAAGGTTACAGTGTTAATGAATTAAGAAACACTTAACCAGATAAACATGTGGTGGGACATGGGGGGTTAAGTGGGTCTTTGGGTGGCATGTGGAATTAAGTGGGTGCCTTGAGTGGCATTTGAAATATGATTAGATGCACTTAACCAAGATTGAAACATGTAAGAAGACATGAATAAGAATGGGGTTAAGTGGGAAAACCTTAGAGGGGACCAAGCATAGGTGGAAAGCATGTATCATGCATGTGGGCCCTTTTCAAACCAGTAACCCATTAAGTATCTTTGTGGGCTCGACTCAAGTCCAGGGCGGGACACGCGTACTAGATTTGATTGTAAGAGGTCAAAATGGGTTAGCGGTGGCAACGAAAGTCCAACGGGTTCATATGCGTGTGTGGGCCCGGGCTGGTAGATAAGACGTCGTTGCATCGTGTAGATATAAGCCGTGCATTTTTTGTGGTATCGGGTTGCCACTTTGGAGAGTGATACACCCCACTGTGGGGCCAGCACGGGTATCTACGAGTTTGGGAGCTGATCGAAAGGGGGTAGTGGGTACACCTAGAGGAGATAGGGGCAGACGGCACCTATGAAGGTAGCTAGGGGTACACGAAACTACCATTATCATTATTAAGTTCTATAGGCGTGATCAACCTTTAGGGTTACTAGTGGTGGTGCAGTATAGTAATTATCCTATAGTGATTAGGGGCGCCTTTAACGTTATCTTTGTTCGTCTTATTTCCTTTGTTTGCTCTGTCATACCCATTTGTTTACAGTCATCTCCTTATTTTCCATCTTATGCCTTATCCTAGTTACTTAATGATTATATTGTTAAAGTTATTGCACTCGCCAGACTTTATATCTGACCCCCTTGTTTCCACCTCTTTTCTTCCCTTTCCCATTCCCCCCCAAGGTGCTCAGGGTGGGACTAGTACTAGTGGAGCTTGATTTGGATAGCTTTATCTCTTTCTTTGGAAGTTGCTTGGATCGCTGAAGTAAAAGTTCAGCCTATCTTATTTATGGCTATTTTATGTTGGGGTTATGTCTTTTATTTTATGTACTCTGATTTAATCAAGATGGATATTATGTACTTGAATCTAGTCTTTGGTTTTGATGATGTAATCAAACTTATCTGTTATTGCTGCAATGAATAAATTTTAAATTTTTAAGTACTGTTTTATATCTATCTAGTTGTTAAGTTTATGTTCTATACACACTTAAAATGCTCCATAGAAGTTAATGCATTCCATTTATGAGTGACATTAATGGACATGGGTGTCACACGTGGTATCAGAGCTGAAGGTTACCATAACAGATATGAATTTTGAAAATCTATTTTTCAAAAGCACTTTTATAAAGAAATACTTTCAAAAGTACGCTTTAAGAAAAGTATTTTCAAGAGAAAAGTTTATTTTGAAAATATAACCCCCAAGAGCCATATATCTTTCTTTCGAATTCTTCATTTGAATCTCTTCATTTTTCTTTTCAGTATGTCTGGAATTTCCGAGATACCCGAGGGGATACCGATACCAGGATGGTTTAGAAGGTATCTGGAAGCTAGGGCCAATGTCGCAGGCCCAGCAAATACTCCTCCTCCCCCTCCTCCTTCTCCCCGTGTTGACACTTTCACAAAGATATGCAAGGACTTTCGGGCAATGGGAAGGAAACCTTTTCACGGGTTGGAGACGTTTGTTGAAGCTCGAAATTGGCTAAAGGAGGTGGAAGAATTGTTTGGAATCTTTGAGGTAGAAGATGGAAGAAAGGTCCAGTTAGCTGCCTGGTTAATGAAGGATGAGGCCTCGTTTTGGTGGGAGGTTACTAATGGAGAGCGTCCAGTTGATATATGGTCAGATTTCAGGCGTAGGTTTGAGATAAAGTTTCTCTCACGGGCTGAAGAAAATTTATATATGGAAAGATTTTTGGCGTTGAAACAAGGGAATCTATCAGTGAGAGAATACGTTAACAAGTTCAATCAGTTGGCGAGATTTGGCTTGGACTTGGTGAATACACCCGAAAAGAAGGCCCTGAGATTTGTTAAGGGTTTGAACGAGCCGCTACATGGGTTAGCTATGACCCACATCCCTATGGGGGCCACCTTCGAGAAACTAGTTGACATGGCGCTTATGCATGAAGAGGAGAAAGGCATCAATGCTAATAAGGCACCTGAGAAGAAAGGAGATCAAAAGAAACCACAACAGTAAAACAAGAAAGGCGGGAAGAACAATAATGGAAAAGTAAAGAAGAAGTGATTTAATTGTGGGACACCCGGCCATCTGAGTAAAGACTGTAGGAAAAAGAAGAAGACTGTTTGTTTCCGCTGTCGAGAGGCAGGTCATCTAGTTAAGGATTGCCCAAGGAAATAGGGGCAAGGGCAAAGAACTTCTGGAGGGTAGCTTCAGGCTCTCATGGCACCAGGGCAGGCAAGGGAGCATGTCCAGGCTCTCGCGGTCCCATCGCTGCAAGAACGAGGTAGAAAATTTTTCGTTGAAACTTTTGTTTTTCTGTTTGATCATCCTGTCCGTACTTTGTTTGACTCTGGCGCTTCATCCTCGTTTGTGTCTGCTTCGTTAGTTGAAACACTGCACCTAAATACTAGTCTAGTTTCGGATCCCATAGAAATCTCAAATCCTATTGGTGGTTCGGCTCATCTTTCTATGATTTGTCGGGATTTGAGAATGTCTATCTTGGGCATTGGGTTTGAATGCAACGCCTTTGTTCTTGGCTTCATGGGCTATGGCTTGATTCTAGGTATGGATTGGCTAACTAGATATGGGGCCATCCTAGACTGTGAAAGAAGGGTAGTTAGATTGTCGACTCGTTGTGGAAAGACCCTTGATAATTCTTGTGACCCTAGAGTTCTTATGACCCTAGAGGTCCGATAATGCTCAGCTACCTAGAATCCCTAGACGCATCCAATGATGATTTGAAATCTGTTCGTGTGGTCCGTGAATATAGTGATGTCTTCGATGAAGTTCGAGGTTTACACCCGAGGTGTGAGGTAGACTTTCGAATATATTTAGTAAATAATGCAAAGCCAATCGCATTACCAGTGCGCCACATGGCTCCGAGAGAGAAAAGAGAACTCAGTAAGCAAGTGAAAGAACTGCTTGATAAGGGGTTCTAAGGAGAAGTATTTCGGAGTGGGATGCTCCAGTCGTTTTTTTCTACAAAAGCCGATGGTTCACTTAGATTGTGCGTTGACTATAAAGGGCTGAATAAGCTAACAAAGAAGAACAGACACCCGTTACCGAGAATAGATGACTTATTTGATCAGTTGTTTGGTGCTTCAGTTTTCTCGCAACTGGATTTGGCTACAAGGTTTAATCAGCTTAGGGTGGCTGAAGATAGCATCGATAAGACTGCCTTTAGAACTCCTGACGGTTTCTTCGAGTGGCTCGTCATGCCTTTTGGTCTGACGAATGCACCCGCATACTTTGTTGACTTAATGAGTAGGGTGTTTAGGGAGTTTTTGAACAAGTTTGTGGTAGTCTTTGTAGACGATATTCTGGTTTTCTCTAGAAATGAAGAAGAGCATGCCCTACGTCTTAGGGAAGTCTTAAAGACCCTACGAGCACATCAGCTAAAAGCTAAGTTCTCCAAGTGCCATTTTTGGAGAAGAGAAGTGAGGTTCTTAGGACACATTGTCTCTAAGGAAGGGATAGCTGTGGATCCCGCCAAGGTAGTGGCAATCCAAGATTGGAAAACGCCTAAGAACGCAACCGAAGTAAGAAGCTTTTTAGGGCTGGCTGGCTATTATAGGAAGTTTATTAAGGACTTCGCGAAGATATCATCCCCTCTCACTCGATTAACGAAGGAGAATTATACTTTTACTTAGGATGTTGACTGTGACGATGCTTTCCAACGTCTGAAGAGGGCTTTGACGACAGCTCCAGTTTTAGTTTTGCCAGACGGGAGTAAGACATTCATTGTATATACCAATGCTTGCAGGACATCGCTTGGCGTAGTTTTAATGCAAGAGGGAAGCGTGATATGCTATGGTGGAAGACAGTTGAAAGTCCACAAGAAAAATTACCCTACCCACGATTTGGAGTTGGTGGCCATAGTTTTTGCGCTTAAGTCGTGGCGTCATTATTTGCTTGGCGAAAGGTTTGAGTTGTATACAGACTGTAAGTCGCAAAAGTACTTATTCTCTCAGAAGGACCTAAACTTGAGGCAATAGAGATGGATGGAGTTTTTGGCATCCTACGATTTTGAGATCGCATATACCCCTGGCAAGGGTAATGTTGTAGCTGACGCCTTAAGTAGAAAGAAATTAACTTTAAGTCCTTTGTTTGTAGAGCGGCAGAGTTTGGAGTATATATCTTCCTTCGACTTCAGACCCTCTGTCGATTATGTACCCGGATTATTGGCATCATTAGAGGTGCAACATACACTTTTGGTTCGAGTTGGAGAGGCACAGCGGAACGACCCACAGTTGGCTGAAATTGTAGGCAAGCTTATAGGAGGGGAGTCCTCAAGACATCTTGATAGATATGCTATAGATGAAACAGATTGGCTACGTGGAGATGGAAGACTTTGCATACCACAAGACGAAAGTTTGAAGAAATCAATTCTTGAAGACTCACATCGCTCTAAGATGACCATACATCCCAGTGGTGATAAGATGTATAGGGATATGAAACGAGTTTTCTTTTGGGCCGGAATGAAGAAGGACGTGGCCGAATTCGTTGCTAGATGCTTATTGTGCCAGCATGTCAAAGCGGAGCAAAAGAAGCCCGGAGGTTTGCTCCATCCCTTGGAGATTCCGCTTTGGAAATGGGAACGTTTCCATGGATTTTGTAGATGGGTTACCAAGATCGAGGAAGGGTAATACGGGGATTTGGGTAATTGTAGACTGACTTACTAAAAGTGCCCATTTTATTCCCATCAAAAGTAGAAGGACCGCCGCATGGTTAGCATCTGTTTACCTTCGAGAGATAGTCCGTTTGCACAGCATACCCTCCAGCATTGTGAGCGATAGAGATCCTATTTTCACAAGCGAATTTTTGAAGAGCTTACAAGAGGCGGTTGGAACGCAACTATGCTTAAGTACCGCTTATCATCCTCAGATGGACGGTCAGACCGAGAGGGTGAATCGGATTCTAGAAGACCTTCTGAGTCTATGCATTCTAGACTTTGGAGGAACATGGGAAGAACACCTCCCACTAGTAGAATTCGCCTATAATAATAGTTTTCAAAGGCTAGCACTGGCATGACACATTTTGAGGCTCTCTATGGACGACCGTGCCGATCAACTACATGTTGGTGGGAATCCACTGATAAGGTTTTGCTTGGACCCGACATGATTAGGGCGACTTCGGAGAAGATAGACCTGATTCGACGGCGAATAAAAACAGCGCAGGATCGGCAGAAGTCATATGCTAATAAGAGACGAACGAATCTTGAGTTCAATGTTGGGGACATGGTTTTTATTAAGGTGTCACTGTTAAGAAACGTAGTCCGCTTTGGATCGGTAGGGAAGTTGGCACCAAGGTTCGTAGGACCCTTTCCAATAGTAGAGAGGATTGGGCAGATGGCATACAGGGTAAAGTTACCAGAGAAGCTCAGCGGAGTTCATGACGTGTTTCACGTTTCACATTTGCGTAAGTGCTTACACGATACGGCGGAAGTGGTAGAGCCGAGCACGCTCGAAGAAGTGGAAGTAGAGCGCAATGCCACGATCAGACGAGCTCCTACACACATTCTCGGATCGGAGATCAAAAAGCTTCGCAACAAAGAGGTCAAGTTGGTCAAAGTGCAATAGGGAGATGATCAAAGATACGCGACTTGGGAGACGGAAGATAAGATGCGTACGATGTACCCTTTCCTTTTTGAGGGTATGTTTTAATTTCTCCTTTTTCTACCGCTACTTGTCCTATCTTTTAGTATTATCTTTGCGATGACATCTTCGATCTTTAGTTAGGAATAACCCTGTGGTTGAAACATGTGTTTGAGACATGTTATGTCTGATGGATGCAAATGGATGCAAGTGGTTGCTAGTGGTTGCTCGTGGATGCATATACACACACCTTAGGCACTAGATCGGCTTAATCACCTTCATGTTGGATATAAATGTGTGTGCATATTTAAATTAATGGATGTATAATGGTTGTATATCATATGGATGCTGCATTTTGATGAATGGTGGTGCACACATGTAGAAATGATATGTATCGATAGGATTCTTTCGCATAAATAATGGATGCATGGCACTATCATGATTTGCATTAAGGAGGTCAACTGAATCTGTAGACCACCTGATTTTGCATTAGATAAGGAACATATACACACACTTCTTGCATATGTTCATACAGCATTAGAAATTTTGTAAGGACAATGGATGCCTGTGTTTAATGGTTGAGTAGATGGATGATTGGATGTTAGGATATGCATTCTCCTTAACTTGGAGATTTCGGGGGCGAAATCCTTTAAGGAGGAGAGAATGTAACACCTCGTGTTTTCTGTTAACATAAACTAACAAATTAAAGAATACTTAACTTTAAATGTGAGAATCAAGGGAAACGGGTTACGCCATTGTGTTCGTCTCGGAATTCTGGTTGAGATAGAGTCCGAATTTGCGTAAATTGGACTTCATATGAAGAAGTTATGGCTGTCTGAAGTTTCCAGAAAATTTAATAAATTTAAACAGCTCAAAATAAATTCAAATTTCAAATCAGAAGCCAGAAGCGGGCTGGGCAGGAAAATTCTCGCCCAGGACCTAGGTCGACCAGGGGGTCGACCCTAGAGTCGACCTCTCCTCTACAGGTCGACCTGGGGGTCGACCTACCCCCTCCCCCCCCCTCCGGGCAGAATTGAGTGATGACAATTTTGTGACTGGTTGTTGAGTCATTAGGGTTTCTGGATAGTTCTGATCTGGACTGAATGGTTGTGGTTAGTTCTAGGTTGATCGGATGGCCTAAATTAATCTTAACTCTATATAAACACATGTAGACTCAAACCCTAAAACCTAATTAAAATTAGAACCATGGCCATCATGCTATCACCTTACAACCGAGAGTAGCCGCCACGAATTAGAGAGAAAGCAAAGCTAATCAACTAATTCCAATTCAAGATTATAACAACAACTACAACGAATTGTCTACTTCAGAGGTGAGCTAAATCAATTTCAGAACTCAGATTTCAGAACTCAAGACCTTCTTTGAGTTGTGAGTTCAATTTCTTTAATAAGATAATTAACAAGTCAATTAGGTTGAGATATAAATTGGGTTATATGGATATGTTTGTGAATCATTGGAAAAAATGTAATCTTTTGTGAATATATGCTAGATGCCTATCATGATAGTTTTGTTGTGGATCCCTTTTCATATGCCAAATCATCTATGTTCAACTTGATTCACGTTTGATATCATATGCAAGTTTGGGTGTAGATTATATGCTAGTTTCTATGTGAATTGTACACTAGTTTACATTTGAATCAAATAAAGTGATTATATGCAAGTTTAGGTAGAAATTGGATTCACATATATGCAAGTTCACCCTTTAGATTTAGATCTATGACATACATCGTTTTATGCAAGTTTGTGATTATGGTCTATGCAAGTTTACACCCCTATGTTTAGATCTATGACATGTATAGTTTTATGCAAGTTTGTGATTATGGCCTATGCAAGTTTTAAGTGAAAAACTATATCATATACATGCAAGTTCACACCTTTCAGGTTTATGTTTAGATTCATGACTATACAAAGTTTATGCAAGTTATGTTGTAATTCTTATTTGCAAGTTAGATCTATTTTGGGTGTTAGGAAAATTTGTGATGTTTCTTCCCTTTTATGTATTAGACTAATTTATAGTCTAATATATATATATATATATGTCATGATAAACGAATGAACAATGTGGGGATGATGGGGGTAATATTGAATATACACCTATTGAGAATTGGCATAAATGGCCTGAAAAAGGCATATAATAAATTTAAGATATTAATTGGCATAATTGCTATTCATGGACATAATTGAGACAATTATGGACATAAATGAATTTGGAATTTATTTACAAATTTGAAAGGGTTAATAATCCAATTTGGGGTTAAACGAAGATATGTAATAGTAAACCACCTAAGACATGAGGTTAGACTCTTTTGTGGTGTAAGACTGCCCGGACCCGCCCGACAAATCTAGCTGCCACAAATGACAGTCTAATGTGAGAGGTAAAAATCATGAATTAAATGCGTAATAGTTGTAAATACACGAGGTTAGGCTCGTTTGTGGTGTAAGACTGCCCAGACCCGCCCGACAAATCCAATTGCCACAAATGCCAGTTTAATGTGGGAGGTCTTTACAAGGTTACCATGTTAATGAATTAAGAAACACTTAACCAGATAAACATGTGGTGGGACATATGGGCTTAAGTGGGGTGCCTTGGGTGGCATGTGGAACTAAGTGGGTGCCTTGGGTGGCATTTGAAATACGATTCGATGCACTTAACCAAGATTGAAACATGTAAGAAGACATGAATAAGAATGGGGTTAAATGGGAAAACCTTAGAGGGGACAAAGCATATGTGGAAAGCTTGTGTCATGCATGGGGGCCCTTTTCAAACTAGTAACCCATTAAGTATCTTTGTGGGCTCGACCCAAGTCAAGGACGGGACATGCGTACTGGATTTGATTGTAAGAGGTCAAAATGGGTTAGCGGTGGCAACGCAAGTCCAACGGGTTCATATGCGTGTGTGGGCCCGGGCTGGTAGGTAAAACGTTGTTGCATCGTGTAGATATAAGCCGTGCATTTTTGGTAGTATCGGGTTGCCACTTTGGGGAATGATACACCCCACTGTGGGACCAGCACGGGTATCTACGAGTTAGGGAGCCGATCGAAAAGGGGTAGTGGGTACACCTACTGGAGATAGGGGTAGACGACACCTATGAAGGTAGCTAGTGGTACGTGAAACTACCATTATCATTATTAAGTTCCGTCAGTGGAATCAACCTTTAGGGTGACTAGTGGTGGTACAGCATAGTAATTATCCTATAGTGATTAGGGGCGCCTTTAACGTTATCTTTGTTCGTCTTATTTCCTTAGTTTGCTCTGTCATACCCATATGTTCACAGTCATCTCCTTATTTTCCAGCTTACGCCTTATCCTAGTTACTTAATGATTATATTATTAAAGTTATTGCACTCGCCTGACTTTATGTCTGAACCCTTTGTTTCCACCTCTTTTCTTTCCTCCCCCCCCCAAAGGTGCTCAGGGTGGGACTAGTACTAGTGGAGCTTGATTTGGACAGCTTTATCTCTTTCTTTGGAAGTTGCTTGGATCGCTGAAGTAAAAGTTCAGCCTATCTTATTTATGGCTTTTTTATGTTGGGGTTATGTCTTTTATTTTATGTACTCTGATTTAATCAAGATGGATATTATGTACTTGACTCTAGTCTTTGGTTTTTGATGATGTGATCAAACTTATCTGTTATCGCTGCAATGAATAAAGTTTTAAATTTTAAGTACTGTTTTATATCTGTCTTGTTGTTAAGTTTCTATTCTATACACACTTAAAACGCTCCATAGAAGTTAATGCATTCCATTTGTGAGTGACATTAATGGACATGGGGTGTCACATTATGTGACTTAGCAAAGATATGAAAATAAATTATTATTTTCAAAGATAAGGATTCGGCCCATGTGCTACAAATATTTGGATAAGAACATATGCTGCGCCATATTTTTTTTTAAGGTATTTGGTTTAAATTTTGCACATGGTTTGCTGTCAAGATAAGATGTGCCGAAGATTTTTGGTAAAGATATTTTGAATAAGACAGCATACTGTTTTGCATGAGATTTTCAAGGGATAAGGATTTGTACAGTGCACCGAGATTTCGTTTTAGATTTGGGTTGAGATTTTGAAACAACGTTACCTTTATTTTGTGAAATATTTTGCAGTTCCGATATCCAATCAAAACATCGCGATCGGCGTTTTTAGTCTTTAATCGTATTTTAAATACATTAGAACAAGTTTCGAGGTTTAATTTGATCATAAGGAAAAGATTTAAACTTTTAAACAATGATTTAAATCGATTACAATTAATTTATTTCCAAGCATTTTACACAAGTATAGCCAAATGATAACTCCAAACGTCACGAAATTTGAAATCCTATGATAACTTAATATTTTGGACACGATGTAGTTGGTTTCGTTGAATTCTGAGAGTATTGGTAAAAAAACACTATTTTAATTTCAAACAATTAAACGATACACGTTTATATCGTGCACGATCACGAAATATCTTCAATTGACGCGAAACTTGAAAAATAATTGTCCATTACGGATTTTATAAAATTTGTTTCGTTGATATCCGAGATCATTTGAAAAATCATTGTTTTCATGTTCTAAATTGTTAAAAATATAAATTGATTTCACAACAAACAAATTCATTGATAAAAAATTATTATTATCATATATACGTTTAGATAGAAATAATATAGCTTCTATTATCATAACCCGATTTTAAATTCCAGGTTATATCGATATTCAATTTATCAAAAATCCTTTTTTATTAAATAAATCGTTATGGTTCATAAACGATTTTATAGCGATTTTCTGAAAATT
Source organism: Allium sativum (assembly GCA_030737875.1). Lineage (NCBI taxonomy): Eukaryota > Viridiplantae > Streptophyta > Magnoliopsida > Asparagales > Amaryllidaceae > Allium > Allium sativum. Next base: position 878,966,197 of record CM060919.1, on the reverse strand, counting down.
TGATTTTGACATAGCTCAAAGTCTACAACATGAAATCCTGATTTTTCTCTTTCATTAGAAAAATATAATCCAATAGATCTAGACAATTCTCGATTCAAAGAATTCGGGCTTATATTGGATATTCAATTGAAGCTCAAAACGTAAAACTACGAACTACCGCGACGTTCCAAGCTTGGTTTTAATTAAATTATATTTATATGTTAAATGTCGTTTATTAAACGAATTCTTCATTAATATTCAAATCTAAATTAATTGGTTATAGTAAATTATCACATTCATATTATACCTCAAATCCAATTTGTTCCTAAATATTTCAGAATTATTTTATTATTCTACTTGAATTAATACTTAAAATTATATAATTTGAGTGTTCTTAAATTCCTAAATCAACATTTAAAACCAATTTAAACGTTTAAACTTAACAGTAAAAATCTAGGTCGTCATAATAGGAGCTGCGTGCGATGGTTTGTGGTGCAATTCTTTTTCACAAACGGGAAGAAGAAGGGAAAGGAAAGGTGTTTACGTGTTGGCTAGTGATTGGATGAGAAGGTTTATTTTATGATTTAATATTATTTGAAATTTAAACATTCAAACATGAATAACTTTCGCATACGAACTCGAATTGACTCGTGGTTTGCCTCATTAGGATTGTATTGGAATTTCGGACGACATGAGACTAGTTTGTTTGAATATGGAGTCAGTTAAATTTTGGGCCTATAATTGGATTTCAAATACATTCAAAATCAAAGATCTGTGATTAAACCCACTCAAACTTAATTAAAATATTTGATTGTTAGTTAAATTTAAATCAAGTTATGATATGATTGTATTGCTTGATGTTTGGTAGTTTAAATAGCATAATTACGTTGATTTGCACCTATAGTATAATTTAATTTGACTGTTAGTTAAACTTTACAATTAGGATTAAATATGGAATTTAATTACTTGTTTAAACCTGATACCTGATTACCAGTAATTTGATGTGATATTGAACTATTTGGATGGATTGATTTTTGATGGATGCCTTGAATTGATATGTTTAATGTATAGATGTATAATTGATCTTGCTATTCATCTTAATCATATATGATTATTGTTTGTTTTGATTAATCCTAAACATTTACCCTGGATGTTACGGGCATCAAATAAACCCAGGATTAATTATTAAAATGAATTAAGAACGTAGGTTGAAATGATAAATACCTATAACTCCTAATTTGGATTGAAAAAATATATATCCATTCCTGAAATACTAAAAATTAAATTTAAGTATCACTTGGCCATAGGATAGAAAATTATATATGGACATTGGTTGGTTAAATATAATTTATTTAACCTTGAATCTTGAAATATTATTTGAAAGACAATAAATGATGTTTTATAAATCGATTTCCTCTGAGCTTGAACTTGGGATTTTGAAATATAAAACATAAAGAAAACGATTTAATATAGTAAACTGAAGTAAAAAATGAAATTGAATATGAACTAAATCTATTTAAATTGAATTGTTTATCCATTGTTGAAATATATTTTAAATTAATTTGATTTAAAGTGATATTTGAATTGTGAACCCGAGATTATAATAGATTGAAATAATTCAAAGTGAGAATCTTAATTTAAACTTCAAATATTTGAACCAAATTGTTTAAATTGAATTGAATTTAAATTGGAAGCTGAATCAAATTGAAGTATCGAAGTTGAGTTGATGTGATTTGAAACTAAAATACAACTTCAAGTTTAATTAAAATCTGGAAGAATAATTCTAATTCGATTTATAGTATTTCAAACCGTTATATAAACTATTTTAGTAATAACTATTTCACTTATAAACTATTCTATTTTTAACTTATATATAAATATACTGTAACTATTTTAAACTACTTTAATAAATAAATATCTTACATTATAAACTATTCTACTTTATGAGTTGTTTATATTTTACTTATATATATTAATTATTTGAAATAAACTATTTTAACAATAAACTATTTATTTTATAATCTTCTTTAATGTTTAACTCTATATATTTAACTAAATTTTGATAAAAACTATTTTTATATTCAAAACTATTTATTTAAACCTTTATTATCCTAACTATCTTTTTTTCAACTATTTCAAACATATATCTAAACTGTTTTAACATATTTTTCAACTATTTAATATATTTTTACAAATTTAACTATTTAATTTTCAAACTATTTTATGATTTGAATTGTTTCAAGTTCAGAGTTTGATTTAAATTGAGATTTCATATAAACTTGTATGTTATTTTGGATATGAAATGTTCTAAAGCAAAATCTGATATTCATGATATGAAGTATGAACCACTTTGAAATGTAAAAGAACCAATCAGTGTGAAGAATGTAAATGTTTGGTTGTTAAAGAGACTAAGATCAGATATTGTCGTACTCTCTGCCGACATCGAAAACTACTATAACAACTATGCATATAATGGAGAACTCAGTATGAAGTAGGATGGATTTGGAGGAGAATTCTGGATTGAAGAAAGAGAACGGTGATGGATAACCTTGTCCTTCGGGTAATAATTGAAATGACTAAAATGGGAGTCATAACTAGACAAATGGAGTTAGCTTCTCTTAGCAAACATGCTTCTTCAATACCATATATATTACATTGTGATTGATTATGCATGATTTTGATTTTGGGAGTAATGTCCGAGGTGGGCGATAGTCGCGACTATGCATTACCACCAACCTGGGAGCGTAATCCGGAAGAATCATAATAATGGGTATTGTCTCGATGCTTTGTCATACTATCCCAATTGATCCTCTATGATTTTGATTTAACGTTGTTGTATAATGGTGCATCCCTATCCACCAACGGCTTACTAGTGTTTTACATGCAATATTTACAACAACGTATAAATGGTGTAAGGGTAATAATGGTAATCTCGTTTACGTTATTTTAAATAGTATGTTTTCCGCAGACATTATTATAATAGCGTATTGTATTATATAGTATCTAGTTTATTGAATCCTTAGGGGTTGGAAGTTCCCGTAGCATCTCTTAAGTTATTACATTCACGAACACATTGGATATGAGATGTGAATTAACGTAAACATCTCTAACGCCGTGACACTCATATTATTACATTGTTTTGGTTTGATTTATATGAAAATATTTTAGTTCTTATCCGAGTATTTTTACTTTTCATTTTTGCTCGAGTCAGCCTAAGTTTTTCAATTATCAAAGACATCGTTATGAAGATGAAGATGGAGCTTGATGGACATATTTATTAGTATTATTCCACTACATATATAGGTATGTTGTGTGACAGTTAACTCTGATAATTGTTCTAAAGTATAGTCAAGTGTATGTTTTAAAAGCTTCATAAATTGTTATTTATTATATTTTGTCCTTCCACGGCGAGATTCTGTTATTACAGTTTGTTATATTAATCCCAATAACTATCTATATTTTGGATACGTTTGAGTCGACATGCGTGGATTTTTTTCGGCTTAAACAACCAAAAATCCAGGTCATTACAGTTTGTATTAGAGCTTTGGTTTGACGATACCCTTGGCTCTATTTGGGGTTAACTAGTTAGAGATAGAAAGTAATACTCTAGAATGATTTTTGAGTGCATACGAGAGAGAGTACTTGTATTTGTTGGACAATGGAGTTTTGAGACAAAACCTTATTTCAATTATCATTACTAATTGATTATAAAATATATACTAACATCTTTATCTAGAATATATATATATATATATGCAGGATTTGCATACACAATTTGAATATTGAAGACTATGCAGTTTTAGAGTTCCAAGCGATTCAGGATTCAGAGGAGATTCAAGACTCATGAGTATAAAGATATCAAGAATTTAAAGAGCTCGAAAAAAAGTAATTGTGTCTAGTTTATATGTAAGACTCTAACTAACAATTCATTTTCAAATTATGTTTTCAAAATTTAAATTCTGTTTTCAAAATTCAAATTCAAATTTCAGGTTTTTTCAAAGTACTTTTCTAAATGATTTCAAATTATTTATAAGTTCTAAATTTTATAATAATATGTTTATAATGTGTATATATATATAGTTTACAATCATATAACTTTATAAATATGTTTGTATTATATATCACTATATTTTTTATATGTTTTAATATTTTAGAAACTTCATATGAAACATTAGTTTTGATTCAAGAATTTCCTATATATATATACACATTAGTTTGAACACTTGAAAAATGATTTTAAAAAATAAAATATACTACATATGTCAAAATACGCATATGAGCATGTCGACATATAACTGTCACAAATTCAATTTTCAAAGGAAGTGTCTTTTCGCTATTTGAAACGTTGAAACCTTTGGGACACAATAAAAAGGGATTGATTTCAAATTTTTAATTATTCTTTCTTCTCCTTCTTCACCCCTTTACTTACCACCATTAATATACATAAAATTCTTGATTTCTACACTCATACTCTTCCTTTCAACAAAATTTATATCATTCCTCTTCTCCTCTCAATCTCTATCAACTACTCTTTGTTTGAAGTGCTACTGAAGAGTTATAGGGCTATTGTAATTGTTTGGGAAAGGGTATGTTACTTGTAGCCCAAAAATCAAGGAAAGGAAGGGGTGTTAATCTTGTAGCCATGAAATCAAGGGTGGTGGAATTGGTGTAAACCTTGTAGCCGTGTAATCAAGGTGTTGTACTTAGATGTTGATTATAATAAAACTCTGTGTAATCCAGCGTTGCATGGGACTGGACATAGAAGTAATCTGAACCAGTATAAAATCCGGTGTGTTCTTTCTTTTTCTGCATTTCATATTTACTTATTTCTCTGTCTGTGATTGTTTCAACGTTTATGATTATTTCTGGTGTGATGATCATTTTGTGATTCATATAGTAATCCAAATTAGTTTAGGATTTCTGTACATCCTCAAAAGCAATATTCAGCCTCTGCTAGGGTTGATTCTGCCTTAAGATCTGCATTCTGCATCCTTAACAATTGGTATTAGAGCTTAGGTTTTCAAAAACTTCATAATCTAATTTTTGAAAATATTAAATGGCAGCCAACACTGGTAATAACAGTTCTTTTCTAGAGGGACAGTCCACCATTAGACCACCACTATTTAATGGATGTAATTATTTATATTAGGCATGTAGAATGAAAATATATTTACAATCAACAGGATTAGACACATGGAATAGCACATAGACTGAATATGTTGAACCTGCTACTAATTTTGCAGAATGAACTAGTAAACAAAAGGCTGCTGCACAAAGTAGTTCTAAAGTCATGAATATTTTATTATGTTCACTAAATGGAAATGAATTTAATAGAGCGTCTGTTTGTAAATATGCTTACGAAATATGGAGAGCATTACAAGTTACTCATGATGGAACTAATAAAGTTTAATAGACAAAGATATCAATGTTAATTAATTAGTTTGAGTTATTTAAAATGAATGAGAATGAATCTATCTCTGATATATATTGCAGATTCTAGGAAATCGAGCATTCATTTATTGCTCCCTGGAAAACTTATTCAGAAGAAGACCAAGTTAGAAAAATACTCAATTTATTAACTCCAGAATGGGATCAGAAAACACTGGCAATTAAGAAGCCAATAATGTAAGTGAAATGAAGATTGAGGAGTTAACTGAAATCTGATGTCATTTCAAGTTCAGTTACAGAAAAGAAAGGAGAATAAACCCATAGAAAAGAATTCTATAGCATTCAAAGAGACAACAAATGTTTTTGATTCAATTAGTGAGGATGATGAAGAAATTGCTTTAATGACAAAGAATTTCAGAAAATTTCTAAGATATAAAAGGAGAAATAATTTTCATAGAAACAGTCAAGGAAATTCTGGAAGAAATGATGATATATGTTATAACTGCAACAAACCAGGTCATATAAAGACAATATGTACATATCCAGATAAATTAAATCAACTAAAAACAACACTAATTCGTTAAGGAAGAGGAAGAAGGTATATGCATCAATTTTAAACAATTCAGGTTCATCATCAAGTGATGAAGAGCTAGAAAACGGAAATTCAAATATGTGTTTCATAACGATTCAGAATTCAAAAAATATCGAAGAAATGGATCTAAAACTAGGTACATCTTAATTTATTTTTTAATTTTTTTGGTTGATTTGGAAGAATGGATGTTTTCTCTGTTTGCCTTGCTTGAATTTAAAATTTAAAATTTAAAATTCAAACTTGAACTTTAAAATTCAAATTTGAATTTTGAGATTCATAATAAAATAAATAATTATAATATAATGAATAATTATTTTAATTATTGTTAAGATTAATATTATTTCACAAAATAAATATAAAACATTAATATAATAAAACAAAGTAAATAGAAACATGTCTTTTCAAAATAAACATATATGTCAACATACCCGGATAGGCTTGTCGACATATGTGCCAGTAAATAAAATTAAAATTTTGAATTTTAATAGTTTGAACTTTCAAACATTCCTCCACTTTTTCACCAACTCCCAAGGTTTGAAAAGGTCTCATTAATTTCAGAAAAGTTGAGCCCATTCAATTTCTATTAATTTGTTTATTTAATCCTATTCTCTCTACCTCTCATTCAAAATTCAAACAACTTTCATCATATCTATTCTCTTCAAAACATATCTTAAATGGCTTCCTCTAACACACCAAAAACCATGAAATTGACCAAAATCCTCAAAGGCCATCTCTACAATGATAAGGAGGCTATTCAGGCTTATGTTGACTATATGGCAAATGGAAAAGTCAACACGTGAGCCTTCACTATCTTCGAAGATTTTTCTTTCTTATGATCTTCGTTCTCTTTTTCATCAAAATGAAGTTCTAAGCTTGATTGACGCTCAGGATTACGATAAAGTATGTTACCGAAACTCGTCAAAATGTTTTACGCAAATTTGGGTCGTGGCTTTTATGAAGGAAATGAAAATCAAGTATGGAGTAGTGTAAAAGGAACTTAAATAGTTTTGGATTGTGAAATTTTGGGTACTATTTTAAATTGTAAGTATACAGGCTCGGGTTTTTCAGAATTCAAAATTTATATAATGGATTTGGATCACATATTTGAAAGCGATGATTATTTGGAATTAAAAACGCTTTTTCCGCCCAAAAGCAAGAATCATCAACCTCCTCCTTCAACATGGTCTCACACCTCATTCCGAAAATTTCAATAACCCTACCCTAAAAGTCCAAATAGCTTTCTTTTCTATTTTTGGTGTTTATGCAATTGGGCCGATGTTATTTTGAAAGAATTTAAGCCTAAAGAAATGTCCACTTAGGAAAACACTCTTTATCATGGATGTTGAAATCAAAAATTGACCTCAACACCAAAGGTGCACTTGGTGCACTTCACCAAATGGTAAGAACTATAAAATGGAGACATGAAAAATGAAAGCAAGTAAAAAAACACAAGAATTTTATAGTCGTTCGATCAAGAATAGATCTACGTCCACTTTGGAAGCGATTTCATTATCATATGTGATATTGCAAGGTACATTTCTCTTCCATTTTTGCTCATTCTCTCTTTTCACGACGATTTCCTTACTTTATTCTCTTTAATGACTTGATTCTCTCTATTCCACTATGGAAATGGTTGGATCCTTATGAATGCGATCAACGCGGGAGTATAAGTTCCACGGTTTGAGCATTTATAGGATCATTGACGAATCCATGGTGGTTGAGATGCGAATCGAAGCTTGGAGGTGGATTGATGGTGGTTGGAGAGAACTTGAATGGGGCTTGAATGGATCTCTAATGGATATTGGAGAGGATTTAATCAACTTGGGATTGGAGGAAGATGGAGCAAGCTTGAGTAGCCCTTAATGGAGCTTGGAGTGCTTGAGAGAGGTGAAAAACCGAAAATGACAGCCCTTCGGGGTGGCAAAAATCGGTCCCTTTATTGGTTGTGAAGGGGGTATTTATAGGTGGAGTTTGGAGATAGTGGCAATGTTGTAATTATGGTGTACAGGGTAGGGGTCGTGCGTACATGTATTTACGAAACTGCCACTGCACAGCTGGAGCCAGCTGTAGCCACCCGTGCACAACTGTCATAATATGCACGACTGACCTTCCAACGAACGAACGACCGCTCCTTTTACTTGCACTTGCGAGCCATTTCATTTTGTTGAGACCACACTTTTTGTGTGTTTATTATTGATCCACATGTATTTGATGCTTGTACATGCAAACCCTAAATTATGGGAATAAATATTACAATATTGCCATTATACTACCAAATTTGAACGACCACTGCTATATTCCTTCTTTCTCATGCGACTTCTCGACCCTCATTTCTAGGTGATGCCCGACCAAAGCTTGGAGATAATGTTCGACCCTTCGACTTGAACAATGCTCGAACAAGTTGTCGTGGCACTGCTCGACCAGGGACTCTACTATCTGGATTGTATGAACAGGTTTGCTCGATCTTAAGCATGGTGCTCGACCAGGTATGCTGGTGCTCGACCGAGCTGAGGGTGAGCTGGTGCTCGACCGAATAGGCGCTGACGTGGACTTCTTGACCGCGATGCTCTGAAATAGTAGACACTTGTGGACTGATCGACCGCTACTTGATGGAGGAGACGCTCGACCAGCCACTGGTGATGACTACTATTGATGTCGCTTGACCGATCGAGATGATGATGGGACTTGACCAAGGTTTGATGCAGTTCACTTATAGTGTTTGTCAGAATGTTTGAATGAGCTTTAATGAGCATGTTGAGGGTTAACGTTTTCCCCATGGAGCTTATATTTTTTGCTTGCGAGAAATGGGGGCTTCGGACTGAACATTGCTAATACAACTTGCGTTGAGATTCAGTTGTAGCTTTTGGTCCGCTATGGCGAATCATGCTTTGGTCCTTTGACTTGTTGATTCCAAATGATCCATGGGTAGAATTTGTTAGTTGGATTTATATGCTTCATGCCACCTGTTCTATAATTAAAACAAGCACTTGCACGATTTTGGACTTATACTTTGTTACTGGTCGTCCACATCAGTAAAATTTAGTTAATCATTAAAGAATGACTATAACGAATTTCGTGACTAGGATTGAATAACATGTCCATGAAAGATCATTGTGTTTAACTATTTATAGTAATCAAACATTGTCCGCATAGATACGACATTCTAACTCGAGTTCGCAATGATACACGAGTTTTACAATTTGATACGTAAACCGACTACAGATTTCAATCTTTGGCCTTTTAACGACTTATATAATCTTGTCCGACGGATTGCATTTTATGAAATGTGTACCTGTTCAAATTAGGACTCCGATTTGTGTTCCTGAGGCTAGAGTGACTGCAGCTTTTTGAATTGTAAATGAATCAATTCTTTGGTTGTTCCTTACCCCCTTGATAAATTGCCAGGAAGATACCAGTTTTTGCTTAATTTAGTATTGTTTTTAATTAAGCATGCACTTATTTTGGCATTTTTGAATTCGATGCAGAATTTTCACGGGTTGTTGACTGTTCGTCTTTAGACCTGTTGCAGTAGCTTGGTTAGATTTAGAAATTTGAATTCGTTTTGTCACCATGGATCATCCTAGGATGTATAAAATTTTGAATCAACGTTTTAGAATGGCTTGCCCCAGTGCATGATTACTGCTCAATATCCTTTTAATATTTCACATTGAAACTGTTAATGGATATTAGCTTCAACTCTTTGAGAAGCGTTGCTGCTCTATTAGATTCGAACTATGTCATATTCGCACATTTGCTTTTTAAAAGCACCGCTTATCCTTAGATTTGAAGCAAGATATCGCCAGATTTCTTGTGAGATATTTATGATTGGAGATTTGTAGATGAAGAAGCCTTTGCGTTAAGAGATTCTAATTGCGTTTCCCAGGTTGATCCTTATTGGCGTAGTGATTTTTATCGATATATCGGGCATATCGATTTTGCCGAGTTCTTCAAATGCCCCATTTTGAAGGCAAGATCAAGCCAAGTGTATTAGCTTCCTCGATGAGAGTATACTGGTTTTTGGCTCGTTGTAATGTCGTGATGGACCCGCGGTATTTTCTGGGCATTATCCAACTCTTATGTGGTTGTGTTGCCTCAGTACCATTGGTCATCACGAATCTCAAGTGCTCAATGTGACCAGCTTATAGAATTTCCCTATTATGTTGACGCGCCAGAAGCTTCTACTTTGTTGGCTAAAGTTATATAAACATGCCCATTATGCATAGTACCTCTAAATTTGTCATTCCAATAGGAATTCCGATTTTACTAACTAGTTTGGTGCTTCTACTTGGAGAAGTTTCCATATCTTTGTGCCTCCGCTAGGGGAGGACTTAAATCTTGGGATTTAGATCTCTGACTCGAGGAGGTCTTGGGATTTAGTGCCCCCACTCGGGTGGTTTTTGGATTTTGCGCCCCTGCTCGGGGAGGTCTTGGGATTTAGTGCCACAGCTCGGGGAGGTCTTAGGATAGTGCCCTTGCTCGGCGAGGTCTTAGGATTTAGTGTCCCCACTTGGGGAGGTCTTCATCTTCCACTAGGGAAAGCTGCTTCGCTTGGGAAGACTTTCGCCTCGCTCGGGAGGACTTTAGCTGGTGTATCGCTCCATGGGTCATACGTTAGTTCCTTTATCGGATGCTTGACTTGGCAAGTGATCTTAGTTAAAGTATTAGGGCCGTGGACCTTTTCTCGGGGAGATACCCCTTCAGTGAAACTTACAACTCCCAAGTTGTTTGTCGCGGCGCTTGCTCATTGCTTGACTCTTCGCGACTCTTTCCATTCACTTTTTCAAGGCAATGCTCTTTGTTTCTACATTTTTGTATATTGAGTTTATAGCACTTGACACTTGGACTAGTGTTTTGGGGTCATGAAGTATTGTCGATTTTCAATGGAACAAGCTCTCGTAGGATGTTCTGCAATATAAAACCACTTTTAAGCACATTTTGATTTGACAATTTTTTTGCAAGTGAGATATTTATTCAAACAAGTATGCTGTAAAGTTAATGTTAAGAACAATTTTCATAAAATATTACAGACTTGTTTACAAGAATTCTGAATATAGCATTAACTGAAGCATGAAGTAAAATAATGGCGATAGTGGTTGCTTATTCCGAGCAATTAAAATTAGAGAACCAATGGTTGTTAGTAGATGATTGGCTTCAATTTGGTTTGGGCAGGAGCTTCGTTGCTTGGAATAAACTGGTTGCTTGATGCCCCTTTCCCCTGGCGAGTTGGAGCAGCGTTTGAGGATTGTGGATTTTTCACATACTGTTATAGTCTTTTTTTTGAATCAACTCCTCAATCAAACTTTTGAGATGTCTGCATTCATTTGTATCATGGCCGAGATGATTGTGAAATCGGCAGAACTTTCCAAAATTCGCAGCCTTCTTTGAAATCTCCCGCATCGGTAGTTCTGGATAGTATTCTATATCTTTCATGGCAGAGAAACTGTTCTCCGCGGTGTCATTAAGAGGTGTGAGCTCTGACGTTGTGTGAAAGCGAAATTTCTTGTTATCCTTGTTGTCTTTCTCGTCAATGGATCGCTTTTTCCCCTAATTACACTTCTGATAATATTAGATAGCAGCATTTTTGGGAGCTTCAAGAAGCAGGTTAGCATCAATTATCTGAAGAGATACAGGATTATTGTCGACTCTCATGTATTGCTTGGCCTTTTTATATAATTCCTCAAGTGTTCTTTAATTTTAATCCATCTACCAAATTCGCTCTTCTCATCTATGGCGTCAATTAGAGACATTAAGATCATGCGGGGATCGGGATTCCCTACTTCGAACGCAGCAGCATTGAATCTTTTGACGAAAGCTTTGGCATATTCTCCTGGATTTTGCTTCATTGATGTAAGAGAGATAACGTCCTTAGCCTTCATGGCTGTTAATATGAACTTGTCTTTGAATTTCAGAGTCAAATCATCAAATTGATCGACGGATTTGGGTGGGAGCCTCGTGAGCCATAATGGTGCCACACCATCTAGATAAAGAGGGAAGCTGTAACACCCCACCTCCATTAATGTCACTCACAAAGGGAATGCATTAACTTCAGTGAAGCATTATAGGTAAAAGATGCAGATAAATTACAAGACAGACAAATAAAGCAGCGGAAAACAAAGTCATTTTATAAGCAACGTAGTTCAGTCAAGCTTTTACAACAACTGACTCAATTATACATAAAAGTACTACATAAAACTTCTGTCTTGATTCAAAAACTTCCAAGTATATAAGAAGCATAAAACATAGCAAAGTAGCATAAGTCCCCAAATTAAAGTGCAAACACAGCCATAGCCAAAGATAAGAGGATCCAAGCAATACATCAAAGAATCTTCAAGCTTGGAAAGATAAACGGTCCAAACTGAGCTGAGCTATTTTCTCCCTGACTACCTGGGGCAGAAATGGAAGAAAAGAAGACAAAAGAAAACGGGTCAGACATAAAGACTAGTAAGTCCAGTGACTTTTACGCAAACAGGTAAAAGCAACATGACATGAATAAAATGAATATAAGACAATAAAGTGATAAGAGGGATAACAAGATAAGATTTAGCATAAGATATGATAAGGCAAGATAAACTGAATGCGCTTCTACTTTTTCTCTGCTTCGCTATAACCCTGTTATTCTAGTTTCTATATCTCTGCACCACCTAACTAGTGTCCCAACTAGAAATATGTATAAAATGATAAAGTGGTCCCAATCCCCGCAATTGTGGTAGCCTTCAGATGTACATCTATTTTGAGGATCCTACCTCAATCTGCCTAATTGCCATGGATATGTTAGATGTACCCTTACTACCCTATTGATCGGCTCCCTAAATCGCATGTATGTGTTACTTGTGTCATTTGACCTCGCTTGTATGCATTCATTACTTGTGTCATTCGAACCCGCTTGTAAGTATTCATTAATTGTGTCATTCGGCCCCATTTGTATGTAGATACCTGTGCTGGCGCCGTCGTGGGGTGTATCAGTTCCCATGATGACGACTCCACACGATTCAAGATGCACAGTGATACTACTGATGCCCAGTGCCTGCTTTTCCACTCCGGAGCACGTGCACGCCCATACTCCGTCGGAACTACACTGCTACACCACCCACCGCTATTTTGACTGCTTATAATGTATTCATTACTTGTGTCATTCAGCCCCGCTTGTATGTAGATACCTGTGCTAGCCCCATCATGGGGTGTATCAATTCCTATGATGGCGACCTGACATGATTCAAGATGCACAGTGATACTACTGATGCCCAATGCCTGCTTTTCCACTTCGGAGCACGTGCACGCCCCATACTCCGTCGGAACTACATTGCTACACCACCTGCCGCTATTTTGACTGCTTATAATCAGCCCAATACTCCGTCAGAACTACACGGATACACCACCCGCCGCTATTTTGACCGCTTATAATCAGCCCAGTAATCGTGCCCCACCCTTCCTAGCTCAGGGTACCATGATACATCTATATGGGTTACTGCTGAAATGGGTCCCCGTTACTAGGGTTTCCTAATCAACATATTATAATGGTTAAGTGTTCTCAATTTAACTTAACCCCACCCATTTACTTAATTAACATTGTGTACTGGTTAAGTGTTGCCTATTCATGTGTTACTTAACCTTCTCACTGATTCACGCATGTTTATTTGACGGTTGAGTTTGTGGGCCTATATATACTAACATTACCCACTTACCCAAGATTTACTTAACCCTTCCCCTCATCAAGTCCATATGTATTATTGGTTAAGCTTGCGTTAACCCATTCCACTTTGTTCATATAATATTGGTTAAGTTGTCTTCTTGTCCATGTTAACTTAACCCACCCACCTAACATGTCATATTGGTTAAGTGTTTCTTATTAACTTAACCCTTCCCATTCATCATGTTTTATTGGTTAAGTGTTTCCTATTAGCTTAACCCTATTCATTCATCATGTTATATTGGTTAAGTGTTTCCCCTTGACTTAACCCCACCCGTTCATCATGTTATGTTGGTTAACTTAACCCCACTCATTCATCATGTTGAATTTGGTTAAGTGTTTCTTATTAACTTAACCCTTCCACTTGTCATGTTACCTTGGTTAAGCGTTGCCCTATCACACATCATGTTATATTGGTTAAGTGTTGCCCTCTTTTGCTAACTTAACCCTACCATTCTTAGCATGTCCGTTCATTAGCATTAATTCATTCATTAATGCCTCAACCTCTCACATTAGAACTGTTATTTGCGGTTGATGGATGTGTCGGGCAGTTCCGGGCAGACTTCTACCACAAACTCATTCTAACCTCGGGTTTTCGGCTTAATGCGCTAACCTCTCACATTAGATCTATATTGTTGCGGTCGCTGGATGCGTCGGGCGGTTCCAGGCAGTCTTACACCGCAACTCAATCTAACCTCAGGTTAGGCACGTTCATTTTGAGCAAATTTACATATTTACTATTCATATCCAAGTCTAGAATTTTATATGCTAATTATCCCAAATTCACCAAACTAGTCATGTTCCAATTCCCAAGTTATGCCAAACAAATTCATTTACATGTTATTATTCAAAATAGGTTACACCCAATCCTCCCAAATTTGCAATAATAGTCATGCCCCAAAATTGCAATGTACATTATGCTTGATGCCCCAACCAATAGTTATGCCCAATCTAGATTTAATATTTCAGTTTACGGTTTTCGTCCAATCTAGATTTAATATTTCGATTTACTCCAAGTTCACAACAACAACAATTATGCCCCCAAATCACAAGTTACAAATTATGTTCCACTATTACCAAATAGATTATTCCCCAATATCAATTACAAGTTATGCCCAACAGTTTCACCAAAATTGGTTATACCCCAAATATTCCTCGTATTCCAATTTTTCGTATTTCGCGATTTCAGCCTAGGTTCGAAGGTAACCCAGTTCATAAAAGAAAAGTGAATAGGGGAAGAGAGAGAAGGAGCATAAAATAAGAATAGGCATAAAAATAGGCATGTAACAACAGACCTAATACAAGAAATTAGATCCAACAAAGATAGATTCTTGAATAAGCTGATACAATCATTATCGCCGGCATAAGAATAACATCATAAACCAAAAAGGATTATATATTCGATGTTCAACAAAGATAGACATGATTGAATCGATATAATAACTTCTTATGAATGTAAAATCATAGATTCAATAGAAAGATAAGGGTAAATCTGAAAAGGTTGTCTCGTCATAAAGCATAGACTTAGATTCATTTTATTACATGCCAAGATTACTATTAGTTCTTTAAATCTGAAAATAACATGAACTTACATAAAAGGGACGGATCTTGTATTCTGGGATCTGATTTCTGAATTTGTTAAGCTAATCCTTTGATGTAGACGTTTGATTCCCTAGTTTGGATTTGGTTTGGAGCTTTGTAACTTGATTTCTAATTTGGAGAAGATGGAGCCTAGGCAAGATTAGGGATGGATAGCATGATGGCTTCATAGAATGAGATTGTGAGGTTTAGGGTTAAGGTTTGGGGTGTTTATATAGAAGTCTACGATTTATTCTAGCCTTTAGAGTAATCTAGGAGAAATCAGAGCCATCAAACCAAAGAGATATGTCATCCAGCCAACCATAGCACGAAACATAAGCCCTAATTCCTCAAAAATTAGTCATCGGCCAACCAGAGAAGGCCACATCAGCTCAGGGTTAAAAAAATCGTCACAGGAACTGGATCTCAAAGGGTTCGACTCCCTACAGGGGTTCGACACCTTTATAGGGGGGTTGACACCTATGTCGACTGCCCTATAGGGGGGTCGACACTTCTGAGCGGGAAATTTCCTGCTCAAGCCGCTCTGCCTGAATTTCGAATTTAGAACTGTTTTAACTTTTCAATTACTATTTTAATTTAATTTCAACTTAAACTTGAAATCTTCTGAACTCCATAACTTCTTCATATGGAGTCCGATTCACGCAAACTCGGACTCTATCTCAAGCAGAATCCCGAGACGAACGTAATGGCGTAACCCATTTCACTTAATACTTCTTCTAAAAATTAAATGCTCTTAAATTTGTTAATTTAATATTCATAGAAAATACGGGGTGTTACATTCTCCCTTCCTTAAAGGATTTCGTCCCCGAAATCTATAAGTTAAGAAGAATGTATCCTAACATCCAACATCCTTCTACTCAATCATCAATCACAGACATCCATTGTCCTTAAAAAGTTTCTAATGCTTTCATGATCATATGCATAGTGTGTTTATATGTCCGTATCTAATGAAAAATCAGGCGGTCTACTAATTCAGTTGACCTCCTTAATGCGAATTATGTTAGTGCTATGAGTCTATCATGTATGTAGTTACTCCTAATCGTATTTTATAACTTCTACATGAGTGCCCTATCATTCCTATCATTCATAAAAATGAAACATCCATATGATAACACATCAAGTTTCAATCCATATACAAATACAATATGCATATGCAATATGAAAGTGACTGAGCCGATCTAGTGCCTAAT
The DNA here is from genome assembly GCA_030737875.1 of Allium sativum. NCBI lineage: Eukaryota > Viridiplantae > Streptophyta > Magnoliopsida > Asparagales > Amaryllidaceae > Allium > Allium sativum. The sequence goes on along the minus strand of CM060919.1, from coordinate 878,949,762 downwards.
GTGTGTGTATATGCATCCACGAGCAACCACTAGTAAACACTCATATCCGCTTGCATCCACCAAACATAACATGTCTCAAACACATGTTTACATCCATTGGCTTTTACCTAAGGATCGAGGATAAAGATTAGCATGCAAATAAACTTTACAGAAAAAGAGAGATCAAGGGTATACCTTCAAAAAGAAAAGGTTAGGATGCGCTTATCTTGTCTTCAGTCTCCCAATTCGTGTCTTCTTCAGCGTCACTCCATTCTACTTAAACTAGCTTGACTTCATGATTTCAAAGCTTCTTGACCTCCATTTTTGAAACTCACTAGTAAAGATAGGATCTCGATCACTTACTATGCTAGAGGGTATCCCATGTAGTCAGATTATCTTTCCAACATAAACAGATGTTAACCATGATACCAAGATGATTAGAGGTCTCTCCTCTACTTAGCTTATCCATCATGTCACCAATTTAAGGGTCTTTATGTTACGCCGCTCCTATTCGATGCCGCTCTTCTAGCGGTGCCAACAAACCAGGTACAAACTTGACTGGGGGTCTAAAGCTAAAGGTTGCTATGTACTTCAAACTTTACCCCTCTTAAGGTCAGTCTCTTTCTACTTAGGGCGCCTGCCACAACATTACCCTTGTTAGGGGTATAAGCAATCTCAAGGTCGTATGAGGCAAGAAATTCCATCTACTGTTGTTGCCTCAAATTTCAAATCTTTTAGCGAGAACAAATATTTTAAGGACTTAGGATCCATATATAGTTCAAACTTTCTCTCTTAAAAGATAATGATTCCATGACTTAAGAGCGAACACTGTAACAGCTAATTCCAAGTCGTGGGTAGGATAGTCTTTCTCATGTACTTTCAGCTGTCTTCTTCCATAACTAACTACCCTCTCTTCTAGCATTAAAACAGCGCCTATCCCTATCCCGCATGCATCCGTATAAACTGTAAACGTCTTATTCCCTTCGGGCGATGTCAAGACTGGGGTTGTTGTCAGGATTCTCTTCAATCGTTGGAAAGAAACATCACAAATCAAATCCTAAGAAAAAGTTAGATTCTTCTTCGTCAATCTATTAAGTGGGGCTGATACCTTTACAAAGTCCTTAATTAACTTCTTATACCAGCCCGCTAATCCAAGAAAACTTCTTACTTCCGTTGCATTTCTTGGGACCTTCTAATCTTGCACCGCAACTACTTTTGCGGGATCTACTTTATCCCTTCTTTGGATATCACATGTCTTAGAAACCTTACTTCTTCTCTCCAAAAATGATATTTGGAGAACCTAACCTTAAGCTGATGCGCTTGGGGGTATCCGAGACTTCCCTTAGATACAAAGCATGTTTTTCCCCACTCTTAGAGAAAATTAAAATATCATCTATGCACAAGCGAAGTGAACCATCCGCCGTTGTAGCGAAAACAATTGGAGCACCCTATTCAGAAATACTTCGCCTTATGACCCCTATCTCAAGTAACTCTTTTACTCGTTTACTGAGCCGTTCCTTTCCCTTGGAGTCATGTGTCATACAGGTAATGCAACTGGCTTTGCAATGTCAACTAGATATATGCGGAAGTCTATCTCGCGTTTTAGGGGACAAACCTTTAAACATCTGCGTACTCATGGACTACTCTAATGGATCGCAAATCATCGATAGACGCATCAAGTGATTCTAGGTAGCTAAGCCAAATTGATCCCTTAGGATCGCACGAAATCTCGAGGGTGTTCCCGAGGGAAATCAAAAGCCTAACTACCCTCCTTTCCCAATTACTAGCTAACCAATCCATGCCTAGAATCAACCCATAGCCCATGAAACCAAAAACATAAGCATTACACTTAAACTCAATACTTAATAAGCTATTCTCAAATCCTTACAAACCAAAGATAACTGAGCTGAACCACCAATTGGATTTGAGATAATAATGGGATCTTCTACTATACAAGTACTAAGGTGCAGAGACTCAACTATGGAAGCTGATATAACCAAATGTGAAGTGTTAAATTTAAAAAGAGCACTAACAGGATGACCAAAAAGAAAAACTAACATTCTCAACAGAAACTTTACTACCTCTCTCTCCGGTACACTGGTGGTGAGAGCATGCACTTGCTCTCCTGAAAATCCTGTCCTTTGTTCTTGCCCTTGGTCCTTAATTATATGACCCGTTATACCATAATAATGACACTTCCCCTTGTCTTAGGTTTTACTATTCTTTCCTCCCTTCTTGTCCTGTGATTTTTCCACTTACACCTCTTTCTTTTACCTCCTTTGTGAACCAAGTCCACATTCATGAGTTTCTCATAATTGGGTCGTGCTCCTTAGCCAAACTCCTACATTCTCATCTTTACCATCCTTGTGTAACTTGTTGACAAGTCTCTCGAAAGCTGCCTCCATTGCACAGAAAACCCTACAAAGCTTGAAAGAAAATTAGCCGTAGGTGAAATTACTGCGGCTATATATGGAAGTTGGGCATTTCATCGCCCTTTGACAGGTGTCGTAGTCTCATCAAGCCTACGGAACCATGCCGCGATGAGGTTACCTCCAAGAAATCCAGAAGCCCCGGAGACTCAGAAAAGAAGGAAACAAGGATTCAAGTAGAGGATCAAAAGTTAGTGCATATGGCTTTGGGGAATATTCCTTTAAAACAAAACTTTTCTTTTGGAAATGCTTCTTTTAAAACCGTTTTGAAAATAATTTTTCAAATCTTTTATCTGATCCGGTAACCTTCATCTTTGAAATCAAGTGTAACACCCCACATCCATTAATGTCACTCACAAAGGGAATGCATTAACTTCATTGAAGCGTTATAGGTAAAAGATGCAGATAAATTACAAGACAAATAAATAAAGCAACGGAAAACAAAGTCATTTTATAAGCAACGTAGTTCAGTCAAGCTTTTACAACAACTGACTCAATCATACATAAAAGTACTACATAAACTTCTGTCTTGATTCAAAAACTTCCAAGTATATAAGAAGCATAAAACATAGCAAAGTAGCGTAATTCTCCAAATTAAAGTGCAAACACAGCCATAGCCAAAGATAAAAGGATCCAAGCAATACATCAAAGAATCTTCGAACTTGGAAAGAGAAATGGTCCAAACTGAGCTAAGCTATTTCTCCCTGACCACCTGGGGGAGAAACGGAAGAAAAGAAGACAAAAGAAAACAGGTCAGACATAAAGCCTGATAAGTCCAGTGACTTTCAGTACGTAAACAGGTAAAAGCAACATGACATGAATAAACTGAATATAAGACAATACAGCGATAAGAGGGATAACAAGATAAGATTTAGCATAAGGTATGATAAGGCAAGATAAACTGAATGTTCTTCTACTTTTTCTCTACTTCGCTACTACCCTGTTATTCTGGTTTTTATATCTCTGCACCACCTATCTAGTGTCCCAACTAGAAATCTGTATAAAATGATAATGTGATCCCAATCCCCGCAATTGTGGTAGCCTTCAGGTGTACATCTATTATGAGGATCCCACCTCAATCTGCCTAATTTCCATGGATATGTTAGATGTACCCTTACTACCCTATTGATCGTCTCCCTTACTCACATGTACGTATTACTTGTGTCATTTGACCTCGCTTGTATGCATTCATTACTTGTTTCATTCGGCCCTGATTGTATGTATTCATTACTTGTGTCATTCGGCCCCGCTTGTATGTAGATACATGTGCTGGCCTCATCATGGGGTGTATCAATTCCCATGATTGGGACCAGACACGGTTCAAGATGCACAATGTAGACTACTGATGCCCAGTGCCTGCTTTTCTACTCTGGAGCACGTGCGTGCCCATACTCCATCGGAACTACACTGCTACACAACCCGCCGCTATTTTAACCGCTTATAATCAGCCTAGTAATCGTGCCCCACCCTGCCTAGCTCAGGGTACCATGATACATTTATGTGGTTTACTGCTGAAATGGGTCCCCGTTACTAGGGTTTCCTAATCAACATGTTATAATGGTTAAGTGTTCTCAATTTAACTTAACCCCACCCATTTGCTTAATTAACATGTTGTACTAGTTAAGTGTTACCTATTCATGTGTTACTTAACCTTCTTACTGATTCACGCATGTTTATTTGATGGTTGAGTTTGTGGGCCTATATATACCAATATTACCCACTTACCCAAGATTTACTTAACCCTTGCCCTTATCAAGTCCATATGCATTATTGGTTCAGCTTGCGTTAGCCCTATCCACTTTGTTCATATAATATTGGTTAATTTGTCTTCTTGTCCATGTTAACTTAACCCACCCACCTAACATGTCATATTGGTTAAGTGTTTCTAATTAACTTAACCCTTCCCATTAATCATGTTGTATTGGTTAAGTGTTTCCCCTTGACTTATCCCCACTCGTTCATCATGTTATGTTGGTTAACTTAACCCTACTCATTCATCATGTTGAATTTGGTTAAGTGTTTCATATTAACTTAACCCTTCCACTTGTCATGTTACCTTGGTTAAGTGTTGCCTATCACACATCATGTTATATTGGTTAAGTGTTGCCTTATTGCGTTAACTTAACCCTACCATTCTTAGCATGTCCATTCATTAGCATTAATTCATTCATTAATGCCTCAACCTCTCACATTAGAACTGTTGTTTGCGGTTGTCGGATGTGCTGAGCGGTTCTGGGCAGACTTCTACCGCAACTCATTCTAACCTCGGGTTTTGGGCTTAATGCGCTAACCTCTCACATTAGATCGATATTGTTGCGGTCGCAGGACGTGTCGGGCAGTTACGGGCAGTCTTACACAGCAACTCAATCTAACCTCGGGTTAGGCACGTTCATCTTTAGCAAATTTACATATTTACTATTCATGTCCAAGTCTAGAATTTTATATGCTAATTATCCCAAATTCATCGAACTAGTCATGTTCCAGTTCCCAAGTTATGCCCAACAAATTCAATTACAAATTAACTCAAAATAGGTTACACCCAATCCTCCCAAATTTGCAATAATAGTCATGCCCCAATAATGCAATATACATTATGCTTGGCGTCCAAATTAATAGTTATGCCCAATCTAGATTTAGTATTTCAATTTACAGTTTTCGTCCAATCTAGATTTAATATTTCGATTTATCCCAAGTTCGCAATAATAACAAGTATGCCCCCAAATCACAAGTTACAAATTATGTTCCACTATTACCAAATAGATTATTCTCCAATATCAATTACTAGTTATGCCCAACAATTTCACCAAAATAGGTTATAACCCAAATATTCCCTGTATTCTAATCGTTCGTATTTCGCGATTTCAGCCTAGTTTCGAAGGTAACCCAGGTTCATAAAAGAAAAAGGGAATAGGGGAAGAGAGAGAAGGAGCATAAAATAAGAATAGGCATAAAAATAGGCATGTAACAATAGATCGAATACAAGAAATTTAGATCCAACAAAGATAGATTCTTGAATAAGCTGATACAATCATTATCGCAGGCATAAGAATAACATCATGAACCAAAAAGGATTATATATTCGATGTTCAACAAAGATAAACATGATTGAATCGATATAATAACTTCTTAGGCATGTAAAATCATAGATTCAATAGAAAGATAGGGGTAAATCTGAAAAGATTGTCTCATCATCAAGCATAGACTTAGATTCATTTTATTACATGCCAAGATTACTATTAGGTGTTTAAATCTAAAAATAACATGAACTTGCAGAAAAAGGACGGATCTTGTATTCTGGGATTTGATTTCTGAATTTGTTAAGCTAATCCTTTGATGTAGACGTTTGATTCCCTAGTTTGGATTTGGTTTGGAGCTTTCTAACTTGATTTCTAATTTGGAGAAGATGGAGGCTAGGCTAGCTTAGGGATGGACAGCATGACGGCTTCATAGAATGAGATTGTGTGGTTTAGGGTTAAGGTTTGAGGTATTTATATAGAAGTCTAGGATTAATTCTAGCCTTTAGATTAGTCTAGGAGAAATCAAAGCCATCAACCCAAAGAGATGTGTCATCCAGCTAACCATAGCACAACACATAAGCCATAATACCTTATAAATTAGTCATTGGCTAATCAGAGAAGGCCACATCAGCTCAGGGTTAAAAAAATCATCACAGGAACTGGATCTCAAAGGGGTCGACTCCCTACAGGGGGGTTGACACCTATGTCAACACCCCTATAGGGGGGTCGACACCTATGTCGACTCCCCCCGGGGGAGTCGACACTTCTGAGTGGGAGATTTCCTTCTCAGGCCGCTCTGCCTGAATTTTGAATTTTGAATTGTTTTGACTTTTTAATTACTATTTTAATTTAATTGTTGCTTAAACTTTAAATCTTTTGTACTCCATAACTTCTTCATACGGAGTCCGATTCACGCAACTCGGACTCTATCTCATGCAGAATTCCAAGACAAACGTAATGGCGTAACCCGTTTCACTTAATTCTTCTTCTAAAACTTAAGTGTTTTTAAATTTGTTAATTTAATATTCATAGAAAATACGGGGTATTACAGAGGCACAGGCACTTGATTGCGTCTGTTGCTTTGGCTGCATTCATATGTCATTCATGTTTGTATAGGAAGTGATTAGGATCCGGAGTCCCATTGTATGGAGGAAGAGTCGGATGAGTGAACTTTTTGGGGAATTCTGCTTTGCGGATCCTCTTCATGAATGGATTTCTGCCGAGGGAGAAGTCTCATTCCCTTTCACTATCCTTGCGAGCCATGTTATCTTCCATGATTTGCTTTACCATATCCGCGATATATTCCTTTGAGTTGTGTCATTCCGGAGAGCGAACTTCGATCTCTTTTTCGGATGCTCGTCGTGGCGAGCGATTGTGATTAGAGGATCTAGGTCTTTTACCTCCACTATGGGAAGGTGATCCTGTAATGGGACTTGCAACTTGTTGTTATTTTGATTGGAATGGTTTTTTGCTTTGAGCTTTGAGTCTTCGGTATTAGCGTTGCCTTTTTCAATAAGTCCTTCAAATTTGTCATTATGATGATGATCGAAGGCTAATGGTTTTGCATTCTCTTCCAGGTTGACATGAACCCTTTGAGGAGGAGAGGGATTTGCTTGAGCGTTTAGAAGAGCATTCATCTTATCGACAAGAGCTTGATTAGTGTCCATTAAAGATTTAATAGAGGTTTCCATGCGTTGGTTTAAGTTGGCGATGACGACATCTAGTTTAGCTCTAGTTGCTTCAGCTCCGCTTATCGATTTTTCGCCCACTTCGAAACGGTTAGTTAGTGGCGTAGTTTAATTAGCAACATCGTCGGGCGCTCTAATGGTTTTACTTGCAGCACTCTTAGACTTAGCCATTATCTTGGACAAGGCTTTGAATTTCGGAGTGAATTGTCACTTGGCCCGGATCTTAGATTTAGAGAATCTATAGTAGAAGCGGACTTAGAACTTCAATGATAGGCACTTAAGATTGAGAGAAGAGTGAACGTGGCCCCAGGGTAGGCGCCAAATGTTGAAATCAAAATTTGACTTCAACGCCAAAGGCGCGCTTGGTGCATTTCACCAAATGGTAAGAATTAGAAAATGGAGTTACGAAAAATGAAAGCAAGTAAAAAAAACACATGAATTTTATAGTGGTTCGATCTCGAATAGGTCTACGTCCACTTTGGAAGCGATTTCATTATCATATGTGATATTACAAGGTACATTTCTCTTCCTTTTTTGCTCATTCTCTCTTTTCACGATGATTTTTCTCACTTTATTCTCTTTAATGACTTGATTCTTTCTAATCACTATGGAAATGGTTGGAACCTTATGAATGCGATGAGCGCAGGAGTATATGTTCCACGGTTTGAGCACTTAGAGGATCATTGACGAATCCATGGTGGTTGAGATGCGAATCGAAGCTTAGAGGTGGATTAATGGCGGTTGGAGAGAACTTGAATGGAGCTCGAATAGATCTCTAACGGATATTGGAATTGATTTGATCAACTTGGCAATGAAGGAAGATGGAGCGAGCTTGTGAAGCCATTAATGGAGCTTAGAGTGCTTGAGAGAGGTGGAAACCCGAAAATGACAGCCCGTCGGGGTGGAAAAAATTGGTCCCTTGAATGGTTGTGAAGGGGGTATTTATATGTGGAGTTTGGAGGTAGTGGCAATGCTATAATTATGGTGTACAGGGTAGGGGTCGTGCATACATGTATTTACGAAACTACCACTGCATAGCTGGACCCAGCTGTACACAGCTATAGCCACCCGTACACAGTTGTCATGATATGCACAACCGACCTTCCAATGAACGAGCGACCCCTCCTTTTACTTGCACGAGCAAGCCATTTAATTTTGCTGAGACCACGCTTTTTGTGAATGTTTGTTATTGATCCACGTGTATCTAGTGCTTGTACGTGCAAAACCCAAAATTTGGGAATAAATATTACAATATTGCCATTATACTACCAAACTTGAACGACCACTGCTATATTCCTTCTTTCTCATGCGACTGCTCGAGCCTCATTTCTAGGTGATGCCCGACAAGAGCTTGGAGATAGTGTTCGACCCTTCGACTTGAACAGTGCTTGAATGAGTTGTTGTGGCGCTGCTCGACCAGGGACCGTGCTATCAAGATTGTAGGAATAGGTTTGCTCGATCTGAAGCATTGTGCTCGAGCAGGCATGTTGGTGCTCGACCGAGCTGAGGCTGAGCTGGTGCTCCACTGAGTTAAGGCTGAAGTGGTGCTCGATCGAACAAGTGTTGACGTGGAATTCTTGACCAGCGATGTTCTGAAATAGGGGACACCTAAGGACTGCTCGACCACTACTTGATGGAGGCTGGAGCCGCTCGGTCGACCACTGGTGATGACCACTGTTGATGCCACTTGACCGATCGACAAGGATGATGGGGCTTGACCAAGGTTTGATGAAGTACACTTATAGTGTTTGTCAGAATGTTTGAATGAGCTTTAATGGGCACGTTGAGGGTTAACAATGGAGTTTATCTTACACGCATTTTTAAATATTTTGGAGTGGATCTCAAAGGAGAGCGATTTGTGCCAAGAAGAGTCTTTAACTCGGTAAATATATATGTTATGCAAATTCCAATCGTTTTTAAGCCTTATGAAACTTTTGAGGATAAACAATTTCGAATGCAACCACAAGAAGAAAATCCAATGGAAATCGATGAAGAAGAATCCTCTTTGGAAAGTGTTGAATGTCCAACAAATACTAGAACCATAACCAAAGATACACCTGTTCAAAACCAAGTTAAGTTAGCCAAGAACCAAAAGAAGATCAAGAAGACTCTTTCCTAAGTATCTTCTAAAATGAATAAGTTCTTTGGCAAAGTAGGAAGAAACTTGGTTTATCATCTTCCTCATCATCATCCACTAAAGTCTAAGCTTGTCTAGTCTATGTTATCTTTCATATTTGCTTTCGAATCTCGTATCTAGTATCTTATATCGTTTAAATGTATTTTCTTTCAAGTAGCACTCGATGGTGCTTATTTCTGTCAAAACAATCTTATATTTACTGTAAAAACACATTAGAATTAATGAATTAAAATAATATAATAAGAATTGACTAAAAATTGAAAATACCCCAAAAAATAACTAAGATATGTCGACATGTACAAAATGACATGTCGAAATATAACTGCTAGTTCAAATTAATTCAATATTTAAAATTTGAATAACAGACTAGTTTCTCTTCGTTTTAAACGAATTCCAGACCCTATAAATACCTCATTCTTCCTTAAATACTTATTCTAAATTTTCTCCTTATTCTCTAAAACATTCCTTCTCTATAATATCAAATTAAGGAAAATCCTATTAACAATTTGATCAAGAATCTTGAAGAAACATTCAATTCATTCAAGAATATCCTATCTATAATACTTCGTAATCAGCGTCATCTCGAATTGAGTCAAATAAAGATGGTTGAACATCAAGAGAAACACTTTGATGTCATTCGTTGGTTAATCTCTTATCTTTTCATAGATAAAGACAACAACCTCGATAAAGCACCATCAACCAAAAAAGATGAAGATTGGGAAGTCATCAAGAATGATCCAATCTTTGGAAGAGACAAATGGGTAGAAGTTCCAAGAGATATTTGAATTTGTTTGAATTGTATGGTTTGATTTGATTGATTGTTTTGTTCGATTTGAATTTGTTTGAATTTGCTTGGAAATATTGTTTGATTTGGTTGGATTTGAAACTTGTACATGATTAGATTGAAATACTTGTAAATATTGACTAAAATACTTGAATTGTTTATACTCTTCCTTGTTAGAATTATAATAATATAGCCCTAGGTAATCATAACTACATGGAAAGACATTAGGATAATTTATTCAGAGGAAGTATAGTTAGAGATTCATTTTGTTGATGACAAAGGGGGAGAAATTATAAAATAAGGATTAGTTAGGCTTAGTTTAATGGGGAGTATATAGGATTCATGCTGAAAGGGGGAGTACTCGATCAACAAGTATTAACAGGTATGAATATTTTATAAATCAAGGTTCTCATCATCAAAAAGGGGGAGATTATTGGAAAATGGAGTTTTGATGATAACAACCTTATTTCAATTATCATTATTAATTGATTATAAAATATATACTAACATCTTTATCTAGAATATATATATATGCAGGATTTGTGTACAGGACTTAAATACTGAAGAATGTATAGTTTTAGAGTTCCAAGTGATTTAGGATACAGAGGAGATTCAAGACTTATGAGTATCAAAATATCAAGAATTCAAATAGCTCTAGAAAATATAGTAATTAAGTCTAGTTTGTATGTAAGACTCAGAATAGCACTCCATTTTCAAACTTTGTTTTCAAAATTCAAATTATGTTTTCAAAATTCAGATTCTGATTTCAGGTTATTTCAAACTACTTTTTCAAATGATTTCAAATTATTATGATTTCAAATATATATATTTATAAGTTCAAAGTATTATAATAATACGTTTATAATATATATATATATATATAGTTTTATAGTTTTAAATCTTATAACTTTATAAATATATTTATATTATATATCACTATGTTTTTATACGTTTTTATACTTTAGAAGCTTCACATGGAACATTAGTTTTGGTTCAAGAATTTCCAGAATATATATATATATTAGTTTAAACACTTGAAAAATGATTTTAAAATAATAAAATACGCTACATATGGCGACACACACGTATGAGCATGTCGACATATGACTGTCATAAATTCAATTTTCAAAGGAAGTATCTTTTCACTATTTGGAACGTTTCAAAAACGTTGCAAGCTTTGGGGCACTATAAAAAGGGGTTGATTTTGAATTTTTAATCATTCTTTCTTCTCCTTCTTCACCCCTTTACTTACCACCATTAATATACATAAAATTCTTGATTTCTACACTAATTCTCTGCCGATTTCAACAAAATTTATATCATTCTTCTTATCTTCTCAATCTCTATCAACTACTATCAGTTTGAAGTGCTAGGGCATTATAATTGTTTGGGAATTGTTTGGGAAAAGGTGTGTTCTTGTAGCCTTGAAATTAAGGAAAGCGAGCGATGTTGACCTTATAGCCATGAAATCAAGGATGGTGGAATCGGTGTTAACTTTATAGCCGTGAAATCAAGGGTGTTGTACTTGGATATTGATTATAATAAAACTCTGCGCAATCCAGTGTTGTGTGGGACTGGACGTAGGAGTTATCCGAACCAGTATAAAATCCAGTGTGTTCTTTCCTTTTCTGCATTTTATACTTACTTATTTCTATGTTTGTGATTGTTTATGTGTTTAGGATTATTTCTGGTGTGGTAATCATGGTGTGATTCATATAGTAATTCAAGTTAGTTTAAGATTTCTACTAATTCCTCATAAACACTATTCAGCCCCCCTTTAGTGTTGATTCTTCCTTAAGATCTGCATCCTTAACAGTACTTTCGATATAAAAGTGGTCATTTATTGTGTTAATTTGTTCCGCTGAGTATTTATGAATTCTGGTCAATACTTGGGACGCCAAGACATCGATAGGAATTTCTAAACATCGAATAGGACAAAATTCGAATAGGAAAAACTTATTATTTTCGATTATATTTTTATATAAATTATTAACTTGGAAATTATTTGACATGACCCAAAATCCCCGGCTGGCCTGAACCGAACGAGAACGCGGATTATTTGAGAAAACGGTGCATCAGAACACAGAACAAGAGAATATTTCATTGTATTACAACAATTTACATCTGTTAATCCCTAAAAAACCTTACGCACATTGGGTAAAGGGGCAAAAGGCGGGTCTTACCAGCGTCGGTTGTACATAACACAACCGCACTTAGCAGGATCCAAATATCAAACCCAAGGCAGGTCAATTCTATACGTGCGACCGGGCCATGAGAAGCACGACTCGACAAAAATTAAGGCTGCACATCAAGAGAACTACTCGGGCGCTAAAGTAAGACAGGTCACCCGCTTTGCACGAGCTAGAGCAAAATCGTAGTATAACCATAAAGCCAAGCAGCACCATGCAAAGGCAACAAGAGGACGAGCGTCCTTGGTTCAAGAAGGGCGATCGCGCAAGGAACAAATGAGGATCAATCTCGGCTCCACACTCCGCTCTTACAAAATCTCCCAAAGCATCCGCGCCTGCACTTAAGGACCTGCTCAACTATTCGAGACACTCAGCAAGTCATCCGCGTATAACACTGAATATGATATAGACAGCAGGCTACAGTTGTCCAGTGGCATCTTGTAATTAGCAGAATGAACGACCCACAGTCTGGATAAACAGATTCCAGATCATTTACCAAGAGGAGTTCACCTATAAATACACGATGGCTACCCACGTCTAAGGGGGGCTTTTTGGAAAAATCATTAACTCAACCACATATCTGGCCATGGCGTCAAATAACATTTTAGAGTGAAGACATCTTCTCTCTCAATCATTCATCCATCCTTCTTCTCCTCAAACTCTATTATTCTCCTGTATAATTCTCTTGATCAAAACATATAAACGAGGGTATATTGAGTAGATATAGAGATGTATGAGGTCAGAGAATTGATGTACTTTGTAAATCTCATTACAAGACAAGAAATCGCCTTCACAGTGGATGTAGACCTCGTTAACGGTTGAACCACTCTAAATCTCATCTCTACTTTACTTTTTCTCGTATTTTTTTAACTGTTTATTGCAAACCGGACACGGTTCCATTTATTTCTTACCGAACTGGTGAAGTACAGTTTAGTACCTTGGGTGTTTAGACCATTTTTGGTGTAAACATTTTGGCGCCCACCGTGGGGTCGTGTTCGTTTTTCTTCCCGTTCAGATCTGACGAGATTTTCTGGGAAACGTGGTACCTGAAGTCATGAGCATGCTGGGAGGAATTGCCGCCAACAGAATCGGTGACGTCTCCGGCGCTGACATATCACCCACCATCCATCCCGGAGAAAAGGAACTGGCGCAAGTTGAGATGGCCATAACCAGGAAGGAGCTAGAAGAAGCAGTAGTAGGGACAATGAATCAAATAACTATAGCAAACAACGCATTGATAAAGAAAATCGAATCAATATTCGCTATCCAGGCCTCCACCATGAAAGCCGCACCAGCCGCTTGTCACAATTATGATTCCTGGCAAATATCCAACGAGGAGAAAAGCGCTCACTCCGCGAAACGGAATGAAAAGCAAAGGTATATCTTTGGTGCAAGAGGTGAAGCCAAGCAGCACAGGAAGAGGCCGCGTTTTTTCAAAAATTCTGAGTTCACCTCCCTTAGTGACACCATAGAGAATATCTTCAGGGTAACAAAGGACACTATAAATTATCCGGTCCCAGAACGGATGCAAGTCAAAGATGCTACTATGAAGTCAGGGAGGTTCTGTCAATTCCATGACCAACTAGGGCACAATACTAATGAATGCAGACATTTGAAGTCGGTGATCGAGAGGCTGGTCAAAAAGAACCATTTGCAACAATATGTGCGCGGCCGCTATCCCATTTCTCCGCAAACAAGGGGCAGCAAACTCTCCGAAGAAAGGATCTAAAATAGCCTGAAGCTGACGCGTTACTCCACCTTATAACACAGTTTATTTTTTGAATTATGTTCGCTTAAGAAAAAGTATTTGATCTACCGTGTTTTGCCACTTACTATATTCATGTTTGACGATGAACCACTTACAAATTCCTTATGCAAAGAAAAGTTATCATGTACTCATTTGAGTATCGTACTCATTACTGTACACTAAAGACTAATTTCTCAAATGTAGGCATGATGGAAGCAGTTAATTATCCTCACCCTAATTACAAGAGGAAGGTTCTTAAAGCATCTCTTGAGCAAGATGACCCAAAAGCATCGCGAGAGACGTGCAAACCAAATCAGACATATAGGCATATCATCCTAACTGGATATGCTGTCTAAAGAGAAACAACAAGCCAAAAGTTGGAGCTTCCCTAAGCAAGCATTTGCTGGAGAAACTGACATCAGGCTTTTCTTCTTAAAAAAGAAAAGACGAGGGAAAATGACAAAAATGTCCCATGGATAAATACCTAAGATGGAAACATCAGTCCTAGTGTCGGAAGGACTGATAAAACACGCTGGAAGGACCCGCACAAAACAAAAACCCGACCGAAAGGAAGGTGGCCATCCTTGTTCTTTGTTGTTAACCAAGTCAAACAAGGCCAAGGATGGACTACAACAGCAGAAATCCTATCCGAAAGGGGGTACCAGAAATCCTAGCCATTTGGGGGTATCCAACAAGGTCTTTCAGTCCTAGAAAAATCAGGACTAATAAGGCTGAACTTGGGTCGAAATTGGAGCCCAAGACCTCCCATGGGGGCACCCAAAAGAAACACATAATAACCACGCGTTACTTCTGAGAAATCATGAATTGACCAAACTACGATACGAAAACAACAGAATCTATGGAATTAAAAAGAGCTTTGGTATGGGGACATCACCACTGTGTAAAAAATCACCAATGCCCACTCAAGACATACCGCAGCCTAGTTATAGCTTCGTTGCGAGAACAACTCGAACGATAAGATTTGCGCGAACAACAAACTAAAAGTACAACCCATAAGAATGAAAGTTATAATACTGAGATAGTCCCTAAACGATAAAAACGTAAGCTCGCAAGTATAAAATGTTAAGCGAGGGCCGGCACTCGCACAAACGACCGATCCGAGTACGTGTTAAAAAATAAAATAAACTGGAATCCGACCACAAAGGTCATAAGTGCTATTTTTATACATGGCAAGGTGGACCAATTGTTCAAGCTTTTGCTGATCCATCCGCATGAAAGAGTCGTCAAAAGAGAAAGACGTATGATATTCAGTCATTAACCAATCAGTTTCTTTTGTGTTTCATGGTGGACACAGCCTTGGTATTCCAAATCTCATCATCATTATCCGGATCGGACGCATCTGGTAAAAGTGGGTCACCCAATGAGGGTATGGTGGAAGGATTAATACTGGTAGAGACCAAATTGGAGTCGATGGTAGCAGGCAAGGCAACAACACCACTAATAGCTAAAAAAGAGGTCGAAAGCACACCTGATGCAAAAGGGGAACAAGCAATGGACTAAGCAATCTCCGGTGAAGAAATAAGGAAATCCATATCCGGGGCAGATTGATAGATGTCAATTTTACCTGAAGCTGCTGGATATGCAAAGTCAGCTCCACGATCTTCCACATTTGAAGAAGTGTAACCGTAATTCGCGCACTATGCCGCAACGTCTTCTTGGTCTGGGCACCCAACAACGGATTGATCTCTAGCAACATCAAAGGTAGGACAATCCGCTGGGAGAGGAAAGGGGCTCGAAGTGTTAACCACAACAGAGTTAGATGGGGCACAAGGAATCATAACGTCCGAGCATTCCTTCATAAGTGATTGAGCTCGCTCGTTCACCAATATTCTCTTACCTTTAGCTAAAGCTTCACGATCTTTCTCCTCTAAGAGCCGCCCTAGGAGTAATTCGTCATCAATGTCGTCGGAATACGAAAGTATTCGCTCCCAAACAAGTGCCAGAGTACGTGGGAAATCCTTGTCCAAATAACTCAAGCTTCCATGGCTCATGACACTGCAAACATAGAAGTGAAACAAAGTATTGTCAATTCCGTTTCTGTCTTCATCAAGATCCTTTTGCAACTTGATCTTATCCTTTTCAAGGGTTCTAAGGATTTTATTCTGGGAAGCAAGTTGGCCTTTGAGATCCATGTTCTCCTGTTCTAAAGAAATTGAAGCCTGTTTTTCTAAGATCGTGCGACGCTCAGCAAGCTGACGAGCAGACCGGGCATCTAAAAGCTGCGCTCGTACGCTTTCCAACTCCTCCTTGAGCTCAACATTCCTGGCTTCCAATTTGTCCATCTTAGCACGAACACTCCTTAAAGAAGCCATCTCAGATTCTTGAGATTCAATTAGATGAATCAAGCCAGCTTTGTCATTCTCCAAGATTTCAATATGATCGAGGTGTCGAGCATTTAATACCTAGAATTCGTAACCAAATTTGACCCAATGCTCCAACTGCTTATCGACATCTTTCATAACCAGATTCAACTGTGCCTCGAACTGATTCATAACAGCACCAAGTCGATCCCTCACACCGCTCTTTATGACATCCAAGTTTTCCGCCGCAATTTGCTCATCGTGAGGATGTAAATCTAGCCCGAAGGGCAGTCCCCTCAAGTCCTAACCGCTGAAACGCTCCTCCAGTGCCAAATTCCCAGGAGAAACTTTATAAGGTAGGCGATCGCATATTATCCGAATTTGAGCAGGAGTCGGAACGATAGACCTTACAGAAGATTTAGTCGATGTAAGCATCTTGGCCTGGTTGAGCACCTCATGCCTTAAGGAATCAACCATTGAGGATTCAGGGGTATGTCGGTTCTGAGAGCTTGAGGGTAATTGGAGTTGCTTTGAATAACAGGAAAGAGAAGATTGTAGGAGGCTTCGTGGATCAGCAAGATCAGCCTGTTGAGAGAAACTGTCTGATAGCGAGCAGCCTATGTTTGCATTTGGGAAATGAAAATTGAAGCTCAACAAGTATTCAAAAATTATCAAACTAACGGGAGATTGCGCCACAATTAAAAATCAAAACCAGTTCCAAAGGATGCCGCGAAAACAGAGGCTTTCTCAGGGCGCAGGGCAGGCCCTCGCATTCCTTCCACGTCAGGAGCAGCAGGGACATGCATCACCACATCACCCTGGTTCAAATATTCAGCAGAGTCCAAATCCCCCAAATATCCAAATGTCCCTGAGGAACCCTCCGTATGAACAGCAGAACGAGAAAATTTTCTAGCGATCATTTCAGGAGCCATATCGATCCCCAAACCACATGCGTTCTTGTCAACTTCCTTATCGTCTCCTTCGATAATCAGCAACGAAGGACGATCGCTCACATCAAGGGATAGGTGTTTCACTTTAAGAGGTTTACTAGCAGGACACTGGGAGTGAACAAGAGCTTTTCCAAGAGATCGTGTAGGGTAAATTAACTGATACTTACGGAGATTTTCCTCCGAAAGCAACACCTCTCTGCTCCTTTCCCTTTTATCGACATAAATTAAAGAATTAAGAAAGTAAGTCCCGCAATAGGAGGTATCACTACAAAAGTCAGGAAAAGCCGGATGAGGAAGAGAAAAGGGACAAGAGTTCTAGGAGCAAAGATGTAGTTACCCCCTTCGGTCCATCGACCGTAGAATCTAGCAGGACATCGGACAAAGAAACATTGATCCGAAAGCCCCCTAGCTCCTTCCGTCAGGCCGGTGATAATTCTGTCATGCATACTTTCCAGAAAAAGAAAGAAGGACCATCTACCTCCTTCTTCTTAAAAGAATATAAAGAGCAAATATCCGCGAACGTGGGTTCCCGCTGTCGAACCTTCATGAAAAGTATGTACAGTCCAAGCAGGATTTTGTACCTACTAGGATGAAGCTAATACAGGGCAATGGCCAGCCGCCGCAAAATGGACTCTAGATAAGGATTAAAGGGGCGAATCACTCCGCTGGACAGCATGTGGTAATTGACTGCCACATACCCGGAGGGCGGACAGTCTGCCAATTCTTCCTTCCTGGGATAGCTGGTTTCTTCTGGCGAAAGCCCAATGCATTTGCATATTTGTAAAAACTGATCAAAAGGAAGCATCGATATACGACAGCTGGCCACCACCCTATCAAATGGGCAGGGCTGGCGATACGTTTCACTAATAGCCAGACCAGAACCAGTAGCCAGGGCAACCTCCATTGCCCGATCCAAATCCTCTTGTTCCCCAGACATAATGGGTTAGCTGGGGGAGAGATGAGCAGGCAGTTAGTCGCATGTCAACATAGATAAGTATGCTCAAAAAAGGAACTACAAATTGAATTATTAAGAATCAAAGGAAAAGTAGGAGTGTCGCCATGACATAAGTACTCCATTGAACAGCCGGTTAAAGCATGGAGAATTATGGAGTATCGTTTCCTAGTCATTTCAATAAATGACTTCCCAGCATAAAAAGGGCTAAGGCTTATCACCGAAGGTTCCTATCTGAAGTCTGAATACAAAACCTAGTCAAATCAATGTTTCTCAAATATCGCAACTATCTATCCCAACAACTCGGCGTTGCCAACGGAGAACCCTCCTTTATGAAGCTAGAGGAATTAACCCAGGATCATAAATAAAGAGAGGGAAAATCACTTACAAACGAAATTCAACTTGAAGAGAGGAGTGTTGTAGCTGGAAATAAAGTTGAAGAAAACCGTTGACCAGAGGGGGACGGGGAAGACGATCGACCAAGTAAGGAAAATCGAAGTCTCAAGAAACAACAGCGAGGTCTTCTACAATGAAGCTGCCATTAAAATGAGTTTATTAAGGAAGCACTAAGGCGGGAAAATGAAGAGGCAATGCTAAAGAAGGATAGAAGCCTCTTTTTATGGTATGACAACTCAATTAGGGCCTAGTGATCCGGTATGACGCACCCGGGAAATATCCCGCCAAATGCCCAAAAACCAGCAGCTGTCAAAATATCCAAATTTTGAAATATGAGAACGCAGAACGATGAACCTGATTCATCCAGTACATTCTCTCCACGTCACCTCAACACTCGATTACACAAAAAGTGTCTCATCAAGTCCCAATTGGAATCCCAAGATTCGGCCATTCGCACAGTAATTAAGAAAGTACAACAAGCTTCTCGCCTGCAGGGAAAGGCAATGCCAGTCAGCTACAACAAAGCGACCTCAGCCCTTGTATGAACGACTTCTCATCAAGTCTGGATAAACCTACCACCCAATGTGCGATCAAATATATCGAAGCCCATAATTCCTTACCGAAGAGAAATCACGGACTTCGAGGGGCAAGTGTTAATCCCTAAAAAACCTTATGCACATTGGGTAACGGGGCACAAGGCAGGTCTTACCAGCATCGGTTGTACATAACACAACCGCACTAAGCAGGATCCAAATATCAAACCCAAGACAGGTCAAGTCTATCAGTGCGACCGAGCCATGAGAAGTGTGACTCGACAAAAATGAAGGCTGCACATCAAGAGAACCGCTCAGGCGCTAAAATAAGACAGGTCACCCGCTTTGCACGAGCTAGAGCAACCTCGTAGTATAACCATAAAGCCAAGCGGCACCATGCAAAGGCAACAAGAGGACGAGCGTCCTTGGTTCAAGAAGGGCGATCGCGTAAGGAACAAAGGAGGATCGATCACGGCTCCACACTCCGCTCTTATGAAATCTCCCAAAGCATCTGCGCCTGCACTTAAGGACCCGCTCAGCTATTCGGGACACTCAGCAAGTCGTCCGCGCATAACACTGAATATGATATAGACAACTGGCTACAGCTGTCCAGTGGCATGGTTGTAATTAGCAACATTCTGGATAAACAGTTTCCAGATCATTTACCAAGAGGAGTTCACTTATAAATACACGATGGCTACCCACGTCTAAGGGGGGCTTTTTGGAAAAACCATGAAGTGCTGCTAAACTTCAAACTCAACCACTGATCTGGCGATCGCGTCAAGTACCATTTTAGAGTGAAGGCATATTATCTCTCAATCATTCATCCATCCTTCTTCTCCTTAAACTCTATTATTCTCCTGTATAATTCTCTAGATCAAAACATATAAACGAGGGTATATTGAGTAGATATAGAGATGTATAAGGTCAGAGAATTGATGTACTTTGTAAATCTCATTACAAGACAGGAAATCGCCTTCACAGTGGACGTAGGCCTCATTAACGGCTGAACCACTCTAAATCTCCTCTCTACTTTACTTTTTCTCACATTTTTTTTACTGTTTATTTCTAACCGGGCACGGTTCCATTTATTTCTTACCGAATTGGTGAAGTATAGTTTAGTAACTTGGGTATTTAGACCATTTTTGGTGTAAACAACATCAGAGTACAAGAATATCGTAGTACGAAAAGTAAATATACAACGAAAATATAATTATCAAAGAATAAATTACAACAATGCAACAGAAATAAAATGTATAAATACAAAGCACAACGGAAATCCATCAACTAACACAATTAAAAGAAATACATGGATGCAAAGCTTTTTGAATATAGCTCCAGTCGTAAACCAAGATCTTATTAAATAAAAAATCTGCAAAACCAGAAGAGTTTAGGTGAAAACAATAAACTCCAGGTTAGTCATGGAACTAGTGTGAGAACTTAAAACAGTTATTAAAACTTTATATAAAAAGGTTGGAAAATCATGGGACTATGCCGTATGACATGGAACGTGTTTACTCCACATGAATATCAGTTTAAGATAAAACAATGCAATGCTTTTTGAAAATGAAGCTATTAAGGTCCCATCACACAATGCAATGAAACGCAAGCCGGAGGATAGAGTTTTACCTTATAATAGACAAACATGCTTGATACGCTTTAAAACAAATAATTTTCATATTATTATAAGTGCATAGTATGTAAAACGACTTCGAATATAAATGTATCAATCACAGACGGAATAGTACCTCATCCTTCTATGTCGCCATATAAGTTTACAACTAAAAATGTAAAGGTTGCATATTGGAAATTGGATTTCCATCATGAGTCAAGGTAAGGGATGTCTCCTTACCGAGTTAGGATCACCTCTAGCAAGACGATCTAGGATCACACCTATGAGAAACCCTTGGATCTTGAAGGGCCGGTCCATACCTAACGTTTGTGGATTAGTTATTCCTAAACAATTCGTTTCACAGTCTTATTGGACCTGTCTATGTCGACCAATCATATCTAAGGCGCCTCGCAATCCATCATCCACATAAGTAAAATGTCTGGGCTCCATACCATATATCACTTCTAACTAGAAAGAAACGCATGCACTCCCTGTTGTCCCTAATCCCGTTTTTGACTCATACCGTGGGGTGAAGCTGCGAGTTAGCACTTATACACAGAGTTTTGGTAATTAAATCTGTGCTTTGATCATCATCCACAAAGTTTTGCTTTTCAACAAAAGCCTTGATCATTGCATCTCAGCATGCCACATTGTCAGTTCATACTATACAACTGATGTCTACCGATTTATAACCTCTAAGCTCGTACATTTCAGAGAAAGGTGTAAAGCAAGAGAATAAATACTCCACCACTGAACAAATATTTATTTAGTAGAGATCAATTAATATAGCACATAATACAATGTCAGACACACAATCCATTTGCAAATTCATTCTGGGTCTGAACGAAACCGAAGGCACCTTATTCCTTGTCCCATACGTCCAATGCGGGAGAGAGGTCCTCGCATATCCAGTCGATCTCCAAGTATGTCTGGGCAATCACCACGTATTACCTCGTCTTGGGTGTACCGCCCAATCGAGACATCAGTAACCATCCATACAATGTGAAGATCTTCAGTCTTCAACCACCGTCTTCAAATCTTCGACTTTTAATCATTGTAATAATTATTCAAAATGGTTAAACCTGGTCTTTCCGAATAACTGGAGCATCTTTATAACCATGTGACAAATACACAAAGATAACAAACATCTCATTCCAATCCAGAATATTCTTTTATTCAAATATTCATTACTTTGCAAAAGGTTCCTATTAATTTTATCAAAGATAAGTTCTTTTAAACTTATTGTTTAATCTTCCTTTGAATATCAATTTCAAAAGATCTTATTACATCTTTTCACAACTTAAACCAAATTAAGTTTTACATAACTAGTCGGGATTATCGAGTCTTAACAAAGTAATCATTTATTGTATTATCCCCATCCCAACCCATAGTGTCATATCTAAATTAAATTACCATTTAACGTTTTAAATCTAAGTAAAGATTCAACTATCGCATGGAGTAAAATTGGTGGTACTCCATCTCGATCATTTCTCGAATTTGATAAATTTAATTACCTCCTTTTACATTTCAATCTAATTAAAGATTCATTAAAACTTTTGTTCATTTTTAATCTTAAAAATCATTATTTAACGATTATTCAACTTTTAGGAAATTACTCTTATCTTTAGATGTGTTAAAGAACAAATGTCATTTGAAACATTGTCCACAATAAACCCAAAATCCTCTTCCATTTAACATGGAATCTTACGGAAATTTGAACAATTTATAATCGACATAATTGACAAATATTATAAGTGCAATAATGATAAAGCCTTTTAAAATCCATAAATAGTAAATGCCTTCCTTCACAGAAGCTTATTTCAATTATTATTAGTGGAATCCCATTTAATTCCAATTCAATTAAATCACTGGAGATTTTCCTTAAATCTTAATTAAAAGATTTATTCCTTTCATAACTGGGTTTAAGAACAACATTATTTAAGATATTGTTCACAACAACCCAAGTAAACTTCCATTTAATTCGAATTTAATTTATTAAATTGGAAATTTTCCTTAAATATTAAATAAATGATTTATTCCCTTCATAACTGGGTTTAAGAATAGTATTATTTAAGATACTATTCACAACAACCCAAAATCAACTTCCATTTAATTCCAATTTAATTTATTAAATTGGAAAATTTCATTAAATCTTAATGTTAACGATATTTTTCGTCAACACCCGGATTACAGAATGTAATGTATGTATTAATGAAATTTGCCGTGGTCATGACTCAGAATTCTTAGAAAATGATCCTGAATTTGGGATGGGTTGGTTTCTGGGCCATGACAACTGCACTGTGTATTTCAATAAGACGAAAACAGGCAAATGCCTCCCTTGATTTCATGTATAAGAGCATCGCAATATTCGCTAATTTCGATGACTCCTTTGTACTAGATCTTCTTGGGGGAGAAGTCTGAATTACAACGGAGGTTGAGCTAGGAATTCATATATGATTTTGTCACATCAATGTTTGAGAAGCGTTAGGCTCAGCATGAGGGTATGGATCAATCATGGCGGCTCCGTAAGTTGAGGAGAAGGGGAATTCATATTTCTATCAAGTTCCCTTCCTCCGCTACTGGAGCACCTTGATTGATCTCCTCATCAAAAAGGTTATTGTTAACTTCCTGTTTCATCATAATTATACTACAAAGTTATCAAATCAGATGACATATAGGACTCAGAATTCTCCATTTATATATTGCAGATAGATTACACGAACTGATGATTTTCTCTCCTTGTGAAAGAAGGAGCTAAATTGAGAAATGAAAAGTTCGTCCCCCATTATGGAGTATCTGGGGTCCTATTTATAGAGAATCTGGGGTCTTTCCATTAGTAGGTTGTTGGGCCTGAACGATTCCTGTCGGCCGCTTTTTCTGGGTTTCGGGCATCGGCCTATCGGTCCTCCTCGTGGTGCCGGTTACAGTTCTTTGAAGCGATGGCTCCGGGTGAATTGGAGTCTCTCCTAGGTGGAAGAGGGCTTGTTGCCACGACAGATCGCGGAGGAATCTTGGATTTCTTGGCGAACGCTTTTAGTGTCGGTCCTTCGTTGTGGGCTTTCGGATGCGGCTTTATCGTGGGTACTCGGGGGGCCCACCCTCATGTCGTATGCAAATGTCTGCCGATTTAGAACCGTTAATGGTTCAGGTACTAAGTGTATTAGTACGGGCAGCCCGTATCCTTACTTGAGTCTCGGTTTAGCCTTCCGGTTTGGCTCTCTGGAGGGTAGCTTTCGGTGATACTCGTGTTACTTACGAAAGTAACCCTTTTCTATATCCATGGAGCCATTCTTCGAGGGTTGATTTCAAACCATCTTTATGCTCTGACCCGATACTCTTCCTCTTTTAATGTGTTGGTATCCATCGATTGATTCTGGGGGGGTATATCCCATCGGATGAACCCTTGCCGATACCTGATAGGTCTCAGGTCCCTTTTCTCCAAAGGGGGTATCGGCCTGAGTTGCTCTCGATTTCTTCATTCTTTCCTTATATTCATTTGACATCCCTTCACCTACCGTCTTGTGCCAAGATCATTTTGGTAGTAACATTTGCCCTCCTTTAGTGAAGGGGTGTCTTCGACTTTCCAAGTCAAGATTCTTTCACCTAGCCTTCGCCTATTTGCTTGCCAATTATTTTCCCATGCTAAGTTATGCCACAGGTCTTGTCAAAGAGAACTGTTTTCGACACTTTGTGAAGGAATGAATTTACCTCGATTTTGGCTTTGGTGGAAGATCAAAAACCTTTTCCGACAATAATGTTGAGTCGAACACTATCCGGGCTCGCACGAATCAAGATTAAAGAGCTGAATCCATCTAGATTCGTGAACTTAAAGGTTGAAGGTCAGGGACCTTCCCGGTGTTAATGAAGAGCTGGATCCACCTAGATTCGGGTGTTTTTAGATTGAGGACCGGAAACCCTTTCGGCAATACTAAAGAGCTGAATCCACCCAGATTCGGGTATTTTTAGATTTAAGGACCAGAAACCCTTCTGGCATTACTGAAGGGCCGAATCCACCCAGATTCGGGTTTTTTTTAGATTTAAGGACCAGAAACCCTTCCAGTATTACTGAAGAGTCAAATCCACCGAGGTTCGAGTATTAGTATAGAGAACCGGAACCTCCTTCGGTATTAATAGAGTGACGAATCGACCCAGATTCGGGTATTAGTATAAAGAACTAGAGCCTCCTGCGGCATTAATAGAGCGCCGAATCGACCTAGATTCAGGTATTAGTGTAAATAACCAAAACATCCTCCAGTATTAATAGAGCGCAAATCGGCCCAGATTCGGGTATTAGTATAAAGAACCGGAACCTCCTCGAATATTAATGGAGCGCCGAATCGACCCAGATTCGGGCATTAGTTTAGAGAACCGGAACCACCTCCGGTATTAACAGAGCGAGTATCCCCTTCAGGTTTGATTCGGGAAGCAGAGGTTGTACATTTCTTGAGCCTCCCCTTGGGCTTTTGTTGTCAAAGCAGAGGATGTATGTGCTTTGTTGGCCACTCTCTAGGCATGTGCGTCCGGAGCGCTTGGCTAGCTTATCTACAAGCAGGGCCCAAGGACTTACCCGACCTCCCTCTAGGAGGCGCCTTATACTGACCATTGTAGGTGATGATAAGGGCTTAGAAACTTAGACGGGGCTAGTGTGGCCACAGAACTAAGGTTTACTCTTTTGACGATCTAAACAGGCCATCGTGTGCACTGACTGATAGAGGCTTATATGCCACTCCCCTCCAAGGGTGCCCTATCCTGACCATCGTAGGCGATGATAGGGATTTGCGCTCCCTTCTGCGGGTAACGCGAACCATAAGCGGAGGTAGGACGTGCTCTTCTGCGAGTAGAGGTAGGACGTGCTTAGTTCGAGCAGAGGCAGGGCGTACTCTTTTACGAGTAGAGGCGGGGCATGCTAATTTTTAGATGCACCTCCACGACCATCTCTGGTGTGAAACGGCGGCTTATTCTTTCGATGCTTTAACCCTGCCCCCTCTGGTTTGGGCAAGGAGAAAGACTAACACAATCACCCCCTTTTCAGGGGATGCCTCGCCCCGGCCAATTTGGCGATGATGAGGGATTCAACCCTTTTTTCTTTTAGCTCGACCCCTTTTGGGTTTCTTACGAGCTACTAGGAGGGTTTCCATGCCCCTAGTTGTTTGACAATTTCTTGGGGAAAAGATCTTGTCCTTTATTCACTTATGGTTGGAAAATATGGCCTTAAATATTCCGAGTTTCATGTACTTGGAACAAGTCTACATAGCCGATATGTGCCAGGTATGACTTCTTGATAGACAATTAAGGGTCCTTCCCAATTTGGACCGAGAGGACCATCAGCCGAATCTTTGGTGTTAGCCATTATTTTTCATAGTACCAATTCACCCTTAGCAAAGGTCCTAGATTTGACCTTCGAATTGTAATGTTTTGTGATCCTTCTTTGGTATTCGGCGGTTCTGATTGCAGCCTCATCCCTCAGTTCCTGTATCAAGTCTAGTGGTTCTTTTCTTAACTCATGGTTGGGGTCAAATGCGTATGCTATCATTCGGTGTGACGGAACTTCGACCTTAACCAGAAGCATAGCCTCACAACCATACGTAAGGGAAATGGTGGTGTGTCCCGTAGCTGTTTTGGTGGAAGTCCTGCATGCCCATAGCACTAGAGGAAACTCCTCTGCCCAATTTCCTTTGGCCTGATTTAGACGTTTCTTAAGGATCGTCTTAATGGTCTTATTTGCGGCTTCCACAACTTCGTTAGCTTTCGGATATCCCGCTGAGGAGAAATTTTTGATGATTCCATTTTTCTCGCAGAACCGGGTGAATTCTTCACTCTCGAATGTGTTCCGTTATCCGATATGATCTTATGAGGGATCCCGAAGTGGGTAACGATATTATTTATTACGAATCTTAACACTTTCTTAGATGTGATATTCGGAAGGGGTTCAGCCTCCACCCACTTGGTGAAATAGTCGATTGCTACTATGGCATATTTAGCTCCTCCCTTGGCGAGTGGCAAGGGCTCGATCAAATCTATCCCCTATATGTCGAAAGGCCAGGGGCTCGATATAGTGGATAGGTGGTTAGGTTGCTAGGGGGAAGTCGCGGTACCTTAGAGTACTTCTGACATTTGTCACATATCTTGACGTATTCGACTGATTGAATAACCATCTGTGGCCAATAATAACCCTGTCGTATGACCCTTTTGGCCAGTTTAACCCCATTGGATTGGTCCCCGCACCATCCTTTGTGAGTTTCTTTTAATAGGATGAGTCCAATTTTGAAACTTACGCACCTTAGATAAGGAAGTAAATGTCCCTTTTTATAAAGTACACTGTCTATGATTATGAATGTGGGAGCTTGGTGTTTTATCTTTCTTGCATCTTGCTTATTAATGGGCAATGTCGCTTCCGAGAGGTAGTCCTCTATGGGAGTCATCCATGTAACTTCCCGTTGGAGGCATGCTTTGTTATGGGGGATTCCCTCTCAGAGTTTCCTTCTTGGTCTCCTCCGTCTCCCCTTCTCAAGGCTTGGGATTGGGTCAAAACCAACAACTCTTTTCCTGTTTTCGATTCTTTATGTTCGATGCTGGGCATCTCCTAATACCCCACCGGCGCTATCTGGGTTACGGGGGCTCCTCGGGAGATGGCTAATTTGGGTAGTGAATCCGCCTAGGTATTCTCCCCGCGGGATATTTGATGAACTGAGAAGTCTTCAAACAGGGAAAGCATCTTTGTTACCTTCTTCATGTAAAAGATGAGCCGCATGTCTTTGGTTTGATATGTTTGTTTTATTTGGTTTACCATTAGTTGCGAGTCGCTTAAAATTTCTATCCTCGATATCTTCAACAGTAATGCCAGATTCAGACTAGCTATCATGGATTCATATTCATCCACATTGTTGGTTGCCAGGAACCCTAACTTCATGGCGTATTGCAAGTGGTGCCCGTCAGGGGTGATTATAACATAACCTACCCCCTTGCTTGTTGGAAGCTCCATCTACAAAGAGTTGCCATTTGGCCTTTGAGTCATTTTCTATGATCGACTGTACTGAAATAAAGTTTGTGCACTCGTTCACGAAATCTGCGAGAGCTTGCCTTTTGATTGCTGCTCGAGGATGGAACTCAATTTCGTATTGGCTGAGCTCAATGCCACATTTAATTAGCCTCCCTGAGGTTTCCGGTTTGCTGAACACCTGTTTGAGCGGGAAGCTAGTTAAGACTTTAATAGGGTGTGCTTGGAAATAAACTCTAAGCTTTCGTGCAGTGAGGATTAAGCAATATGCCAATTTCTCTATGAAGGGATATCGAGTTTCTGTGTCTTTTAGCCTCCAGCTAACATAATAGATAGGGTGTTGAGTCCCCTTATTCTCTCTTATCAGTATCGAGCTCACTGCATGTTCGAAGACAGCCATGTATAGGTATAGAGTTTCTCCTCTCGGGACTGGACAAAACCAGAGTTGTTCCCATATAAACTTTCAATTCTTGGAATGCCTTCCTACACTCTTCGTTCCATCCAAAATTCTTCTTTTTTATGACATTGAAGAAATGGACACACTTATCGGTGGCTTAGAAATTAACATGCTGAGTGCTGCTACCTTCCCGTTTCGGCTTATGACCTCTTTACTGGTTTTAGGTTCCCCCATATATCCCGAAAACTTCCCAGATTGAACTCCGAAGGAACACTTTTGAGGGTTCAGCTTCATCTGGTAACTTCTCAAGATACCAAATATTTCTTCCAGGTCCTTTAGATGATTCTCTGTTTCGGTGGAATTCACTAGCATGTCGTCGACATATACTTCCATATTGCTCCCTATCTACTCTTGTAACATTCTATTTACCAGCCTTTGGTACGTTGCACCTGCATTCCTCAAACCAAAAGGCATTACTTTATAACAGAATGTTCCCCAGTCGGTAATAAATCTTGTATGTTCCTCGTCGGGCTTATGCATTGGTATTTGGTTGTACCCCGAATAAGCGTCCATAAGGGATAGTATCTTGTGTCCACTCGTGGCATCAACTAACTGATCGATCCGTGGAAGTGGCTAACAATCTTTCGGACAAGCTTTGTTTAAATCCATGTAATCGACATACGTCTTCCACTTCCCTTTAGACTTCTTCACTAGCAGGGGATTGGCTAACCATTTCGGATGGACCTCTCGGATAAACCGATTAGTTTCCAGCCTTTTGACTTCCTCCTACAAGGCTTCAATCTGATCCCTATTATATTGTCTCTTCTTCTAGTAGATCGGAATTATCGAAGGGTCGATGTTTAAGGCATGGCTCATGATTAAAGGATCGATACCAACAATGTCCAAATGGGTCCAAGAGAAAACGTCTTTGTTGAGCTGCAGGAAGTGGATTAAGCCGCTTCGGAGAGGTTTCGTTAGCTTTTTCCCTATGTTGATGACCTTTGATTTATCCTTTGAGTCAACGTCTACTTCTTCTACTTCTTCTATTGGTTTGATCCTTTCATTGTCTCCTTTAGAGTCTAAATCTATGATAATTTCTCCTTCTTTAGTCGAGTTTACCTCGGTGGCCCTTTTTCTCTTCTTTTTCAAAGAAATGTACCTACCATTCGTTTGTCAGTCTTATTTATTTTTATCTTGGCTTCAAATGAGGGATGTAAGAATCCCTTATCTGAAGGCATAAAAGCAGTAGAATAATCAAAATACAAAGAATACTCCCTTTTGTATTTTTTGGCCATTGCAAAGTACATCTCTCAGGAGCTAAACTGTTCTCCCCAGATGGTACCCTATCCTTGTTTGGTCAGAAATTTTAACATGAGATATTTGGAAGAAATGAAGGCATCCATCTCCTCTAAAGTCGGTCATCCGAAGAAGGCATTATAATAGGATACGGTTGATCAATCATGGCGAAGAGAGTTTTGAAAGTCCTATGGATAGGGGACAGCCCTACTTGAACCAAGAGGTTGATTTGACCCACCGGAGTTGACCCTTTATTGTTGAACCCGAAAATCGGTTCGTTTCTAGGCTCCAGCTTCTTTTTGGAAATTCTCAATTGATCGAAGGCGTGCTTAAAGATGACGTTGACAGCGCTTCCGGTATCCACCAATATTTTAGAAACGACCAAAAGCCCTATCTGGTCCGTTATCATGAGGAGGTCGTTATGTGGGTGATGGACCCCTTTCTTCATTTCTTCCAGAGAGCTCACGAGGTTATGTAATTTGAGGGCATATCGCGCGCTTTTCAATGATGGTTCCTATTTGATGGAGAAGATTCCCTCCAAGGTTTTTTTCACGTATTGGTTCCCGGCTTTCGGACAGCTTCCGGCAGGGTGAGGTCCCCTATGAATCACATTGATTCGGTTCACGGGAGGCCCCAAATCTAGGTTGCTCTCCCCCGTAGTGACTCCTATCGTATTTACCGAAACCTTCTATTGTCCTCCTGCACGTTGAGCTGGTGCTACTGTATTCGAAAAGACCTCCTTCAGGAGTCCCTCCCGGATTAGTTTCTGGATAATCCCATCTAAGACCTTGCATTCGTCTGTCTTGTGCCCTTTGGTTTTTATGGAACTCGCAGTATTTACCGCCGACATGAGGTTCGGGACAATTTTGGCTTTGAACGAGACAGGGAAGTTATTGACCCTTTCTTTTGCGATAGCATATACGTACGAGATGGGCTTGTTCTAGGAAACCGAGTGGTGTTAGATTCTTCAAATCTCGATCTCCTCTGAGTCCCTTCCAGGAGCTTTCGTCTGAAGTTCGGCCTTCCTCCCTCTCCTCGAGGCCTGAAATTCCTCTTCGTGAAGTATAGTTCATCCATGCAGATAAATTTGTCAGCTTGGAAATGGAAATCTTGCAAGTCCTTGCAGCCGTGGATTTATAACTATTTCCAGAAGGGGGATGTTTTTTATCAACCTTGAATGTACGGCGATCAGCTTGTTGCGTTCATTCATATCTTTGGCTTTTAAGGTCTCGATGTTGAACCTTTTGAGATAGTCCCCGAGAGATTCACCTTGTCTCTGTTTGATGTTAGCGATTACTGTATAATCTATGGTTGGAACTTTGCAGATGCAAAAATGCACGGAGAGTTCGTAGGAGAATTGCTTCCACGAGTAAATGGCGTTTCCCTGTACTGGCGATGCCATTTCTCCGCTGCACGTTGGAAGGTCACCGGGAAGAGGCGGCATCTGACAGCTCCGGGAGCGTTGTAAAGATCCATCTGGCTGTCGAAAGCCATCAAATGGTCATCGGGGTAATTTGTCCCAGATATTTCATGGTTGGGACTTTGACTCTTGACGGTATCATGGTGTTCATAATCTAATCAATGAACGGGGCTACCCTCTCGTTGTCGTTAACCCTGTCATCTTGGGTTCTCTTCCCCTTGCTTCTCAGCAAGTCCTTGACGGTCTTCTGAGTGACATCTTTGATGTAAGCCTCTGTATTGCCATAATCTTCTCTCTTGGGGTCATATCCTTTGGAAGTGGATCTCCCAGACTGTTCCTGCTCGCATTGATTTTCTTGATGATCTACTCCCATCAGATGAGACTTTTTTTCTTGGAAGAGGTTGCTTTAGGTCTCCCTTTCGCTTCTAACTGTTGAATGGGGGCCTTCCTTTTGGGAGATTCATTCGTCTTTCTCTGCTAGATCTGGTGAGCCTCAAGGACTTCTACGCCTGTACAGCATTGACCCGAGCCTGCATTTCATGGGGCTGCTTTTCCAGGGCCAAGATTCTCGTGACATTATCCTCCATGGCATTTGGATCTGGTAGCAGTTGTGGGTTAGGTGCAGCCTCTTTCTCGTTATTATTCGAGTTGAGTGTTGGGACCTCATTTCCTTCGAGGGTGACATTGGGGTCCAGTTCTTTGTTTTATTCCTTCAATTTCTTCATCTTCATTGTTTCCTACCATGGAACAATGAATTCAGCTAGTTAGTTTAAACAAATTAACCACAAGATCAGAGGTTCAGGCCCTCCTTCTAGTGTCAAAATGTTAATGACATTTTTCGTCAACACCCGAATTACAGAATGCAATGTGTGTATTCACGAAATTTGTCGTGGTCATGACTCAGTATTCCCAGGAATTGGTCCTGAATCTAGGATGGGTAGGTTTCATGACAAATGCACTGTGTATTTCAATAAGAAGAAAACAGGCTAACGCCTCCCATGAGTTCATGGATGAGATTATCGCAATATTTGCTAACTTCGATGACTCCTTTGTACTAGATCTTCCAAGGGGAGGAGTCTGAATTACAACGGAGGTCGAGCTAGGAATTCATATATGATTTTTTCACATCAAAGTTTGAGAAGCATTAGGCTCAGCATGAGGGTTGAAACACCCTAACTCCGTTAAGGTCACTCACAGAGGGAATGCCTTAACTTCGGTGGAGCATTATAGTTAAAAGATGCAGATAAATTACAAGACAGACAAATAAAGCAGCGGAAAATAAAGTCATTTTATAAACAACTTAATTCAGTCAAGCTTTTACAACAATTTCCTCAATCATACTTAAATGTAATACATAGAACTTCTGTCTTGATTTAAAAACTTCCAAGAATAAAAGAAGCATAAAAACAATGATATTCCCCGATAAAGCATGAACCAGCCATAGCAGTGGAAGAGAGAAGTTCAAAGCAAAACACCAACTAATCTTCAAGCTTGGAAAGAGAAGAGGTCCAAGTTAGGCTGAGCTATTCCCTCCCTGAGTACCTGGGGGGAGGGACGGAAGAAAAGAGGTGAAAAACAAACTAGGTCAGACATAAATCTGGTAAGTCCAGTGATCTTTCAGCATGCAAACAAGATAAAGGATCATGACATGAATAAACCAAAAATAGGACAATACCATAAAAACAAAGTAACTAAAGACAAGATAAGTGCATGGTGAACTGAATGCGCTTCTACTTTTTCTCTGCTTCGCTACTACTCTGTTAATCTGATTTCTATATTTATCTCTGTACCACCTAACTAGTGTCCCAACTAGTAATCTGTATAAAATGATAATCGTGATCCCTACCCCCGTAATTGTTGTAGCCTTCAGGTGTACATCTATCGTGAGGATTCCACCTCAATCAGCCTAATTGCCATGAACATGTTAGATGTACCCTTACTACCCTATCGATCGGATCCCTACTTGTATTCATGTTCCATGTGTCTGTGTCAATCGGCCCTCTCTGGCGTGTAGATACCCTGTGCTGGTCCTACCATAAGGTGTATCAATCCTTATGATAGCGACCCGACACGATTCAAGATGCACAGCGTATAACTACTGGTACCCAGTGCCTGCTTTTTCGCACTACGGAGTACGTGCACGCCCGTAAACCGTCGGAACCTACACTGACGTACCCCCTGCCGCTGCTTTGACCGCTTATAATCAGCCCAGTAATCGTGCCCCACCCTGCCTAGTTCAGGGTACCATGATACATCCATGTGGGTTACTGCTAAAATGGGTCCCCGCTAATTGGGTTTCCTATTGGTTAAGTTTGTGGGCCTATATTTACTAATATTACCCACCAACCCGATATGTACTTAACCCTCCCATCGATTCAAGCATTTTTAATAAACGATTAAGTTTTGTGGGCCTATATGTACTAATATTACCCACCTACACGAGATGTACTTAACCCTCCCATCGATTGAAGCATGTTTATTTAATAGTTAAGTTTTGTGGGCCTATATTTACTAATATTACCCACCAACCCGATATGTATTTAACCCTTCCACTGATTCAAGCATGTTTATTTAATGGTTAAGTTTTGTGGGCCTATATTTTCTAATATTACCCACCAACCCGATATGTACTTAAACCTTCCACTGATTCAAGCATGTTTATTTAATGGTTAAGTTTTGTGGGCCTATATTTACTAATATTACCCACCAACCCGATATGTACTTAACCCTCCCACACATTACGCCATATTAGTTAAGTGTTGTCCGCTCATGTTAACTTAACCCACTCATTCATCATGTCATGTTGGTTAAGCATTTCTTATTAACTTGACCCTCCTCACTTATCATGTTGGATCAGTTAAGTGTTTCCTATTAACTTAACTCCGTTCGTTCATCAAGTTATATTGGTCTAGTGTTTCTTGTTAACTTAACCCCACGTATTCATCTTGTCGTATTGGTTAAGTGTCATCAATCAATTCAAGTTAACTTAACCCACCTACGTATCATGTTACTTTGGTTAAGTGTTGCCTTCTTGTGTTAACTTAACCCTACTACAAATCAAGTTATATTGGTTAAGTGTTGCCCTTTTATTTTAACTTAACCTTTCCACAAATCAAGTTATATTGGTTAAGTGTTTCTAAATTTACTTAACCTCACCCACTTGTCTAATTAATGTGTTATAAAGGTTAAGTGTTCTAAATTTACTTAACCTCACCCACTTGTCTAATTAACATGTTATAACGGTTAAGTGTTCTAAATTTGCTTAACCTCACCCACTTGTCTAATTAACATGTTATAACAGTTAAGTGTTCTAAATTTACTTAACCTCACCCACTTGTCTAATTAACATGTTATAACAGTTAAGTGCTCTAAATTTACTTAACCTTACCCATCAGTTTAGTTAACATGTTGAATTGGTTAAGTATTTCCTTAATTGACTTAACCCTACCAATCTTGACTTAGCTTTGTTAAAGTACCAACCACTCACATTAGACAGGTATTCTTGTGGTCACTAGATGTGTCGGTCGTTTCCGGGCAGTTTTACACCACAACTCAGTCTAACCTCGAGTCCTTTTTGGGCTCAATGCACTAACCACCCACATTAGACAGGTATTGTTGTGGTCACTGGATGTGCCGGTCGGTTCCGGGCAGTTTTACACCATTACTTAGTCTAACCTCGAGTTAGGCATATTCGTCTTTTCTATATTTACATATTCCTTATTTATGACAAATTCCATATGTAAATTATTCCCAATTTAATTATGCATAATTATCCTTTTAATTATGCTCACAATTAATTGTATACTAAATATACCATTTCATGAACCAATCTATGCCATGTAATTTTTCGTGTTTACCCAACATATTTACATGTAAATTATAAATCAGTTATTGTCACGGCCCACTTTCGTTCTAAATCACGTTCAAAATTTTAGGTATATAGATTATACCATTTTCATGCCACTTATCATGCTTATGTGTCAAACATGCCAATTACATGTAATTTCGTGTTTTCCCCAACGTTACCCCCGTTGTACGTTCGCAAAATTACATAGAATGTTAGGCTCGATATTTTAGCCTAGCTTATAAAACAAAAAGGGGGAAAAGGAACTTTGCAACATTCCAACATCATACAAAAGTATGAATCTAACTACACATATGTCACATGGATTTGGCATAGAACAATATACTTTTAACTATGAACTTGCAAATTTGATCTATGCAACATGAACCATAAGCACATGAATTTACATAAAACTATACAAGTTAAACTTGGCTTGTAGTGGTGAACTTGCAAATTAGATCTATCATAAAGGCATATGAATCTAACATATAAAGTTGTAGATCTAAACATATAAGGTCGTAGATCTAAACATGTATGCATAATGGCTCTAAACAATTAGGCATAAACGACATGACTTAGCCTAAAACTTGTATGTATCATAATATCACCAAACTTACATATGATAATTTCATTCCCAAATTCCTATACAACATCATAGGTTTACTCACCAATTTCCACATAACATGATAGGTTCGATAGACCACAATAGTTCATAGGCATATATGATAGAATAGACATAAATAAACATGAATCAGCATCACATACAACTTGATACAATTCTATTTTATAATTCATTACAAATCATGTCTTTAATTTATTCACATCGGAAAGCTGACTACACTTACAATCAAAAGGAAAAACTTGATTTCAAGGATCTGTATTCTGAAACTGAATTGCTCGCCTTTGATGTAGATCGTTGAATTCTCTTAGTTGAATTAGATTAGTTTTGATTTGATTTTGATGTAGCTTATATATTGCCTTTGAATTGAAAGAGATGACGGCATGACGGCTCTAGGAATATTTTTGTGTGGCTTAGGGTTTAGATTTAGGTTGCTTATATAGAAGTTTGATTTAATAGGAACCGTCAGATTAACCTAGAGCAAATCAAAGCCATTCAAACAAGATAGAATAGCCATATCAGCCCTAATGACTCAGTAAGGAGTCCGTCAGAACCAATCAGATGCCATATCTGCCTTTGAGCGAATCGGCCCAGGGGTTGACAGCCAAACACCCTGAATCAACCCCTAGTCGACCCAGCGAGGCTCGGGTCGACCTCCAAAATGGGTCGGTTCGGTTATTCCCCCTCCTGATTCGCTGTTTTGAACTTTTTTGCATATTTATTTATTTAATTTATATATATATATATATATTTCATATGCATACAAACTTCAAGGCTTAATAACTTCTTCATAAGGTATCCGTTTTATGTAAACCAAATGTCTATCTTAACCAAAATTTTGAGACGAACGTAATAGCGCAACCCATTTCACTTAATTCTTCTTCTAAAAATTAAGTGTTCTTAAATTTGTTAATTTTAATATTCTCAGAAAATTCGGGGTGTTACATTCTCCCCTCCTTAAAGGATTTCGTCCCAGAAATCTTTAAGTTAAGAAGAATGCATCCTAACATCCAATCATCCATCTACTCATCCATCATCCACAAGCATCCATTGTCCTTATAATACTTCTAATGCCATATGAACATATGCAGAGTGTGTGTATATGTCTCTTATCTAGTGCAAAATCAAGCGGTCGACTGATCCAGTTGACCTCCTTAATGTGAATCATGAGAGTGTCATGCGTCCAATATGTATGCAAATATCTCTAATCATGTAAATACTATATGTGTGCATATTCACTCATCCATATGCAACATCCATATTATAACACATCAAGTTTCAATCCATATACAAATACGTTCATATGCATATGCAATATGAAAGTGATTGAGCCGATCTAGTGCCTAATGTGTGTATATGCATCCACGACCAACCACTAGCAAACACTTGCAACCACTTGCAACCATCAATCATAACATGTCTCAAACACATGTTTTCATCCATTGGCTTCTACCTAAGGATCGAGGATAGGACCGACAGGATATACTTAAAAGATAAAGACTAGCATGCAAATAAATATTACAGAAAAAGGACGAATCAAGGATATACCCTCAAAAAGGGTATGATGCGTGTATCTAGTCTTCTAAGTTGCATCTTCTTTGAGCTTCACTCCATTGTACTTTAAATAATTTAACTTAACGATTGTGAAGCTTCTTGACCTCCATTTCCAAAACTCGCTAGTAAAGATAGGACCTTGATCATTTACTATGCTAGAGGGTATCCAACGTTGTTGAACCATCTTCCCAAGATAAATAGAAGTTAACCATGATACCAAGTGTATATACTAAGACAATTAAAGGTCTCTCTTCTACTTAGCTTATCCCTCATGTCACAAATCTGAGGGTCGATATCTCTCACGCAAACCATCCTAGTCGAACTTGGCATCCCTCAAGTACAAGCCCCAAAGGCCCAAACCAATATCAGACAAACACCCAAGGAATACCTCCTCCGAATTTGGATGATTTATGTGAGATGATACTAGTAAAACAACTAAACAATTGAGCACTTAACCAACTCTGACTATCCTCGCCAATCCTACTCCAGAACTATCGTTGATCGCATAACTGGCTTTGCATTGTCAACTAGATATATGCGGAAGTTTATCTCGAGCTTTTAGGGGGGAAACACCTAACCTTAATAAAAAAACATCTGCGTACTCATGGACTACTCTAACAGATCGAAAATCGTCGATAAATACATAAAGTGATTCTAGGTAGCTAAGACAAACGGATCCCTTAGGATCGCACGAAATTTCGAGGGTATTCCCGAGGCAAGTAGAAAGTCTAACTATCCTCCTTTCACAATTACTAGCTAACTAAACCATGCCTAGAATCAACCCATAGCCCATGAAACCAAAAACATAAGTATCTCAAATCCTTACAAACCAAAGATAAATGAGCCGAACCACAAATTGGACTTGAGACAATAACGGGATCCTCTACTATACAAGCTCTAGGGTGCAGAGACTCAACTATGGAAGCAGATATAAACGAATGCGAAGCGCAAAAATCAAAAAGAGTACTAGCAGGATGATCAAGAAGAAAAACTAAACTTTTCAACAGAAACCTTACTACCTCTCTCTCAGGTATGCTGGTGGTGAGAGCATGCACTTGCCTTCCGGAAAATCTTGTCTTTTGTTCTTGCCTTGCCCTTAACTATACGACCCGTTATACCAAAATAAAGATACTTCCTCTTGTTTTAGGTTTTACTATTCTTTCCTCCCCTCCTTTGTGAACCAAGTCCATATCCATGAGTTCTTCATCCTTGTGTTGTTCTCCTTAGCCAAACTCCCTCATTCTCATCTTTGCCATCCTTGTGTAACTTGTTGACAGGTCTCTCAAAAGCTGCCTCCATCGCACGGAGAATCCTACAAAGCTCGAAAGAAAATTAGCCACAGGTGAGACTACTACGGCTACAGATGGAAGTTGGGCACTTGTTTGCCCTTTGATAAGTGTCGTTGTCTCGTCGAGCCTACGGAACCATGTCGCGATGAGGTAACCTCCCAGCAAGCCAGGAGCTCCGGAGACTCAGGAAACAAGGATTCAAAATGAGGATCAAAAGATAGTGCATATGGCTTTGGGGAATACGCCTTTAAAACAAAACTTTTCTTTTGAAAATGCTTCTTTTAAAACCGTTTTGAAAATAATTTTTCAAATCTTTTATCTGATCCGGTAACCTTCAGCTCTGATACCAAGTGAAACACCCCACCTCTGTTAAGGTCACTCATAGAGGGAATGTCTTAACTTTAGTGGAGCATTATAGGTAAAAGATGCAGATAAATTACAAGACAGACAAATAAAGCAGCGGAAAATAAAGTCATTTTATAAACAACTTAAATCAGTCAAGCTTTTACAACAATTTCCTCAATCATACTTAAATGTAATACATAGAACTTCTGTCTTGATTTAAAAACTTCCAAGAATAAAAGAAGCTTAAAAACAATGATATTCCCCGATAAAGCATGAACCAGCTATAGCAGTGGAAGAGAGAGAGTCCAAAGCGATACACCAACTAATCTTCAAGCTTGGAAAGAGAAGAGGTCCAAGTTAGGCTGAGCTATTCCCTCCCTGACTACCGGGGGGAACAGAAGAAAAGAGGCGAAAAACAAACTAGGTCAGACATAAGTCTGGTACGTCCAGTGATCTTTCAGCATGCAAACAAGGTAAAGGATCATGACATGAATAAACCGAAAATAGGACAATACCATAAAAAAATAAGGTAACTAAAGACAAGATAAGTGCAAGGTGAACTGAATGCGCTTCTACTTTTTCTCTACTTCGCTACTACTCTGTTAATCTGATTTCTACATTTATCTCTACACCACCTAACTAGTGTCCCAATTAGTAATCTGTATAAAATGATAATCGTGATCCCAATCCCCGTAATTGTGGTAGCCTTCAGGTGTACATCTATCGTGAGGATTTCACCTCAATCCGACTAATTGCCATGAACATGTTAGATGTACCCTTACTACCCTATCGATTGGCTCCCTACTTGTATTCATGTTCCATGTGTCTGTGTCAATCGGCCCTCTCTTGTGTGTAGATATTCTGTGCTGCTCCCACCATAAGGTGTATTAATCCTTATGATAGCGACCCGACACGATTCAAGATGCACAATGTATAACTACTGGTACCCAGTGCCTGCTTTTTCCCACTCTGGAGTACGTGCACGCCCGTAAACCGTCGGAACCTACACTGACGTACCCCCTGCCGCTGCTTTGACCGCTTATAATCAGCCCAGTAATCGTGCCCCACCCTGCCTAATTCAGGGTACCGTGA
Source organism: Allium sativum (assembly GCA_030737875.1). NCBI lineage: Eukaryota > Viridiplantae > Streptophyta > Magnoliopsida > Asparagales > Amaryllidaceae > Allium > Allium sativum. The sequence goes on along the minus strand of CM060919.1, from coordinate 878,910,175 downwards.
TACATCCATGTGGGTTACTGCTAAAATGGGTCCCCGTTACTTGGGTTTCCTATTAGTTAAGTTTGTGGGCCTATATTTACTTATATTACCCACCAACCCGATATGTACTAAACCCTCCCATCGATTCAAGCATTTTTAATAAATGGTTAAGTTTTGTGGGCCTACATGTACTAATATTACCCACCTACACGAGATGTACTTAACCCTCCCATCGATTCAAGCATGTTTATTTAATAGTTAAGTTTTGTGGGCCTATATTTACTAATATTACCAACCAACCCGATATGTACCTAACCCTTCCACTGATTCAAGCATGTTTATTTAATGGTTAAGTTTTGTGGGCCTATATTTACTAATATTACCCACCAACCTGATATGTACTTAACAATTCCATTAATTCAAGCATGTTTATTTAATGGTTAAGTTTTGTGGGCCTATATTTACTAATATTACCCACCAACCCGATATGTACTTAACCCTCCCGCACATTATGCCATATTAGTTAAGTGTTGTCCGCTCATGTTAACTTAACCCACTCATTCATCATGTCATGTTGGTTAAGCATTTCTTATTAACTTGACCCTCCTTACTTATCATGTTGGATCGGTTAAGTGTTTCCTATTAACTTAACCTCGTTCGTTCATCAAGTTATATTGGTCAAGTGTTTCTTGTTAACTTAACCCCACATATTCATTTTGCTGTATTAGTTAAGTGTCATCAATCAATTCAAGTTAACTTAACCCACCTACGTGCCATGTTACTTTGGTTAAGTGTTGTCTTCTTGTGTTAACTTAACCCTACTACAAATCATGTTATATTGGTTAACTGTTGCCTTCTTATTTTAACTTAACCTTTCCATAAATCAAGTTATATTGGTTAAGTGTTTCTAAATTTACTTAACCTCACCCACTTGTCTAATTAACATGTTATAAAGGTTAAGTACTCTAAATTTACTTAACCTCACCCACTAGTCTAATTAACATGTTATAACGGTTAAGTGTTCTAAATTTACCTAACCTCACACACTTGTCTAATTAACATGTTATAACGGTTAAGTGCTCTAAATTTACTTAACCTTACCCATCAGTTTAGTTAACATGTTGAATTGCTTAAGTGTTTCCTTAATTGACTTAACCCTACCAATCTTGACTTAGCTTTATTAAAGTACCAACCACTCATATTAGACAGGTATTGTTGTAGTCACTAGATGTGCCAGTCGGTTCCGGGCAGTTTTACACCACAACTCAGTTTAACCTCGGGTCCTTTTTGGGCTCAATGCACTAACCATCCACTTAGACAAGTATTGTTGCGGTCACTGGATGTGCCGGTCGGTTCCGGGCAGTTTTACACCACAACTCAGTCTAACCTCGGGTTAAGCATATTCGTCTTTTCTAAATTTACATATTTCTTATTTATGACACATTCCATATGTAAATTATTCCCAATTTAATTATGCCATAATTATCCTTTTAATTATGCTCACAATTAATGGTATACTAAATATACCATTTCATGAACCAATCTATGCCATGTAATTTTTCATGTTTATCCTACATATTTATATGTAAATTATAAATCAATTATTGTCGTGGCCCACTTTCCTTCTAAATCACATTCAAAATTTTAGGTATATAGATTATACCATTTTCATGCCACTTATCATGCTTATGTGCCAAACATGCCAATTACATGTAATTTCATGTCTTCCCCAACGTTACCCCCGTTGTATGTTCCGAAAATTACATAGAATGTTAGGCTTGATATTTTAGCCTAACTTATTAAACAAAAAAGGGAAAAGAGGAACTTTGCAACATTCCAACATCATACAAAAGTGTGGATCTAACTACACATATGTCACATGGATTTGGCATAGAACAATATACTTTTAACTATGAACTTGCAAATTTGATCTATGCAACATGAACTACAAGCATATGAATTTACATTAAACTATACAAGTTAAACTTGGCATGTAGTGGTGAACTTGCAAATTAGATCTATCATAAAGGCATATGGATCTAACATATAAAGTTGTAGATCTAAACATATAAGGTTGTAGATCTAAACATGTATGCATAATGGCTCTAAACAATTAGGCATAAACGACATGACTTAGCCTAAAACTTGTATGTATCATAATATCACCAAACTTACATATGATAATTTCATTCCCAAATTCCTATACAACATCATAGGTTTACTCACCAATTTCCACGTAACATGGTAGGTTCGATAGACCACAATAGTTCATAGGCATATATGATAGAATAGACATGAATAAAAATGAATCAGCATCACATACAACTTGATACAATTCTATTTTACAATTCATTACAAATCATGTCTTTAATTTATTCATATCTAAAAGATAACTACACTTACCATCAAAAGTAAAAACTTGATTTCAGGGATCTGTATTCTGAAACTGAATTGCTCGCCTTTGATGTAGATCGTTGAATTCTATTATTGAATTAGATTAGTTTTGATTTGATTTTGATGTAGCTTCTATCTTGCCTTTGAGTTGAAAGAGATGATGGCATGACCGCTCTAGGAATATTTTTGTGTGGCTTAGGGTTTAGATTTAGGTTGCTTATATAGAAGTTTGATTTAATAGGAACCATCAGATTAACCTAGAGCAAATCAAAGCCATTCAGACAAGATAGAATAGCCACATCAGCCCTAATGACTCAGCGAGGAGTCCATCAAAACCAATCAGATGCCACATCTGCCTTAGAGCGAATCGGCCCACGGGTTGACAGCCAAACACCCGGAATCAACCCCTAGTCGACCCAGCAAGGCTCGGGTCGACCTCAAAAATGGGCCGGTTCGGTTATTCCCCCTCCCAATTCGTTGTTTTGAACTTTTTTGCATATTTATTTATTTAATTTATATATATATATATATATATATTTCTCATATGCATACAAACTTCAAGGCTTAATAACTTCTTCATAAGGTATCCGTTTTATGCAAACCAAATGTCTATCTTGACCAAAATTTTGAGATGAACGTAATAGCGCAACCCATTTCACTTAATTCTTCTTCTAAAAATTAAATGTTCTTGAATTTGTTAATTTTAATATTCTCAGAAAATTCGGGGTGTTACAAGGGTATGGATCAGTCATGGCAGCTCCGTAAGGTGAGGAGAAGGGGAATTCATATTTCTATCAAGTTTCCTTCCTCTGCTACTAGAGTACCTTGATTGATCTCCTCATCAGAAAGGTTAGTGTTAACTCCCTATTTCATCATTATGATACTACAAAATTATTAAATCACATGACATATGGGACTCGGAATTCCCCATTTATATATTGCAGATAGATTACAGGAATTAAAGATTTGCTCTCCTTGAGAAAGAAGGAGCTAAATTGAGAAATGAAAAGTTCGTCCTCTATTACTGTGTATCTGGGGTCCTATTTATAGAGAATCCGGGGTCTTTCCATCAGTAGGTTTTTGGACCTGAATGATTCCTGTCGACTGCTTTTTTATGGGTTTCGGGCATTGGCCTATCGATCTTCCTCGTGGTGTCGGTTATAGTTCTTTGAAGTGATGGCTCTGGGTGAATTGGGGTCTCTCCTAGGTGGAAGAGGGCTTGTTGCCGCAACAGATCGCAGAGGCATCTTGGATTTCTTCGTGAATGCTCCCAGTATCGGTCCTTCGTTTGGTCTTTCGGATGTAGGCTTTCAGCTTTATCGTGGGTACTTTAAGGGGCCCGCCCTCATGCCGTACGAAAATGTCTGCCGATTTAGAACTGTTAATGGTTCAGGTACTAAGTGGATTAGTACGAGCAGCGCGTATCCTTACTTGAGTCTCGTTTTAGCCTTCTAATTTGGCTCTCTGGAGGGTAGCTTTCGGTGATACTCGTGTTACTTACGAAAGTAACACCCTTCTATATCCATGGAGTCGTTCTTCGAGGGTTCATTTCAAACCATCTTTATGCTCTGACCCAGTACTCTTCCTCTTTAATGTGTTGGTATCCATCGGTTGATTCTTGGTGGATAGATCCCGTCGGATGAACCCTTGCCGATACTTGGTAGGTTTCGGGTCCTTTTATTAAGGCGCTTACAATCGGTTTCCAATATCAGCCACCGAACTGCATCCATAGTGACCTTTTCCAAAACTGATTTGAACTTAAATTTTAACTGTTGGATTTTAAAAAAATCCCATTTTATTGGAAATCTCATTTCATTACGGTTCCAATTTCAGGAGAATCTGACGGTCGGATCTCCTTATACGTCAATTCGAAGTTACAGGTTGATGTTCACGAACTGTCGTTGCACGACGCTTTCTATTCAAGCCCGAATTTGATTTATAAATTTTAATTATAAATCGAAACACTTAAAAACCATTTTTATAACCTATATATAATCATATTTGAAAACTCGTTTCATTCGTTTAACTTTAAAATTGCACATTTCACTGTTCAGCCAATTTTTATATTTTTTTTGTCCATCCAAAATCGGACTTCAAAACCTAACTTCAACTGTTAACTGAATATTATATTAAATATTCGTTTTATTTCGGACTGAAATGAGATTCAGTCAATTACCATATAATTTCAGTTATATGGATTTCATACATCATACGTATTCAATAATAGTTATAAACAACTATTAAACATCCAATTCACATCCAAAGTGCACTTGCATCCATATAAGCCTTAAATAATTATTTAACGCTTATATCGGTTTGTCTATCATTCGATTAACATTCAATCTAAACACTTGGGATTAGTGTAAATCAAATATCATCCCAATACCCGTGTGGGGTTTTCAACCAACAAACAATCAATTTACATCAATACGAATCCATGAATTTAATCATTACTAGTCCAATTTAATTGTTTTTCTATCTAAGTAATTTTTACTTAAATGGGTAGTAATAATTTTAGCGTTCAAATTATAAATGGATATTTATATCTAACTTCAACTACCACTAGTATATTAACATCATTTTAACATGTTAAATATCTTAAATTCACAACATAACACAAGAAATCAATAATTCATCCAACGGTTTTCAAACAACTGTGATATGAGCTACCGGGTACCATACACAATTTTTTATAATTAATCAAACAAAAATCAGCATGGGCAATTAATATATTCTCAGTTATAAAGATAAATAACTGTACGAAATATTTGATGAGAGAGTTCTCACATTGATCGGTTAAGAAATCATTAAATAACGATTGCTCTAATTAAATTCAACCGAGCGTTTAATTTAACCAGAATAACGATTGCTCTAATTAAATTCTGACGTTATTTGAGAGAGTTACGACAATTATAAAGGAATTGCATCATTAAATAATAAAATATAATTAAGTCACCATTAATCACTTCCCCTCCCCCATCTTTCTAGAACACGCAAAACCCATGCTCCCATCGGAAAAACCGTCGCCACTCCTCCTCCAAGCGATCGGACCTCCGTCGCCACCCCCCCACATGACGAGTCTCCGTCCGCTCCACCCTCGCCTCGAACGTCGTGAAGCTCGCCGGCCCCTGGTGGCCTGAAAACTCCACCTGGCGGCACTTCGTACCCTAAATTCTCCCAAACCCCAATGCTAAAAGTGATCTCTACCGCACAGCTTCTAGATCTCAGCGTGTTATTTAATTTTTGTTTTTGGAAGTCTTGAATATTATTGATCGTATTTGGAGAAAAGAAAGAATTAAAAGTCGAGCATCCATGGCCATTGAATAAGTTAGGGTCGGTGCAGGTAATATATGATAGAGATTACGGTATTAAAAGTTAATATACATATATATTTAATATTATTTTATTTAAATGTTATTTGTTTAACGCTCCGAACTCCAAACAAACCCCAATGACTGTCGTCTCTAGCCAAATACCCCTATTCTAGACAAAATCGAATATTTTTCGTTAGCTGATTCGATCATTTTGATTAGTTTTCATTAAATTGAAATATAAATCAATATAACATTTAAAATTGATTTTCAACGTACATTTTAATTTGTCACGGTTACATACTGACTCGAAAAATTATGAAATTTGAAATCTCACTATGTTTTACAATTACCTTTCTAACAAAATTTATTTCATCGAATTTGGAGATCGTTTGAAAAATGAACTTTTAACAAGCTTATTAAATTCAATTGAATTTACAACACATGTTTAAATTTACTATGCTGACATACGAAGTCCAATTGACTTGAAGTTTTAAACCTGACAATAGTTTGACGTTCTGGGTCCAACAAAATTTGTTTCACCGGAAACGGAGTTCGTTTGCAAAATGGTTATTTTTAAGGGCTATATAATATTATAATAATATTACTAATTTCCAATATTATTCAAATTAATAATAAATAATTATTATCACCTCCTATATCAAAACAAATGTCATATAGCTGTAAAATAAACATACTTGAGTTTTACAGTTTGATGTTACCCTTTTCTAGTTAAACAGTGCTCAATTTACATGAAAATCCATTTATTTAGTTTAATAAATCATTATAATTTGTAAACGATTCCATAACAACTTTTTTAAATTTTAATTTGGACATAACTTACAATTTATAAAACGTAATCTTAATTTTTTACAATCGTTAGAAAGATACAGTCAATTAGATCCTAACGTTTCTTGTTCCATCAAATTCTGATTTATAACGAATTCTGTGTACTTGTTTAAAGTTTAAAACTAAAATTTCAGACTACTGCGGCATTTCAAGCTCATTTTATACTAAATATAAATTTGTATGCTCTAACTTCATTTTAAATTAATTTTACGTCGTTATTTTTCAAAATAAATCGTTTAAAATATTTAATTTCCATTAAAATCAGTCAAAAATTAATTTTATATTGGTTCCAAAATTCAGGGTTGTTACATTATTAGTTTTGATTTATTATTTGTTAAGTGATGATGATATTATATTTGCATCATTTATTGTTTGAATAGTCAATATATATAAACTATTGGCTATTGAATGATTTTAGAAAAATGAAATATTATAGATTAATTCACAATGAAATAAAATTAATTTAACTATGGGATTGAGAATTCAACTTCTGGTGTTTTGAAATATTGATTTGGAAAGGTTTTGAAATAATAAATGTATAATAGAAATTGTTTCCAAATGAATTTTTCGAAGTAAGTGTATACTCCCCTCTTGTCTTTGAAAATGACATCGGTACACCATCGATGTTTATTTTCAAGAGTCTGAGTGGAGGAGACCACTTAGAACTTTTATGCTTTGTTTTGAGAAATTGAGTTTCATTAAATCTTTAATAGCACGGTTTGATAAAAAATAGATAATATATATAATGATTTAAATTTGATTTGGAAATGAACCCAAAATTGAATTCTTAAATTCTCGAATAATTACCGAAAGGAATTTAAACTTGGAATTTTAGAAGAGTATTGTTAATGCCACTCCAAAAATGGTTAAGGGTCCACCTTTTCTTTTATAAAAATTTACTAAGGGTAGGATCATTTAACATATCCCCCCTTAACAATTTATAAAATATAGACCAAAAATATCCTTTTATTATTTTATCCTAATTATATTTTACTATCTGTTAAACTCTTGTAGCGACCCGAAACTTCCCGACTGGCCTAAACCAAACAAAAGGCGGACACTTTGAGAACAAGACTAATTGGGACATAAACTGAAACACCCAACCTCCGTTAAGGTCACTCACAAAGGGAATGCCTTAACTTCGGTGGAACATTATAGGTAAAAGATGCAGATAAATTACAAGACAAACAAATAAAGCAGCGGAAAATAAAGTCATTTTACAAACAACTTAATTCAGTCAAGCTTTTACAACAATTTTCTCAATCATACTTAAATGTAATACATAGAACTTCTATCTTGATTTAAAAACTTCCAAGAATAAAATAAGCATAAAAATAACAATGATATTCCCTAATAAAGCGTGAACCAACCATAGCAGTGGAAGAGAGAGTCCAAATCAATACATAGGCTATCTTCGAGCTTGGAAAGAAAACTGAGCTAAGTGATAACATTTCCTCCCTGTGAACCTTGGGGGGGAATGGAAGAAAAGAGGCGAAACAAAACTAGGTCAGACATAAGTCTGGTAAGTCCAGTGACTTTCCGCATATAAACAGGCAAAAGCATCATGACAAGAATAAACTGAATATAAGACAATACCGTGATAACAGGGATAACATAGGATAAGCATAAGGTATGATAAGGCAAGATAAACTGGATGCGCTTCTACTCTTTCTCTGCTTTGCAACTACTTTGTTGTTCTGATTTATTTATCTATCTCTGCACCACCTAACTAGTGTCCCAACTAGTAATATGTATAAATGATAACGTGATCCCAATCCCCGTAATTGTGGTAGCCTTCAGGTGTAAATCTATCGTGATAATCCCACCTCAATCAGCCTAATTGCCATGAACATGCTAGATGTACCCTTACTACCCTATCGAACAGCTCCTTACTTGCATAAATGTTCCATGTGTCTGTGTCAATCGGCCCTCTCTTGCATGTAGATACCCTGTGCTAGTCCCACCATAAGGTGTATCAATCCTTATGATAGCGACCCGACACGATTCAAGATGCACAGTGTATAACTACTGGTACCCAGTGCCTGCTTTTTCCCACTCCGGAGTACGTGCACACCCGTAAACCGTCGGAACCTACACTGACGTACTCTCTGCCGCTGTTTTGACCACTTATAATCAGCTCAGTAATCGTGCCCCACCCTGCCTAATTTCAGGGTACCATGATACTTCTATGTGGGTTACTGCTGAAATGTGTCCCCGTTACTAGGGTTTCCTGCTGGTTAAGTTTGTGGGTCTATATATACAAATATTACCCACCTACACGGAATGTACTTAACCGTCCCACCGATTCTAGCATGTTTTCTTAACGGTTAAGTTTGTGGGCCTATATGTACTAATATTACCCACCTACACGAGATGTACTTAACCCTCCCATCGATTCAAGCATGTTTATTTAACGGTTAAGTTTGTGGGCCTATATTTACTAATATTACCCACCAACCCGATATGTACTTAACCCTCCCGCACATTATGTCATATTGGTTAAGTGTTGTCCATTCATGTTACATTAACCCAGCCATTCATTGTGTCATGTTGGTTAATTGTTTTCTTATTAACTTAACCCCGTTCGTTCATCAAGTTAAGTGTTTTCTTGTTAACTTGACCCCACGGGTTCATCATGTTGTATTGGTTAAGTATCTTCTATCAATTCAAGTTAACTTAACCCGCCTACTTGTCATAGTACTTTGGTCAAGTGTTGCCTTCTTGTGTCAACTTAACCCTACCACAAATCAAGTTATATTTGTTAAGTGTTTAACTTAACCCTTTCCATTTATCATGCTATGTCGGTTAAGTGTTTCCTATTAACTTAACCCTAGTCATTCATCATGCTAAACTGGTTAAGTGTTTCCTATTAACTTAACCCTAGTCGTTCTTCTTGTTCATTAGCACTAATTGATTTATTAATGCACCGACCTCTCACATTAGATATTTGTTGTGGTTACTGGATATGTCAGGCGGTTCCAGGCAATTTTACACCACAACTGAATCTAACCTTTGGTTTTCTTGGGCATGATGCACTAACCTCTCACATTACATATGTGTTTTTGTGGTTACTGGAAGTGCCGGGCGGTTCCGGGCAGTTTTACACCACAACTCATTCTAACCTCGGGTTAGGCACATTCGTCTTTAATGTACACAGTTACCCTATATACCCAAATCTAGATTTTACATGCTAATTACCAAATTCACCAAAACTAGTCATGTTACATTTTATGCCCAATTTAGATTTAATGCTCAAGTTACCCCAAATTCTCAACAATAACAATTTTTGCCCAAAACTTGATTTATATGCCAATTTCATACTTTGTCGATCATGCCAATTCTAGGTTCAATATGTCAAATTACATATTCCATAATTCATGTCAAATTACCCCAAATTGCATCGTAACAGTCATGCCATACTACATGTTCCAAATTATGCCAAATAATGTCAATTTCATGTTATACCCAATTACCCCCGCATTCATAACGTACGTATTTCGAGATTCCACCCAAGATTCATAAAATAAGGGGAGAAGCAAGATGGAACATCGTAAGGATAGGCATTTTCATATGATGATAAGAACTAGTGGTCCAATAAACTTGATGTACTAAAAAAGACAAGTTTTGCATAGAATACATCGCAGGCATATAGATATGATACGAATATCATCATGAATTTTAAAAAGGATTACAATTCCGATATACAACAAGGATAGATATGATTGGACCAATTTCATAGTAAAAAATGATTCCCAAAGATGTATATATACAAGCATGGATTGAATGAAAGGATAGCTTTCATCAGGCATATTCTCTATCCATTTTATTACATGTCACAATCAGATTTTGGTGTTCAAATCTAAAAAGTAACTGACTTACAAAACAAAGGCAAATCTTGTTTTCATGCCTAAGCCATACATCACTATACACACTAATCTTTTTTTCCCAAATCGTATACTCATATATATATATATATATATATATATATATGCCCCAATTTTAGATCTTAAACCACAACATGTACTATGCCTTATATTTACAGTTCAATTTACGCCCCAAATCCCAAGCCATATGTCCAATACTTTATGTCTCAAATCTCAAGTCATATGCCCAATACTTTATGCCTCAAATCTCAAGTCGTATGTCCAATACTTTATGCCTCAAATCCAAGTCCTATGTCCAATACTTTATGGCTCAAATCTTAAGTCATATGTTTGATACACTTTATATTTTGAATACAACATGTGTTATGTCCTCAAATCAGTTACAACTCAATTATGCCCAATTATACACAATTTAATTCTTTTTCCCAAATTTTAGCGCTGGTCATGACCAAATCATATTTTATGCCCAATTTTATTTCCAATGTACGTTCATCTCTTATGAGATCTAGCTCAGGCTCGCAGTAGCCTGGCTATAAAACAAAAAAGGAAGAAGGAAAGAAGAGAAAAAGAATGGACATAATATTATCAATGAGATAGATACAATGGATATAGAAATAGGCAAAATCTCAGATCCAGATTTATTACAATGTCAGAATCACAATTAACATTTATTTCTGAAAGTAACATGAACTTACAAATTATAGAACGGTCTTGAATTCTGGGATCTATATTCTGAAACTGAATAGCTCTCCCTTGAAGTAGACTATTAGTTCTTCTAATTTAGATTTTATTTGATGTTCTTCTTAATCGATTACTAGTTTGGATTTGATTTTCTAGTTTGGAGAGAATGAATAGAGGCTTAGGCTAGCTTGTAGACTAACATCATGATGGCACCATAGTTTCAGGGCTATGATGTTAGGGTTTTGGGTTTAGCTACGTATATATAGATGTCTAGGATTATTTAGAGCCCTTAGATGAACTAGGAGTCCATCAGAACCACCCAACACAAATACACATCATCCGACCACTCAGAAGAAGACACAACATCACAGAACACTCCAGAATTCTTTTTCGGATTAGTAAGGGCGCACTTAGCAGGTGCGCCAGTGCATTTTTGTACCAGTGCACTTGTGAAGTGCACCAGTGCATTTTGGTCGACTTCTGGTTGTTCTGCCTAATTTCGTTCGTCCATATCTTCTTCATACGGTATCCGTTTTATGCAAACTCAGACTCTATCTCAAGCAGAATTCCGAGATGAACGCAATGGCGTAACCCGTTTCATTTAATTCTTCTTTTGATAATTAGTTATTCTTTAATTATCTCTTATGTCCTGTTTTAAAATTATGGGGTGTTACATTTCCCCCTACTTAAAGGATTTCGTCCCCAAAATCTTCAAGTTAAGAAGAATGTATATCCTACCATCCAACATCCATCTACTCAACCATTCAATCACAGGCATCCATTGTCCTTAAAAAGGTTTCTAATGTTTTTCATGAACATATGCATAGTGTGCGTATATGTCCTTACCCAAATGCAAAATCAGGCGATCTACTGATTCAGTTGACCTCCTTAATGTGAATCATGTCAGTGCCATGAGTCCATCATGTTTACAATTATTCCTAATCGTACTTTATAACTTCTACATGAGTGCACAATCATTCATACAAATGCAACATCCATATTGATAACACATCAAGTTTCAATTCATATATATAAAAATTCACTCATGCATATGCAATATGAAAGTGACTGAGCCGATCTAGTGCCCAACGTGTGTATATGCATCCACGAGCAACCACTAGCAAACACTTTCAACCACTTGCATCCACCAAACATAACATGTCTCAAACAATGTTTACATCCATTGGCTTCTACCTAAGGATCGAGGATAGGACCAACAGGATATACCTAAAAGATAAAGACTAGCATGCAAATAAATATTACAAAAAAAAAGTGGAATCAAGAATATACCCTCAAAAAGGGTATGATGCGTGTATCTGGTCTTCAGTCTTCTAAGTCGCATCTTCTTGAGATTCACTCCACTGTACCTTAACTAATTTAACTTCACGATTGCGAAGCTTCATGACCTCCATTTCCAAAACCCACTAGTAAAGATAGGACCTCGATCACTTACTATGCTAGAGGTTATCCAATGTAGTTGAACTATCTTTCCAAGATAAACAGATGTTAACCATGATACCAAGTGTATATACTAAGATGATTATAGGTCTATCCTCTACTTAGCTTATCCATCATGTCACAAATCTAAGGGTCGATATCTCTCATGTGAACCATCCTAGTCGAACTTGACATCCCTCAAGTACAAGCCCCAAAGGCCTAAACCAATATCAGACAAGCACCCAAGGAATGCCTCCTCGGAATTTGGACGATCTATGTGAGATGATACTAGAAAAACAACCAAACAATTGAGCACTTAACCGACTTTGGCTATCCTCGTCAATCTTGATAACAGGGATAACAAGACAACATAGTATAAGCATAAGGTATGATAAGGCAAGATAAAATGGATGCGCTTCTACTCTTTCTCTGCTTCGCTACTACTTTGTTGTTCTGATTTCTGTATCTATCTCTGCACCACCTAACTAGTGTCCTAACTAGTAATCTGTATAAATGATAAAGTGATTCCTATCCCCGTAATTGCGGTAGCCTTCAGGTGTACATTTATCGCGAGGATTCCACCTCAATCAGCCTAATTGCGATGAACATGCTAGATGTACCCTTACTACCCTATCGATCGGCTCCTTACTTGCATAAATGTTCCATGTGTCTGTGTCAATCGGCCCTCTCTTGCGTGTAGATACTCTGTGCTGGTCCCACCATAAGGTGTATCAATCCTTATGATAGTGACCCGACACGATTCAAGATGCACAATGTATAACTACTGGTACCCAGTGCCTGCTTTTTCCCACTCCGGAGTACGTGCACGCCCATCGGAACCTACACTGACGTACCCCTTGTCGCTGTTTTGACCGCTTATAATCAGCCCAATAATCATGCCCTACCCTGCCTAGATTCAGGGTACCATGATACTTCTATATAGGTTACTGCTGAAATGGGTCCCCGTTAATAGGGTTTCCTGCTGGTTAAGTTTGTGGGCCTATATATACAAATATTACCCACCTACATGAGATGTACTTAACCCTCCCACCGATTCTAGCATGTTTTCTTAACGGTTAAGTTTGTGGGCCTGTATGTACTAATATTTCCCACCTACCCAAGATGTACTTAACCCTCCCATCGATTCAAGCATGTTTATTTAACGGTTAAGTTTGTGGGCCTATATTTACTAATATTACCCACCAACCTGATATGTACTTAACCCTCCCACACATTATGTCATATTGGTTAAGTGTTGTCCATTCATGTTAACTTAACCCAGCCATTCATTGTGTCATGTTGGTTAAGTGTTTTCTTATTAACTTAACCCCGTTCGTTCACCAAGTTAAGTGTTTTCTTGTTAACTTAACCCCACGGGTTCGTCATGTTGTATTGGTTAAGTATCTTCAATCAATTCAAGTTAACTTAACCCACCTACTTGTCATAGTATTTGGTTAAGTGTTGCTTTCTTGTGTCAACTTAAGCCTACCACAAATCAAGTTATATTTGTTAAGTGTTTAACTTAACCCTTTCCATTTATCATGCTATGCCGGTTAAGTGTTTCCTATTAACTTAACCCTAGTCATTCATCATGCTAAACTGGTTAATTGTTTCCTATTAACTTAACCCTAGTTGTTCTTCTTGTTTATTACCATTAATTGATTTATTAATGCACCGACCTCTCACATTAGATATTTGTTGCGGTTACTGGATGTGTCGGGCGGTTCCGCGCAGTTTTACACCACAACTCAATCTAACCTTGGGTTTTCTTGGGCATGATGCACTAGCCTCTCACATTAGATAGGTGTTGTTGTGGATACTGGATGTGCTGGGCGGTTCCAGGCATTTTTACACCACAACTCAATCTAACCTCGGGTTAGGCACATTCGTCTTTAATGTACACAGTTACCCTATATACCCAAATCTAGATTTTACATGCTAATTATCAAATTCACCAAAACTAGTCATGTTACATTTTATGCCCAATCTAGATTTAATGCTCAAGTTACCCCCAAATTCTCAACAATAACAATTTTTGCCCAAAACTTGATTTATATGCCAATTTCATACTTTGTCGTTCATGCCAATTCTAGGTTCAATATATCAAATTACATATTCCATAATTCATGTCAAATTACCCCAAATTACATCTTAACAGTCATGCCATACTACATGTTCCAAATTATGCTAAATAATGTCAATTTCATGTTATACCCAATTACCCCCGTATTCATAACGTACGTATTTCGAGATTCCACCCAAGATTCATAAAATAAGAGGAGAAGCAAGATAGAATATCGTAAGGATAGGCATAGTCATATGATGATAAGAACTATTGGTCCAATAAACTTGATGTACTAAAAAGACAAGTTTTGCATAGAATACATCGCAGGCATATAGATATGATATGAATATCATCGTGAATTTTAAAAAGGTTTACAATTCCGATATACAACAAGGATAGATATGATTGGACCAATTTCATAGTCAAAAAATGATTCCCAAAGATGTATATATACTCAAGCACAGAGTCAATGAAAGGATAGCTTTCATCAGGCATATTCTCATATCCATTTTATTACATGTCACAATTAGATTTTGGTGTTCAAATCTAAAAAGTAACTGACTTACAAAACAAGGGCAAATCTTGTTTTCATGCCTAAGCCATACATCACTATACACACTAATCTTTTTTTCCAAATCATAAACTATCATATATATATATATGCCCTAATTTTAGATCTTAAACCACAACATGTACTATGCCTTATATTTACAGTTCAATTTTCGCCCCAAATCCCAAGTCATATGTCCAATACTTTATGTCTCAAATCTCAAGTCATATATCCAATACTTTATGCCTCAAATCTCAAGTCATATGTCCAATACTTTATGCCTCAAATCCCAAGTCATATGTCTAATACTTTATGCCTCAAATCTCAAGTCATATGTTTGATACACTTTATGTTTTGAATACAAAATGTGTTATGTCCTCAAATCAATTACAACTCAATTATGCCCAATTATACACAATTTAATTCTTTTCCTAAATTTTAGTGTTGGTCATGCCCAAATAATATTTTATGCCTAATTTTATTTCCAACGTACGTTCATCTCTTATGAGATCTGGCTCAGGCTCGCAGTAGCCTGGCTATAAAAAAAAGGAAGAAGGAAAGAAGAGACAAAGAATGGACATAATATTATCAACGAGATAGATCCAATGGATATAGAAATAGGCATAATCTCAGATCCAGATTTATTAAAATGTCAGAATCGCAATTAACTTTTATTTCTGTAAGTAACGTGAACTTTCAAATTATAGAACGGTCTTGAATTCTGGTATCTGTATTCTGAAACTGAATAGCTCTCCCTTGAAGTAGACTATTTGTTCTTCTAATTTAGATTTGATTTGATGTTCTTCTTAATCGGTTACTAGTTTGGATTTGATTTTCTAGTTTGGAGAGAATGAATGGAGGCTTAGGCTAGCTTGTAGACGAACATCATGACGGCACCATAGTTTTAGGGTTATGATGTTAGGGTTTAGGTTTAGCTATGTATATATAGATGTCTAGGATTATTTAGAGCCCTTAGATGAACTAGGAGTCCATCAGAACCACCCAGCTCAAATACACATCATCGGGCCAATCAGAAGAAGACACATCATCACAGAACACTCCAGAATTCTGTGTTGGATCACTATGGGCGCACTTGGCATGTGCGCCAGTGCATTTATTGCACTTGTGAAGTGCGCTAGTGCATTCTGGTCGACTTCCGGTTTTTCTGCCTGACTTCGTTCGTCCATATCTTCTTCATACGGTATCCGTTTTACGCAAACTCGGACTCTATCTCTAGCAGAATTCTGAGATGAATGCAATGGCTTAACCCATTTCATTTAATTCTTCTTTTAATAACTAGTTATTCTTTAATTATCTCTTATGTCCTGTTTTAAAATTACGGGGTGTTACACAAACAGAAGATCACTTCACTGCTATTACAACAATTACATCAGAGTACACGAATATAACAGAGTATGAATAAATAATATACATTAGAGAAATAAATATCAAAGATTAAAATATATACATATAAAATTTATAAATATATTACAGCGGAAAAATAATACGTAACACAACAGAAAGAAATACACGGATATAGATCTTTCCGAATATAGTTTCAGCTGTAAATCCAGGATCCTGTGAAAATAATATCTGCAAATACCAAAACTACTAGCTGCCCATGAGGAAAATAGGAGCACCCAGAGTTTAGATAGGAACAATAAACTCCGAGTCAGTCATGGGACTAGTGTGAGAACTAAAAGAGTTTTTTAAAAACTTTACTTTAAAATAGAGTAAATCAAGGGACCACGTCGTATAACACGGAAAGGGTTTTCTCCCAAGAATAGCAGTGCATAAGACAAACATCGTAATGCTTTTTGGAAAAATGAAGCTATTATAAGACTCAGGTCCCATTACACAATGCAACACAAGCCATAGGATAGAATTTTCCCTTATAATAGCCAAACATGCTTGGTACATTTTAAAACAAATCAATTTGATATTACTATAAGTGTATAGTGTCAAAATCAGCTTCAAATATAAATGTATCAATCATAGATGGCATAGTATCCCATGCTACTATGTCGCCATACTAGTTCTGCAATTAAAACCGAAATGTCACGTATTGGAAATTGGATTCCATGTATGAAAGACAAGGGATCGTCTTTACCGAATTTGAGATACTCTAGCCCGTGCCTCAGGCTCAGCCACAACTGCACCTTGGATCTTCAGGTTCGGTCCTCTCTTACGTTTGAGGATTAGTAATTCATGAACAATATGTTTTACCGCCCTGTGGGGCGTAATTCTGGTCAATATGTCGACCATATCAATCCATCGGGCCCGTAGTGACCGACATAGCCGAGGTACCTCGCTTTCCATCATCCACATAAGTAAAAATGTTTGGAATCCATACCATGACACAACTCCTAGCTAGAAAGAAACGCATGTTCTACCTGCAGTCCTCTCCCGTTTCAGGTTCATACCGGATTGTGAGGCTCGCGAATTAATGATATACACAAAGCTATGCTATTTAAAGTTGTGCTTTGATCATCAACCACAAAACCCTGCTTTTCAATAGAAGCCTTGATCATTTGCATCTCAGCATGCCACACTGACAATTCACGCCATGCGACTGATGTCTATCGATATATAACTTCTAAGCTCGTATGTCTCAGAGAAGGGTGTGAAGCAAAAGAATAAATTCTCTGCCACCATACAGGTATATATTTAATAGAAATCAATCAACACAGAATAAAATCCAATGTCAGACACACATCCATTTACTAGTTCGTTCTGGGTCTGAACGAAACCAGATGCACTTTATTCCTTATCCCATATGTCCAATACAGGAGAGAGGTCCTCGCATATCCGGTCGATCTCCAAGTACATCTGGACAATCACCACTTATTACCTTGTCTTGGGTATACAACCCAATCAAGACATCAGTAATCATCCAAACGATGTGAAGATCTTCGGTCTTCAACCACCGTCTTCATCGTCGACTTATCGTCGAATCAATTATTTAGAATGGGCATAAAGCCGGTTTTTCCGAATAACTCGTGTATCTTACAAAAAAGTGCTATAAAAACACAACATACGCCCCATTCCAATCCAGAATATTCTTTTATTCAAATATTCACATTTTTAGGGAATAGTTCCCATTAATTTTATCAAAGATAAATTCTTTTAAATTTATTCTTTAATCTTCCTCTGGATATCATTTCAAAAGATTTTATCTTATCTTTTCACAATTCTAAACCAATTAAGGTTTATTAACTAGTCAGGATTATCAACCTTACCGAAGTAATCATTTATTATATTAATCCAAATCCCAACCTAATCATCCCACGGAGTAAAACTGGCAATACTCCATATCTCACACCACGGTGTTATCGGTAAAATTAATTACCATTTTCCGTTCAAATCTAATTAAAGATTTAACTATCGCCTGGAGTAAAACTGGTGATACTCCATTCTTGATTATTTTTCAAATTTGATAATTTAGATTATCACATTCTCATTCTAATCTAATTAAAGATTCGTCAAAAATCCATTTAGTTTTAAGTGAAAATTAGGCTCACATCCCTATTTTCAAACTTAATTAAAGCCACATCCCCCCAACTTTCCATACGTTTCCGCCCCCTGTTTTTAGCTGCCGCCCACTTTTTTGTGTCCATTTTCGGACCTGCCATGAAATGTTACGTGTTTTCCAATTTTTGAAAAAAAAAAGTGCGCTAGTGAGTAAAAAAAAATTCTAAAAATAGGAAATATTCTCAGGAGCATTCGCCAAAAAAAAAAGTTGCATACTTCTGTGCAACAAGATCTGAAAAGTAGCATACATGTATGCATATATTCATATAGTGTATTTCTGTTGAAAATCTGGACCAATATACGCATACATGTATGCAACTATTAGCAAATAACTGCATACATTTATGCATACAAAGTTGAACTGAGATTCACGTGTAACGAAAAGTTGCATACATGAATGCAATTATTCTGTATATATGCATGCATGTGTGCAACAATTATAAAAGGGACGACGGCTAGCGAATATATGCATGTATGCATGCATTTATTCTGTACAAGAGCATAAATGTGTGCAACAATGTCTGAAAACGGCGAATGCCTGAAAAAACAGGTCAAATTTGAATATATGCATAAAAGGATGCATGTAATGCAGTTTACCTGCATACATGTATGCAATTATACTACAGTTTGGGCGCAACACGGAAATATTAGCATGAATGTGTGCAACTATTTACAAATATGTGCATCTTTTGATGCAAAAACCTGTTGTTTCGCTGATTTTGTGTTATTTTGGGTTTTGACGTGGTTTTTGATTGTTTTTCCACCTGATTTTTTTGGCGTGAACGTGTTTTATTTAATAATGAATTTTAGTGATTTTTTTATATTTTTTTTATATGTTTTTGAAAAATAGGGACCTAATTTACAATAAGTTTAGGACCGGATGTGAGCCTAATTTTGAAACTTAATAGGGACCTGTGACAAACGGACCCTAGTTTTAATCTCCAAAAATCAATATTTAATGATTATTCAAATTTAGGAAATAAATCATGTCTTTACTGGGTTAAAGAACGAGTGTCATTTAAAACACAGCTCATGATAAACCCAAAATCATCTTCCATCAAAGTGGAATCTACGCGGAAATCATAACAGTATATAATCGGTATAAATTCCCGTATCAGACTAATAATATAAGTGGAATATCGGACAAGCCTTCTAAATTCCATATATAGTAACAGCCTCCCTTCACAGCAGCTCAATTCGATTATTACTAATCAAATTCCATTCAATTCCAATTTAATATATTAAATTGAAAACTTTATTTTTGGAAAATTCTATTAATCGTAATTAAAAGATTTATAAATTCCAAATCATCTCTTCACTATTAATTGGGTTTAAGAACAAGCGTTATTTAAAGCACCGTTCACGATAAACCCAAAAATCCAGTTTCATTTCAATTTCAATTAAATATTAATTAATTGGTACATTTCACTAAATCTTATTTAAAAGGTTCATTCTTTTCTCACCAGGGTTTAAGAACAGTGTTAATAAAGACAACACTCACGACAAACCCAAAATCCAATCTCATATTTAATGCAAGGCTCTGAATAGAAATTATATTGGCTTATACTCAATATCAAATTCTGAAATCAACAATTATCGTATTGGGAATAACGATATATATATCTTCTAAATTCCTCAACAATATCTGTATAATCACATAATCCAATATCGATATATCCAAAGATAATTTCCATTCCAAATCCATTCCAATGTATACATTGGAAAAATTCTGATTATTTTAAAACTTGAAAACATTGGATTTTATTCTAGCTAATAACTAGTTCATTTCGATAAAAATATCTTTCATCTTTTCAAACTTGGAATTTTCCATCCAAAATCTTTCCAAATCATTTATTATGATTTTACATAATTTTTCCATATTTTTAATAATTTTATTATCGCCATTTCGGTCAGTTTCCAATAACGGCCACCGAACTGCATTTATAGCGACCTTTTTTGAACTTGATTTGGACATATCTTAAAATCCTACCATTAAAATTCAAATCTCTTATATCCTTTGGAAAGCTCTTTTCGATAGGAACCCAACGGTTTCGGTTTTAGGAGAATCTGACGGTCGGATCTCCCATTACATCAATTTGAAGTTAATGGTCGAAATTCGTGAACGGTCGCTGCGCGGCGCGTTCTATTCAGGCCATTATATATATAATATATATATCATTGATTTCTATTTAAAACATATTTTATAAATCATTTATAAATTCCATTTAAAACAATTTTAACTTCATTTTCAAATTTAAATCAAAATTAAATACTCCTTATCATTATAATATTTAAATGATAATATTTTCAAAACATCAGAACTAGAAATCATTTCCTTTTCGATATTCATTATAAAAATGAATAAAATAGATATAAATATCGTTCACGTTAAAATGGAGCATAACTAATCAATACGGCTTCACACATTTTTAATAATTTCGTGTCCATCCAAAATCGGACATCAAATTCACGTTTTAATCCTTTATTGAATATTATTTTATAATATTCGTTATTTTAAAATATTCATTATTTTAAAATATTCGTTCTTTCCGAATTGGAATCAGACCCAACCAATTGCCATATAATGTTATTTATATGGATTTCATACACCACGTGTATACAACTACAATGATAAACAATCAACCATCATCCAGAGTGTATTACACAACTGCATAAGCATTAACGCTTACAACAGTCTGTCAACCAATCGATTGACATACAACTAAACAATTGGGGTTAGTGTACGCCAAATATCATCCCAATACCCGTGTGGGATTCCAACCAACAAATACAGAATATTGTTTATGCAGTTGGGCGATCTGTAAAATTTATCATCCTAATCAATGTCAGTTAAATGGGTGTACATAAACAAATCGCACGATTTGTAAATGAATATTTATTTTATTTTCATTTCCATGGTAATTTTTATATACATTTTATATAAATAATTTTTATATACAACAATATCAATCTATGACAATCACAATCCAAACAAACAATCAACCATGATCTGTACAAAAAAAAATGTGTCAAGAGCTACTAAGCCCCATCTGCAATCTATTATATAATAATTGTAAAATAATTTGAGTGAGAAGAAGTTCTAACATTCGTTTCCACTCCTTCATTCTTTTATTTCTGAATTTCAGTTCTATTTGGATTTGAATTTGCCCAAAATTCTAACATGCTCCAAATTGGACCCGATCAGTTTTATTGCAAAGCTCTCGGCTCCACGATCACAAAGCAACTTGAATCACTGCGTTTGGACCTCATATGAAGAAGTTATGACAGTTTTTCATTTCATTACAAAATGGAAATAATAATTAAATATTAATTTATTTAATTCCCCTTTACCCTCTTTCTTCTGTAAAACTGGAGCCCGTCGTTTCAACCCATCCTTGTTGCGAACCCTTCAACCGCGCCACCACCGGAGAGGGCCAGAGTCCAATCGCCACACACCACATCGTTCGCCATAGTCAGAGCTCCCTACAGCCACCACCACTCCGAAGTCAGAGGTTCCCATCGCCCTGAAATCCACCGCGAACCAGCGGTCTTTGAGCACAAAATTCCGTCGATTTACTCAATGGATTTTGATCACGTTGGTATTGATGGAAAGCTCTCACAAGTACTCCAATTCTCGTAAAATAATCATCTTGTAATTTGTAGTGGATTGCCTGAATTTTGGGGATCTAGTTTAGAGCAAAATCGGCCCTTTATCGAATGGGAACAGCAACTTCTAATTGGGCTAAGGTTGGATCATTTTGACTGCGTATTTATAGCTTTAAATAATAGTATTTAATTTTGTCTTGTTTATCACAATGAACCCCCAACTAAACCCAATAGCTATCGCCTCTAGCTAAATACCCACATTCCAGACACAATGGGATATGTTTCATAAGCCAATTCGACTGTTTCGATCAGTTTCCATCAAATTAAAATGTAAATCAATATATATTGAATTCAAACGTACATTTTAATTTACCAGGGCCACATACTGACTCCGAAAATTATAGAAAAATTATATCTAGTTATGTTTTTACGATACAGTCCTAACAAAACTAATTTCGTTGAATTTGGAGACCATTTGAAAAATGGTTATTTTCCCATCGATTAAATTTGAACCGAAATTACCAAACACGTTTAAATTAACCACGCTCATATATTAATTCCAAAAATTATGAAAATTGCAATCTAGCAATAATTTGACATTCCGGATCCAACAAAAGGGGTTTCGTCGAAAGCGGAGGTCGTTTGCAAAATGGCTATTTTAAGGGTTATATATTATATAAAATATATATATATATATTCCGTAGCGGCTATTTTAAATTTTAAACTGGACATAACTTTCAATTTATATAAAATCTGGATTTTCCACATTCTTTAGAAAGATCTAATTAAATAGATTTAAATATTTCTTGTTTAACTGAAATCCGATTTATTTTGAATCCTGTACATTCATTTGAAATTTAAAATCGAATTTTCAAACTACCGCACCATTTCAGGCTCGTTTTATAACTAAAATAAATTTGTACGTTCTAACTTCGATTTAAATAAATTTTTAGTCGTTATTATTTAAAATAGATCATTTTAAATATTCAAAATCCATTAAAATAGCTAAAATAAAAGTTTCAATTGGTTCTGAAAATCTGGGTTGTTACAATCTCCGCCACTTAAAATCTTTTCGTCCTCGAAAAGGAACGGAGCTGAAAGTTGTTTAACTAACCAACTCAACTTTCATTCTGCCTTTTATTCTTCAACTTTTCAGTTTCTAAGAATTTTCTAATTTCTCAAAAATTTGGCTAATACCCTAAAGTTTCAAAAAAATTCGCCATAACCTCCTTTGTACGGGTTGATATTTAAAACCGCAACTTACCTCACAATGCCCTCATCAATCCAAAAGAAAAAGAAAAAGCCAAGCGGCTAGCCAATCGGTTCATAAAATCATTGAAACCCAAGAAATACAGTAAACATGTACCTATTTGTCAGGCATACAATTTTATTCCTCTTCTTAGCTTCTATGCTATGACCTATTCAATGTATATACATGTACATATATAAGATTCCAGTCAGTTTTTCTATTCAGTTCAATATTTGCCTCAATTTGGCTAAATTTACTTTTTATTCTCATATTGGTTCCAACATTTTAATTAGACAAATTAATTATCATACAACACAACCATCAATCAATTATTTGATTAGCTTTTCAAATATATATTTTATACATACTCAAAAACCATATTTCCGTACCAATTCACAACAGTAAACCCTATCGATGTTTTGGTTCTCACACCAGTCAATTGGAAATATATGGATATCCCACTTTTGAAACTAGAACACAGACACTGATGATGAGGCATCACCATTAGAATCGTCTCCGGGCAACTAAAGTGTTATTTTATATCTATCCAGTATATTTGAGGCTTCGAATACACGTTAATTACGCGTATATTTTAAATCTTCATATACTCGATTGTCCAAAATCAATATAAAATAAAATACTCAAATACGTATAATAAGATAAAATTTTCAAAACTAAATTTGTTTTTAATCAATAATACTCTTCTAACTCATTCTAGAATACTATTGATCCAATCTCTAACGAATCACTCTTGTTGGATATTACTAATCCAATCTCTGATGAATTCTTTCATTCAGTTCTAATGTGTCTTGTTCTCGAGCCTTGTAAACCAAAGCTTTGATACCAAACTGTAGCAACCTGAACTTCCCGGCCGGCCTAAACCTAACAAGAAGGCGGACTGCTTTGAGAACAAGACTAATCGAGACACAAACAGAAGAACACTTCATTGCAATTATAACAATTACATCAGAGTACAAGTGTAACAACCCGAATTCCGGCAGACTAATTTTTTTCTTAAAAAATTCAATCTATCGAATCTCGGATTGGTTTGCTCTGGTGTCCTGCAAAAAAGACAGAGACATAAAACATGCCAAAGCTCAGAAAATATCTCACAGCGGAATGGATAAAATATGATATAGTTAAAATATAGCCTTACCATATTAATAATACTGCCTAACCAGTATCCAAGGCTGTCTATAGCGTCACATGCCTCTGCCACAAATCTAACTTGCGAGTATGTTATGAGGAGGGGGTCAGAACACAAGTTCCGGAGACTGAATTTAAATTATACAATTTGGATAACACTACATATACCATTCAATCATATTTTCTTATTTAATTAGGTTACTTAGGTTAACAGCACTCACGGCTTACACATATGTTATAACCATTTACTTTCCAGTGGATTAACCTAATATAGTACATATGTAGCTACCCCCAATATTAAGATACAACCCATGGTACCCCACTCGCACGGTCTCCACCGTAACACCATCGAAATATACGCAGTCCCTCATCCTATGTCGTAGTGACGTATGGATAACAATATTATGTTCCGCATATATCTGTCATTACTATGTTATGCAAACGTACGGACTACCACCTTTTGTTTGAATCAGAATTCATACCAGAGTAATGCCCTCAAGTATGCGATACACCACCCAGAGCCGACATGCATGTATCTAGACTGTCCACCATACTTATCTTCAATTGTAGCTCGATGCCTCAACCTCAGGTCCTCTAATGTGCACCGAGTTCCAGGGCAGGGCTATGCAAGAAACACGGAACTCGGTCGGGAGCTTTTCCATACTGCATAGGCTCGCCTTTAAGAGCCTTAAAATACAGATATTCCTAGGGTTTGTTTTTCATGGTGGCTATGGACCCACCTCAGCCCCTCCCGCAACTAGTAATGACTACAAGAGCTAAACGACTACCCCTAATAATAAACAATCTAAACATCCATTTGGCATCTTCCCTCAACCACCCGTACCCCGATAGTGAAAGGTGAAATGGTATGTTGGTTTTATCTCTTGTCTTTTTGCATCCCACTGGCTGCCGATGACAGGTACCAGACGATCTACTATCCTTATTGTTGTGACTCTTAGTTACACGCAGTCCCCACCCCTGCGAGCACAGCCTAAAATATCAACCACTGCACAGAGAACTACTAGGAGCACCTCACGCACCTCAGGAAGCCGCGTGCTTCCCTTTTCAGTCCTTTGGAGCCGTCAGAACAATCAGATGAATGTGCACTCTTATCGTGCCTTATAACGCCACGATGATCTACCCCATTGGGTTATTCACCCTCAAACGTGCGGACTGGTCCAAGTGCCTCACTTTAATATGTTGTTAGGCCCTATGTCTAAACATTCTTTTACGTGCTTGCTTTTCCTTACCAGGTTTCCTTTTAACTTGGTTATTTCTATTCACATTGAATTCTTCATCAGTTACCAAGTTCCTCTTGCTTATTAATTTCAGTTACAACTTAATCAGTTTAAGTTTATTAATAAGCCCACAACATGTTATTCCCTAGATTGTGGCCCAAGGTCTAAAATCCACAATTTCTTTTATAATCTTGTTTAATTTCATTATTACAATAACATGTTTTACTTAATATGTAATTAAGTATATCTCAATTCACAAGTTTTCTATTAACATGTCGGTTTTTATTTATGATTAAATATAACTTATTTAATAAGTTTTCGTCATTCTTTCTCATTTAATTATAATTCCATTTTACACCATTACTACAACTTATCGTTGTTTACTTATTAACATAGTTCTATTAACTAAGGCCCATTAATAAGTTTCTCTACCCATTTATTATAACCTATGTTATAATTTCCACTTGTCCCTAGGACAAGTCTAAACATGCTATTCTTATCAGCGGGTTTCAAATTTTCAAGTATACAGACTACTTAATTTATAATTAAGTACAACTTCTTATATTTTATATATTTTCCCCCTTTTCTTAACTAGTTTCAGGTTTTCCCCGTTTAATGACCACTTAATTTAAAATTAAGTGTCCTTTATCTCATTTCATTGGTTATCCCTTTTCCTTACTAGTTTATTATATCCTAAGTTATAATCTTCACTTGTCCCCAGGACAAGTCTACCTATTATACAACATTTTTCATCAGTGTTATTTATTTATAATAGGTGATTATCATTCCCCTTTTAAACCATTTTCTTTTACTATTTTATTCCAGTATTCTTCATTTACTCTAATATATGTTCCTTATTTTAATTAAGGAAAACACTTCATGCACCTTATCAGTTTGATAGAAGGAATCAGTGATTTATTGTCATAACGTATTCCCATCTAACTTCGTGGTAGCAAGTAATAGTTTGATTTTTCTTACTTTATTTACTATGGTTTACTTGCAACCACGTTCTTAGAAATAGGTCATTTAGGGAAATACATCACTTTTCCTTCATACCACACTAACTCAGTTTATTACATCCCTTCCTTTCTTATTTTCTGATTTAGACATTTAATTACCATTACTGCCATTTATTCATTTCTCGTTATACACGTATATTTATATATATATAAGCACTAGACCTCTCACATTAAGCCTACACTTGTGGACGCTGGATTTGCCGGGCGGGTCCGGGCAGACTTCTACCACAAGTTGGCTTAACCTCGTGTCTTAGCACTATTATGTGTTTTTAATTTTTGCACTTAGACCCCTCACATTAGATTTACCTATTGTGAATGCTGGATATGCCGGGCATTTCCGGCAGACTTCTTTCATAAGTGCAATCTAACCTCGTGTCTAAGAGCGTTACAATGTCAAATTACTGTGGATCTAGGCATGTTCGTCCTTTAACAAATATTCTCATTTCAGGAAATTTTAGGCATATTATTCTTTTTACTTTAATCTAGTTTACAGTAATCTAATTTACATGTCGTCAATTTTGCCTATGTTTTGTCGCATGTCCTTTTCAACATATGTTTAATTCTATTTTGACATGTAAACATTCAATCGGATAATTATTTTATTCCAACAAGTTTAGCATGTCATTTACTCAATAATATGCCCCAAGAAAATTATATAATTATAACAACAGTAATCGTTGCCATATTCTAACAATTTTATACAACATGTAATCATTCTAATACTTTAATTGATACGACGTATGAATTATTCATATTAACATCTCAACTTGTTAGAACAATAATTTATAATTAACTTGGCAATTTTAGAATTCATAACAAGGGGAATGCTAAACGATAATCATAATATTATCTAAAGGCTATAACTTAAACCACTCGCCTTTCATGCTTTCCCCAAATTTTGGATCTGATCTATTCTATCATCCATGGTTTTCCTTTTCCCTTTAATTTGATTTGAAACCTAAGAACCGTGGATTGACTATTTCCATTAAAAGAGAAGGGAAATAAATAGGAAGAATATGAATAGATTGGATCTAGAAGTTTACCTCGCTTTCATGATTCAATAATCTTTTTATTAATGTTGATTCTCTCTTCCAGATCTAGATTCATAATTTTCCTAAGCTAATATTTTAATTTTCAGAATAGATTTGAGAAGAGAGGGAGAGAGAGTAATGGCAGAGCTCCAGCGTAGCCGCCGAATTACGAGGTTTAGGGTTAGGTCTAAGGTCTTATTTATAGGTGTATGGAGCAACCAGGACCCTCGGATTTGACCAAAAGCTATCAGAATCGTCTAGAAACTCAAAAACCCTGATCTGCCAAAATCTGCCGCACTGGGGTCCACCCCCCTTGATGGGGGTCGACCCCCTTCATGTGGGTCGACTCCCCCACCCCCCCACCCCTTGAAGGGGTTGACCCCCAGGGGTCTGGGGCCCAGAATTGGCCTATGCAGCTCCTGTTTTCTCTGACAAACTTCTGTAGCCCATAACTTCTTCATACAATGTCCGTTTTACGCAAACTCCGACTCTATCTGAACTAGAATTCCGAGACGAACGCAATGGTTTAATCCGTTTTAATTAATTTTGAATATTTAATTAATTTATTCTTATTTTATTATCTTGAGCTAAAAATGTGGGATGTTACATTCTCCCACCCTTAGGAAATTTCGTCCCCGAAATTTGATAAGGGTAAAATCAACTAACCCCTTGCCTAATATACATCCATCATGTGTGCATCCAATTCTTGCAAACATCGTGCACTTGTGCAAAGTGAAATACAACATAATAATGCGTGTATGCCTAAGCAGTACCTCCAATGTGAATGCAAATTTCTCAAAAATCCTTTCAAAATATGATGCTCACATCCTAAATATACTGGCAGTTCTACATGAATGCAATATTTTGAAATTCAAAAAAAAAAACTTTTTCATCCAAATTTCCCGCACTCTTACTGAGTAAGAGCGTAGTTCATCCAATTATTGCATCCATAATCCTACCAACCAACTTTATTTTTCGAATTTCAGAAAAATCTAATTTTCTAAATTCGACTTCTTATGTTACAAAAAGTTGGAAAACGGAAAACTCCGCATCTTCTGTTTTTATTTTTTAACCTCTTTCTAATTGTACTTGGATTTTATGTAACTATTTATAAATATTCTCCTATTTTCCTATCTAAGCACACCCCACATAAGAAAATTTTCTTTGTTACTGATTTTCTTTTCATCTTATCTTGGAAATTTTTCATTCTTATCCGTCTTTTCTCATAATTTTCCATTTTTGTTGCTTTACTGAATTATCTGTTTCCTTTTCAGTTGTAACATTTCTCTTTTCTTAGCTTATTTAATTATCTAATCTTAGTTTAAATTTAAATAAGCCTTCTAGTCTTTCAACTGAAACAGGAGAACAGACACCCTACACAGCTACTACTAAGGGCCAAGAATCTCGGGACTATGTCCCCCTCAGACAGAAAATCCCAAACCATAGGATCTACGATAAGTTTAGGTGTTACCCTAACTCCCAAACAAGAACAATATAATGGAACAATCCCAACCGAAATGTAGTACGGGTTTTACCCCTAACATGAAAATTAGTAAATGGATCTAAACACTTACTTGTCCTTTTCTATCTAGTAGTCACTACTAACTCTAGCTATGCACCAACAATTATTTCAAGCAACACCCTAGGCTTTCAATGCTTACGCGTTCAATAGGAACTTAATATTATTCCAAGAAAATTCTCGCTATTTACTTCATTGCCTCAAAACTTTTCCTGCCTTCCCTATGCACTAATCCTTACCTACTCTATTCTTTTAAAACACGGTTTGGCCTTTTTGTTTAAACTTTCTTCCAGAAATTTAAAAGTGTCCAAACTTTATTTTTCTCATGAAAACTTTCTTTTGCCAAACCATAAAAATATGTCATCTTAAAAATGTAAATCATCATTTTTTTCAAATCACAAAAACTGGAGTAGATACGGACAACTATTTTTTTTCAATCGGGTTTTTAACTTGTTCTTACCTATAAGGTCGGTTTAGTCTCTTACTACAAGGTGCCAACATTCACTCTTTTCTTATTTTCTACAACTTATTTTGTCTACCCACAAAATTATCTTATAATAATTTATCAAAAAGGGTAGTCATAAGAATAGAGATTTAAAATCTTTCTTTATTAAAAATTCTTGTATGAAATATAACAAGAAAACTAGCGAGCTATACATGCTCTATAATATGCACCTTTTTACTGAGATAATTTTACTTCAAAACTCAATATGTACTTCTTTACATATTTTAAAACTATAACTTTTAAGATTAAAACTTAAAAACACCATAAACCATTTTACTAGAACTTTTATAATCTCAAGTTCTTAAAAGTTAACAATGGGGTTAGACTCAAAGCAGGTTTCCAATTTTCTAGGCTTTCCTAGACATTCCCCCATATCAATTTTCTCTACTATATATATATATATATATTCCTAATCCATTTTTCGCTTTCTAACCTTCTCCAATATGTAAGGTTTTATTGTCGAACCCAGTAACCCAAAATACTAATCATATGGGATTCACTTTCCTTCCATACATCGTACACTTTCCACCCTAATTACCTAAGGGTCTCAGATTTCCATATTCATTTCTTTAGTGTACAAAGCAAACATTCCATTCTCTCCATGTTATACTCTTTCTGTTTAGTGGGTTCCTCTATGGATCTAGGTATGTGTATAATATATTTAGATTTTTTATAAAAAATACAAATACGTTCGCTCACTATTTAAATAGGAATCCTAAACCTAAGCTCTGATACTAGATATAACAACCCGAATTTCGATAGATCGAATTTTTTTCCAAATTTCAATCTATCTAAACTCGGATTGGTTTGCTCTGGTATCCTGTAGAAAAGACAAAGACATAAAACATGTCAGAGCTTAGAAAACATCTCATAGTGAAATGGATAAAATATAATATAGTCAAAATATAGCCTTACAGTATTAATAATGCTGCCTGGCTAGTATCCAAGGCTATCTATAGTGTCACATGCCTCTGCCACAAATCTAACCTGCGAGTATGTTATGAGGAGGGGGTTAGAACACAAGTTCTGGTGACTGGATTTAAATTATACACTTTGGATAACACTATATATATATATCGCTCAATCATATTTTCTTATTTAATTAGGTTACTTGGGTTAACAGCAATCACGGCTTACACACACATTGTACCCATTTACTTTCTGGTGGATTAACCTAATATAGTATATATGTAGCTACCCCCAGTATTAAAGTACACCCCATGGTACCCCGCTCGCAAGGTCTCCACTATAACACCACTGAAATTGACGTCGTCCCTCATCCTACGCCGTAGTGACATACGGATAACAATATTACGTTTCGCATATATCTGTCATTACTATGCTATGCAAACGTATGGACTGCCACCTTTGTTTGAATTAGAATTCATACATGAGTAATGCCCTCAAGTCTAGAATACACCACCCAAAGCCGACATTCATGTATCTAGACTGTCCACCATACGTATCTTCAGTTGTAGCTTGATGCCTCAATCACATGTCCCCTAATGTGCACCTAGTTCCATGGCAGGGCGATGCAAGAAACACGGAACTCAGTCGGGAGCTTTTCCATATATGTACAGGTCCGCCTTAAAGAGCCTCAAAATACATCCTAGGGTCTATTTTTCATGGTGGCTATGGCTCCACCTCACCACTCCCTCAACTAGTAAAGACTACAAGAGCTAAACGACTGCCCCTAATAACAAACAATCTAAACATCCATTTGGCATCTTCCCTCAACCACCCGTACCCCAATAGTGAAAGGTGAAATGGTATGTTAATTTTAGCTCTAGTCTTTTCGCATCCCACTGGTTGTCGATGATGGGTATCCGATGATCTACTATCCTTATTATCATGACTCTTCGCCTCCCCGTTGAGGGAACCACTGAATCACCCAGGTATCACCGCGTCACAACATTCTGACTGCATAGTTACTTTTGTAGTCAAGGTCCACCCACCTAGTAGTTACGCGCAAACCCCACCCCTGCGAGCACAACCTAAACAATCTGCCACTGCACAGAGGAATACTAGGAGAATCTTACGCACCTCAGAAAGTCGTGTGCTTCCCCTTCCAGTCCTCTGGAGCCGTCTGAACAATTGAGATGATTGTGCGCTCCTCTCTTGCGTTATAACACCAAGACGATCTACCCCGTTGGGTTATTCACCCTCAAACGTGCGGACCGGTCCAAGCGCCTCACTTTAATATGTTGTTAGACCCTATGTCTAAACATTCTTTTACGTGCTTGCTTTTCCTTACCAGGTTTCCTTTTAACTTGGTTATTTCTATTCACATTGAATTCTTCATCAGTTACCAAATTCCTCTTGCTTATTAATTTCAGTTACAACTTAATCCATTTAAGTTTATTAATTAGCCTACATCGTATTCCCTAGATTGTAGCAAAAGGTCTGAAATCCACAATATATTTTATAATCTTGTTTGATTTCATTATTATAATAACATCTTTTACTTAATACGTAATTAAGCATATCTCAATTCACAAGTTTTCTATTAACATGTCAGCTATTATTTATCATTAAATATAAGTTATTTCATAAGTTTCCCCCATTCTTTCTCATTTAATCATAATTCCATTTTACATCGTTACTACAACTTATTGTTGTTTACTTATTAACTTAGTTCTATTAACTAAGGCCCATTAATAAGTTTCTCTACCCATTTATTATAACCTATGTTATAATTTCCCCTTTTCCTTAGGACAAGTCTAAACATGTTATTCTTATCAGCGAGTTTCATACTTTCAAGTATACAGACTACTTAATTTATAATTAAGTACAACTTCTTATATTTCATATATTTTCCCTATTTTCTTAACTAGTTTCAGGTTTTCCCCATTTAATGATCACTTAATTTAAGTGTCCCTTATCTCATTTCACCAGTTATCCCATTTCCTTACTAGTTCATTATAACCTAAGTTATAATCTTCACTTGTCCCTAGGACAAGTCGACTTATTATACAACATTTTTCATCAATGTTATTTATTTACAATAGGTGATTATCATTCCCCTTTTAAACCACTTTCTTTTAATGTTGTATTCCAGTATTCTTCATTCACTGTAATATATTCTCTTTATTTTAATTAAGGAAAACACTTCATGCACCTTATTAGTTTGATAGAAGGAATCAGTGATTTATTTTCATAACTTATTCCCATCTAACTCCGTGGTAGCAAGTAATTTCTTTATTTTTCTTACTTTATTTATTGTGGTTTACTTCCAACCACATTCTCAGAAATAGGCAATTTAGGGAAATACATCACTTTTCCTTTGTACCACTCTAACTCAGTTTACTACTTCCTTCCTTTCTTATTT
Organism: Allium sativum; assembly: GCA_030737875.1. Classification (NCBI taxonomy): domain Eukaryota; kingdom Viridiplantae; phylum Streptophyta; class Magnoliopsida; order Asparagales; family Amaryllidaceae; genus Allium; species Allium sativum. The sequence continues at coordinate 878,876,853 of CM060919.1, read as the reverse complement.
TCTGAGTTAGACATTTAATTACCATTGCTGCCATTTATTCATATCTTGTCATATACATATATTTATATATATATATATATAAGCACTAGACCTCTCACATTAAGCCTACACTTTTGGACGCTGGATTTGCCAGGTAGGTCCGGGCAGACAACTACTACAAGTTGACTTAACCTCGTGTCTTAGCACCATTACATGTTTTTAATTTTGCACTTAGACCCCTCATATTAGATTTACCACTTGTGAATGCTGGATATGTCGGGCGGTTCCCACTACACCAAAACAGAGTATAACCATCACAAACAATTTCAGCAACGCTTATTAGTGTTGCTAGGGGGGCGTGGCAATGTAGTACCAAAGCTTATAAGCATTGGTAGATTTTCTCTCCCAACGCTTATAAGCGTTGGTATATTTTCATTCGCAACGCTTATAAGCGTTGGTAGTTTTTTGTTTGCAACGCTTATACATGTTGCAAGATTTTCATTCACAATAACTAACATGATTATAATATAGACGATATTTAATATGAATCCAAAATAGATATTATTCTCAATTTAAAAAGTATAATTCAATGAATACCAATAGACAACATTCATAATTAAGTAACGACAAAGAATTAATATCAGTTAACAATATACAAGTATAATACATAACTAAGTTGCTAAATTCGATACATAATTAAGTCGCAAAATTCAATAGGTAAATGAAATTCTACAAATACCGAATACAAAACATGGTAGTACTTCTCTCGAATTTCTTTTATGTCCAGCCTTCCAAATCGCCGTTCGTGAAATATTTGCTTTTGGATTTGCTAAGGCCTACAAGAAAGATCAAAGTTGACAACAATAATTAATATAACATTCTACAAACAATTTACAAATGATAATTTTAATACCAATTATTTGGCTTGGCATTTATTTGTGTTTTTGTTGGGTAAGTTAACTAAATTCTTTTAAGGCATTGAACTATAATGCATCTATCAATGTGACCACATCAAAACTGGATTTATCTCAGTTAGAAACTAAGTTTGCAAACTCAGCTCGAAAACTGAGTTTGCAAACTCCATTCGAAAATTTAGTTTGCAAACTCAGTATGAAACTAAGTTTGCAAACTTAGTATGAAACTGAGTTTGAAAACTCATTATGAAACTGAGTTTGAAAATTCAGTTCGGAAACTGATTTTGAAAACTCAGTTCGGAAACTGATTTTGCAAACTCAGTTCGGAAACTGAGTTAGCAAACTCAGTTTGGAAACTTAGTTTGCAAACTCAGTTTCTGAACCGAGTTTTCAAACTCAGTTAAACTGAGCCTGACTCGGTTTCGATTCGAAACCAAGCCAGAAAGGCTCAGTTCAAAACTGAGCCTGGCTCGGTTTCTAAACTGAGCTAGGCTCAGTTTAGCTGAGCCTTTCCAGCTCGGTTTCGAATCCGAAACTGAGCCGGATAGGCTCAGTTTCCAAACTGAGTGCCTCAGTTTAGAAACTGCGCTTTCCAGCTCAATTTCGAATCTGAAACTGAGACAGGCTCAGTTTTGTTCCTTTTAAGTTCACTGATCCTTTTCACTACCATGTACACAACATGATTTTCACTACCGTATACACACCAAAAGTATTTTCACTACCATGTACACAAACTGCACATACCAAAAGCATGGAAATACAAGTGCTCTACACTAGTTTGGACTTGAAATGCTAACCTGTCTTGGACGATGGAGCTGCAGAATCTTCCGAGACTTCAAATCCATATTGAAAGTCTGTAAAATATTGGTATTTAATGGTAAAAACGATTTACAAACCCGAATTTCTGTAGCAAGTTATCACAATTTAAAGTCCGAAATTAAATGAATTGTGAACATATTGAACAAGTGAGAATTATGGAGCAAATCTGCTTCACATTTAATTTTTATGATTGGGAACTACTAATATCCAGCTATTAATATAAGAAAGAAAGTAATGCCAGCATGAGCTGAGAAACATGAAACTAGGTATGATTTCTTGGTGTGAAATAATGAAAATGATCTTTATGTGAGCTTGTGACGTGAAAAAGATTACCTTTAAAGTTATAACTGCAACTTTTCTATGATTTTATATCATTTCTTTTCTATATTAATTTTAGGGTCATTTATGAAGCGTATTTTATAAGACTGAACTAGACCACTTCAATGTGACTACTTAAGCCCAAAAGTTGTAACTTATAATAATAACCAGTTGATACTACAAATTGATATAAGATAAAAGATATTATCAACCCCAGAAAGTAACAAAAGATTTCGACATCATTATCAGCAGTCCACTTCACACATTGTTTGTTTCTTTGCATCCCAACAGATGATTTTAGACATGATTGTCGCTTGCAATGGCTGTGCAAAGCTTAAGAAAGGAAAATTTCTGTCCCATTCGGTATAATATGTTGGTGTATGAGGTTTAACATAACATTCATGTAAGAGGCGTGTACAAAATTATTCAATATCTTGAATTATAACCAAGTTCTTATCACTGACCTATTAAAATCCACGGGTATGGCTCTATCATACATATTTACATTTAATAACATTGCCAATCGCCTTCTGATTATTTCAAACACAACAAAATGAAATATAGACATAAAGTTACCTGAAGCGGCATCTTCACTCTTCAGTGTCGGCCGCATCGGCAACTAGATACAGCGCTGCACAAAACTAAGTGGAAAAGGAAACAATTAATGTACAAGACAACATAAGAACTGGAAATAGAAAAAACACAATATTATTGCTAAGTTATGGAGAGTAAATGTTGATTTATATTACAAACAGAACAAATGGTTGACCATAATATCTGACTTGTGAAATTGAGTTTCACTATAGTTACACTTTTCGTCATAATCATGTTAATAGACTAAAGAGGATGAGTACAGGCAATGAATCCTGAAACTTGACTGAGTTTCTGTACAAGAGTGTAGCGTCCTCCATGTCCTAGGAAATATGGATTGTGTGTTGCATAAATAATATGTTGCAGTCACACTGAAATGCAAGCGACAACCCTTGTTGAAAAGCTGCTCTATCCTTCTATGATGTGCACATAAAAGTCTCTACTAATGGTCAAGATTTCACACTAGGGTGCACAGACATTTAAATGGTAGAAACATTAGATGACTTGTACACATCAATGCACTCATGCAGATCTTCATCACGTGTTAATAAAACCCACTCATGGTCGTCATCAAAATACTTAAGATCCATACAATAGTCCTCGCTTATATTAAACCTGTTCATTAGTGTTTCCTTCAGTTCTCGATATCCCCATGTCGATTCTAGCCTAAATTGTGCTTTCTCTTCCCCACAAAAATCCTTCACCTTGAAAACGCTTATTCTCTTCTTCTCTAACTGAGATAAAATCTCAAAACATGAATGACTTTGCGATCGAGGTAAAGGTTTTATTGGTTCTTGACTTGTGACATGTAAATTCACCACACTATTCGCTCTTTCCAATTGGTTGATTCTTGTTTAAATTCAAGTTGCTTTGAACAGTTAGAACCAACACACGAATTGGAGCTATGACTACAGGAAGAAGATGGAGACGCTGACAATGAATTTTGTTTAATTGATAACTTTCGGAAGGAGTAGAAGCCCTTGTGGTTAGATTTTCATACACAGAGCTAAACTGAAAGGTCCCCTCAGCTAACAATACATTATAATAAGATACTGCTGCTATTTAACAATTATCAACCCTGAAATTCACTCATCCAAAAGAAAGAGAACAAAATACATACAACTAAAATTTCCCCAGTTCAAACAGTAATGTACTACCTAATATAGCTAATCAGTTTCTATGATTAAATATGGTTGTAGTGCATAGATATAAAATAATATGCCACCAATCATTTTGACAATGTTACAGTACATACACGAGACAAATAAATGCTCTGCTTCAAAAAGTTTTAAAGTTAAATTGAACAAATAGCAACATATTAAAGTAAGAAACTGTACTTTCCACAATTTTCAATGATTCAAATAAAGAATCTTTGCAAGCGTCGGGTGTTTTGGTTGTAGAGGAAAAAGATGTGCTTGACTTGTTGCAAGCCAGGCTGTTTCTAAATCATAAACCCTCAACTAACTTTAACCAACAATCTTTACAGAAACTATATTCACATATTTAAAATGAAGATGAAACTACATATAATAATACAATAAAATAATCAACAAAGCAAAATATCAACATAAAAGCATAAAAACGCCTACCCTCTGATCCTGATAATGAACACAAGCTTGGCTTCAGGGGGAACATAAAACCCTCCCTTAAGTCTTGCTTCCCTCTTCAATTTAACCAACTCTTTCTCCTGCAAATCGAAATTCCATCAAAGGTAGGCAATTAAAATCATACACCTAAACCACTAAATGAGTGTATCGAAGATTTAGTTACCCAATAATTAGAGCAACAACACCATATCTCCAGACTTGACGAAATATTTTCTAGATCTGTTAGCATTCAAAAAAAGGGTTTTTGGATAATTTTTTTGATTTTATCAGCAACCGTTTTCATGGATTCAAAACTATAATACCAGAAATCTTACACGATGTTATTCTTAACCACAAATCGAACAAAGATGCCAAAATCGAACCCGAGTTGTTACGTTGAAGCGATACCAACATTCGATTTGAGAGTTACGAATTCGATTTCTCCATGCTGGGATTCGTAGATTTTGATTCGAACTGTAATTTTTTTGTCTCTTTCTGAAATTCGTGGGATTTGGAACTGTGATTTAGGCAGCCGTATTTGGTGAAAGCGTTGGGCAAAGGAAGGAGATATGGGAAATAGGGTTAATGATGTTAGTTTACGTTTTTGCCCTCAGAAAACACCCATAACAACCCAAATAAGCATTGGGAATAAAAAAGTTATTATTATGTATTTTTGGCAACACTTTTTTAATATAGCAACGCATATTACGGTGACTACCATGCAACACAAATAAGTGTTGGCAATTGAAAAAAAAAGGGTTGCCAAATAGCCATTTTGGTGTAGTGAATCCGGGCATACTTCTTTCACAAGTGCAATCTAACCTCGTGGCTAAGAGTGTTACAGTGTCAAATTACTGCGAATCTAGGCATGTTCGTCCTTTAACAAGTATTCTCATTTCAAGGAAATTTTAGGCATATTATTCTTTTTACTTTAATCTAGTTTACAGTAATCTAATTTACATGTCGTCCAATTTTGCTTATGTTTTGTCACATGTCCTTTTCAACATATGTTTAATTCTATTTTGACATGTAAACATTCAATCGGATAATTATTTTAATCCAACAAGTTTAACATGTCGTTTACTCAATAATATTCCCCAAGCGAATTATAAATTATAATAACAGTAATCATTGCCCATATTCTAACAAGTTTATACAACATGTAATCATTCCAATACTTTAACTGATTCGATGTACGAATTATTCATATTAACATCTCAACTTGTTATAGCAATAATTTATAATTAACTTGGCAATTTCACAATTTATAACAAGGGGAATGCTAAAAGATAATCTAAAGGTTATAACTTAGACCCACTCACCTTTCATGCTTTCCCTAAATTTTGGATTTGATCTGTTCTATCATCCATGGTTTTCTTTTTCCCTTTAATTTGATTTCAAACATAATAACCGTGGATTGACAATTTTCATTAAAAGAGAAGGGAAAGAAATAGGAAGAATATGAATAGATTGGATCTAGAAGTTTACCTTGCTTTCATGATTCAATAATCTTTTTATTTATGTTGATTCTCTCTTCCAAATCTGGATTCGTAATTTTCTAGGCTAATATTTTAATTTTCAGAATGGATTTAAGAAGAGAGAGTAATGGTAGAGCTCTAGTGTAGCCACCGAATTATGAGGTTTTGGGTTAGGTCTAAGTTCTTATTTATAGGTGTATGGAGCAACCAGGACCCTCAGATTTGACCAAAAGCTATCAAAATCGTCCAGAAACTAAAAAACACTAATCTACCCCGACCCCGGGTCGACCCCCCTTTATGTGGGTCGACCCCCTTGAAGTGGTAGACCCCTGTGGGTCCGGGGGTCCAGAGTTGGCCTGTGCAGTTTCTGTTTTCTCTGACAAACTTCTACGGCCCATAACTTCTTCATACGATGCCCATTTTACGCAAACTCGGAATCTATCTGAACCAGAGTTCTGAGATGAACATAATGGTACAATCCGTTTTACTTAATTCTGAATATTTTATTAAGTTATTCTTACTTTATTATCTTGAGTTAAAAATAAAGGGTGTTACAATAAGAATATAACAGAGTACGAATAAATATAACATCACAAAAATAAATATCAGAGATTAAAATACATACATTTAAAATGTATAAATACAATGCAGCGAAAAAATAATACATAACACAACTGAAAGAAATACACGGATACAGAGCTTTCCGAATGTAGCTTCAGCTGTAAATCCAGGATCCTATGAAAATAATATCTACAAATACCAAAACTACTAGCTGCCCGTGTAGAAAATAGGGGCACGCATAGTTTAGGTAGGAATAATAAACTCCGAGTTAGTCATGGGACTGGTGTGAGAACTAAAACAGTTATTTAAAAACTTTACTTTAAAATAGAGTAAATCAAGGGACCATGTCCTATAACACGGAACTGATTTTCTCCCAAGAATACCAGTGCGTAAAACAAACAGCGTAATGCTTTTTGGAAAAATGAAACTATTATAAGACTCAGGTCCTATCACACAATGCAACGCAAGCCGGAGGATAGAGTTTTCCCTTATAATAGTTAAACATGCTTGGTACGTTTTAAAACAAATCAATTTGATATTACTATAAGTGTATAGTGCGAAAATCAACTTCAAATATAAATGTATCAATCATAGACAGCATAGTATCCCATGCTACTATGTTGCCATACTGGTTCTGCAATTAAAACCGAAATGTCACATATTGGAAATTGGATTCCATCTATGAACTATGGCAAGGAATTGTCCTTACCGAATTCGAGACACTCTAGCCCGTGCCTCAGGCTCAGCCGCAACTACACCTTGGATCTTCAAGGTCGGTCCTCTCTTACGTTTGAGGATTAGTAATTCCTGAACAATATGTTTCCTCGCCCTATGGGGCGTAAGTCTGATCAGTATGTCGACCATATCAATCCATCGGCACCGTAGTGACCGATATATCTGAGGTACCTCGCTTTCCATCATTCATATAAGTAAAAATATCTGGGCTCCATACCATGACACCACTCCTTGCTAGAAAGAAACACATGTTCTCCTTGCAGTCCTCTCCCGTTGCTGGTTCGTACCGGGGTGTGAGGCTCACGAATTAACGCTATACGCAAAGCTATGCTATTTAAAGTCGTGCTTTGATCATCAACCATAAGACTCTGCTTTTCAAAAGAATCCTTGATCATTTGCATCTCAGTATACCACATTGACAATTCACGCCGCACGACTGATGTCTATCGATATATAACCTCTAAGCTCGTACGTCTCAAAGAAGGGTATTAAGAAAGAGAATAATTTCTCTGCCATCAAATAGATATGTATTTAATAGAAATCAATCAACACAGAATAAAATCCAATGTCAGACACACATCCATTTACTAGTTCGTTCTGGGTCTAAACGAAACCGGAGGCACCATATTCCTCGTCCCATATGTCCAATACAGGAGAGAGGTCCTCGCATATCCGATTGATCTCCAAGTACGTCTGGATGATCACCACTTATTACCTTGTCTTGGGTGTACAGCCCAATCAAGACATCAGTAATCATCCAAACGATGTGAAAATCTTTGGTCTTCAACCACCGTCTTCATCGTCGACTAATCGTCGAATCAGTTATTCAGAATGGGAATAAAGCCAATCTTTCCGAATAACTCGCGTATCTTACAAACAAGTGTTATAAAAACACAACATACGCCTCATTCCAATCCATAATATTCTTTTATCCAAATATTCACATTTTTAGGGAATGGTTCCCATTAATTTTATCAAAGATAAATTCTTTTAAATTTATTCTTTAATCTTCCTCTAGATATCGTTTCAAAAGATTTTACCTTATCTTTCCACAATTCTAAACCAATTAAGGTTTATCAACTAGTCATGATTATCGATCTTACCGAAATAATCATTTATTATATTAATCCCAATCACAATCCCAACCTATTCATCCCATGGAGCAAAACTGGTAATACTCCATATCTCAAACCACGGTGTTATCGGTAAAATTAATTACCATTTTTCGTTCAAATCTAATTAAATATTTAACTATCGCCTAGAGCAAACTGCTGATACTCCATTCTCGATCATTTCTCAAATTAGATAATTTAAATTATCACATTCCCATTCCAATCTATTTAAAGATTCATTAAAACTCCATTTAGTTTAAATCTCCAAAATCATTATTTAATGATTATTCATATTTAAGAAATAAATCTTGTCTTTACCGGGTTAAAGAACGAGTGTCATTTAAAACATTGCTCACGATAAACCCAAAATCATCTTCCACCAAAGTGGAATCTACACGGAAATCATAACAGTATATAATCGATATAAATTACCGTGTCAGACCAATAATATAAGTGGACTAACGGCCAAGCCTTTTAAAATCCATAGATAGTAACATCCTTCCTTCATAGCAGCTCATTTCGATTATTACCAATCAAATTCCACTCAACTCCAATTTAATATATTAAATTGGAAAACTTAAATTTTCGTAAATTCCATTAATCCCAATTAGAAGATTTATAAATTCCAAATCATCTCTTCACTGTTAATTGGGTTAAAGAACAAGTGTTATTTAAAACACCATTCATGATAAACCCAAAAATCCAATTTCATTTCAGTTCCAATTAAATATTAATTAATTAGTACATTTCACTAAATCTTATTTAAAAGGTTCATTCTTTTCTCATCGGGGCTTAAGGACAGTGTTAATAAAGACACCACTCACGACAAACCCAAAATCCAATTTCATATTAAATACATGGCTCTGAATAGAAATTATATCGGCTTATACTCAATATCAAATTCTGAAATCAACAACTATCGTATTGGGATTAATGATATATATATATATATATATCTTCCAAATTCCTCAACAATACCTGTATAATCACGGAATCCAATATAGAAATATCCGAAGATAAATTCCATTCCAATTTATACATTGGAAAAATTCTGGTTATTTTAAAACCATTTCTCTATCCAATTTATTATTTGAAAACATTGGATTTTATTCTAGTTAATAACTAGTTCATTTCAATAAAAATATCTTTTATATTTTCAAACTTGGAATTTTCCATCCAACATCTTTCTAAATCATTTATAATGATTTTGCATAATTTTTCTATATTTTTAATAATTTTAATATCGCCATTTCGGCCGATTTCCAATAACGGCCACCGAACTATATCCATAGCGACCCTATCTGAATTTGATTTGGACATATCTTAAAATCTGACTTTTCAAATTCAAATCCCTTGTATATGTTGGAAAGCTCTTTTCGATACGAACCCAATGGTTCCGTTTTTAGGAGAATCCGACGGTCGGATCTCCCTTACATCAAGTTGAAGTTAATGGTCGAAATTCACGAATGGTCGCAGAACGGCGCGTGCTATTCAGGCCATTATATATATATATATATATATATATATATATATATAACGTCGATTTCCATTTAAAACGTATTTTATAAATCGTTTATAAATTCGTTTTAAAACGATTTTAACTTCATTTTCAAATTTAAATCAAAATTGAATACTCCTTATCATTATAATATTTAAATGATAATATTTTCAAAATATTAGATTTAGAAATCATTTCCTTTTCGATATTCATTATAAAAATGAATAAAATCGATATAAATATCGTTCGCGTTAATGGCACAAACTAATCAATATGGCTTCACACATTTTAATAATTTCATGTCCATCGAAAATCGGACATCAAATTCACGTTTTAAACCTTTACTGAAAATTATTTTAAAATATTCGTTATTTTAAAATATTCATTATTTTAAAATATTTGTTCTTTCCGAATTGGAATCAGACCCAACCTGTTACCATATAATGTTATTTATATGGATTTCACACACCATATATATATAACAACAATGATAAATAATCAACCATCATCCAGAGTGTATTACACAACTGCATAAGTATTAAATATAAACAATTAACGCTTACAACAGTCTGTCAACCAATCGATTGACATACAACTAAACAATTGGGATTAGTGTACGCCAAATATCATTCCAATACCCGTGTGAGGTTTCAACCAACAAATACTGAATATTGTTTGTGTAGTTGGGAGATGTGTAAAATATATCGTCCCAATCAATGTCAGTTAAATGAGTGTACATAAACAAATCGTCTTATTTGTAAATGAATATTTATTTCATTTTCATTTCCATGTTAATTTTTATATACATTTTAAATAAATGATTTTAATATACAACAATATCAATCCATGACAATCACAATCCAAACAAACAATCAACCGTGGTCTGTACAAAAAAATTGTGTCGGGAGCTACTAAGCCCCATCTGCAACCTATTATATAATAACTGTAAAATAATTTAAGTGAGAAGAAGTTCTCCGTGACGGCCCGCCCCGCACCAACTGGCATTTACTCCAAAAGTGCGCTGTATACATGTCCAGTTAGCACGGAACAGGTCGTCAGAAGGAAAAAGGAAGAAGGAAATGAACATACAAAGAACCTGTAGAATGTCTCACAGTGCATAGAACAAAATAAAATAATAACATACTTGACATAAAACAGGAGAGACAGTGCATAAGCTAAAAACCAGAACTAAGCATCATAGCAGCGGAAATCCAAAATATAGCTTATTACAACTTTTCAAACTGTCTCAAAGTAAAAGTAAGATAAAGGAGGTACACTACTAATGCCCAAGTAGCGACCACCAATGACACAGGGAGAATGTGTATATATATATCATACGTGGAAGTCTCCTGCCCGCCTCCGAATCAGCTACTCGCGCACCACCAGCTAACCTGTCTCTAGTCTGCTCGTGTGAGCACCCAGAGTAATAAGAGGAGACATAAAACTCTGGGTCAGACATAAAGCCTGGTATGAGCGATAAGCATCTAAAGTGAACAATAACAGGTAGACTAAAACATACCTGAACCTGGACCTGCAACCAAAGAGTTAGCACTACATACTGTACAACACTCTAAGGTGCCATATCAAAAGGTGTAAAGATACGGAGGTGGGGGTGTGCATGTCATAGGGATGGCAAACAATCAAACATAGCATCCATCCTCACATCTCTCACTCTGTGCGTAAAGCATACGATATTCACCACTTCGATCACCCACCCTTGCTACGATCACTTTGCCCCATGAAGTCATAAATGGCTTCACTGCACTGATAACGTAGCCATTAATCCTTCGCTATATCCACTTTCCCCATGGAGTTACTCACCCCATCTGCGCTGGCTCATAGCCTTACCAATCCTTACTATGTCCACTTGCCCCATGGAGTTATTCACCCCATCTGCGCTGGCTCATAGTCTTACTACGCATCACCTTGCCCCTCAAGTCATAATGACTCTACTGTACTGATAACGTGGTCTTGCTACCATCACCTTGCCCCTCGAGTCGCAATGACTCTACTGCACTGATAAGTAGCCCATCATTCATTTTCAGTGGTGAATCGAAGTTATGAACGTCGACAACTCCTTAGCACACGTCCCGCAGCAAAGCCCAACCATGAAGTGAACTCATCGGTTCCCAACTGGATCCTGAGCTCTAACTTCCCATATTGGACTACCTTTGCATCTCGGGTTATTGGTCAGTACTGGGTCGGGTCGGGTTCCCTTCAAGCCATCGGTTCTGATCGGGTGTCCTCCTTTGGGTCGGTTCTTCTTCTGGTACGGTTCGGGTCGAGTCCACTCCATCGCGTCACCTCGGGTCGGTTGTCTCACTTCAGGTCGGGTCGGGTATCCCACCTCAGGGCGGGTCGGGTGCCATTTTCCCTCCAGTTCGTGCTTCTGCTCTGATCCGCTCCCTCATTCTTTATCTGATCCGATCGCTCCTCCTTTATCCGATCCGATCGCTTCTCCTTTATCCGATCCGATCCCAGTTCAGTTAGCGTGGCCTTCCTTTTTCCCAATTTTCTCAAGTGTCAGGTTCCGATCTGATCGAATCCCTTGCCCAGTTCAACATATCCGATCCGAAACCTGCACTGCTTTCTGAAATTGTTCCAGCAAGTGTTTACGCCATTCGACGACGTTTTCGACCATTCTAACTATTGAAATCAATCACAAAGCATTTCATACAGTCATAGCAACATGCATAATCAACCACAAATATCAAAACATCAATATGATAGGTTAAAATGGATCAAACATACCCCAAAACCCCATATTTCCCCTTAAGCATGTTTAGGTCAAACTAATGATAGGATTAACAAAACTTAACCAAATTAACCCAAATTCATATCAGAGGTCTAGAACATCATTTAGGAATTTATGAACATTTTTCCCGAATTTATTAGTGTATAAATTCGCTAATTAACACTAATTACCCCTAATTAGCCATAATTAGTGCAAAACTATGCAAATCACTCACCTTAGCCACAAATAAACTAAGATCTGAAATAAACTTCTGATTTGATGCAAATCCCAATGCTAAACAGCAGCTCCAATGTTGATTTGGTGTAGATCTTCCTTGATTAGAGGTTGCTAAGCTTAATCCTTGACCAAAAGATGATTTGGAGGTGATTTAGAGGTTGGAGGCCATTTTTAGGGTTCCTTGGTGATAAGTGGAGGCTAGAAAACTGAAATGGAATGATTCTCCATCTCATTTCAGCCTTTCCATAACCCCAATCCCGAAATGGGTTATGGGCCTACTCATAATCACCCGATTTGGCCCGGTTAAGCAGTTTTTCACCCTCCAAACCTTATTTCAGCCATATCTCCCAAACGGTAAGTCCGTTTGGCTATTATGACCACTCTACGGAAAGGTAAACCATCAAACGAATCTAATGGAAGTGGTTTCATGTCAAAATTCCTTTCCAATCGAAAGTTATGGCCAAAACAAGATCAACTAGGGGCAAAATGGTCATTTAAAAATCGACAAAAATCACGAATATGGGAAATGACTCTAATAGATGTTTCCCAAAGTTACATGACCATACGATTTCATATGGGAAAGAAATAAATATTCTACGATCCTCCGATGCGTAGGATACGGGTCGTTACACTCTCCCCCCCTTAAGAAATTTGCCCCCGAAATTCCCTAACCAAAACACCCAAAAAGGGTCCCGCATGCCTATCAATCATAAAACAACAATCAAACATGCAAAACAAGTAAGGCAAGTCTATCCTAGCATGCGGAAAAACTAAATTAGAAAGTAAATCTTACCAGGCAAAGAGTTCTGGATACGCCTTCCTAATGCTCTCCTCTGTCTCCCAAGTACAATCGTTCTCGTTCTCGCCCCACTGAACCTTGACTAGCTTCACCGCCTTCCTTCGAAGTTGCTTCGTATCGTGCCCCCACAATACGAATCGGCTTGCGGTTCCCAACCGCCTCGGGTTCTACCTCGAAGTCCTCTAACTGATCAGGTGAAATAGTCATATCTGGGTCGTGGACGAACTTCCTTAGTTAGGAAACATGAAATACATTGTGAACTCCCGCCATTTTCTCTGGTAAGCCAACTCTATATGCCAAATTCCCGACTAGTTCAAGAACAGGGAATGGGCCAACAAATCTTGGTGCCAACTTGCCTCTCCTGCCAAATCGTATTACGCTCTTCAACGGAGAAATCTTGACAAACACCAAGTCACCAACGGAGAATTTTAAGTTTCTTCTCCTCTTATCAGCATAACTCTTCTGCCTATCTTGGGCAGCCTTCATTCGTTGTTGAATGATCTTAATCTTATCTGAAGTTTCTCTCCCCACATCTGGTCCAAGCATAAACTTCTCGCCAGTCTCTATCCAACATGATGGTGAGTTGCACGGTCTTCCGTACAAAGCTTCAAACGGAGCCATACCGATATTGGATTGGTAGCTATTATTATATGCAAACTCTACTAGATGCAAATGGTCATCCCATGATCCACCAAAATCCAATATACACGCTCTCAAGAGATCTTCCAAAATACGATTCCCCCTCTCTGTCTGATCGTCGGTCTGAGGATGATATGCGGTACTGAGATGTAACTCTGACCCTAGAGCCTCTTGTAAGCTCTTCCAAAACCCACTAGTGAACAACGGGTCTCGGTCACTCACAATGCTTTTAGGTACTCCATGAAATCTCACTACCCATTTCATATACAATTCTGCTAACTTAGCTGTCGTTCTGGTCGATTTGACTGGTATAAATCTTGCACTTTTAGTCAATCGATCCACAATTACCCAAATGCTATCATGTACCGATCTGGTTCTTGGTAAGCCATCGATGAAATCCATCGAGACTTACTCCCATTTCCATTCGGGAATCTCTAATGGTTGCAACAACCCACTAGGCTTCTTTTGCTCGGCTTTAACTAGCTGGCAATTCATGCATTTGAATATAAACTTCCCAACGTCTCTTTTCATCCCTTCCCAATAGTAAGTACGTCTCATGTCTCTATACATCTTATTACCACCGGGATGTATAGTCAGTTTTGAGTGATGACATTCTCTAAGCACTTCATCTCTCAAACCATTCACGTTGGGCACAACTAGTCTTCCATTCTTCCGAAGCCATCCATCTCGATCAAGCCCATACACATTCATCTCCTCACCGTCGATGTCCGTCTCTAACTTGGAGATGATTTCCAATAGATTAGGATCGTTCCTCTGGCTGGAACCAATCCGCTCTATCAAAGTGGGTCTGATCGCCAAACTAGCTAGCATGACTGGATCCAATTCGCACTTTGGTCTGAAATCAAACCCCGCGATATACTCCAGTTGCTTCCACTCAAGAAACATAGCCCCTAAACTGGCATGTCTCCTACTCAAGGCATCGGCTACCGCATTACCTTTCCCAGGTGTATATGCGATATCAAAATCATACGAAGCCAAGAACTCTAACCATCTTTGCTGACGGAGATTCAGATCTTTCTTAGAGAAGAGATACTTCAACGATTTATGATCGGTAAATAACTCAAATCTTTCTCCCAAGAGATAGTGTCTCCACATCTTCAGTGCAAACACGATCGCTGCTAATTCCAAATCATGGGTAGGATACTTCTTCTCATGCGGCTTTAGCTGTCGACTAGCATAAGCTACAACCCTACCTCCTTGCATCAATACAGCACCCAGTCCGGTACCACAAGCATCCGTGTATACCGTCATCTCTTCATTCCCTTTAGGAATGACTAACACTGGCGCACGCGTCAACTTCTCTTTTAGACTCTTGAAGGCATCCTCACACACTCCGTCCCAGACGAAGGACTGATTCTTCTTAATTAGTCAATCGAGTCAACGGTGCTGCTATCTTGGAGAAGTCCTGGATAAACTTACGATAATATCCAGCTAATCCCAAGAAACTTCTTACATCTGTTGCATTCTTGGGCGTAGGCCAATCTTGTACCGTAGCCACCTTCGCAGGGTCCACGGCAATACCACTCTCGGAAACAACATGACCCAAGAATCTCACTTCCCTTCTCCAAAAGTGACACTTAGAGAATTTCGCTTTCAATTGGTGTTTCCTCAACACCTCCATCACTATCCTCAAGTGCCCCTTGTGTTCCTCCTCTGTCCTTGAGTAAACAAGGATATCATCCACGAACACAAGAACAAACTTATTCAACTGATCTCTGAATACTCGATTCATAAGATCCACAAAATAGGCTGGTGCATTGGTCAACCCAAATGGTATGACCAACCACTCATAAAATCCAGACGGCGTCCTAAATGTCGTTTTCGGAACACTCTCATCTGCTACTCGAAGCTGATGAAATCCTGTCGCGAGGTCCAACTGGGAGAACACTCTTGCTCCTTCCAGTTGATCAAACAAATCATCTATCCGCGGTAGAGGATACTTATTCTTCCTCGTTACCTTATTCAACTCGCGATAGTCCACACACAAACGAAGGGAACCATCTGCCTTAGTGGCAAACACAACTGGTGCTCCCCACTCGGAGACACTCCTTCTAATAAATCCCTTCTTCAAAAGATTGTTGACTTGCACCCCGAGCTCTCGCTGCTCTCTTGGTGCCATACGACGAAGTGGCATCACTATAGGTCTGGCATCTTTCACTAAATCAATACGGAACTCAATCTCTCGGTGTGGTGGAAGCCCGGTCACCTCCTCGAAGACGTCCGGATACTGGCCAACCACGGGCACATCTGACAACTCATCCTGCAGGATGTCGAGGGAATTTACAAAACTAGTCATAACCCCATCACTAGGTAGACTACCAAACACTACCCTCCGCCCATCATCCGCTCTCACTGTCACCAAAAAGCCCTCACAGTCTACCACCACCCCGTATCTTTGGAGCCAATCGACTCCCAATATAATGCCATACCCAGTAAAGCCCAAAACAAAGCAATCAAAAACAAACATACATCCATGACTCGATAAGACCAAATTTCTGCAAATCATACTAAGGCTAGTCGAACCACCAATCGGGTTCGTCACAACCAACGGTCTATCGACTATCTCGGGTTCCAGTCCCAACCTATCTACCAGGTCACTAGATATGAAGGAACGGGAAGCCCCAGTATCAAACAAAACTCGAACTGGTACATCATAAATAGACAGCATACCTTGAATAACAACATTCATTCCTTTCTCCGCCGCAGTTGGGGCATTGGCCGAAGAAGGAACAGCATCAATAGCATATGCTTTCACAATCTGCTTCTCTTTAAGAGGTTGCGGACACTTATCCTTGAAATGTCCCACTTGACCACAGTTGAAGCACTTCTTATCCGCTGGCTTGGCCCGACAATCTTTAGCATAATGGCCCTTCTTTCCACAGCTGAAGCACTCAACATCCTTCTTGCTCTTTTTCTAGCCACCTTTAGATTGGTCCTGCTTCCTCTTATTCTGAGAGTTATTCTTGCCTCCACCGCCTGCTTGCGGCTTTGGCCCTTCTGCAGATGCAGCCTCAGTCTTTGACTTAGGGTAGAGACTCTCTGATCTCAAAGCTTTCCCCACAATCGATTCAAAAGTCTCATAGATGTGGTTGATAAGCCTTTCCCCCAAGTATCCATCCAAACCAGTAATGAACTTCTCATTCTTCTTTTCAGGGGTGTCAATGAGAGACAGTCCATACTTCGACAAAGTGTCGAACTCAGCAATATAGTCAGAAACTGCCTTTCCGTTCTGCTTGAGTTCCAAGAACCTCTTGAACAACACTGACTTCTGGGCAGCTGGAATAAACTTCTCGCTAAAGCGAGCCTTGAACTGAACCCAAGTAACCTGATCCTCTGGAGTAGCTGTTCTAATGGCATTCCACCAATTCATCGCTCGCCCTTGCAGCTGACGAGACGCTAGCCTTCTCTTCATCGCGTCCTCAAGGCCCAAGTCATCAAAGATACGGTCACAGCTATCCATCCAGTCTTGAACATCTGTGGCTGACTCCGTCCCGTGGAACGGCTTCCCACTAAGGTTAGTGTAATCCTTGCACAACTTGGCGAAATCGACCCTAGGCGCCTGCACTACTGGGCCAGCACCAACTCCGGGATTGGGAATTGCCCCTTGCACTTCTCTAAGCATGTCTCTCATGAGGTCAGTAAACATCGCCCTCATGTCAGCAGCATTCCCCTGGTTGGTCCCTCTACCAGCACCTCTGGTGTCTCTACCCATCGTTCAATCTGTAAAGAGAAAACGATTAACGACCCCATAGTGGTGCTAGTGCAGTGCGACTTCATTCTTATACTACCAATAGTATATATATATATATATATATAGCTTTTGAAAACCAAAGTAATCACAAATACACGCTCTCATATACGTACTATCTCTCCCTAGTGTCTTTCCCTAGGTTAACTACGCAACCTAGAGCTCTGATACCAAATGTGACGGCCCGCCCCGCACCAACCGGCATTTACTCCAAAAGTGCGCTGTACACATGTCCAGTTAGCACGGAACGGGTCGTCAGAAGTAAAAAGGAAGAAGGAAATGAACATACAAAGAACCTGTAGAATGTCTCACAGCGCATAGAACAAAATATAATAATAACATACTTGACATAAAACAGGAGAGACAGTGCATAAGCTAAAAACCAGAACTAAGCATCATAGCAGCGGAAATCCAAAATATAGCTTATTACAACTTTTCAAACTGTCTCAAAGCAAAAGTAAGATAAAGGAGGTACACTACTAATGCCCAAGTAGCGACCACCAACGACACAGGGAGAATGTGTGTATATATATCATACGTGGAAGTCTCATGCCCGCCTCCGAATCAGCTACTCGCGCACCACCAGCTAACCTATCTCTAGTCTGCTCGTGTGAGCACCCAGAGTAATAAGAGGAGACATAAAACTCTGGGTCAGACATAAAGCCTGGTATGAGCGATAAGCATCTAAAGTGAACAATAACAGGTAGACTAAAACATACCTGAACCTGGACCTGCAACCAAAGAGTTAGCACTACATACTGTACAACACTCTAAGGTGCCATATCAAAAGGTGTAAAGATACGGAGGTGGGGGTGTGCATGTCATAGTGATGGCAAACAATCAAACATAGCATCCATCCTCATATCTCTCACTCTGTGCGTAAATCATACGATATTCACCACTTCGATCACCCACCCTTGCTACGATCACTTTGCCCTCATGAAGTCATAAATGGCTTCACTGCACTGATAACGTAGCCACTAATCCTTCGCTATGTCCACTTGCCCCATGGAGTTACTCATCCCATCTGCGCTGGCTCATAGCCTTACCAATCCTTACTATGTCCACTTGCCCCATGGAGTTATTCACCCCATCTGCGCTGGCTCATAGTCTTACTACGCATCACCTTGCCCCTCAAGTCATAATGACTCTACTGCACTGATAACGTAGTCTTGCTACCATCACCTTTCCCCTCGAGTCGCAATGACTCTACTGCACTGATAAGTTGCACATCATTCATTTTCAGTGGTGAATCGAAGTTATGAACGTCGACAACTCCTTAGCACACGTCCCGCAGCAAAGCCCAACCATGAAGTGAACTCATCGGTTCCCAACTGGATCCTGAGCTCTAACTTCCCATATTGGACTACCTTTGCATCTCGGGTTATTGGTCAATACTGGGTCGGGTCGGGTTCCTTTCAAGCCATCGGTTCGGGTCGGGTGTCCTCCTTTGGGTCGGTTCTTCTTCTGGTAAGGTTCGGGTCGAGTCCACTCCATCGCGTCACCTCGGGTTGGTTGCCTCACTTCAGGTCGGGTCGGGTATCCCACCTCGGGTCGGGTCGGGTGCCATTTCCCCTCCAGTTCGTGCTTCTGCTCCGATCCGCTCCCTCATTCTTTATACGATCCGATCGCTCCTCCTTTTTCCGATCCGATCGCTTCTCCTTTATCCGATCTGATCCCAGTTCAGTTAGCGTGGCCTTCCTTTTTGCCAATTTTCTCAAGTGTCAGGTTCCGATCCGATCGAATCCCTTGCCCAGTTCAACATATCCGATCCGAGCCCCCATATCTGATCCGATCCGAAACCTGCACTGCTTTCTGAAATTGTTCCAGCAAGTGTTTACGCCATTCGACGACGTTTTCGACCATTCTAACTATTGAAATCAATCACAAAGCATTTCATACAGTCATAGCAACATGCATAATCAACCACAAACATCAAAACATCAATATGATAGGTTAAAATGGATCAAACATACCCCAAAACCCCATATTTCCCCTTAAGCATGTTTAGGTGAAACTAATGATAGGATTAGCAAAACTTAACCAAATTAACCCAAATTCATATCAGAGGTCTAAAACATCATTTCGGAATTTATGAACATTTTCCCCGAATTTATTAGTGTATAAATTCGCTAATTAACACTAATTACCCCTAATTAGCCATAATTAGTGCAAAACTATGCAAATCACTCACCTTAGCCACAAATAAACTAAGATCTGAAATAAACTTCTGATTTGATGCAAATCCCAATGCTAAATAGCAGCTCCAATGTTGATTTGGTGTAGATCTTCCTTGATTAGAGGTTGCTAAGCTTAATCCTTGACCAAAAGATGATTTGGAGGTGATTTAGAGGTTGGAGGCCATTTTTAGGGTTCCTTGGTGATAAATGGAGGCTAGAAAACTGAAATGGAATGATTCTCCATCTCATTTCAGCCTTTCCATAACCCCAATCCTGAAATGGGTTATGGGCATACTCACTAATCACCCGATTTGGCCCGGTTAAGCAGTTTTTCACCCTCCAAACCTTATTTCAGCCATATCTCCCAAACGGTAAGTCCGTTTGGCTATTATGACCACTCTACGGAAAGGTAAACCATCAAATGAATCTAATGGAAGTGGTTTCAAGTCAAAATTCCTTTCCAATCCAAAGTTATGGACAAAAAAAGATCAGCTAGGGGCAAAATGGTCATTTAAAAATCGACAAAAATCACGAATATGGGAAATGACTCTAATAGATGTTTCCCAAAGTTACATGACCATACGATTTCATATGGGAAAGAAATAAATATTCTACGATCCTCCGATGCGTAGGATACGGGTCGTTACATTCTCACATTTGTTTCCACTCCTCCATTATTTTATTCTGAATTTCAGTTCTATTTGGATTTGAATTTGCTCGAAATTGTAACATGCTCCAAAATGGACCCGATTAGTTTTATTGCGAAGCTCTCGGCTCCACGTTCGCAACACAACTTGAATCACTACTTTTGGACCTCGTATGAAGAAGTTATGACAGTTTTTCATTTCATTACAAAATAGAAATAATAATTAAATATTAGTTTATTTATTTAATTGCCCTTTACCCTCTTTCTTCTGTAAAACTGGAGCCCGTCATTTCAACCCATCCTCGTTGCAAACTCTTCCACTGCGCCACCACCAGAGAGGGCCGGAGTCCAATCGCCACACACCACATCGTTTGCCATTGTTGGAGCTCCATATAACCACCACCACACCGAAGTCGGAGGTCCCCATCGCCCTGAAATCCACCGCGAAAAGGTGGTCTTTGAGCACAAAATCTAGTCGATTTACTCAATGGATTTTGACCACACTGGAACTAATGGAAAGCTCTCATCAAGTACTCCAATTCTCATAAAATAATCATCTTGTAATTTGTAGTGGATTGCCCGAATTTTGGGGATCTAATTTGGAGCAAAATCGGCCCTTCATCAAATGGGAACGATGACTTCTGATTTGGGCTAGGGTTTGACAAATTTGACTTCGTATTTATTGCCTTAAATAATAATATTTAATTCCGATTTTTCTTGTTTATCACAATGAACTAATAACCAAACTCAATGACTCTCGCCCCTAGATAATACCCTCATTCCGGACACAATGGTAAATCTTTCGGAAGCCAATTCGATTGTTTTGATCAGTTTCGGTCAAAGTTAAAATATAAATTAATATATATTGAATTCAAACATACATTTTAATTTACTGGGGCCACATACTGACTCCAAAAATTACAGAAAAATTATATCTAGTTATGTTTTGATGATACGGTCCTAAGAAAACTAATTTCGTCGAATTTGGAAACCATTTGAAAAATGGTCATTTTCCAATCGATTATTTGAATTGAAATGACCAAATACGTTTAAATTCACCACGCTCGCATATTAATTCCAAAAATTATGAAAATTGCAATCCATCAATAATTTGACATTCTGAATCCAATAGAAGTGGTTTCGTCGAAAAAGGAGGTCGTCTGCAAAATGGCTATTTTTAAGGGCTATATATTATATAAAATATATATATATATTCCATATCGACTATTTTAAATTTTAAACTGGACATAACTTTCAATTTATATTATGAAATCTGGATTTTTTCACATTCGTTAGAAAGATCTAATTAAATGGATTCAAATATTTCTTGTTTTACTGAAATCCGATTTATTTTGAATCATGTACATTCATTTGAAATTTAAAATCGAATTTTCAAACTACCGCGCCATTTCAGGCTCGTTTTATAATTAAAATAAATTTATACATTCTAACTTTGATTTAAATAAATTTTTAGTCATTATTATTTAAAATAAATAATTTTAAATATTCAAAATTCATTAAAATAGCTAAAATAAAAAATTTAAATTGGTTCTGAAAATTCGGGTTGTTACAACTCTAATCATCTTCTTCTCAGAGTAAACAATTAATCATTATTGCCATGAAGGAACCAATTTCTAACGAAATTTATAACTTTGAAAAAAAAGACAACATGATTTTTACTCAAAAAAGGGAACAACGTGTTGAATTTGTTGAAGAAATCGCCGATAGGGTAATATTTACTAGAAGAAATGAAGGCCCGTTTGCATCATCTATTTTCGGCATGTTATTTTCAAACTTTGTATTGAATTTCGGTATGTTCTTGTCGATTTTTACTGTGTTTTGTGTATTTAAATGGAGGGTAAAATAAGGTTCTTTTATTTATCTTTTCATTGTGTTTGGCCCCTTAAAAATTTAATTTTTAATAAAAACAAAATAAAATATGACCCCCCTCATCCCATTATCCCTTTTTGGAGTGCCATTAACAATACTCTTTTAGAAACTCCTAAAGTATGAAAATAGAAAATAAACCTAAGAGAAATAATTTAAAGTAGAAACTCTTAGATATGTGAAAAAGTGAATTTAAAAGAAACTAGAAACTAATGAGCTTGTTTAATACTTAGCTTCTTTCTATAACATATGTATATAACTTACCGAATATATAAGAAGTTGAAATGCTATAGGATATGCAAATGGGATTTATTTTTTATGAAAGTGGGTAAAATTTATTGTGGGCTTTTGGCGACCCAAAGAGAGGATAACTGTTGTGCATGATCAGGATATTGCACTTACATACAAGGCAAGACACAGTTATAACATCCGACAATTAAACACAAACCCACTTAAAAAACACACCTTTCCAGAAAAAGAAAATCCCCAAATCGCACACCATGGCAAATGGGAATATATATACATATAAGTAGTGAGATGAACAATGAAAGGTGAAATTAATTTGGTAGTTTATAAATATGAATACAAACTTAAGTCATGACTATAAGTGATATTATACTTAGTTATGACATGAAATTAACTTCATCTAAGTAAGGTAAATAAATTAAACCAATGAAATAAGCTTGTAATTGGATTCTTGAACTTATTTAACTTACGGAAGTTAATGAGCATGAATAAACAAATTGAAATAGTTAAATATTCATATTTACTAAGTTAAATAAGATTAAAATGCATAATACTTATTTGCATACTATAAATGCATATAAAGTTTACACATGTCCAAAAGTTGAATGTTATTATGTATATGTAGTATAATGCTACACAATAAAACTCACGTAATAAGAATATGGAAAATCAATGAAAGCTAAACATGTTTAAATTATGGGTTATTCACATTAAATTTAGGGGGTTTTAGGCATAAGGACAAATTGTGAGAAAAATTTAGGCACAAGGACAAGAGACCAAAAATTTAACCACAAGGACATTTTTTCGTGTAAACCAAGGAATTCAGGGGCCCACGATCATTTTATATTTTACACTAAATAGTGTCCTTGTGCCTAGATATTTCTCTAATTTTGTCCTTCACACTATTTTCCTGTTAAATTTATAGGAATGAATAGAGTTGTATAGTACTAAATTTCATGGAGGAAATATATGAGACTTGCCTAAAGGTTTAAAGGTTTAATTGTCCTCTGAAAATGTAATGAAATATTACACAAGTGAAATATAAGTAATGAAATTCATAACGAAATTTTGAATCAAGGAAGTGTTAATAGATATAAACTAAGTAATGAAATTGAACTTGAATTTTAAATAAGCAATACTTAATTGGAATGAATAAATTTATATGTACTCCATTTCATTATAGATTTAAATAAAACTTACCAAAATGTCTAAGAAGTTGAAATGTTATTATGAATAAGTAATAGAATACTATACAAGTCAGTGAAACTTAAGTAATAAGATTTGGACTTTGATCCAACATCCACCGTAGCCGCCACATGAGCAGGAACCCCATTCATGATTGCTGCCGCCATTACCTCGAACAAGGCTGGGTAGTCTGGTTCACCACCATTTCGCCCTCCAGTATTAGTTCCCCTAGCAGCATGTCTTGATGGTCGTCTATTCATTCTAAATCTGCAATTTAGAATAATTAGCCACTTGCAAGAAAAACTACTAAAGAGGTACAACCGCTACTACTATATATGTAGTATATATAGTAAGCATCCAACTAAAATCTACAAGTATGTCTCTCATACACGATTACTTCTTAAAACTTTGGCCACAATCGTTAACCAGTGCTCTGATACCAAATGTGATGACTGCCCATAACCCCCGCAGTAAACAAGATGAATAATGCACTAAGGAGTATGCCAAGAAGCTATAGATGATCATCATAGTAGGTAAACAACATCGAAACCTGCCGTAGAACTCACAGCGCAAGGATAAAATTTAATAGAACATATACAACAAGTAATAATAATGAGGCATCATATAGCAAAAAACTTTCTCCAAATCATGAAAGGTTATCCAACTAATACCAAAGTTTGTACATAATTCCTCACTACAACACACATAGAGCACTCAAACAGCGGAAACCGAAATACTAGATAGTAATAAAACTGGTACGCCAGCCTCTTGATCGCCTCCGCACATCAGCATCGTCCTCACTAATCACCTGTAACCTGCTACTTAGTCTGCCCATCCACAACTGGATGAACATCCCAAGGTAATATGAGGAGACATAAAATCTTGAGTCAGACAACAGTCTTAGTGAGCGATAAAATAGCTAACAAACTTAAACAATAAAGAATATGAGAAGGGATAGATGAACATACTAATCTACCCACAACACCAGAGAAGGACTCAACCTTATCTTCCCCACATCGGATAGTGATAGCCTTTACTTTAAACAATTCAACCATTTATCCACAGAAACCAGAACACCCATTCAATCATGGTAAAACACACAAAACATCCAAATTATATGTATCTCATGTAAACCATCCTAATCGAAATTAACATCCCTCAAGCACAAGCCCCAAAGGCCTAAACCATTATCAGACAAACACCCAAGGAAGATCTCCTTTGACGTTGGACAACTAACATGAGACAGTACAAGCAGAACAACCAATCATCCATGACTGAATCTGGCTATCACCGTCAATTCTGCTTTGAAACCATCGTTAATCGTATGACGACCAACCTTGCCATATGTCAAGGGCTATGGAAACCCCAGTTCTAGCATAAACTCCGTATGTCCAACCTTGACAATGTCCAACCTTGACAACTAGGCCTTTCTACAAGACCTAGGGTACTCGACCTATAACCAGTCTTTTTAGACATCTCTAGTGTACCCTTTCTTCAAGCCTGCAAGAACTTACAACAACGATAATCTCTCGGCCTTCACATCTCCAGTCATCCAACCCGACGACTTTTCATAGCTCAAGCAACTTTCTCGAGCAACCACTATCCACCAACTCGTGACCTTTGAGTTGTCACCTCATTCGCTGTTCTATACAGATCAACGAACACCTTCCAACACTTCGAATATTCCCACTTGAATTCTTCTCAAAGTTACACGATCACCGATCTAATTACAATACTGCGCTGCGGCTAGGTTCAGGGGGGTTACCCCCGAAAAATATGTTTTTTCAAGCTCTTTTCTTCGAATCCAAGTCATACCCCAAAAACGTACTTTTTCAGAAAATGGCCCTATTGGAAACAAACCATAGCATCATCACTATTAACCATAGCATTTAAAAGCGCTGCTAAAAATCATCCAACTTGACCGATCGGCCCATTCCACCAGACCGACTCGACCCGCCATCAACCACCGACCCGACCAGGTATGCCCCACCTAACCGACCCAACTAGGTATGCCCCACCTAACCGACCCGACCCACCTTTCCACGATACCGACCGACCCAGTCTCCATTTTCTCAACTCTCCTAGCCGACCCATTCTCTCTTGCTCCATCTCAAGAAGACCGACCCAACCAGCATGTTTCAGATCGACCCGATCACTTCTGTTAGGACCGACCCGACTCATTCTGACTTGTTCTCCATGACAGGATTTGAGACCGACCCGACCCACTTATGGCCGACCCGATCCACTTCCTGCACATCCCCAATTCTACCCCGATTTCGACCAAAACTTCATCAAACGACGAAACCGACTCAACCAAAGTCATCAAACACAATCATAAACACGCCATAACATTGCTAACAACATGAATATGACGATTATCACAATAATGATGTAAATATCACTAAAATGAACATATGATCAAAATGAGAGATCTAACTAACATAAACATGTGAAATGACATGAAATTAACGGGTAAAACTTGTTAAATTAGATCATATGGTGACGCATATGAGGATAGACATATAATAGTGTGAATCTATCTTGAAACATTCCAATTTGATGAGAAATATGCACAAACACTCACATACTTCACTGCATTCATGTGAGAGATGTAAATCACTCACTGATTTGCCAAAACAAGCTAAAATCAATGAAATAAGAATTCAGACAGCAAGCACCACGCACCAATCACCATGATCCGATGAACTCTTGCTTCGATTGATGTAGATCTAGCTTCCGATGGTGTAGATATATGATTTGCCTCCTTGGATTTGGATTTTTAATGGTGGAAAGATGTTAGAGGAAGAAGGAGCACAAGGCCACCCAATGAGGAAATGAAAAACTAAACCGCTTCCCATATCCGTCGCCCCCTATCTGTACCCTCCCATCAGCCCACTAATGGGCCTCTCCAATTCAGCTCATTATGGCTTACCAAACCTGGACAGCCAACTGAAAAACCTTAAAATAATGATTCCCCCCAAATCACTGAGCCAAATCTTTAATTAAACCACTCTACGGAAAGGTAATCATCAATTCCTTTCCAATGGCATAGGTCTCACCCTCTGATTTGACCTGAGTCAAAAGTTATGCCCGGTACAAAACTGACAGTGGCAAAATGGTCACAAACAAAATCGGTAAAAATCATGGACACGTCTCACATCCCCATAAGCAACCTATCAAAAGATGAGAATGATCCAACCCTTAGCGAATAAACTAAAAATATTTTACAATCTTCTGATACGTAAAATGCGGGCTGTTAAATTCTCCCCCCTTAAGAATTTCGCCCTCGAAATTCCTAGTAAACATAAGCAACCATAATAATTCTGCATGCCTATCATCCATGAGAAGCCAATTCTATCACCCAAACTAGCAACCATCACGCCATGCATCCATAGCCTTATCCTAGCACACGAAATTCTATCAAACAACAACAAGATACAATGGTGTAACGATGATACGATCAATGGGTCCTACCGATGAAGAGTTCTAGATGAATCGCTCTCATGCTCTCTTCTGTCTCCCATGTACGATCGTCACCATCTTCACTCCATTGTACCTTGACTAGCATAACCGTCTTCTTCCTAAGTTGTTTCGTGTCATTCGCCACAACACGAAGTGGCTTACGAGGTTTTGCAACTCCGATTTCAACTTCTAGGTCTTCGTACTGCTCTGGAGGTACCACCATATTCGAATCATGCACAAACTTCCGTAGAAAAGACACATGGAACGCAATATGCACACTCGACATCTTCTCGGGTAACTCCAATCTATATGCGAGTTTTCCAATTCGCTTGACTATCGGAAATGGTCCAACGAATCTAGGAGCCAACTTTCCTTTACTCCCGAATTGAACAACATGCTTCAACGGCAAAATCTTCACGAAAACCATATCTCCTACGTCGAATTTCAAATCTTTTCGATGCTTATCAGCATAACTCTTTTGACGATCTTGGGCTGCTTTCATTCATTGTCGAACGATCACGATGCAATTCGAGGTCTCTCTAATCATCTCTGGTCCAAGTACCAACTTATCCCCAGTTTCTAGCCAACATGCCGAAGAATTGCACAGTCTCCCATACACGGCTCGTATGGTGCCATCCCAATACTAGACTAGTAGCTATTATTGTATGCAAACTCAACTAGATGTAGATGGTCATATGATGATTCTCCGAAGTCTAACGCACAAGCCCTTAGGAGAACTTCCAAAACTCAGTTGACTCTCTCAGTCTAACCATCAGTTTGGGGATGGTAAATCGTACTTAGACACAACTCGATTCCAAAAGCTTCTTGCAAACTTTTCCAAAACCCACTCGTAAATAATGTATTTCGGTCACTCACTATACACTTTGTGACATCATGGAATCAAACTATCCATTTAACATAAAGTTCAGCCAATTTCGACGCCGTCTTAGTCGATTTGACAGGAATGAACCTTGCATTTTCGGTCAAACGATATACAATGACCCAAATCCCTTCATTCCCTGCCCTGATTCTAGGTAGTCCATCGATACTTGCTCCCACTTCCACGTAGGAACTTCCAATGGCTGAAGCAAACCACTTGGCTTCTTCTGTTCAGCTTTCACTAATTGACAGTTCATGCACTTGGAAATGAATTTTCCAATATCTTTCTTCATCCCCTCCCGGTAGTAGACTTGCTTCATGTCCTGATACATCTTATTACCACCGGGATGAATCATCAACTTTGAGTGATAACATTCTCTTAGAACCTCATCTCTCAATTCATCAATATCAGGAACAACTAACCGTCCTTTCTTTCGAAACCAACCTTCTCGATCGACTTCGAACTCTTTATTCTCCGGTTCCTGCCTTTGGATAAACTCGAGAAGCTTAACATCTTGCTTTTGGCTTTCTCTAATTCTTTCGATGAGAGTAGGTCTTATCGACAAGCTTGCCAACATTTCAGGTTCCAGCCAACATTTCAGGTTCCAACTCACACCTTGGCCTGAAATTGAACCTTACCAAATACTCAAGGCTCTTCCATTCCAAAAACATCGCTCCCAAACTTGCGTATCTTCGACTCAACGCATCTGCCACTACATTACCTTTGCCATGAGTATAGGCTATATCAAAATCATACGATGTCAGAAACTCTAACCATCGTTGTTGCCGAAGATTCAAATCCTTTTGGGAAAGATACTTCAACGACTTATGATCCGTAAACGATTCGAATCGAAATCCCAACAGGCAATGTCTCCACATCTTCAGAGCAAACACAATCGTTTCCAACTCAAAAATCAAAAGTTGGATAATTCTTCTCATGCGGCTTTAGCTGTTGACTCGCGTAGGCCACAACCTTATCCTTATGCATTAATACTGCTCTAAGTCCAGTACCACATGCATCGGTGTATAACACCATCTCTTCATTCCCACTCGGAATGGTCAACACGGGTATACTCGTCAATCTCTCCTTCAGGATTCCGAATGCGTGTTCACACTTTGCATCCCATGTGAACACTTGGTTCTTCTTCGTCAATCCTGTTAACGGTGCAACTACCTTAGAGAAATCCTTGATAAACCGTTGGTAATAACCGTCCAACCCAAGGAAACTTCGAACATCTGTCGCATTGTTAGGTCTACCACAGTCTTGGATTGCTGCCACTTTAGCGGGGTCAACCGCTATCCCATTTCCAGAAACAACATGACCTAAGAACCTCACTTCACTCTTCCAGAAGTGACACTTGGAAAACTTAGCCTTCAGCTGTTTCGCAAGATCTCCGACACAACCCTCAAGTGCGTCTTATGTTCTTTTTCATTCCGAGAGTAAACCAGAATATCATCCACGTACACAAGCATGAACTTGTTCAACTGATCTCTGAACACTCTATTCATAAGATCCACGAAATACGTTGGTGCGTTAGTCGACCCAAATGGCATTACCAACCATTCGAAGGAACCGTATGGTGTCCTAAAAGCAGTCTTTGGCACACTATCCTTAGCCACCCTCAACTGGTGAAATCCCAATGCCAAATCCATCTAAGAAAACACTTTGGCTTTATAAATTTGATCAAACAAGTCATCTATCCTTGGTAATGGATACTTGTTCTTCTTTGTCACCTTGTTCATCTCACTATAGGCCACACACAATCTTAACGAGCCATCCACCTTGGTTGCAAATACGACCTGTGCACCCCATTCGGATACACTCCTCTGAATGAACCCTTTTTCCAGAAGGTCTCTAACTTGCACCTCCAACTCTCGTTGTTCCATACGTGCCAACCACCTAAGAGGCATAACAATTGGTCTAGCACCTTCGACCAAATCGGTCCTAAACTCGATCTTACGATGCGGTGGCAACCCTTTGACCTAGTCAAATGAATCTACATACTCATTAGCGATCAACATTGATGACAGGTCTTCTTGTGGAATCCCAAGCGAATATATGTAACTCGCGAAGACCATGTCTTCGCGCTTACATCTAATCAACACCTTCCGCCCCTCCACATCCCCGACCTTCACCTCTAGCTTCTCGCAATTCACCCTTGCCACATACCTCTTAATTAATCCATGCCCAAGATGATCCCATACTCAGTGAAGTTAAGAACAAAACAATCACACACAAAAGAGCAACCATGACTCGACAAAGATAGACCACAGCAAATCATGCATAAACTAGACAAACCCCCAACTGGATTAGTCACGATCAATGGTCTATCACAAATCTTGGATTCCAAACCCAAGCGACACACAGACTGATTGCAAATGAATGAATGTGATGCTCCAATATCAAAAAGCACACGAACCGAAACTGTAACACCCCATAATTTTAAATATTAAAATTACAAATTAAAGAATACTTAATTTTTAGAAGAATAATTAAGTGAAACGGGTTATGCCATTGCGTTCGTCTCGGAATTCTGCTTGAGATAGAGTCCGAATTTGCATAAAATGGACATCGTATGAAGAAGTTATGAAGCTCGGAAGATTTAAAGTTTAAAGCTGTAAAACAAGTCGACCGCCCATTTTTCACCATTCGACCGATACAAGTTGACTGCCCATTTATCACCAGTCGATCGTTTTTGGACAGAAGTGAAAACTATCAACTGGTTGAAATTGGCCAGTCGACTGGTTGATTGTGGGCAGTTTTCTGATGATGTATTTTTCTAATTTGAGTGGTTCGGATGGTTCCTAATCAAATTTGAAGGTCCTAATTCACCTAATACTCATATAAATAAACACCTAAACCTAACCCTAATCTCATTGTTTTCATCCAGCTGCTCTAATCTAAACTAGTCTTTCTTCTCCACCAAAACAAATCAGAATAGGAGTATTCCAATTAGAAAATCAGATCTAAAAATAATCAATTCAAAGAGGATTATACATATTTGAAGATTGCTACAACAAATTTAGCGATGCCTACAACAACTTATTCAACATGTTCTTTGCAGCAGATTCACTGTGAGTTCATGTTGCTTTTAGATCTAAATATCTAATAGTGATCTTGATATGTATGTAATAATTGGATCTTGAATCAGTGCCTAATCAGTTATACTATGACATATTCTATTGATCTGTTCTTACAAGTTTATATCATCTCCAAGTCTAATCTTTTCATAGTATGTCAATTCATTTTATGCCTATTTCTATTGTTATGTTGTTGATTCGTTATTATGCCTGTTCTGATTCTCTTCTTCTTTTCCTTTTTATTTTTATATAACCAAGCAACCTTCGAGCCTAGGCCTAACCCTGAATATGCGAACGTGCGAAATTGGGAATAATGAGAAAAGACATGATTTGGGGCATAATTGGTTTTGGAAAATATGGATCTAAATTTGGGCATAAATTTGGAAATATACGAATATGGGTTTGGTTATATGTCTTATTGGATATTATGAATTTAGGCACGCATTGGAATATATGTAAATATGGAATTGGGTATAAAATGGGACATCTCTAATTATTGAATTGAGGCATAAAGTAGCACCTATATGAATATGAATTTTAGGCATAAGTTCAAAAATATATGGGTTAGGGGTTTGTGCAATATATATATATATATATATGTGTGTGTGTGTGTGTGTGTGTGTGCCTTAATTTATGATAACGGACATATGGTGCATAATTAAAAAGGTGAATTAAAAAGAGGCATATAGGACTATGATTTGAATAGTGTATTAGACATAATTCAAATGGGGAAACATGGAATAATCACCTATAATGACATATGTAGATTCGGATAAAAATGGTATAATTTGAATATGAACATTTTTGGATGTGTGATTCAAGTTACTGGGGTAAAATAGGTATTGACACCTATAAAAGGAAAGGATTAATTAATTGGCAAAATTAATTGGTAAAGATCTAGTAACTACAATTAGGAATTGTAATCGAACTTATGACTTGAGGTTAGGTTGCATTAGTGGCGGAAGTCCGCCCGGACCCGACCGGCATATCCAGCAGCCACTAATGTTGAACCTAATGTGGGAGGTCTAAGTACGTAAGTACGAATCTGGCCAAGACACTAGGTTAGGCCCAACTGTAGAACAAGACTACCCGGACCCGACCGGCATATCCATCACCTACACGTTGTAGGCCGAATGTGAGAGGTCTAGCCTATTATAACCATAATTGGACATGGTGATGAAATGGACTACTTAACTTGATTTAATCCATAAGGGCTGTGTGAGTATGAACTTCAGTTAGGGTTAAGTAAAATTGGATGGGCAGTGGGTGGGTAAAGTAAATTAGAGGGGATGGGTAATATATGCATATAGGCCCATAAACTTAACCCGATAAGGTTATGTAATTAAAGACATCTAGTGGTATACATAACCGGTAGAAACAATAAAGTTATGTAATTGAAGGACACCGTTTAGGGTAAGCATAACTTGTAAGGAAATGAGACAACCTGTGTAATAAGATAAGAGGTACTTAATTATAAATTAAGTAATCTAGAGGTCTGGAGCCCGCTGATGTGAACAACATGCTTAGGCATGTCCTAGGGATAAGAGGAAATCATAACGTATGTTATAATTAATGGGTTGGGAAACTTGTTAATGGGCCTTAGTTAACCGAACTAAGTTAACAAGTAAGCAACGATAAGTTGTATTAACAATGAAAAATGGAATTATGATTAAATGAGAAAGAATGAGGAAAACTTACAAGAAAAGTTATATTTAATCATAAATAATGAAAGACATGTTAAAAAGTAAACATGTAAAATGAGACGTATTTAATTACACATTAAGTAAAAACATGTTATGGTAATGATGCAACAAGGCAAGAATATAAAATAGATTGTGGATTACAGACCGTGGGCCACAGTCTAGAGAATAACATGTTGAAAGCTTATTAATAACTTAAATGAAATAAGTTGTATAACTGAAATTAATAAGCAAGAGAAACTTGGTAAACTTGAATAAGAATTCAATATGAATTAGAATAACCAAGTTGGCTGGAAATCTGGTAAGGTGAGACAAGCGCATAAAAGAATGTTTAGACATAGGGTCTAACAACATGCTAAAGTAAGGCGCTTAGATTAGTCCGTACGGTTGAGGGTGAATAACCCAATGGGGTAGATCATCGAGGTGTTATAAGACACGAGGGGAGTGCGTATTCATATGATTGGTTTGATGGCTCCAAAGGATTGGAAGGGGAAGTACACGACTTCCTGAGACGTTAAAGGTTCACCTAGTAGTCCTCTGTGGTGGTGTAGTTTTGGACTGTGCTCACAGAGGTTCGGTCTGCGCGTAACTATTAGGTGGGTGGGCCTTGACTGCAGATGTAGCTATGCAGTCAGAATGCTATGACGAGATGGCACTAGGGTAGTTCGGCGGTTGCCTCACGAGGAGGTAGAGAGGGTTACGACCAACAAGGATAGTGGACCGTCGGATATCCGTCATCGGCAGTCAGCGGGATGCAAAAAGACTAGAGCTAACCCCAAGATATCATTTCACCTTTCACCATTGAGGTACGAGGTTGAGGGGAGACGCCACATGGATACTTAGATTGGTTGTCATTAGGGGCGGTCGCTTAGCTCTGTAGTCTTTACTAGTTGAGGGAGGGGCCGAGGTGGGGCCTTAGCCACCACGAGAACAGACCCTAGGTAAATCTGTATATATAGTTTCATTAAAGATGGGCCTATACAGATATGGAAAAGCTCCCGACCGAGTTCCGTTTCACGCCCTGCCACGGAACTCGGTGCAAATTAGAGGACGTGCGATTGAGGCATCGAGCTACAATTACAATACATACATGGGACAGTCTAGATACATGCACATCTGCTCTGGGTCATGCATTGTAGACTAGAGGGCATTATTCTGATATGTAATCTGATTCGATCGACGGTGGCAGTCCATATGCTTACATAGCATTGTAATGATAAATATATGTGGAAAGTAACATTGTTCTGTAGACTCCGACGTAGCACAAGGGGCTGCGTTCACTTCTGTTGCATTACGGTGGGGACCGTGCCAGTGGGTTACTATGGGGAGTATCTCAATATTAAGAGATAGCTACATATATTGTATTAGGTGAATCCATGGAAAAGTAAATGGGTATGATGTGCATATAAGTCTTGAGTGCGATTAACCTAAGTGACATAATAAACAAGAAAATGAAATAGAACGGTATTGATAGGGATCATTCCATTTTTAATATACTAGTATCTATGCGGTACAGAGAAATGTATATAAGAAGCGCAATATATCATGTTCATCTTATCTTTTTCAGTTCACACTTGTCCTTGTTATTGTTATCTTGTTCTACTAGTTTTTATGTACCTGTCATGACACTTTTATTTATTTATATTTAAAAGTAACTGGACTCGCCAGACTTTATGTCTGACCCTTTTTGTTTCCTCTTCTCTCTTCCGTCCCCCCCCCCCCCCCCTCCAGCTCTCAAGTGGAAGTGCTTAGAGTTGATTTGGATTCTTTTCGGCTTAGCTTGGACTTTGGATATTGATGTACAACTTTGACTCATTGTCAACTCTCGTATGGCTTTGCTTGGGAAATATGGTTTATGTTTTTTACCTCTGATATTTTTGGCAAGACATATTATTAAGCATGTAACTGGTTATTTCAAACCTATGATGTAAATTCAGTATTTGTGACCATGATGTTATGATTTAAATAAAGTTTTAAATTCCGCTGCTATTTTACATGTCTATCTTGTGCTATTATATTCTTATTCGCCTATAACACTTCACGAAAGTTAATTATTCCCTTAGTGAGTGACATTATTGGATGTGGGGTGTCACATTTGGTATCAGAGCATATGGTTATAAGATCGGATAAAGTATTTTGAAAATGATTTTCATAACGGTCTCAAAAACAAAGTATTTTAAAATAAAAATTCTGTTTTTGAAGAACATATTTCCCAAAGCCATTAATATCTTCTCGATTTTCCGCTTGATTCCTTTTCCTTTTGTTCAGGGAACTATTTCTTCCCGAAAGGGTATCCCATCTCGTCATGGGTCCGTAGGCATGTTAAGACTTTGGTACATGTCAAAGGGCAAAGAAGTGCCCAATCTCCATCTTTAGCTGCAGTGGTTTCACTTGCGTCTTATTTTCTTTCAAACCTCGTAAGGATTTCCGTGCGATGGAGGCAGCGTTCAAGAGATTGGTTAGCATGTTGCACAACGATGGTAAAAAGGAGAACAAGGGAATTGGAGCTAAGGAACACAGGCCAAAGATGAAAGAATATGGTAGCATAAGAAGGGAATATAGATAAAAGAAGAAAAGAGGAAATACCATAAATTCGGAATGGTGGGTCATCTGAAAAAGGATTGCAGAAAAGGGTAATACGTTTGTTACCACTTTGGTAAGGTGGGACAACTTATTAAGGAGTGCCCGAAGAGACAAGTACAAGGCTATAGGGATGGAACTTCTAGGAGGCAAGCTAATGTTCTCATAGCTTGTGGACAGGATAGGGGTAGGAAGTTTCCATCGAAGGACTGGTTTCTATTTTTGATCATCCAGTTAGGATTCTTTTTCTGGTGCTTCGTATTCTTTCATGTCTGATCCTTTAGTTGAGTTGAGTCTCTGCACCTAAATACTAGTATGGTTTTGGATCCCGTTATTGCCTCAAAACCCATTTGAGGTACGACTCTTTTATCGATGATTTGTCAGGGTTTGAGAATCTCTGTGTTAGGCGTCAAGTTTGATTACAACGCATTTGCTCTTGATTTCATAAGATATGGTTTGATTCTAAGATGGATGGGTTAACCATATATGGAGCCATTCTAGATTGAGAGAGGAGAGTCGCTAGACTTCTGACTTGCCATCGAAAGACTCTTGAGATTTCTTATGACCCCAAAAGGGTCGGTCATGCTTAGTCTCCTAGAACCTCTTATATCTATCGATGATTTGCGACATGTGAAAGAAAAGAGGGAACTTGATAAGAAAGTAGGGGAGCTACTTGAGAAGAGGTTTGATAGACGACTATTCATCCAAAAGGAGATAAAAGGTATAGAGTTCGAGATAGTGGAGCCAAACTTGCGTGAGGAAGTGAAAGTGGAGAAAGAAGCAACGATTAGACAAGTTCCGAATTGCATGCTTGGATCAAAGGTTAAGAAATTATACAACAAAGAAGTGAAGCTAGTAAGAGTGCTATGGGGAAAGGGCTGCGAGAATGCTACTTGGGAGGCTGAAGACAAGATTCACGCTTCATATCCTTTCCTTTTCGAGAATATGTTCTTAACTTCTTTTTCCAAGCTTCGAATTAATACTTGCATCTATCGTTTGAATATCTCCTATCGATCAAGTCTTTAGGTAGAAAACTAGTGAATGCAAACATGTGTTTGAGACATGTTATGTTTGATGGATGCAGGTGATTGCTCGTGGATGCATATACGCACACAATAGGCACTAGGTCGGCTCAATCACTTACATGTTGCATATTGATGTGTGTACATTTTAAATTTTTATGGATTGTCATTGCATTGATGTTGCATTTGGACAATGTTTGTGCACCCATATATAACTTGCATGTTATGCTAGGGTGATTTGCATACATTTTGGTTGCATGGCACAAACATACATTGCATTAAGGAGGTCAACTGAATTAATAGACCACCTGATCTTTTGCATTAGTTTACGAACATATACACAGACTATTGCGTATGTTCATAAAAGCATTAGAAATTCCTTAAGAACAATGGATGCCTGTGATTGCTAGATGGATGTATGATTGTTGGATGTTAGGATATACATTCTTAACTTAGAGATTTCGAGGACGAAATCCTTTAAGTAGGGGAGAATGTAACACCCCGTAATTTTAAATATTAAAATGAAAAATTAAAGAATACTTAATTTTTAGAAGAAGAATTAAGTGAAATGGGTTACGCCATTGCGTTCGTCTCGGAATTCTGCTTGAGATAGAGTCCGAGTTTGCGTAAAACGGACATCGTATGAAGAAGTTATGAAGCTCAGAAGATTTAAAGTTTAAAACTATAAAACAAATCGACCGCCCATTTTTCACCATTTCGACTGGTACAAGTCGACTGACCATTTATCACCAGTCGACCGTTTTTGGATAGAAGTGAAAACTGTCAACTGGTTGAAATTAGCCAGTCGACTGGTTGATTCTAGGCAGTTTTTCGATGATATGTTTTTCTAATTTGAGTGGTTCGGATGGTTCCTAATCAAATCTAAAGGTCCTAACTCAACTAATACTCCTATAAATAAACACATAAACCTAACCCTAATTTCATTGTTTTCATCCATGGCGCCTCCATGCTGCTCTAATCTAAACTAGCCTTTCTTCTTCACCAAAACAAATCAGAATAGGAGTATTCCAATTAGAAGATCAAGTCTAAAAACAATCAATTCAAAGAGGATTATACATATTTGAAGATTGCTACAACAAATTTAGCGATGCCTACACAACTTATTCAACATGTTCTTCGTAGCAAATTCACTGTGAGTTCATGTTGCTTTCAGATATAAATATCTAATGGTGATCTTGATATGTATATAATTATTGGATCTTGAATCGGTGCCTAATCAGTTATATTATGACATATTCCATTGATCTGTTCTTATAAGTTTATATCATTTCCAAATCTAATCTAGTCATAATATGTCAATTCATTTTATGCCTATTTCTATCGTTATGTTGTTGATTCGTTATTATGCCTGTTCTGATTCTCTTCTCTTCTTCTTTTCCTTTTTATTTTTATATAGCCAGGCTACCTTTGAGCCTAGGACTAATGCGGAAAAATGCGAACGTGCGAAATTGGGAATAATGGGAAAAGACATAATTTGGGGCATAATTGGTATTGGAAAATATGGATCTAAATTTGGGCATAAATTTGGAAATATACGAATATGGGTTTGGGTATATGTCTTATTGGATATTATGAATTTAAGCACGCATTGGAATATATGTAAATATGGAATTGGGTATAAAATGGGACATGTCTAATTATTGAATTGAGACATAAATTAGCACCTATGTGAATATGAATTTTAGGCATAAGTTGGAAAATATGTGGGTTTGGGGTTTGTGCAATATATATATATATATATATGCCTTAATTTATGATAAGGGACATATGGTGCATAATTAAAAAGGTGAATTAAAAAGAGGCATATAGGACTATGATTTGAATAGTGTATTAGACATAATTCAAATGGGGAAACATAGAATAATCACCAATAATGACATAGGTAGATTCGAAAAAAATGGTATAATTTGAATATGAATATTTTTGGACGTGCGACTCAAGTTACTGGGGTAAAATAGGTATTGACACCTATAAAAGGAAAGGGTTAATTAATTGGTAAATTAATTAATAAAAATCTAGCAATTACAGTTAGGAATTGTAATCGTACTTATGACACGAGGTTAGGTTGCATTAGTGTTGGAAGTCTGCCTGGACCCGACCGGCATATCCAGCAGCCACTAATGTTGAACCTAATGTGGGAGGTCTAAGTACATAAGTACGAATCTGGCTAAGACACGGGGTTAGGCCCAACTGTGGAATAAGACTGCCGGACCCGACCGACATATCCAACATCCACACGTTGTAAGCCTAATGTGAAAGGTCTAGCCTATTATAACCATAATTGGACATGGTAATGAATTGGACAACTTAACCTGATTTAATCCATAAGGGTTGTGTGAGTATGAACTTAAGTTAGGGTTAAGTAAAATTGGATGGGTAGTAGGTGGGTTAAGTAAATTAGAGGGGATAGGTAATATATTCATATAGGCCCATAAACTTAACCCGATAAGGTTATGTAATTAAAGACACCTAGCGGTATACATAACCGGTAGAAACAATAAAGTTATGTAATTAAAGGACACTATTTAGGGTAAGCATAACTTGTAAGGAAATGAGACAACCTGTGTAATAAGATAAGAGGTACTTAATTATAAATTAAGTAATCTAGAGGTCTGAAGCCCGCTGATGTGAACAACATGCTTAGGCCAGCCCTAGGGACAAGAGGAAATCATAACGTATGTTATAATTAATGGGTTGGGAAACTTGTTAATGCGCCTTAGTTAATAGAACTAAGTTAACAAGTAAGCAACGATAAGTTGTATTAACAATGAAAAATGGAATTATGATTAAATGAGAAAGAATGAGGATACAAGATAAGTAATATTTAATCATAAATAATGACTGGCATGTTAAAAAGGAAACATGTAAAATGAGACGTATTTAATTACATTAAGTAAAAACTGTTGGATCTAGATTAACCCTAGAGGGGGGTGATTAGGGTTTATCACGGTTTTTAACTGAATTAAAAATCTAACGAGATATATAATAATAAACAGATCACAGAATATAGTAGAAACAGAAATGCAGAAAATAAATCACCCACAGATATACCCAGCTTCGGCAAAACCCTGCCAACTGCTGCATTTCTAACGTTTCAACTAGGTGAAAGAACAGATCCCGCATACAAGACCATATACACTCGCAAATCCTGCTCCTATTCTAACCCTACGCTTAAAACCCTAGACTGTTCTAATCCCCTAGAACAGATTTCCCCTGATTACAACCCTATAACCAGTAACCTAGATTTTACAGACTCTAGCAACTGTCAGTCAACACCCTGACTGGTTCCCCTAGTATTTTACAGACACTAGAAACTGATCAGATTGTTTACAATGAAATTAAGATAAAATACCAAATATAAAAGAAAGGCAATAAGAAAACCCTAGGATTTAAAAACTAAAGGGTCGTCCCCTTTTTAAACTTGGCCTAGCCAAATTAGAAAACAGGTCGGCCCCTTTTTAATTAAATTGCATGATCACTTTTGTCTCTTGAGAAAAAGAATGGCGGCTGGAAAGAATTGAGGTAAAAGCTAGGGTTTCCTTCTGATTTCCTAATCGCGACTTCAAAATTGTTGCTTCTGAAAGATGGTCTTTGATGCTCGAATTAGTTGGCCCTGCTTTGTCTATAATTGGGATTTGTTCGATCGAAAACTTGTGAGTTTTTCTGATTTGATTTTTATGATTTTGTTCTTGGATTTGTGTTCTTGGATTTCGTTCGATGCTCTCTGCCTGTGATGATATTGGTGTTAATAAATAGGGTAAATCAAAACCCTTAACCTCTGATTTCGCGAGTGACTTGGCAAATTTGCGGTTGCTTTCCCCTTTTTGGCTTAATCACCTCGTCTCGATTGTTGTTGCGTGATTGTTGATATGGATCCAAACTTGATATTGTTTCCTCTATTTGCCTGAATAAAAATGAATTGCTGGGCTTTGAAAAGCATGAGTGATTTTCTGGTCTTAAAAAAACACTTGAATTTCTGGAAAAATAAATTGGCCCTTTTGATATTATCCCATGAAAACATTTCTGGAAACTCATAGATTAAAATGCTATAAATGATTTCCAAAGACTGATTTCATTCTTGTATAAAATATGCTAATAGATTATTTGCCATAAACATTGTCGTGCCATTAAAACAGATTTTTAACAATGAAATCTTTCCCAAAATTTGCTGCATTGATTTTTCTTAACAACACTGTAATTTATTTTCCAAAAATGACTTGAGCAAAATCTTTGTTGATTGATAATCTTGCCGAGTTTGTCTATGTTGATTTAAATAAAATTGAATTTTTCCCATAGGCAAATCCTTTAACACATGCAACTGTTTCTCAGTGATTTCTTGTCATAGAAAGTTGTTTCTTCTAATGCCCTGTTTTGCCACAAATTAACTATGTTAATCATGATTGCATTTTACATGCAGCTCTTCATTTTTGTTGCCAAACATTGCATGCTGTAATCTTGGAATGAAATTTCTGTTTGTCAAT
Organism: Allium sativum; assembly: GCA_030737875.1. Classification (NCBI taxonomy): domain Eukaryota; kingdom Viridiplantae; phylum Streptophyta; class Magnoliopsida; order Asparagales; family Amaryllidaceae; genus Allium; species Allium sativum. The sequence goes on along the minus strand of CM060919.1, from coordinate 878,835,714 downwards.
TGTGTATATACATAATTGAATCCATGCATTCATTTCTGGAATTGAGTTGCACACTTGCCACGCTCTGTCATATGCTGTAGTTTTGATCTATGACTATGACACTGCTTGGCCTTCATACTTGAAGTGGTTGACCATGCTGTGTGTGTATGTGAGCCATCTTGTGTTCATGTGTTTGTTACCAATGTTACACCATGCTACTATGTTGTTTTGCTTTTGCACATACGTTAAAAACTGGACTCAACATGTTGTGTATTAACCTGGAATGTCGGACCATTTTGAATTTGCCACCATATACTTCACTTTGTTTTGCCAATACTGACTTGAACAGTCTTGCTGAACCCATTTTCTATGTGTATTTCTATACTGAAATGTAACCTTGAAGAGATTCATGAATAACACCTTACTCCATCTTTATGTACTCATGTAGTTGTGCTTGCATATTGCCATACCATGTTTTACCTTGCTGTCACTTGTTCATGTTTAAAAACTGAACCTTTGAAACTGAAATGGACTTCATACTTGAAACTCTGCTCGACACTTTGAAGAAAAAAATGTTTTGCCTTTGTGTATATATGCAGACCAGTTGTGTTCCTTTGAACTAGCACCATGTTGTATTTTTATACTGTTGCACAGACCTGGCCACTTTATGTTGGCTGCACCATTGTCTTGACACTTGAGTATGCTTGTGGATCTGCTTTGAGCATTGACACTACCTTGATCATGTTGGTCCATGCTTGACCATATGTTGTCGCATTTGTCATTTCCGTTGACTTCTATTGTTTAATTGAACCATTTGCTCGACCTTGCTATCTTGTGAATTTATATGTTGTGCTCGACCACTATTGTTTGTCCACGAACTTGAGTTGACTGTTGAGCTGCCTCGGCCACTTTGATTATGTGTTGACTACGTTTTCATGTGCACTGAATCGAGAAGGCCTACGTGGCTACTCTTCAGTTGCACACTGAATTGGTGTGGCAGTGCACACGTGTATATATATATACACGTGTGTATATGCAGCCATTTAGAAAATTTTCTGTCCCTGTACATATACAAACTCTCTAGACACAGCGAATTAACAAATCAGATCAAGTTAGAAAAATGATTAGAAACACACCGAAATTCCGAGACAAATAAATTTTTTAAAAAAATATATTCGCTATAATTTAAAATATTATTTCTGTTCTAGATAATGTGTGTGTTTTTATACATGACAGGTATAAAGATGACTGGATTAACTATGAGCAGTGAAGACTGGAGAAAGAAGACAAAAGAAGGAAGACAGCATGTGTCATTGTATAAGTAACAGTGTCAATAAAAAAATGTGTATATTGAGTTGTATGTAAATGATCAGTGATGTAGTGAAGAGCTTTGTATAAGAATGAGAGAATTGTACAGATATTTGTAATAAACAAATTTGTTTGAAATAAAATATCATTCTATTGTTGTCAAACAAACTTGTCTAATTTATTCAGATTATTTACAAGTACAAATTCCTGTGAAGTGTTTAAATAGTGGAATTATGAATCGTTGTAATGTTTGAGATATAATATTATATTTAAATAAAATACTGTATGAGTATATGAATGTCTGTATAGTCGTATTCCATTTAAATATAAATATTATATTTCTGTCTGTGATAAATATATGAAACAGTACAGTAACAAACACATTTATAATAAAAATATATTTGGTTGTTATCATCAAACAAAAATCATATAATTGTGTATACAACACCGTTGTATACAACAATCTCCTTCTTTTGATGATGACAAACAAATATGAAGATTAATTTTGAAAATTTATTATTCATTCATTTCACTCATGCACAATTTTAGGGGGAGTTTGTTACTGTATTGTTTCATATATTTGTCACAGATAGAAATATAATATTTATATTTAAATAGAATACGACTGTACAGACATTCATATACTCATATAGTATTTTATTTAAATATAATATTATATCTCAAACATTCTAACAATACAGCTATTTATAACTCCACTATTTAAACACTTCACAGGAATTTGTACTTGTAAATAATCTGAATAAATTAGACAAGTTTGTTTGACAACAATAGAATGATATTTTATTTCAAACAAATTTGTTTATTACAAATATCTGTACAATTCTCTCATTCTTATACAAAGCTCTTCACTGCATCACTGATCATTTACATACAACTCAATATACACATTTTTTTATTGACACTGTTACTTATACAATGACACATGCTGTCTTCCTTCTTTAGTCTTCTTTCTCTAGTCTTCACTGCTCATAGTCAGTCCAGTCATCTTCATACCTGTCATGTATAGAAACACACACACAATATCTAGAACAGAAATAATATTTTAAATTCTAGCGAATATATTTTCTTACAAAATTTATTTGCCTCGGAATTTCGGTGTGTTTCTCATCATTTTTCTGACTTGATCTGATTTGTTAATTCGACTGTGTCTAGACAGTTTGTATATGTATAGGGACAGGAAATTTTCTGAATGGCTGCATATACACACGTGTGCACTGCCACGCCAATTCAGTGTGCAACTGAAGAGTAGCCACGTGGGCCTTCTCGACTTAGTGCACATGAAAACATAGTCAACACATAATCAAAGTGGTCGAGGCAGCTCAACAGTCAACTCAAGTTCATGGACAAACAATAGTGGTCGAGCACAACATATAAATTCACAAGCTAGCATGGTCGAGCAAATGGTTCAATTAAACAGTAGAAGTCAACGGAAATGACCAATGCGACAACATATGGTAAAGCATGGACCAACATGATCAAGGTAGTGTCAATGCTCAAAGCAAATCCACAAGCATACTCAAGTGTCAAGACAATGGTGCAGCCAACATAAAGTGGCCAGGTCTGCGCAACAGTATAAAAATACAACATGGTGCTAGTTCAAAGGAACACAACTGGTCTGCATATATACACAAAGGCAAAATATTTTTTTTCAAAGTGTCGAGCAGAGTTTCAAGTATGAAGTCCATTTTAGTTTCAAAGGTTCAGTTTTTAAGCATGAACAAGTGACAGCAAGGTTAAACATGGAATGGAAATATGCAAGCACGGCTACATGAGTACATAAAGATGGAGCAAGGTGTTATTCATGAATCTCTTCAAGGTTACATTTCAGTATAGATATACACATAGCAAATGGGTTCAGCAAGACTGTTCAAGTCAGTATTGGCAAAACAGAGTGAAGTATATGGTGGCAAATTCAAAATGGTCCAACATTCCAGGTTAATACACAACATGATGAGTCCAGTTTTTAATGTATGTGCAAAGGCAAAACAACATAGTAGCATGGTGTAACAATGGTAACAAACACATGAACACGAGATGGCTCACACACACACACAGCATGGTCAACCACTTCAAGTATGAAGGCCAAACAGTATCATAGTCAATAGGTCAAAGCTACAGTATATGACAGAGCATGGCAAGTGTGCAACTCAATTCCAGAAATGAATGCATGGATTCAATTATGTATATACACAATGGACAAACAGAAATTTCATTCCAAGATTACAGCATGCAATGTTTGGCAACAAAAATGAAGAGTTGCATGTAAAATGCAATCATGATCAACATAGTTAATTTGTGGCAAAATAGGGCATTAGAAGAAACAACTTTCTATGACAAGAAATCGCTGAGAAACAGTTGCATGTGTCAAAGGATTTGCATAGGGGGAAAATTCAATTTTATTTCCTGAAATCAACATAGACAAACTCGGCAAGATTATCAATCAGCAAAGATTTTGCTCAGTCATTTTTGGCAAATAAATTATAGTGTTGTTAAAAAAATCAATGCAGCAAATTTTGGGAAAGATTTCATTGTAAAAAATCTGTTTTAATGGCACGACAATGTTTATGGCAAGTAATCTATTAGCATATTTTATACAAGAATGAAATCAGTCTTTGGAAATCATTTATAGCATTTTAATCTATGAGTTTCCAGAAATGTTTTCATGGGATAATATCAAAGGGGCCAATTTATTTTTCTAGAAATTCAAGTGTTTTTTTTAAAACCATAAAATCACTCATGCTTTTCAAAGCCAAGCAATTCATTTTTATTCAGGCAAATAGAGGAAACGATATCAAGTCTGGATCCATATCAACAATCACGCAACAACAATCGAGACGAGGAGATTAAGCCAAAAAGGGGAAAGCAACCGCAAACCAGCCAAGTCACTCATGAAATCAGAGGTTAAGGGTTTTGATTTACCCTATTTATTAACACCAATATCATCACAGGCAGAGAGCATCGAACGAAATCCAAGAACACAAATCCAAGAACAAAGTCATAAAAATCAAATCAGAAACACTCACAAGTTTTCGATCGAGCAAATCCCAATTATAGACAAAGCAGGACAAACTAATTAGAGCATCAAAGACCATCTTTCAGAAGCAACAAATTTGAAGTCGCGATTGGGAAATCAGAAGGAAACCCTAGCTTTTGCCCCAATTCTTTCCAGCCGCCATTCTTTTTCTCAAGAGACAAAAGTGATCGGGCAATTTAATTAAAAAGGGGCCGGCCTGTTTTCTAATTTGGCTAGGCCAAGTTTAAAAAGGGGATGACCCTTTAGTTTATAAATCCTAGGGTTTTCTTATTATCTTTCTTTTATTTTTGGTATTTTTTTTAAATTTCATTGTAAACAATCTGATCAGTTTCTAGTGTCTGTAAAATACTAGGGGAACCAGTCAGGGTGTTGACTGACAGTTGTTAGAGTCTGTAAAATCTAGGTTACTGGTTACTGGGTTGTATTCAGGGGAAATTTGTTCTAGGGGATTAGAACAGTCTAGGGTTTTAAGCGTAGGGTTAGAATAGGAGCAGGTTTGTGAGTGTACATGGTCTTGTATGCGGGATCTGTTCTATCACCTTGTAGAAACCTTAGAAATGCAGCAGTAGGCAGGGTTTTGCCGAAGCTGGGTATATCTGTATGTGATTTATTTTCTACATTTCTGTTTCTGCTATATTCTGTGATCTGTTTATTATTATATATCTCGTTAGATTTTTAATTCAGTTAAAAACTGTGATAAACCCTATTCACCCCCTCCCCCCCTCTAGGGTTAAACTAGATCCAACAAGTGGTATCAGAGCAGGTATTTTCTATTAACTCTAAAGTAATGGGCCATCCTAATTGTCAGTCCTCTGAGAGTCAGTCAAGTCGATTCCATCTATTTTTAATGGTACAGATTTTTTTTAAATTGGAAATTAGAAATAGAGTTATATTTAAAATCTGTTGGTGTTAAATGTTGGGATACTGTTATTAATGGATTTGATATTGTTGGTAGAAGTGATATTGGGTTTAATTCTCGTGCTATTCATATTTTACATTCTTATATTAATGATATTCAGTATAGCCTTATCTCCCATTGTTTAACTGCGCACGAAATCTGGAATACTCTCAATATGATGTATGGACAATTTGACAAAAGAAGCTCAAAACCCCGAAAAGTCAACTCAGTTTCAGAATTGTGCTTGACAGGTTGTACAGATAAAAATTCAGATGGAGACACAACAGGAAATTTTTCTTATAAAAATTTAGTTCATCTTTTGAATGATTTAGCTGAATCTGTTGAGCATCTAAAATCTAACAATAAAATTCTGAAATCTGAAAAGCTTGAGTTGATCAGCAAAAACAATATTTTGGAATCAAAACTTAAGAAGGACAAGAAGTCTTCAAATTCTAGTTGTAAAAGTTGTTTGGTATTGGAAAATAATCTTGTTTATCGAAATAAAAATATTCAAAAGCTCGAAAATGAAATTGTGATTTTAAAAGAAAACAAGATTGAACTTGAAAGTACAAAAAAAATTACAAAAGGAATTTGAAAATTTTAAGATTAACAAAAATTCCGAATATGAATTTGCTGAAGAACAAAGTTTGTTGAAAACGGATTTGATTTTAAAAGAGCTTGAAAATGAAATTAAGGATTTTAAGATTTGTGAGATTGAAAAACAAAAACAGTTTGATATTGAAATTTCTGAGTCTAAAATCAAAACTGTGAAGCTTTTAATTGAGAATGATCTTTTGAAATCAAAAATTAATAGTCTTGAGTTGAGTTTGAAATGTTTTTCTATTGGAGAAAAATCTTTGAATATTCTGTTGAAAAATCAAGCTTCTTCTGGTAGTAGGTCGGTTTTGGGAAAACAAATGATTTTGAAAAAATGAATTCTTGTGATTTTAAAAATCCTTTAAATTGCTTCAAAAAGGGTCTTTCTGAAAATTTGAATATTGAAAATTCCAAAAGGTTTTTAAATCACAAACAAGACAAAAATTGGTTTGACAACAATCAAATTGAACAGTTATGGACCCTAAAAAGAAATAAAATGATTTTTGGAAAAACTAAATGAATTTGGGTTCCAAAGGGTACTCTAGTTGATTCTAACGGATTGTTATACAAACAGATTTGGGTACCAAAAGTTGTGAACAAAACTGTGAGTGGTTTTACTACTTTTGTTAGACCACTCAATCCCCTTAATAGTTAGGTATCGAAGGAGGCTGAGGAATTGCATAGCTAAAGAAAAACTGGATTCAAACTGCTACATATCACAGAATCATTCACAGTTCCTTAGCCACATTTGTTGAGTTAGAGATTCATTTGTTTACATCGATTTCAGGTATAATCTCTAAACTCATCTTTGTAAATATTTTTTTGTTTATTTCTCGTTCTACCTCCTTTTGGTTTTTTTTTCAATTTGTCACTGCTATATTTTTCTTTTTTGGGCTTCTTTAACTTCCAGTTGCAGAACTCTTGATTTTCTGGATATTTGCTTCACTTAAAAGAAAATCTGTTGTTTTAAATCTTATCTAGACCTTTAATCTAAACTTGTATATATCTGCAATTGTTTTTCGAAGTTTATCTTTCTGATTTCTGAATTCATAACGGTGTTGATGTATTCTTGTCATATCTTGAACACTGTTAATTTGGATTCTAAATTTTTGAAGATCTGAATATTTAATGAAATTTTACACACCTCTGCTGTTTTGAGTTCCTTCTAAATCATTTTAGAAAAGCTTGAAATATTTTACTCGTTACAGCACACTACTACTTCTCAGTTGTGATAATTTCATTATTTTTCAGATTGGCTTGGATTTTTTGAATTATCTTGAATCAGTGATACGTCCTGAAATTCATCTCTATTCGTGATCATTATGGTTTAAATTGTTTTGTTTGAAATCACCTGAAATTTTCGATATTTTGAATATCACACACCACTCAAATTTAAAATTATCAATCTTGTGTGACTGATTCATTATATCCAAAAACTTAACATTGATTCAAGTGATTTTAAATAAATTATTTTTTAATTTTTTGGATTATGAATGCTTATCAAATTTGATGTAAATGATCTGAAATTGCTGTTATACTTGCCAGAGATAATTTTTGAAAATCCTTTGAATATCTGGTCTTAAATCTCACTGTTATTTCATGATGATTTGATTTAAATATCTATTTGTTTAAAATCATTTGAAATTATTGATTTATTGAATCTCACACATATCTTGAATTTGAAATATAATCTGGTGTGATTGATTCGTTAAATCCTGATATTCTCACATTTCTTCAAATGGTTTAAAATAAACTGTATTTTTAATCTAGAATCATGAATCATGTTTTGTGACCTTCAGAAACATCCTCTGACAAGTCTGTTATGGTATTGATTTTTCTGTGCTACTCTGATACTGTCGTTGAAATTTTTTTTCAAATAACTGCCTGTTTCGTGACTGTTGCTCTGATAGATGAAATTATTGGGCCTAATTTGTTATCTTGTCTGCTTGGGCTTTAAATTCCTGTTGTTTGTGATATCTTGGTTTGTCTCAGTACCTTGTTACAATCTTCATTAATAGGGACACCAATTGGTATCAGTTGTGCTGAATTTTTGTATACACTTTTCTGTATATATATATATATATTAACCCCTCTTGTCTTGTATAGATCTGCATATTCCTCTTATAATTGATTTTCAATTTTAAAATTATTTATTTATTATTCCTTCAGAAATTGAAATCAGTATCCAAATTATTTCACGACCAATATTTATAATTCATCAAAATTGTCACAAGATTTTGAAATTGTGATGAATTGTTACTACAGTATATTTCACCACAAGAGGAGATTTTTATTTAGATATTCATGATGGTTGAACGTTTGTTATAATACCTTTGAACTGGCGATTATTTCACGACCATCTTCTTTATCTATCATTATTCTGTCATCCATCATGTTTTTTATATTAATGTGGAGAGTTAATATGTTTTAAAATCTTTTTGAATAAACAGTGGAAACATTTGTGATAGAAATGGGACAATGTTGTTATTCAGAATCAGTGATAATTGAAGATTTTCAATGATCCCGGTACAGTCGAGCATATTTCATAATATAATTAATTTATAAATTTATTTCACATTCCATTTCTGTACCTACCACATTTCTATCATTCATATTGGTTTTATATACCGAGGATTTTTTTCTTTTAAAGCTGAAATGATAAATATATATAATAAATATATAAGTGTATCTCTAACCTCATTTAAAAATCCAAGCACTGGTCATGCATGGTTAAGAGACAACTTATAATTTAAGCTGCGACTGACCTCATTTAAAAATCCAAGATCTGGTTATGCATGGTCAGTGTGCTCTTAATTAAAAAAAAGAAAAGGAAAGAATGTGCTATAAATTGAAATTAATCTGAAATTCTCCTCTATGTATAAAAACCAGCCTATCAATCCATCTTTATAATCTGTGAAATGTGTTGAAATCTTATGACGTATTATGTTTTGTTGATTGATAGGTATTGGGATTAGAGATTATATGATTTTGTCACTTAAGTTGAATTTATAATTATAGTCCAAATCCTTCACTGTTTTTGAACTTCATTTTTATAAAAAAAATGAAAATAATTGAAATTCACATTTATATAACTCTCCTCATTATTATAAAATTCATTGTAAATCCATCGTTCTATAATGTGAAATATGCCACCTGTTCTCAGTTTATTATAATTTTTGTTTGACTGATTGAAATTTATGATAGCCGTTCTTCCTCTTAAGCTAAATTTATATTTTAGTCATTTTTCATCTGTATTTTAAATACTGTATCCTTTTGATGATAAAAAAAAGGGGAGAATGGATTGAAATTTCGATTAATTTTGAAAATTTATTATTCATTCATTTCACTCATGCACAATTACAGGGGGAGTTGTATGTTGTAGGGAGAGCTAATAAATAGGGGGTGTTCAATATTCACTGTCAAACTCATTTATTATATCCAAAATATATTTGGTTGTTATCATCAAACAAAAATCATATAATTGTGTATATAACACCGTTGTATACAACAAAAACATGTTATAGTAATGATGTAACCAAGCAAGAATATAAAATAAATTGTGTATTACAAACCGTGGGCCACAATCTAGAGAATAACATCTTGAAAGCTTATTAATAAACTTAAATGAATTAAGTTATATTACTGAAATTAATAAGCAAGACAAACTTGGTAACTTGAATAAGAATTCAATACGAATTGGAATACCCAAGTTAGTTGGAAACCTGGTAAGGTGAGACAAGCGCATAAAAGAATGTTTAGACATAGGGTCTAACAACATGCTAAAGTAAGGCGCTTAGATCAGTCGGTACGGTTGAGCGTGAATAACCCAACGGGGTAGATCATCGAGGTGTTATAAGACACGAGGGGAGCGCACAATCATCTGATTGGTTTGATGGCTCCAAAGGATTGGAAGGGGAAGTACATGGCTTCCTGAGACGTTGAAGGTGCTCCTAGTAGTCCTCTTTGGTGGTGTAGTTTCGGACTGTGCTCACAGAGGTTGGGTCTGCGCGTAAGTACTAGGTGGGTGGGCCTTGACTGCAGATGTAGCTATGTAGTCAGAATGTTTTGACGAGATTGCACTAGGGTAGTTCGACGGTTGCCTCACAAGGAGGTAGAGAGGGTCACGACCAACAAGGATAGTAGACCGCCGTATATTCGTCATCTGCAGCCAGTGGGATGCGAAAAGACTAGAGCCAACCCCAAGATATCATTTCACCTTTCACTATCGAGGTACAGGGTTGAGGGGAGACGCCACGTGAATGCTTAGATTGGTTGTTATTAGGGGGTCTCTTAGCTCTATAGTCTTTACTAGTTGAGGGGGGGCCGAGGTGGGGCCATAGCCACCACGAAAACAAACCCTAGGTATATCTGTATATAGAGGTTCATTAAAGATGGGCCTATACAAATATGGAAAAGCTCCTGGCCGAGTTCTGTGTCATGCCCTGCCACGGAACTAGGTGCACATTAGAGGACATGCGATTGAGGCATCGAGCTACAATTACAATACATACGTGGGACAATCTAGATACATGCACATCTGCTCTGGGTGATGTATCGTAGACTAGCGGGCATTATTCCGATATGGAATCTGATTCGATCGATGGTGGCAGTCCGATTGCTTACATAGCATAGTAATGACAGATATATGCGGAACATAACATTATTATGTAGACTCCGACATAGGACGAGGGACTGCGTTCACTTCTGGTTCATTACGGTGGAGACCATGCAAGTGGGTTACCATGGGGAGTATCTCAATATTGAGAGATAGCTACATATATTGTATTAGGTGAATCCATGGGAAAGTAAATGGGTACGATGCGCATATAAGTCTTGAGTGCGATTAACCCAAGTGACCTAATAAACAAGAAAATGAAATAGAACGGTATTGATAGGGATCATTCCATTTCTGATATACTAGTATCTGTGTGGTACAGAGAAATGTATATAAGAAGCGCAATATATCATGTTCATCTTATCTTGTTCAGTTCACACTTGTCCTTGTTATTGTTATCTTGTTCTTTCAATTTTCATATACCTACCATGACACTTTTATTTATTTATATTTAGAAGAATCCATCGACTCGCCTGACTTTATGTCTGACACTTTTTGTTTCCTCTTCTCTCTCTTTCGTCCCCCCCTCCCCCCCCCCCCCCCCCCAGGTTCTCAGGGTGGAAGTGCTTAGAGTTGATTTGGATTCTTTTCAGCTTAGCTTGGACTTTGGATATTGGTGTACAACTTTGACTCATTGTCAACTCTCGTATGGCTTTGCTTGGGAAATATGGTTTATGTTTTTTTACTTTGATATTTTTGGCAAGACAGATTATTAAACATGTAACTGGTTATTTCAAATCTATGACATAAATTCAGTATTTAGGACCATGATGTTATGATTTAAATAAAGTTTTTAATTCCGCTGCTATTTTACGTGTCTGTCTTGTGCTATTATGTTCTTATCTACCTATAACGCTTCACGAAAGTTAATGCATTCTGTTAGTGAGTGACATTAACGGACGTGGGGTGTCATAGAAACGCCATTAACAGAAAGAGTACCTTGCACCACGACACCCTTTCCCTTCTCCTCTGCAGTAGGAGCTCTTAAAGAAGTTGGCACGGCTTCCAAAGCATATGCCTTCACAACCTGCTTGCCCTTAGCTGATTCTGGGCAGTCTTTCTTCTCATGCCTAGGCTTTCCACACTTAAATCACTTCTTCTCAACTTTGGGGTTCTTGCACTCACTAGAAAAATGGCCTTTCTGTTGGTAGTTAAATCAAACCACCTCACTTTTGGGATTCTTTTAGCCATTCTTTCCTTTCTGTTGTTGCTGCTTCCTCTTCTTATTATTACCACCCTGCTGTGGCTTATGTTCTTCCTTAGGTGCAACAACAGACATCTTCTTAGGAAACAGACTTTCATGCCTCAAAGCCTTCTGGACGATCTTCTCAAAGTTATCATCGAGGTGATCTAAAAGCTGATCCCCAAGATATTCATCCAACCCGAGACAAACTCCTCGTTTTTTTGATAAGGAGTATCCACATATGAACGAGCATACTTCGACAAAACCTCGAAGTTAGAAATATAGTCAAGAACTGGCTGACCATTCTTCTTAAGCTCCACGAATCTCTTAAACAGAATAGACTTTTGCACGGTGGAGATAAACTTCACTTCAAACTTAGCTTGGAACAGCTCCCATGACATATCCTCTTTAGGGTCTCAAGGGTGATGGAGTTCCACCAGTCCATTGCAATGCCCTCTAACTGCCTTGATGCAAGCTTTCTCTTTGTTGCATCATCAATGCCCAAGTCCTTGAAGATCCTAACACAAGTATCCATCCTCCTCTGGACTTCTTCAACTGGTTCAGTGCCCTTGAATTGTTTTCCTCCCAATGAAGAAAAGTCTTTGTAAAGCTTTGCAAATTCTACAGCTCTGGGCATTGGAACTCCAAAATCCACCGTAGCCGCCACCGGAGCGGGAACCCTATTCATGATCGCAGCCGCCATGGCCTCGAACATGGCTAGGTAGTCTGGTTCGCCACCATTTCTCCCTCCAGTATTAGCTCCCCTAGCAGCGTGTCTTGATGGTCGTCTATTTTTAAATCTGCAATTTAGAATAATTAGCCACTTCCAAGAAAAACTACTAAAGAGGTACAACCGCTACTATTATATATGCTAATATATATAGTAAGCATGCAACTAAAATCTACAAGTACATCTATCATACGTGATTACATATTAGAACTTTGGCCACAATCGTTAACCAGATCTCTGATACCAAATGTGAGGACCACCCATAACCCCTGCACTAAACAAGAGGAATAATGCACTGAAGAGTGTGCCAGGAAGCTATTGACGATCATCAGAGTAGGTAAGTAACATCGAAACCTGTCGTAAAACTCACAGCGCAAGGGTAAAATATAATAGAACATGTACAACAGGTAATAGTAACGAGGCATCATATAGCAAACTTTAGAAAACTTTCTCCAAATCATGAAAGGTTATCCAACTGATACCAAAGTTTGTACATAAGTCCTCACTACAACACTTATAGAGCACTCAAACAGCGGAAACAAAAATACTAGATAGTAATAAAACTGGTACGCCAGCTTCCTGCTCGCCTCCGCACAACAGCATCATCCTCATTAATCACCTGTAACCTGCTACTTAGTCGGTCCATCCACAACCGAATGAACAGCCCAAGGTAATAAGAGGAGACATAAAACCTTAAGTTAGACAACAGTCTTAGTGAGCGATAAAACAGCTAACAAACTTCAACGATAAAGTATATGAGAAGGGATAGACGAACATATTAATCTACCAACAACACCAGAGAAGAACTCAACCTTATCTTCCCCACATCGGACAGTGATAGCCTTTACTTTAAACAATTCTACCATTCATCCATGGAAACCAGAGCACCCATTCAATCACGGCAAAACATTCAAAACATCCAAATTATATGTATCTCATGTAAACCATCCTAATCAAGATTAACATCCCTCAAACACAAGCCCCAAAGGCCTAAACCAATATCAAACAAGCACCCAAGGAACATCTCCTTCGACGTTGGACAACCTACATGAGACGGTACAAGCAGAACAACCAATCATCCATGACTGACTCTGGCTATCACGGCCAATCCTGCTTTGAAACCATCTTTAATCGTATGACGGCCAACCTTGCCATATGTCAAATGCTAATGGAAACCCCAGTTCTTGCATAAACTCCATATGTCCAACCTTGACAACTAGGCCTTTCTACAAGACCCAAGGTACTCGACCTACAACCGGTCTTTTTAGACGTCTCTAATGTACCTTTGCTTTGAGCCTGCTAGAATTTACGACAACGATAATCTCTCGGCCTTCGCATCTCCAGTCATCCAACCCGATAACTTTTCATTGCTCAAGCAACCTTCTCGAGCAACCATTATCCTCCAACTCACGACCTTTGAGTTGTTACCTCATTCGCTATTCTATACCGATCAACGAACACCTTCCAACACTTCGAATATTCCCACTTGAGTTCTTCTCAAAGTTACACCATCACCGAGCCAATTACATCACTGTGCTGCAGCTAGGGTTCGGGGGGTTGCCCCCGAAAAATATTTTTTTCAAGCTCTTTTCTTCAAATCAAAGTCGTACCGCAAAAACATACTTTTCCAAAAAATTGACCCTATTGGAAAAAAACCATAGCATCATCACTATCAACCACAGCGTTTAAAAGCACTGTTAAAAATCATCCAACTTGACCGATCGGCCCATTCCACCAGATCGACCCGACACGCCATCAACCGACCGACCCGACCAGATATGCCCCACTTGACCGACCCGACCAGGTATGCCCCACCTGACCGATCTGACCCACCTTTCCACGAGACTGACCAACCCAGTTTCCATTTTCTCAACTCTCCTGACCGACCCGTTCTCTCTTGCTCCATCTCAAGAAGACCGACCCGACCAACATGTTTCAGACCGACCCGATCACTTCTGTTAGGACCGACCCGACTCATTCTGACTTGTTCTCCACGACAGGATTTGAGACCAACCCGACCCACTTATGGCCGACCCGATCCACTTCCTACACATCTCCAATTCTACTCCAATTTCGACCAAAACTTCGTCAAACGACGAATCCGATGAAACCGACTCAAAACCAAAGTCATCAAACACAATCATAAACATTTCATAACATTGCTAACAACATGAATATGACGAATACCACATAAATGATGTAAATATCACTAAAATGAACATATGATCAAAATGAGAGATCTAACTAACATAAACATGTGAAATGACATGAAATTAACGGGTAAAACTTGCTAAATTAGATCATAGGGTGATGCATATGAGGATAGAGATATAATAGTGTAAATCTATGGTAAAACATTTCAATTTGATGAGAAACATGCACAAACACTCACATACTTCATCGCATTCATGTGAGAGATGTAAATCACTCACCGGTTTGCACAAACAAGTTAAAATCAATGAAATAGGAATCCGCACAGCAAGCACCTCGCACCAATCACCTTGATCTGATGAACTCTTGCTTTGATTGATGTTGACCTAGCCTCCGATGGTGTAGATCTATGATTTCCCCCCTTGGATTTGGATTTTTAATGGGGGAAAGGTGTCATAGAAAGAAGAAGCACAAGGCCACCCAATGAGGAAATGAAAAACTAAACCATTTCCCATATCCCTCACCCCTTATTTATACCTTCCCATCAGCCCACTAATGGGCCTCTCCAATTCAGCCGATTATGGCTAATCAAACCTGATCAACCAACTGAAAACCTTAAAACAGCGATTCCCCCCAAACCGCTGAGCCAAACCTTTAATGTAACCACTCTAATCATCAATTCCTTTCTAATGGCATAGGTCTCACACTTTGATTCGACCTGAGTCAAAAGTTATGCCCTGTACAAAACTGATAGGGGAAAAATGGTCACAAACAAAATTGGTTAAAAAAATATGTAAATATCTCACATCCCCATAAGCAACCTATCAAAAGATGAGAATGATCCAACCCTTAGGGAATAAAATAAAAATATTTTACGATCTTCCGATACGTAAAATGTAGGCTGTTACACTATATTCTTTTTTTTATGTGCAGCATTAAATTGCATGTACTAATTAAATTTTAGGTTTTATTGTTTATATTAATAAGGACTGTAAGGGGTAATATCGAAATTTAAACTTATATGCTTAAGCGAAAGCTAACTTATTTTGTCCTCCACATAACAATTATATAATAAATAAAAATTGGTCCTCCCCTTAATCAAATGTGGAGTCCCTTTAACAATCCCCTTAAATTAATTGGAAATGAATAAGCGTATAAGTAATACAACTAAAGTGGATTAACTTAGAAGTAAAATAAATTGAATGTAAATCTATATAGTCAATGATAAATATGAATGTCTTTAATTAAAAGTAAACAAATTGAATATTGATAGAAATTAAGACAATAAACTAAAATACTGACATTTTCGTTATGAATTGTTTATAATCGAGATGAACCAAATGAAATGGTATAAATAATATGTTGACATTGCAAAAAACATGCAATTGTTCTTTCATTGGATAAATATGATTGTTTGAATGTTCATATTGTTTCTTTGATTATATTCGTTATTTCATATGTGAATTCATTTTGAGTGAATAAGTGAGTGAGTAATACCTTTGGAATGAATTGAATATAAGAGTATATAATTATTAGTAAAGAAAATGAATGTTAACGAATAAAAGAAAATAGTTGAAATAGTGATAAGAAATGACGTGCAATAAACTAAATGTGATATGTGAAGATATGAATGGACATTGTTGTTAAAATTTTTGGTGTATTCTAGTGTTGGGTGCTTTGTTTGTAATAATTGTCATTAATGTATAATTGTTGTGTATATAATTATTTATTTCTTATATATTTGTGTGTTCTTATTTGTTGTTGAGCGTTTTAGTAGGTATTGATGGCATTTTTTTTCTTTTGGAGCTGCTTACGCATAAAATATTGCTTTTGCTTACTTAAAAACAAGCTAAATTTTTAACAATGTTAATGAAAGATGAGTATATCGGATTATATATTGTATTTTGGTATTATATATCATTTTCGCATTGTTTGGAATGCCTCATCACTGAGATGAGATAAATATTTGTGGTTATATATTGTTTTTCTGGGCCTAAATGTACAAAAGAAGACTCTACCGAAATTTTCCATGAATTTAGGACTTAATTTTTTTATGGAACTTTGATTTTAAAACTTATATAAACTATTTGTGTAAGTTAAATGTCTCTAAGTTGAATAAGAAATTATATAGCTAAATAAATTAATTAACAACTTCCTTACCACACCTTTTCGAGGAAGTAAAGTTTTGAGTGGGGAAGAGTGTAATAACCCATATTTTTTGAATATTTAATTATTAAATTTTATTTTATAGTTATAAATAAAATTTAATGATTTAATTATGTAACTATATGTTGTAAACTTAATATAATTGATTAAGTAATGAAATTCAACTTATTTTGACAATAGTAACTTGTATTGATTACAAATAAAATTATGATGTAACAACCCGTAAAATGCGAGCCAGTTTGAAATTTTTATTTTGGCAATTTTGGCGAATTTTGATTATTTAAAATAGATTATTTTAAATAATATCGACGAGAAATTTGTTTTGAATATAATTCGACGTATATATTATATACGTCGTCGTTAAAATATAAATATTTATATATAATTATAAATAGAATTGAAAATGGCGCGGTAGTTCGATAATTCGATTTCAAACTTCAAATGAATGTACCGGGTGCAAAACAATCCGGATTTTAGTGAAACCAAAAATCATAGGATCTAATTGATAGTATCTTTCCAACGAATCCGAATAATCGAGATTTCATAACGGGAACCAAAAGATATGTCCAGTTGAAAATTCTGAATAGTCGCTATGGAATTCAGGCCCTTAAAAATGGAAATTTTGCAAATGACCTCGGATCTCGACGAAACCAGTTTTGTTGGGTCCACAGTGTCAAATTATTGCTAGATTCCAAATTTCATAATTTTTCGAATCAATATGTGAGCGTGGCAAAGGAAAACGCGTTTGACCATTTCAGTTGAATTTAATCGACTGGAAATTGGCCATTTTTCCAACGGTCTCAGAATTCGACGAAATTAGTTTTGTTAGGACCGTATCGTCAATACGAAGCTAGGAAATATTTTTCGGGAATTTTTCTAGTTAGTATGTGACCCCGGTAATTTGAAATGTACGTTTAAAATTCAATATAGTGATTTAAATGTAAATGTAATGGAAACTGATTGTAACAGCCGAATCAGCTTGCGATACATATCCCATTGTGTTCGGAATGGGGGTAAAACGTTAGGGACGACAGGCGGTGGGCCTCGTTTTGAGTTCGTTGTAAAAAGTTACTTTTGGATTGAAAATAAAATAATATAATATTAATATATTGCCCTCCCTTCTTCACTCTCTCTCCCTTCAGAAGTCAAACCTCAAATAAAAAAATCGATCCCGCCTCCCTCGTTCTGACCTAATCGCGACGCCGTTCCTGGCCATCGCCGCCACCGCCGCCCAGGCGCTCCGGCCTCCCCTACCTCGCGCGACCCTTCCCCCTCCTCCTTCGTACGAACCACCACCCGTCACGCCCTATTCCACCGCTAAACCCTAGCCTACGAACACCCCCTTACGTCGACAACCACCGCCGCGCCCTCCCCTGACGAAGCCGCCCTCCGTTGCCCTCTGCCTCTCTCCCCTTCACTCTTCTAAATCCGAACCTCCAAAGCCTTCAGACCCAAATCGAGCAGCTCCAGCTATCCCCGACCACACCCCGACCATCGCAAACCTCTTCCGCCCCTGCTGACTCCGACCACTTCCCCCCCCCCTTTCTTCTCCGATTTGCTAAAAAAAAGGGGTTAGTTTTCTTTTTATTTAATTTTTTTTTTCATTTTATTCTTTGAGCTAAATTTTGTTCATATAAGATTATAATTTTAATTAGGAAAAGATAACATTTTTATTAAGGTAAAAATTAGTTTTTTATGCATGAAGTAGTGGAGGAAAAAAAAAATATATATATATATATATAATTTTTATCGATATAAAAATATATTCTTTTGTTCTAGAAAGATATGATTTTCATATTTATAAAAAAAGATTTGAATTTTTACATAGAAGAAGTTGAATTTTTATAAGAGGAAAAGATGATTTTTTTTTTTATTTAAAAAAGATGAGATTTTTACTTATAGAAAGGCGAGATTTTTAGAAATGCAAAGAATGGATTTTCAAAATAGGGAAGGTTAGATTTTGATAGTAAAAATATGATTTTTATATATTGAACTTCGAAATAAAAATATGATTTTTATATATTGAACTTCGAAATAAAAATATGATTTTTATATATTGAACTTCGAAATAAAAATATGATTTTTATATATTGAACTTCGAAGTAAAAATTCGATTTTTATATATGTAGTGGATACGGGCAACGAAGACGACGAGGATGCGATAGCGACGAAGACTTCTCTAAAAGAAGTGCCGTGGAGCTAGGATAGCTATCTGTGAGAATTTCTCACCTTTCAATTTCTTTTTCTAGTTATATATATATATACTAGGATGCAGACGGTGCTTAGTAGCACCCGACACAATCGTCCATAGACCATGGACTTGTTTGTTTGGTTGCGTAGATTAGTTGGATTATTTGATTGAAATTGAATTGTGTGGTGAAATAAATTGATTTGATTGATGTGTGAATGGCGTGGGCCTTCACTAGACCGGGGATAAGGCTAGGCCTTGTCCCGTTTCTAGTATCGTGTCGTTATGCCGCCGAAATTTTCTAAAATATGTTAGAAAAATAAAAATATCATTTTATTTAAAGAATGAACTGAATAGAAATTCATATGTTGGGATAAAATGTTTTATCGTTAAAAATATAATTTTTAACGTGAATGTGAATAAATAAATATTCATTTACAAACCGGACGGTTTGTTTATGTACACCTATTTGAAGGACATTGATTGGGACGATAAATTTTACACATCGCCCAACTGCACAAACAAAATATTTGTTTGATTGTTTGAAACCCCACACGGGTGTTAGGATGAAATATGCAGTTCACTCATCCTGATTGATTAAATATGTCGATCGATTGATTGACAGGCTGTTATAAGCGTTAGATATCTATATTTGATGCTTATACAGTGTAGTGCACTTTGGTTGATGGTTGATTATTTTTCAATGCTTATATGTGTGTAATGTATGAAAATCCATATAGTTAACGCTATATGGTAATTGATTGGGCCTCATTCCAATTTGAAGAATAAAGAATATATGTAAAATAAAAGTTCATGTGTTGACAGTACTCATTCATTGAGATTGGTCATGTGTTGAACGAAATATTTTAGTAATAAAATTTACATCTTTATCAATATAAAATAAAGGTTCATGTGTTGACAGTACTCATTCATTGAGATTGGTCATGTGTTGAACGAAATATTTTAGTAATAAAATTTACATCTTTATCAATATAAAATAAAGGTTCATGTGTTGACAGTACTCATCCATTGAGATTGGTCATGTGTTGAACGAAATATTTTAGTAATAAAATTTACATCTTTATCAATATAAAATAAAGGTTCATGTGTTGACAGTACTCATCCATTGAGATTGGTCATGTGTTGAACGAAATATTTTGATAATAACAACTATTTTGAAAAAGAAATATTTGAAATAGAATATGTGAAAATAGAAATTTATGAAGCCGTGTTGATTAGATTGACGCCATTTTGACGTGAACGATATTTATATCGATTTTAAACGATTTCGAAATGAATTGAATATATAACGATTTCGAAACGAATTGAATATATAACGATTTCGAAACGAATTGAATATATAACGATTTCGAAATGAATTGAATATATAACGATTTCGAAACGAATTGAATATATAACGATTTCGAAATGAATTGAATATATAACGATTTCGAAATGAATTGAATATATAACGATTTCGAAACGAATTGAATATATAACGATTTCGAAATGAATTGAATATATAACGATTTCGAAATGAATTGAATATATAACGATTTCGAAATGAATTGAATATATAACGATTTCGAAATGAATTGAATTGAAAACGATTTCGAAATGAATTGAATATATAACGGTTTCGAAACGAATTGAATATATAACGATTTCGAAACGAATTGAATATATAACGATTTCGAAATGAATTGAATATATAACGATTTCGAAACGAATTGAATATATAACGATTTCGAAACGAATTGAATATATAACGATTTCGAAATGAATTGAATATATAACGATTTCGAAATGAATTGAATTGAAAACGATTTCGAAATGAATTGAATATATAACGATTTCGAAATGAATTGAATATATAACGATTTCGAAATGAATTGAATTGAAAACGATTTCGAAATGAATTGAATATATAACGATTTCGAAATGAATTGAATTGAAAACGATTTCGAAATGAATTGAATATATAACGATTTCGAAATGAATTGAATTGAAAACGATTTCGAAATGAATTGAATATATAACGATTTCGAAATGAATTGAATTGAAAACGATTTCGAAATGAATTGAATATATAACGATTTCGAAATGAATTGAATATATAACGATTTCGAAATGAATTGAATATATAACGATTTCGAAATGAATTGAATATATAACGATTTCGAAACGAATTGAATATATAACGATTTCGAAATGAATTGAATATATAACGATTTCGAAACGAATTGAATATATAACGATTTCGAAATGAATTGAATTGAAAACGATTTCGAAATGAATTGAATATATAACGATTTCGAAATGAATTGAATCGAAAACGATTTCGAAATGAATTGAATATATAACGATTTCGAAATGAATTGAATATATAACGATTTCGAAATGAATTGAATATATAACGATTTCGAAACGAATTGAATATATAACGATTTCGAAATGAATTGAATATATAACGATTTCGAAATGAATTGAATATATAACGATTTCGAAATGAATTGAATATATAACGATTTCGAAATGAATTGAATATATAACGATTTCGAAACGAATTGAATATATAACGATTTCGAAATGAATTGAATATATAACGATTTCGAAATGAATTGAATATATAACGATTTCGAAATGAATTGAATATATAACGATTTCGAAACGAATTGAATATATAACGATTTCGAAATGAATTGAATATATAACGATTTCGAAATGAATTGAATATATAACGATTTCGAAATGAATTGAATATATAACGATTTCGAAATGAATTGAATATATAACGATTTCGAAATGAATTGAATATATAACGATTTCGAAATGAATTGAATTGAAAACGATTTCGAAATGAATTGAATATATAACGATTTCGAAATGAATTGAATTGAAAACGATTTCGAAATGAATTGAATATACAACGATTTCGAAATGAATTGAATTGAAAACGAATTCAAATGGAATTGAAAACGAATTCAAATTGAATTGAAAGCGATTTTAAATGAATTCAAATTGAAATTTGAATTGAATAGAAATGCATTTTGAAACGAATTTATAAAGAAGAATTCAATTTTGTTTTGAATTGAAATGGTAGTTGAAATAGATTTTGAAACGAATTTTAAAACTATTTATATAATTCGTTTTAAATAGAAATCGACGAAATATATATTATATATATTATATATATAATATAATGGCCTGAATAGAACGCGCCGCGCCGCGGCAGTTCGCGAATTTCGACCATTGATTTCAAACGGACATTACGGGAGATCCGACCGTCGGATTCTCCTGAAACCGGAACCGTTGGGTTCGTATCGAAAAGAGCTTTCTAACGAATATTAGAAATTTGAAATCTAACGGTTGGATTTGGAATTATGTCCAAATCAAATTTGAAAAAGGTCGCTGTAAGTGCAGTTCGATGGCCATTGATGGAAATCGACTGTACGGGCCTTGATAAAATTATTAAAAATAATAATAATTTGTGTAAAATCATAAGAAATGATTTGTGAAGATTTGGGATGAAAAACTCCATATTTGAAAAGATAAAAATAGATTTTTATCGAAATGAACTAGTTTTGAACTAGAATTATAATTCTATTTATTTTTAAATAAATAAATTGAATTTGAAAAGGGTTTTGAAAATAACCAGAATATCCAATGATTGCATTGAAATGGATTTGAATCGAAATTGTCTTCGGAATATTTCGATGTTGGAATTCGTGATTATACAGGTGTTGTTATGGAAATTTGAAAGATATATATATTTATATCGTTATTTCTAATACGACATTTGTTAATCGTAGAATTTGATATTGAATATAAGCCGGGATATTTTCTATTCAGAGCCTTGTGTTTAATATCAAATGTGATTTGGGTTTGTCGTGAATGGTGTCTTCATTAACACTGTTCTTGAACCCTGTTGAGAAAAGATTAAATCTTTTTATTTAGATTTAATGAAGTGTACCAATTAAATAATATTTAATTGGAATTGAATTGATATTGATTTTTGGGTTTATCGTGAACAGTGTTTTAAACAACACTCGTTCTTTAACCCGATAATTAATGAATGTGATTTTGGGTTTATCGTGAACTGTGTTTTAAATGACACGGATTCTTTAACCCAGTTAACGATTAAAACTAAGTGGAGTTTTAATGAATCTTTAATTAGATTGAAATAATCGAAATGGAGTATCACCAGTTTTGCTCCAGGCGATAGTTAAATCTTTAATTAGATTTGAACGTGAAATGGTAATTGAATTTACCGATAACACTGTGGTGTTAGATATGAAGTATTACCAGTTTTACTTCATGGGATAAATAGGTTTTGATTGGGAAATTAAAACCAATGATTACTTCGGTAAGGTTCGTTAATCTCGACTAGTTGAATCGAAATTCAAAAGAAGAATAAATTCAAGAAATTTATCTTGGATAAAATTAATGGGAACATTTCCCTATGAACGTGAAATTTAGAAACTAACTGTCGGTTGACCAAGCAGAATGGTTTTCTGGATATTGATCTGATGTTGGTTTCGGCCTTCGGGGTTAATATTTGGGGAATTATTCTCTTGATTAATTTACGGTTAGTGACTAATGAATTGGAATGAGGCGTATGTTGTGTTTGTGTAACACTTATTTAAATATACGCGAGTTATTCGGAAAGACCGGGTTTATCCCATTCTGAATAACTGATACGACGATAAGTCGAAGATGAAGACGATGGTCGAAGACCGGAGGTCTTCACGTCGTTTGGGTAATTACTGATGATCTTGATTGGGCTGTACACCCAAGAAGATGGAAACAGTTGGTGATCGTCCAGACGTACTTGGAGATCGATGGATATGCGGGGTACTAGGTGCCTCCGGTTTCGTTCAGACCCAGAACGGACTTGTAAATGGACGGTGTGTCTGACATTGGATTTTAGTCCGTGTGATTGATTTCTATTAAATATATATCTGTTTGGCGGCGGAGAATTTATTCTCTTGCTTAACGCCCTTCTCTGAGACGTACGAGCTCAGGGGTTATATATTGATGGATATCAAACGCATGGAGTGAATTGCCTGTGTGGCATGCCTAAGTGGCAATTGATCGAGGCTTCTGTTGAAAAGCAAAGTCTTGTGGTGATGATCGAAGCACGGCCTTTGTGGCGTAGCTTTGTGTAACGTTTGCTTCGCGAATTTCACACCCGGTATGAACCAAAAACGGGAGAGGACGTCAGGGAGGGCATGCGTTTCTTTCTAGCTAGAAGTGGCGTCAGTGGTTTTACACGCCCTGACGAGTTTGACTTATGTGGTTGTTGCTGTTGCGAGGCGCCTCGGATTGATCGGTCGTTCTCGAACCGATGGAGTCATTTAGTTGGCTCATTTACGCCCCATAGGGCGAGGAAACGCATGTTCAGGGTTTAAGTTTAATCCACATCGGTGGACTGGCCCTGAGGATCCAAGGGTCGATGCGCTCTGACCCTGAGGCTCGGGCTAGAGAGTCTCGAAGTCGGTGAGGACTATCTTTTGCCTCGGTTCATAGATGGAAATCCAATTTCTAAATACGTGACATTTGCGGTTTTAATTGTAGAACTAGTACGGCGACATGATATATGGTACCCATGCCGCCTATGATTGATACTTATGATTTGAAGTTGTTTTATACACTATGCACTTATAATAGTATCAAACGATTTGTTTTAACCGTATCAAGCATTCTTTGGCTGTTATAAGGGAAAACCCTATCCTCGGCTGCGTTGCATTGTGTGATGGGACCTGGGTCTTATAACAGCTTCATTTTTCTTTATTTAGCATTGCGCTGTTTGTTTTATGCACTGGTATTCTTGGGAGGAAACCCGTTCCGTATTATACGGCGTGGTCCCTTGATTTACCTAATGATTTAAAATAAGGATTAATAACTGTTTTAGTTCTCACACCAGTCACATGACTGACCTGGAGTTTATTGTTTTAACCTAAACTCTGGGTGCCCTTATTTTGACACGGGCAGCTAGTAGTTTCGGTTTTGCAGATTTATATTCACAGGATCCTGGTTTACAGCTGGAATGATATCCGGAAAGCTTTGTATCTGTATATCTCTTCTAGTTGTGTATTGTATTATTTTCCGCTGCTATGTAATTTATTGTAATCTCTGATATTTCTGTGTAATATTCATTTATACTCTGTATATTCTTGTAATCTGATGCATTGTTGTAATATACAATGAAATGTTCTTCTGTACGCGTTCTGTTGTGGCTTGTTCTCGAACTATCCGACGCTTTCCTTTACGGGAAAGTTACGGGTTTTCACATATGATTTAGCTTATATTGATAAATATTAAAAGTTGAAATATAATATTAAAATATTTGAATGAAATGGATTTAATTAATTTATAATTGAAATCCAAATTGAATTTGATAAATAATGTAAATTGATTTATAAAGTTATTTAAAAACAATTTTTGGTTTGAATAAAGTTAATAAACTTTTGAATTGAATTTTAGGGTAAATAAACGGAAAGTAAATGTATTTGTGTTTGTGTGTGTGTGTGTATATATATATATATATTAATAAATATGTTAAAATTGTCATTCTGCAAACAATCTCGGAATTTGATGAAATTAGTTTCATTGGATCCAAAATAGTAAATTATTGTAAGATTTCAAGTTTTGTATCAATTGGAGTTATTACGTGGTCGTGCGCAACATAAACGCATATCGATTAACGATTTGAGATTTAAATAGACATTTTTTCAAATGACTCGGATTTCGGTAAAACTAGCTTCATTGAATCTTAAATATTAAATTATTATAAGGTTCCAAATTTCGTAACCATCAAACTTATCGTTTGATCATGTGAATTTAAAATGTACAAAAATTTATGTGCGTAATTTAATTATAATAATCAAATTTTTAAGTGCAACTATTGTAGACTTACGAATTGGGCCTCGCAACTAGTCTCATTGCATTCAGAAGGCCTTTAAACCTACGGATAGCCTGTTAGCGAGCCTAATTTGGACTCCGACCCATTTTTGGTTTGAAAACATGCTAACCGAGACAAATAATATTAAAATATTCTCAAGAAGTCATGCTTGGTCCTAATAATTCGAATGGCCATGATTTTTGAAATTTCGTCTCTTTATTTCTCTCAATCCATGCAACGATTTGAAAAACATTCAACTACAAGATCGTAGATTATGAGGAGAGCTTCAAAACCATATGGTGGATCAATGTTAATGGTTTCATAAATCGCTAGAAATCTCTCTTGAATAGGGGTGAGCGTTTGGTCAGTTCGGCTGGTTTTGAGGTAAATAAACTCAAATCAAATTAGAACCAAAAAATTTCCAAACCGAACCAAAATAATTTCATTTAATTTGGATGATAACCGATTTAAACGAACTCGAAGGATGTGTTAATATTTGAATGATGAATTCCTCCAATGTAAAACATAAATTCATTTTTGGAGATATTTTATATAGTAAAAAATTATGATAAAATTTGGCTTATTTTAAAAACTTGCCTTCGTATTTTATCATCAAACTAATTATTTAAAGTACTACACCACCATAAAATTAGATAATAAATTAAAAGTTCGGTTAATTCGGTTAACCAAAAATATATATTTTACACACCGAATTCAAACATATTTAGTTTAAAACCAAACCGACCCGACTGGAATGAACCAGTTTGGTCCTCTTGAAGCACGCGCGGTTTGGGGTATTTTTTTTAGCTGATAACGCAACCGGGGGATGTCGTATCTTGGCCGCAGGGGGATTTGAAGGTGGCGCATGTGATTGGTGGCGTTGGATTGTTGGTTCGGGGGCTCATGGTGGGGTGCACAAAGCATGGGAGTTGCGTGCGATGGGCTGTGGTGTAGTACTTTTTTCCATACTGGAAGAAGAAGGGGAGAGGAAAGGTGTTGTGTTAGTTAGTGACTGGGTGAGAAAGTTTATTTTAAGATTTTATTATTTTAAATTCAAACGTTCAAACATGAATAACTTTCTTATACGAGCTCGGATTGACTCGCGGTTTGTTTCGTTAGGATCGTATTGGAATTCCGAACGACGTGGACCTAGTATGGTCCGATTTGGAGTTAGTTAATTTTTGGCCTATAATTGGATTTCAAGTGCGTTTGAAATCAAAGGTGAGTTATTAAACCCACTCACACTTAGCTAAAATATTAGATTGTTAGTTAAATTAAAATCATGTCATGATATGATTGTATAGCTCTATGTTGGTAGTTTAAATTGCATAATTATATTGATTTGCATCGATAGTATAATTTAATTTGACTGCTAGTTTAAAATTTACAATTAGGATTAAATTTGGAATTCAATTACTACTTTATAACCTGATACCTGATTGTTAGTAAATTGATGTGATATTGAACTGTTTGGATGGATTAATTCTCGGTAGGTGCCTTGAATTGATATGTTTGATATATTGATGTTTAATTCATCTTGTTATTCATTTAAATTACATATGATTGTTGTTTGCGTTGATTAATCCCAACCATTTACCCTAAATGTTATGGGCATCAAATAAACCCAGGATTAATTATTAAAATGAATTAAGAACAAAGGTTTAAATGATAAATACCTATGACCTGTTATTTGGATTGAAATGATATATATCCATTCCTGAAATACTAAAATTAAATTTAAGTATCACTCGGCTATAGGATAGAAGATTATATACAGACACTGGTTGGTTAAATATAATTTGTTTAACCTTGAATCTTGAAATATTGTTTTAAAGATAATAAATGTTGTTTTATAAATCGATTTCCTTTGAACTTGAACTTGGGATTTTGAAATGTAAAAGCTAAAGAAAATGATTTAATGTTGTAAACTGAAGTAAAAATGAAATTGAATATGAACTGAATCAATTTAAATTGAATTGGTAACCCATTGTTGAAATTTACTTCAGATTAATTTGATTTAAAGTGATTTGAATTGTGAACCCGAGATTATTATAAATTGAAAATATTCAAGGTGAGAATCTTAATTTAAACTTCAAATATTTGAATCAAATTGTTTAAATTGAATTTAAATTGGAAGCTAGATTGAATTGAAATGTCGAAGTTGAGTTGATTTGAAACTGGAATATGACTTCAAGTTTAATTGAAATTTGGAAGAAGCAATTCTAATTCCAACTATAGTATTTCAAACCATTACATAAACTATTTTAGTAAATAACTATCTTACTTAATAAATTATTTTACCTTATGAACTATTTTATTTTTTACTTATATATATTAATTATTTAAA
This sequence comes from Allium sativum, assembly GCA_030737875.1. Taxonomy (NCBI): domain Eukaryota; kingdom Viridiplantae; phylum Streptophyta; class Magnoliopsida; order Asparagales; family Amaryllidaceae; genus Allium; species Allium sativum. The sequence continues at coordinate 878,807,593 of CM060919.1, read as the reverse complement.
TATATTATTTTTAACAATCAACCATCTATTTTGTAAACTTATTTAATATTTAAATGAACTTTGATAAATACTATTTTTATATTCAAAACTGTTTATTTAAACCTTTGTTGTCCTAACTATCTATTTTTCAACTATTTCAAATATATATCTAAATTGTTTTAACATAATTTTCTACTATTTAATATATATTTACAAATTTTACTATTTAATATTCAAATTATTTTAAGATTCGAATCGTTTCAAGTTCAGAGTTAGATTTAAATAGAGATTTCATATAAAATAGTATGCTATTTTGGATATGAAATGTTCTAAAGCAAAATCTGATATTTTTGATATGAAATATGAACCACTTTGAAATGTCGAAGAACTAACCGGTATGAAGAATATAAACGTTTGGTTGTTAAAGAGACTGGGATCATATATTGTAACATCCCGCATTTTATCTATTGGAAGATCATAAAATATTTTACTTTATTCCCTGAGGGTCAGATCATTCTCATATTTTAATATGTTTCTTATGGGGATGTGAGACATGTCCATAATTTTTACAGATTTGTTTGTGACCATTTTTCCCCCGTCAGCCTTGTACAGGACATAACTTTTGACTCAGGTCGAATTATAGGGTGAGACATATGCCATTGGAAATGAATTGATGATTGCCTTCCCGTGGAGTAATTACATTAAAAATTTGGCTCAGCGGTTTGGGAGGAACCGTTGTTTTAAGGTTTTTCAGTTGGCTGTTCAGGTTTGGAGAGCCACAATGGGCCGATTTGGGAAGGCCCATTGGTGGGCTAGTGGAAGGGTATTGTAACAACCCGCATTTCTGATAACCTGTTATAACATAAATTGAGGCAGAATTTAATTCTAAAATCTGAATCAAGGGAAACGGGCTATGCCATTGCGTTCGTCTCGGAAAAATACGCGAAATAGAGTCCGAGTTTTCGAAAATCGGAGTCTGTATGACCCGATTAAGGCCCAACGAAGTTTTCAGAAAATTCCAAGGTAAAAACAGATTTCAAATCTGAATTTGAAAATTAGGTCATCCAGGGCCAGGCGGGAGAATTCCCGCCAGAACACCCCAAGTCGACAGCCCTATCGACTTGGGAGTCGACTTGGTCTGACCAGGTCGACAGCCCTGTCGACTTGGCTGTCGACTTGGCTCAGACGGCAAGTCTTGCCTGGTGCACCATTTTGAGAATGTGTTGAGTTAGGGGGCCAGATTCGGTTTAGAGGGCTGAGATTGGAACTAGGGTTTAATCCTATGGTCTAAATCTCTAGCCTAATCTATAAATAAGACCCTAACCTACCCTAAATCATTCATTATTCATTCTAGCAACTAAACTATGGCAAAATCAAACCTCTCATGGCCTCCACTCTCTTCATAAAATTCCTAAATCAATTCCTAAGTGATTTTCCATGCATACAAGTGTTTTTAGACTTGTATGATCATCATTAGCTTGTATTCAAGTCTTGTTTCTCTATTGGCATCTTAAAGGAAGAGTCTTGATCAAGTTTGCTTGCATTTTTGGGGTTTAATTAGTTGCATAAGGGGTTTCTTACATTTGCTAAACTCATTTGAGTCCGCATAAGCATTGTAAGCCCTATTCCTTTCATACTTGAACTTTAAAGTTAAATGTATGATATGCAAGTTGTCATATGCTATGCAAGTTTTGTATGCAAGTATGATATGCAAGTTGTCATATAAGTTTTGTATGCAAGTTTGATATGCAAGTTGTCATATGTTATGCAAGTTTTATTATGCAAGTATGATATGCAAGTTGTCATATGTTATGCAAGTTTTATTATGCAAGTATGATATGCAAGTTGTCATATGTTATGCAAGTTTTATTATGCAAGTATGATATGCAAGTTGTCATATGCTATGCAAGTTTTGTATGCAAGTATGATATGCAAGTTGTCATATAAGTTTTGTATGTAAGTTTGATATGCAAGTTGTCATATGTTATGCAAGTTTTATTATGCAAATATGATATGCAAGTTGTCATATGTTATGCAAGTTTTATTATGCAAGTATGATATGCAAGTTGTCATATGCTATGCAAGTTTTGTATGCAAGTATGATATGCAAGTTGTCATATAAGTTTTGTATGCAAGTTTGATATGCAAGTTGTCATATGTTATGCAAGTTGATATGCAAGTTTATCATGTTGTAATATGCAAGTTGATATGCAAGTTTATCATGTTGTAATATGCGAGTTCATAGGCAAGTATGTCATGTTATGGTACGCAAGTATGTTATGCAAGTTTGGGTTGAACATTTTGTTCATGCTATCATGTTATGCATGCTTTTGAGGCCTAATGCAAGTATATGAACATATGTACATTTCATATGCCACCATGTTGAACTTGTGGCTTCAACACTTTTATGTCATGATTATGCCAAGTTCCCTCTTTCTATCCTTTATGCGCTATTGCGATATGTAAGCGATGGGATTGCGTTTGGGTTGGGTAAACTTAAAAGACATAAAAACATAAGCTTGGGAATTTACCTATTAAGTTAGGTCTACCCATTGGGAATTTACCTATTAAGTTAGGTCTACCCAATTGCTTGGAAAACTTGTAATGTGTTTTGGAAACATGGTGGACATGACACTTAGAAAAGATAAGTGTGACCAACTCGAGGTTGGGTTGAGTTTGTAGCGTAAACCTACCCGGAACCGACCGGCTTAACTAGTTGCTACAAACAATAGGACCCAATGTGAGAAGTTGGTCATGTTGTACCTTGAACCCGAGGTTAGACCAAGTTGTGGTGTAAAGCTACCCGGACCCGCCCGGCTTAACTAGTAACCACAACAAAGTCTAATGTGAGAGGTTAAGGCGCATTAATTAATTAATGCCTCGTGATTAGGGTTAAGTCATGGACCGTTGGAATACTTAACCAATGAAAACACGATGGGTTGGTAGGGTTAACTCATGGACCGCTTGAATACTTAACCAATTAAACACGATGGGTTGGTAGGGTTAAGTCATGAACCTTGGATACACTTAACCAACTTGGTACTTGGATGAGTTGGGTTAATCACATTTAACCCATCAAGGAAACCCTATTTACGTGGTCCTTTGCACCAGTAACCCTCTTGGTTGTATCAGGATACCCTAGGGACTAGGCTAGGGTGGGGCACGATTACTGGGATGCCATGTAAGCGACCAAACGACGGCTGAGTAGGTGCGCCGGTGTGGGTTCAGGCGGGCCATGGTCGTGCACATGGTCCGGAGTTGAAAAAGCAGGCACGGGTACCAGTAGGTTTAAACTGTGCGTGCTTGGTTTGTGTCGGTGGTTGACACCCTAGGACTTGATACACCCTAGGGTGGACCTAGCACAGTTTAGCCACACTTCGTAGTTGGGCAGTATGACACAGACACTTGACGAGTTAGGCTTATAGGGAGCCGATCGACTAGACCGTGCTAGTTGGACCTTGGTTTGGGTCATTCATGATGTTGGGCCAAACTTGGGCCTGGGGATCACTTCTTGTTTACACTTTGGACCTCGTATTGGGGTCACTTCATGTTATTGGGCCAAAGCTTGGGCCAAGAGATCAATACTTGTTTATTCAAGTCATGTTAGTTTACTAGTACACCTGTGGTGCAAAACCTTAATCCTGATTATGCGATGACACCTTTATCTACCTTGTTAGTTAATCATCATGCTAGTATGTTGTTATCCTTATGTTCATCCCTTGCTGCCCATACCAGTTAACTTTATCAGTTTACATTGATTGTAGTAGGGCTTACTCAGTCTTTTTGACTGACCTGTTTTCTTTCACCTCTTTTCTTCCGTTCCCCCCCCCCTCAGGTTCTCAGGGAGGGAATACAGGAGCTTAGCTTGGATTTTGGATTACTTGCTTGTGGGATTTCAGTTCATGTACGCTTTCTACATGAAGCTAGCTATGGTTCTCACGTATTTTGGGGATAGCACTTATGTATTTCTGTTTTCAGATGATGTTGTTTTATCTAGACTTGTTTATTTGGGAAATTGATATTATGTTGTACCAGACTTGTTTTGAAATGGTTTAAATCTTCCATTGTTTTATCTATGTTATTTACTCTGTTTACATATATACATACGTTCTTGTTCTGCCTTGATATATCATTATGCATGGTTACCTGATTCAAACGCCCCTCCAAAGTCGGTGCCCTTGTAAGAGTGGTACTGGCGGAGGTGGGGTGTTACATTTGGTATCAGAGCATATGGTTTACGAGAAGGAACAAAAAGGTTTTTAGAAAACTTTTGGAAAACTATTTTCAAAACTAAGTATAAAGTATTTTCCAAAGAAAAGTCTAGTTTATTTTAAAGGCTATTCCCCAAAAAGCCATTAGCAAAATCCCTTCGTCTTTCTCCATTCTGAATCTATCCTTTTTCTTCGTTTTCAGTATGGCCAATAACTTTGCCATTCCGGAGGGAGTACGCGTACCTTTTTGGTATAGGAGACTTTTGGAGGCTAGGGCGACCGAAGCCGGCCCCGCTGATGTTCCCCCTCCTCCAGTAGTTAATGTTCCTCCTCCCCCTCAGCATCCACAAGAGGATTTCGCGGAGATTTGTAAGAACTTTAAGGCGTTGGGTTGCAAGAATTTCATTGGAACCGAGACATATGTAGAGGCCATAAATTGGTTGAAAGAAACCGAAGATCTTTTTACCTTCTTTAATATAGATGACCGTAGGAAGGTTTTATTAGCAGTGTGGTTGCTAAAGGAAGAAGCTGCACGTTGGTGGGTGGTCACCACCGTTACTAGGCCAATTGAGACTTGGGAGGACTTTCGGGGAAAGTTTGGACTAAGGTTCCTATCACTGAAGCAAGGGGACATGACTATTAGGGAATACATAGATCAGTTTAATCAACTGGCTCAGGTCGGTTTAGACTTGGTTAACACAGCTCAGAAGAAGGCCCTATACTTTGCTCTAGGATTAAACGAGCCATTACATGGTTTAGCCATGACTCATATACCCTTGGGGGCAACTTTTGAGAGTTTGGTGAATATGGCCCTACTCAATGAAGAGAGTAGGAATGACAAGGAGGAGATCAAGATGAATGATACTCAAGCCAAGAAGACTGATTCCCAGTGGAAAGGAAATCAGGGTAATCCAAGCGGTCAGAGCAGTCAAGGCAATAAGAACAAGAACAACAAGAGGAAGTGCCATTATTGTTGTTCAGTTGGGCATCTTAGTAAGGATTGTCGGAAGAGAAAAAGTAATAATGGTGAATGCTTTTTCTGCGGCGAGACTGGACATTTCAGTAAGAATTGCCCGAAGAAGCAAGGGCAAGGCCAGGGTCAGACTCAGCGTGCTGGACCTTCGGGAGGGCAAGTTCATGCTCTCAATGCTGCTCCAGTTCCCGATCGAGGTAGTATTTCTGTTGAAAGCCTTGTATACATTTCTGATTTTCCTGTTCGTACCTTGTTTGATTTTGGTGCATCGCATAGTTTATTTCATCTGATCTAGTTGAAAGTTTGCACCTGAGTACTAGTCTAGTTTGTGATCCCGTGTGTGTTTCAAATCCAATTGGGGTTTTCGCCCATTTGTCTATTATCTACGTGGATTTGAAAATCTCTATCTCTAGTGTAGAGTTCTCGTGTGATGCTTGTATTCTCGGTTTCATGGGGTATGGGTTGATTGTGACCATGGATTGGTTGTCCAGTTTTGGAGCCATTCTTGATTTTTGAGCATAGGGTTGTGAGGCTCATGACTCGCCTCGGTAATACCCTAGGAATTTCTAGTAACCCTATGAGTCTCGTCATGTTGTGTTATCTTGAATCCCTCAACTCGTCTATCGATAGTTTGCAATCGGTGAGGGTGGTCCGAGAATATCCTGATATCTTAGGTGAAGTGAAGGGGGTTACCCCTAAACGAGAGATAGATTTCCGCATTTATCTGGTTGATAATGCCAAGCCAGTTATGTGGCCGGTAAGGCACATGGTCCCGTGAGACGGGAGCTAAGTAAGCAAGTGAAGGAGTTGCTTGAGAAGAACTCCATTCAATGAAGCATTTCCGAGGAAGGTGCTCTAGTAGTATTCGCTACTAATGTGGACAGTTCTCTTCGCCCGTGTGTTGATTATCATGAGTGAACAAGAAGAATAGACAACCATTACCAAGGATCGATGGTCCGTTTGATTAGCTTATAGGAACATCTGTTCTCTCTTGATTTTGCTACTGGATTCCATTAGCTCAGAGTAGCTGAGGATAGTATAGACAAGACTGCGTTCAGAACTCCAGATGGATTCTTAGAATGGCTGGTCATGCCATTCAGTTTAACTAATGCACCCGCATATTTCGTGGACTTGATGAGTAGGGTGTTCAGGGAGTTCTTGAACAAGTTTGTCGTGGTCTTCATAGATAATATTCTGATCTTCTCTAAGGATGAGGAAGAGCGCGCAAGGCATCTCGTGGAGGTGATGGATACGCTTAGAGCACATCAGTTGAAGGCTAAGTTCTCCAAAGGTCATTTTGGAGAAAAGAAGTTAGATTTCTTGGGCACTTAGTTTCTAAACAAGGCTTAGTGGTGGATCCTGCTAAAGTGGTCGCGGTTCAAGACCGGAAAGCTCCGACAAGGACAGTTGAAGCAAGAAGCTTTCTCATTTTAATTAGTCAGTTAGCGTCCCTTGAGTTTAGACATACCCTTCTGGATCAAGTAGGGACTTCACAGAAAGAAGACCCGCAGTTAGTCGAGATCATGGACAAGTTGATTCGAGGCGAGATGTTAAGACACCTCGCTATAAATGACAAGGGATAGCTAGGACGCAATGAGAGAAAGAAGGCTCTTGAAGATGCACATCACACAGGGAAGTGGCCGAGTTTGTCCCAAGGTGCATGTTGGGCCAACAGGTTAAAGGTCGAGTCATAGAAGCCCGGTGGGCTATTACATCCATTGGAGGTCCCCGCAATGGAAGTAGTAAAACGTCACGAAGGATTTCGTGGATGGACTGCCTAGATCAAGGAAAGGGAATACGAGCATGTGGGTCATAGTAAGTAGACTCACGAGGAGTGCTCATTTCACTCCGGTAAAGAGCGAAAGGACTGCATCATAACTAGCGACGGTTTACTTTCAAGAAATAAAGCGGTTGCACGAGGTTCCCTAAAGTATAGTTAGTAACCATGACTCAATCTTCACCAGTTAGTATTAAGATAGTCTACGGGAAGTCATGGGCAAGCAACTGAATCTAAGTACAGCCTATCATTCGCAGGCGGATGATCCATTTCGTTCAAGCATGAGTTAGAGAAAATCATGTTGGTAAGAGCAATTGGCAACATGGATTGGTATTTTCAAGAAAAGTGTTGCTGTGTGGAATACTTTATAGTAAGTAAACGAGATCCAGGATTCACTAGTGAATTTTGGAGAGCTTGCATGAAACCATGAGGTCATAGTTATGTTTAAGCCAAGAATGATAGAAGAGTAAGTGAAAAAGGAATACGAGAGGCGACAAGGAAATGGGCTCCAACTCATATTTGGAAATAAGAGTTAAGAAGCTAAGAAATCATGAAGTAAAAGACGGTCAAAGCACAGGGGAGTTAAGCTCAAGGAAATGTGACTTAGAAGACTGAAGGCTAGATACGCGCATCATATCTCTTTTTAAGAGCATATCCTTGATCCTTGTTTTCCTGTAGAACTTACTCGCATATTATCTTTTTATATATCCTCTCAGTCCCATTTTCGGTCCTATTTCTGTCGGGAGGTATGACTTATTGGCTAATAATACATGTCAGGGTTAAGAAGGGATTTCTTGTAATCCAAAAGGAGTATATCCTGCTTATCCTCCCGATCTCTTTAGCATATCTTTTGCTATCCATGTTTGTCTTGATTATCTAGTTTATCGTGTTAATCTTGTCATAAGAACCTTAGGTAGAAACCCTTTGGATGAAACATGTGTTTGAAACATGTTATGCTTGATGGTTGCAAGTGTTTGCAAGTGGTTACTCGTGGATGCATTATACACGTTAGGCACTAGATCGGCTCACACACTCCTCATATTGCATATGCATGAGTGTTTATGCTTATTCATGGATGAAAATTGTGTGTTATCACATGGATGTTGCATATGGGTGTATGTTATGTGCACACATGTAGATGTTATACATTATGTTAGGAATTGCATACATATGGATTCATTTCACTAACATACTTTGCATTGATGATCTTTGCATTAGATAAAAACATATACACACACCTTTTGCATATGTTCATACCGCATTAGAATCTTGTAAGGACAATGATTGCTCGTGGATGATGTTTTGAGTAGATGGATGATTGGATGGTAGGATACGTTCTTCCTAACTTGAAGATTTCGGGGAAGAAATCCTTTAAGGAGGGGAGAATGTAACAACCCGCATTTCTGATAACCTGTTATAACATAAATTGAGGCGGAATTTAATTCTAAAATCTGAATCAAGGGAAACGGTCTATGCCATTGCGTTCGTCTCGGAAAAATACGCGAAATAGAGTCCGAGTTTTCGAAAATCGGAGTCCGTATGACCCGATTAAGGCCCAACGAAGTTTTCAGAAAATTCCAAGGTAAAAACAGATTTCAAATTCAAATCTGAATTTGAAAATTAGGTCATCCAGGGCCAGGCGGGAGAATTCCCGCCAGAACACCCCAAGTCGACAGCCCTGTCGACTTGGGAGTCGACTTGGTCTGACCAGGTCGACAGCCCTGTCGACTTGGCTGTCGACTTGGCTCAGACGGCAAGTCTTGCCTGGTGCACCATTTTGAGAATGTGTTGAGTTAGGGGGCCAGATTCGGTTTAGAGGGCTGAGATTGGAACTAGGGTTTAATCCTATGGTCTAAATCTCTAGCCTAATCTATAAATAAGACCCTAACCTACCCTAAATCATTCATTATTCATTCTAGCAACTAAACTATGGCAAAATCAAACCTCTCATGGCCTCCACTCTCTTCATAAAATTCCTAAATCAATTCCTAAGTGATTTTCCATGCATACAAGTGTTTTTAGACTTGTATGATCATCATTAGCTTGCATTCAAGTCTTGTTTCTCTATTGGCATCTTAAAGGAAGAGTCTTGATCAAGTTTGCTTGCATTTTTGGGGTTTAATTAGTTGCATAAGGGGTTTCTTACATTTGCTAAACTCATTTGAGTCCGCATAAGCATTGTAAGCCCTATTCCTTTCATACTTGAACTTTAAAGTTAAATGTATGATATGCAAGTTGTCATATGCTATGCAAGTTTTGTATGCAAGTATGATATGCAAGTTGTCATATAAGTTTTGTATGCAAGTTTGATATGCAAGTTGTCATATGTTATGCAAGTTTTATTATGCAAGTATGATATGCAAGTTGTCATATGTTATGCAAGTTTTATTATGCAAGTATGATATGCAAGTTGTCATATGTTATGCAAGTTTTATTATGCAAGTATGATATGCAAGTTGTCATATGCTATGCAAGTTTTGTATGCAAGTATGATATGCAAGTTGTCATATAAGTTTTGTATGCAAGTTTGATATGCAAGTTGTCATATGTTATGCAAGTTTTATTATGCAAGTATGATATGCAAGTTGTCATATGTTATGCAAGTTTTATTATGCAAGTATGATATGCAAGTTGTCATATGCTATGCAAGTTTTGTATGCAAGTATGATATGCAAGTTGTCATATAAGTTTTGTATGCAAGTTTGATATGCAAGTTGTCATATGTTATGCAAGTTGATATGCAAGTTTATCATGTTGTAATATGCAAGTTGATATGCAAGTTTATCATGTTGTAATATGCGAGTTCATAGGCAAGTATGTCATGTTATGGTACGCAAGTATGTTATGCAAGTTTGGGTTGAACATTTTGTTCATGCTATCATGTTATGCATGCTTTTGAGGCCTAATGCAAGTATATGAACATATGTACATTTCATATGCCACCATGTTGAACTTGTGGCTTCAACACTTTTATGTCATGATTATGCCAAGTTCCCTCTTTCTATCCTTTATGCGCTATTGCGATATGTAAGCGATGGGATTGTGTTTGGGTTGGGTAAACTTAAAAGACATAAAAACATAAGCTTGGGAATTTACCTATTAAGTTAGGTCTACCCATTGGGAATTTACCTATTAAGTTAGGTCTACCCAATTGCTTGAAAAACTTGTAATGTGTTTTGGAAACATGGTGGACATGACACTTAGAAAAGATAAGTGTGACCAACTCGAGGTTGGGTTGAGTTTGTAGCGTAAACCTACCCGGAACCGACCGGCTTAACTAGTTGCTACAAACAATAGGACCCAATGTGAGAAGTTGGTCATGTTGTACCTTGAACCTGAGGTTAGACCAAGTTGTGGTGTAAAGCTACCCGGACCCGCCCGGCTTAACTAGTAACCACAACAAAGTCTAATGTGAGAGGTTAAGGCGCATTAATTAATTAATGCCTCGTGATTAGGGTTAAGTCATGGACCGCTGGAATACTTAACCAATGAAAACACGATGGGTTGGTAGGGTTAACTCATGGACCGCTTGAATACTTAACCAATTAAACACGATGGGTTGGTAGGGTTAAGTCATGAACCTTGGATACACTTAACCAACTTGGTACTTGGATGAGTTGGGTTAATCACATTTAACCCATCAAGGAAACCCTAGTTACGTGGTCCTTTGCACCAGTAACCCTCTTGGTTGTATCAGGATACCCTAGGGACTAGGCTAGGGTGGGGCACGATTACTGGGATGCCATGTAAGCGACCAAACGACGGCTGAGTAGGTGCGCCGGTGTGGGTTCAGGCGGGCCATGGTCGTGCACATGGTCCGGAGTTGAAAAAGCAGGCACGGGCACCAGTAGGTTTAAACTGTGCGTGCTTGGTTTGTGTCGGTGGTTGACACCCTAGGACTTGATACACCCTAGGGTGGACCTAGCACAGTTTAGCTACACTTCGTAGTTGGGCCGTATGACACAGACACTTGACGAGTTAGGCTTATAGGGAGCCGATCGACTAGACCGTGCTAGTTGGACCTTGGTTTGGGTCATTCATGATGTTGGGCCAAACTTGGGCCTGGGGATCACTTCTTGTTTACACTTTGGACCTCGTATTGGGGTCACTTCATGTTATTGGGCCAAAGCTTGGGCCAAGAGATCAATACTTGTTTATTCAAGTCATGTTAGTTTACTAGTACACCTGTGGTGCAAAACCTTAATCCTGATTATGCGATGACACCTTTATCTACCTTGTTAGTTAATCATCATGCTAGTATGTTGTTATCCTTATGTTCATCCCTTGCTGCCCATACCAGTTTACTTTATCAGTTTACATTGATTGTAGTAGGGCTTACTCAGTCTTTTTGACTGACCTGTTTTCTTTCACTTCTTTTCTTCCGTTCCCCCCCCCCCCCAGGTTCTCAGGGAGGGAATACAGGAGCTTAGCTTGGATTTTGGATTACTTGCTTGTGGGATTTCAGTTCATGTACGCTTTCTACATGAAGCTAGCTATGGTTCTCACGTATTTTTGGGATAGCACTTATGTATTTCTGTTTTCAGATGATGTTGTTTTATCTAGACTTGTTTATTTGGGAAATTGATATTATATTGTACCAGACTTGTTTTGAAATGGTTTAAATCTTCCGCTGTTTTATCTATGTTATTTACTCTGTTTACATATATACATATGTTCTTGTTCTGCCTTGATATATCATTATGCATGGTTACCTGATTCAAACGCCCCTCCAAAGTCAGTGCCCTTGTAAGAGTGGTACTGGCGGAGGTGGGGTGTTACAGGTATAAATAGGGGATGAGGGATATGGGAAATAGTTTAGTTTCCCCATTCTCTCTTTAGGTGGTCATGTGCTCCTCCCTCCTCTTACACATTTCCACCATTAAAATTCAAAATCCAAGAAGGGAAATAATATATCTACACCATTGGAGGCTAGATCTACATCAACTGAAGCAAGAATTCATCGGATCAAGGGGTTTGTTGAGAGGTGCTTGTTGTCCAGTTTCATATTTCTATCATTTTATCTTGTTTTGAAGAATCGGTGAGTGATTTACATCTCTCACATGGATTCAATGAAGTATATGAATGTTTGATCATATTTTTCATCAAGTTTAATTGTTTTACCATAAATCTACACCATGATAAGTCCATTTTCATATGAATCACCCTAGGATCTATGTTAGCATGTTTAAACCGCTAATTCTTATGTTATTTCATATATTAATGCAAGTTAGAATCGCGATTTAGATCATATGTTCATTTGGCATGATTTTTGTATGATTTTGATGAAATAGTCAGTTTTATGTTGTTATTGATTTCATATCATGTTTATGGTCATATTTGATGAGTCTGACAAGTTGGTTTTGTCGAGTCTATCGTTTTGGCGAAGTTTTGGTTGAAATCGAAGTTTAATTAGAAAATGCAGGTTTTGGGTCGGCCATGGTTGGGTCGGTCGGTCTTAAATCGTGTCTTGGGAAACAAGTCAGACTGGGTCGGTCGGTTGTTGTGGGTCGGGTCGGTCAAACTGGGTCGATCAAGCAGCTTGGTCCTGGTCGGTCTGGGTTGATGTTGGGTCGTGCACGAAGTGTTGGATCGAGTAAGCCAGGGCCGTGTAAGGAGGGGTCGAGCATGGGCTCGAGTAGAGGGGTTCGGTCTTGTTGGGTCGAGCAGAGCACTGGTCGAGCAGGGTTCTGGTCGAGCTTAGGGTCGGGTCGGGCTCAGGGTTGGGTCGAGCAAGCATCAGGATGGTCAGGATGGTTTGTGTCTATGGTCGGTCGTGTGATGTAAGGGTGGTTCCAGTCGTACCATGGTGGGCCGGTCGGTCGGACAATGGCCGGGTCGGTCATGCATAACAGGGTCAATCGCACCAAGAACATAGGGTCATTTTCTAAAAAATTATATTTTTCGGGTATGCCTTAGATTTGAAGAAAAAGCTTGAAAAAAAATTCAATGGCAACCCCCCGAACCCTAGCTGCAGCGCAGTGATGTAACTGGTTCGGTGATGGTGTGACCTCGAAGTAAATTCAAGTAGGAAGGTTCGAAGTGTTGAAAGGTGATCGTTGATCGGTATACAACATCGAATGAGGTGACCACTCAAAGGTCGTGAATTGATGGATAATGGTTTCTCGAGTGCTTGAGCTATGAAAATCCGTTGAGTTGGATGACTAGAGTTGAGAAGGCCGAGAGAGTATCGTTATCATAAGTTCTAGCATGCTCAAAGCAGGGTTACAATAGGGGCACCTAACAGACTGGTTGTAGGTCGAGTACCCTGGGTATCGTTGAAAGGCCTAGTTGTCAAGGTTGGACATACATATGTACCGTTGAAAGGCATATGAAGTTTATTCTAGAACTGAGGTTACCATTAGCCCTTGACATATGGCAAGGTTGGTCGTCGTACGATTAACGATGGTTTCAGAGAAGGATTGGCGGTGATAGCCAGAGTCAGTCATGGATGATTGGTTGTTCTGTTTGTATCGTCTCATATATGTCATCCAAAGTCGAAGAGATGTTCCTTGGGTGCTTGTCTGATATTGGATTAGGCCTCTGGAGCTTGTGCTTGAGGGATGTTGAATTCAGTTAGGATGGTTTACATGAGATACATATAATCTGGATGTTATGAGTGCTCTAGCATGATTGAATGGGTGTTCTGGTTTCCATGGATGAATGGTTGAATTGTTTATGGTAAAGGCTATCACTGTCTGATGTGGGGAAGATAAGGTTAAGTTCTTCTCTGGTATTGTGGGTAGATTAGTATGTTTATCTATCCATCCTCATATAATTTGTTGTTGAAGTTTGTTAGTTGTTTTATCGCTCACTAAGACTGTTGTCTGACTCAAGATTTTATGTTTCCTCTTATTACCTTGGGTTGTTCATCCGGTTGTGGATGGGCAGACTAAGTAGTAGGTGAAAGGTGATTAGTGAGGACGATGCTGCTGTGCGAAGGCGAGCAGGAGGTTGGCGTATTACTTTTACTACTATCTGGTATTTCTGTTTCCGCTGTTTGAGTTACTATGTGAGTGTTGTAGTGAGGCCTTATGTACATACTTGATATTTCCTATGAGCTTTCTTTCAGGATGTTGTGAAAGTTTGAAAAGTTCGCTATATGATGCTTCACTAGTATTACATGTTGTATATGTTCTATTATATTTTATCCTTGCGTTGTGAGTTTTACGACAAGTTCCGAGGTTGTTTACTTACTCTGATGATCGTCCATAGTTGCCTAGCACAACTTTCAGTGCATTATTCCTCTTGTTTAGTGCAGGGGTTATGGGCGGTCATCACAGAAATTGTCATACTCTCTAACAACACTAAAAACTACTTTAACAATCGTGCACGTGGTGGATAATCGAGAATGAAGTAGGATGGATTTGGAGGCGATTACTGGATTTAAAAAAAGAGAACGATGATATATAACTTTGTCCTTCAGGTCATAATTGAAATGACTAAAACAGGAGCCATACCTAAGCCAGACGAGTTCGCTTCTATTAGCAGATATGCTTTTTTGATACCATATATATACTTTGTGATTGATTGGGCTTGCTTTTAATTTTTGGAGTATTATCTGAGGTGGGAGGTAGTCGCGGCTATGCGTTACCACAAGCTTGGGTCCGCAATTTGGTAAAGTCATACTGATGGGTATTGCCTCGATGCCTTGTTATATTATCCCGATCAATCCCCTACGATTTTGATTTAACATTGTCGTATAGTGTTGCATCCCTATCCACCGATGACTTACTGGTGTTTTATATGCAATATTTACGACAACGTATAATAGGTGCAATGGTAATAATGGTAATCCCGCTTACGCGATTTTCAGTGGTATATTTACCGTAGACATTATTATAATAGCATATAGTATTATATAGTATCTAGTTTATCAGATCCTTAGGGGATGGAAGTTACTGTAACATCTCTTAAGTTATTGCACTCATGAACACATTGGGTATGACATGTGAATTACAATAAGAATTCTGAAGTTGTGACACTCATATTATTACATGGTTTCGATTTAACTGATATGAGAATATTTTAGTTTTGATTCAAGTACTTTTGTCTTTTCATTTGTGCTCGGGTCAGCCTGAATTTTTCAGTTATCGAAGACACCGTTATGAAGATGAAGATGGAGCTTCAGAGATGTATCTATTAGTATATTACGCTGCATATATTGGTACATTGTGTGATAGTTAACTCTGATAATTGCTGTAAAATATAATCGAATGTATGTTTTAATAGCTTCATGAACTGTTATTTATTTATTATATTTTATCCTTCCACTGCGAGATTCTGTTTCTATTTTTCTTCTTTCTTCCTTTAATTATATTAATCCAGATAACTATCTGTATTTTGAATTCGTTTGAGTCAACATACGTGGATTTTTATCGGCTTAAATGACCAAAAATTCAAGTCGTTACAAAATTCCTTCACTCTACTAAAATTTGATAGTTATATTTTATTAATATCATGGGAAAGGAGATTTGACTTTTTTTATTACAACATTTTTCCTTCAAAATATTATATTCACCCATTCATAGAACTTTTTGGTGTACAGTTTTCTAATCTATTTGTATATTATATAAAATTTATCGTTTCATGTATGTATCTCCATTCATTTAATCGTTTAAACAAATCGTAGTCCTTTAGAATTAAACTCATTCGCCACCATTAGTATCTATTATATTACATACATTGTTCAATTTACAAAATATTAATGTAATTTTACTCTTACAAAGAGGATACAAACAATAAATTAGTGGTTTCCTCTATATGCAACTCTTATGAGTAAAATATAAATCAGACAAGTATTTGCACATAACTTAAAGGAAACTTAAGTAATATTTATTTATGTTTTTGTTTCTTATTAAATCCACTTAAACCCCTCCTATATATGTATATTTAGTTTTACTTCAAATTTATGTTTTACATTCTCAATAATGTAAATATGTACGTTAAGTTTCCATTGTGAAAGTATTAATAATTGAACTTGGCTCATTTAATTGTCTTTTCTAGCAATATAAATTGTTAACATGTTTTAGATTAGAATAAGGGGGTTGATGATTCCATTAATCATAAAACTAGATTAGGACGACTTTTAATTTCGTACTAACTTCTCCATTTCCCTACCTCAATTTTTTATTACAAATAGAAAAATAAATAATGAATTTCTATCGTTTAGCATTATTCTTTTAATTACCTTTCTTTCTAAGTTTTATATTTGTTTTAGTTTACATTCAAATAATATAAATGTATTTCCTCTCTAAATTTAATTAATATCAAATGATATTAAGCTTATTTTCTTATTTTATTTATTTATCATTATCTTTTATATTAGTTTCTTATTTATTTTAATTACTAGATTGAATTAGCATAATAAAAATTTAGTCATTATCAAATTTCAATATATTTCCATGTTATACTCATTCAGAATACTTTATTATCCTAAATAAAAGATTAACTTTGCTTTTAGCGACCTCCAACATCTCAATCTTCAGAAAGGATTCAATGTTAATCTAGCCGTTAATGTTACATGCATCTCTTACCTCTAACAAAGAACGCTCCAAATTCACTTTATTATAAAAAAATCATCTCAATCTGCATTAATTATTTTCTATTTTTTCATTTCTTGACTTTCATTTCATATTAAAATTCCTATGTGTTGTCCTAATAAATATTTTAACTTTCCATTATTAGTAATTTAAATTATTGACTTTTTTATTTTAATTATGATCCAATTTTTACATTTCAAATATATATAATCAAATATCTTTTTGGCAAGACCGACCGGCTTTTGTTCCGCATCACTTCATTATTATAATAAATAATAATTATAGAATAGTACAGGAGATCGACAGATGTCAACCTACTGTTTAGAGTGGATGTCTACTGCAACTGAACTAGTTTACATTATAGAAGCTAGAAAGAAAAAAAATCTAGACTACTATGCGACTGCATGCTTCACATTTTAAAAATAGTTAAGACATTGCCTAACACGATTACATACTCCATGCTGAAGTGATTATAGACAAGGTGCAAAAAGGCAGTACACGGTGTATAAACAATTACAAGGCTCTCTGAAAGTCGGTAGCACATTTTAGCAACACAGTGATGCCAGACAATCCATCACAAGTTCACATATAGTAACTTGGACATATTATAATGACATAAAGAAAACTCACAGCAGCAGAGCATCGCATCACAAAATTGCAACGAGCATCTAGCAAGGCACAACAATTACTTGGAGAAATGAAACTGATGGACTATGAATGAGATTGACTTCATGCATGACATACCAAAATTCGCCATTACATAGCAAAAGTAGATACTAGCATATGAGCAGCGGCCAAGACAGCCATCCCCAGACTTGAAGAACACCATCGTAGTTGATGTTATCGTCGTGATGTCGAAGCAGGGATGAACCAGGCAACTCAAAACTGACAAACATAATTTATTATATAATGTACATGTTAACGGTGAAAAATGGGGAAAGGGAGGGAAGCGAGGAAAAGAACAAAAGAGATCGAGAGGAGAACAGAGAAAGTAGGAAGACGAAGAAGAGAAAGGCCCCACTCAATATTAATGAACATGATGAAAATAATAGTCCCATATCGGAAAATATGCAACTATGATCTTGGATATAAATTAAGATGTTCCTCATCACATTGCCAATTGGTTTTGTGATAATAAGGGGATTAATAAATTTCAACATGGTATCGAAGCTCAGGATTAAAGCCAATGCAAAAAAATACGTATGTGCTTAACCGTCATACGTTCTCCACTCCATCCAAAATACTATGTTCACGTAGATGGCTCAAATACGCCACACGTGAAGGGGGAGTGATGAAAATAATAGTCCCATATCGGAAAATATGCAACTATAATTCTGGATATAAACTAAGATGTTTCTCATCACATTGCTAATTGGTTTTGTGATAATAAGGGGATTAATAAATTTCAACAGAACAGAACACGGAAAGCTTGTTCGTTTGAAATTAGCTAAATAAGTTTATAATCAAGCATCTCTTAGAAATAAGTAGAAAAATGTTATAATTACTACAGTTCACTAAACAACTTTATTTATTATATAATGTACATGTTAGATATTTTCAAATATGTTATATAAACTACCATTACAAACTTTTAAGAATTTTAAAATTAACTTTGTTACCGAGATGGTCTTAGACTGTACATAATTTTTTTATATCATAAGTAATCTTATGTGTAAATAATTATACAAATATTTATTCTATATTAATTAAGTTATATTTTGTATGAATTAATCTGAAAAGATATGTAATTTAGCTAATTCAAAGTTTTTGTACCTTATTTATTTCTTATTTTAAGTGTTGATATTATAAATGCAAGTTATCAAATATTTATATCTTTAATGTGAAATTAACTATTTGCTACTTAAACAAGTACTGCCATTAACGATATTAATTTATTTAATTAGCATTAAAGAGTTAATTGTAGAACTGATATATAACTATTTCTCTCATTTAAACTTGAACCAAGCTAGAGATATAATAATAATAATTATAGTTAATTGATGTAGGACATGCAACTGCACATCAAAAAAATTAATCAACAATGAAACGACATCTCAAATTAAATGCTAAATTTTGTATTAAGTATTATGTCTATTTGTATTCAGCGTTTATTACCAAATGGAATGAATCTACATATTATTTCCTATAAGTAAGTAGTGTAATTTGGTTTTCAGCAAGAAGAAATAAACAACTTCCTAATTATCCTTTTTCTTTAACTTTTCTTTTATCTCAACTCCTCTTTATCTCCTTAACAAGTTGGGACGTTCATCTCTTCCTCCTTCCGCTACATCAGTTGGTATCAAAGTACGGATTACCCTTATTTCACTGGTCAACCAAGCTGTGCAGTTAAAGCGCTTAGCGGTTCTATAGCGGTGGAGGTGTAAAAAGTTGTAGTGGTAATAAAGCGGGGAAATAGCGGGGATAATGCGGATATACAAAAAGTTTCATTAAATGTATAAATGAACATTTAAAATTAGTTTTCTATCAATCTCACATGTTTTTTTTTTGAATTTATTTAGGGGGGGAACCGACCGGAGCCGTAAAACACCCCCTAGTGCACCTAGCCCGGTCCGTGGATACCACATAAGTGGCTAATCGTAGCGTATGCACATGGTAAACCCTTTTAGCATGTCATTCCGGGTTTTGAACTCACATCGTTGTTACCTTGACACAAGTCCTTATCCACTGGGTTAATACTAAGGACATCAATCTCACATGTTCTTTACAAAAGAATCTAATATTAGTTAACCTTATATTACAAAATCAAAGAATATCGTGGTTATGCGCACTAGATTTGACGTCTATAATAGATTTCTATTTTACGAGCGTCACGGCATGCGCTTCACGCATGGTAACGACACGCGCTTCGCGCTTGGATTTTTATTTCTTATATGTTATGTATTTTATATATGCAAGGAATTCGTGTGTGATCACGGCACGCGCTTCGCGCATGGATTATTATTCCTCAAATATCGTTTATTTTACAAATATTATGTAAAACTAAAAAAACGCAGAAAAGAGTTAACAACAAACAAATTCGAAAGTATTTGCTTTCTGCAACTTCTTGTCGAATATTTATACTAACATAACAAAAGGTGGTTTGAAGCTTTCTCTCCTTCACCAAGCTTTTTCCACGTTGATGCTCTGCGCCTTTGGTACCTATGAACATATGAATTTTTGGAGTTAAAATATCACCTGTCAAATGTGAGTTTTTCTCTATTTGACCTTTTTTTTTGTTGGCATATTGGTTGCAACTCCCATGCTTTACAAATGTACGTCTTGAATGCAACTCCCATGCTTTACATATGTCGTATAATACTGCAAATCATATATAATCCACTATAAATAGCCAACACAGTAAAAACCAAAACATTGACACAGTAAACGTCACCTGTAACACGTTAAAAAAACATACCATGAAATCTTATTTGTTAGACTGAGTTATCTATCATTTAACAAAATCATGTGAATCAGCCACATGCGTAAACATCATCTCACTTAATGTCTTATTAACATTACTTTCAACTTCAATGCTCATATGAAAAACAAACACACACACACACACACACACACACACACACACATATATATATATAAAGTAGAAAATACCTGAATTGATCGTACATATAGCAGTTAAACTTGAATGAGAAAATATTAGTAAATAAAATAGTACATATGTTTATATACAACCACATGCTGGAAAAAACACAATCTGAACAATTTAATCTCGTTTGAATCAAACTAACGAACATGTATTAAAAAAAATCTAACCTGGAGCTTGAAACTTTTGCAGCAATGAATAGTGGCGAAGAAAATTTAACAAGAGTAAAGAAAAAAAAACGAAGAGAGAAGTGGGGATGATAACCAATATTTAAAGGGGTGATCAGGTAATTCTAGAGTGCTAGATTTGTGGGGATGAGCTTGCTTTATGTTTGGAGAAGCAGTCAAAAAAACGAAATTTATGCTTCCTTAAATAATAAAACTTAATTCTTATAGTAAAAGCAAAGAAAGTAGAGGAATAAAGCTTAATTGATTTTGTGTCATCCAATTTATTCATTTAAGGAAGAAAAGATTTGATTTTGTGCCTCCATCAAGACATAATAAAAGGTATAGTATAATATATTATTTTGAGTTTTAAACGTTTTTTCTAGTTTGACCTAAATGCACTTTTTGAATCTTTTTTGTTTTATATGTTGCCACCACAATTACCTAATGTACACAGAAAGACCATTATTAATATAATAATTATACATGGAAAACGTGCTGGCATTTAGTAATAATAATAAAATGTATAATAGAAGTACAAACATTGTTATATATGGAAAGGGCATCAATATTTGTAATAATAAAAGGTTTAATATAATATATTATTTTGACTTTTAAAAGCTTTTCTGGTTTAACCTACACGCAATTTTTGAATTATTTTTGTTTTATATGTTACCACCACAAATTACCTAATATACACGGAAAGACCATTACTAATATAATTATACATGGAAAATGTGCTGGCATTTAGTAATAATAAAATGTATAATAGAAATACGTACATTGTTGTATATGGAAAGGGCATCAATATTTGTAACAATAAAAGGTGTAATATAATATATTTTTTCTGAAAATAAGTATATTATAAATTTTGATTTCATGTAAATGACGTGATGGCATTTAATAAGCATGCACAAACGCTAATTTTTTGGATCTATTATCTTGAGCGCCGAAAGATTCCTTTTATATTCGAATTGGTCTTTGATGCACGGATGAAATTTGTGGTGCATCTTTTAAGATTTGATTGAATTGATTAAAGGGCATTAAATGAATAAATTTATGCTGAATATGGGTTTTGAACATGAATGTAATAGTTTTAGGAAATGTTTAGGTAGTTAAATGACATTCATTGCCCCTTCCTTTTAATTGTGGAAGAATAATTAAGTAAAAGGCATTTTCGTCAGTTCAGGTGTACACCAAAAAAATGTGACACCAACCTATTCCGATTATTAGTAAAGATATTGGGCACTAATGTCTTGAACCTTAGCTCTTTACTACAACGTTTCTGATTTTTTAAAACATAACTAGTTAAATCAACCTCTATATATTTATATTGCTAAAGCGGAGGCTAAAAATCATTGATTTAGTGGATGCAGCGGAAAATAGCGGGGCTTAAAGCAAAACTATTGTTCATTGGGGCTAAATCGAAATAGTGTAGCGATGGAAGAGTGTTATGGGCTATAGCAGGGTTATTGCAGGGCTTTAGCGGGGATTTAACTATATAGTGTAGTAACCCGGTTTTCGGGGGACTTTGGTTATCGACGTAAGCTCGACGTCGATAACCAAAACCTCGAAAAATCCCGGTAATTAATGAAAGAAACTAGAAGGTGAGAATAGATAAGATAGAAACTTAGAATAGAAGAAGAAGAAGACCATCATCATCAGAGTAAACACGAATCTCACAGCGGAACGAATAAAATATAACATAACATATCTTTGCAATAACATCAGTATATGTATACAATAACACTTATCAGAGTACAACACTTACAACAACAGCGGAAATAATAATAGCTATAGAATCCTGAAGCCTCCTGCTCCAAGCTCTCCAAGTGTATCTGTAAAATCCCGACCACTTGACTGCCCGTACAAATTTAGGCACCCAAGAGTTTAGGGAAAACAACAAAATAAACTCCGGGTCAGTCATGGGACTGGTGTGAATAAACTCAAATCATTTAAACAGGTATATGATATCTCATAAGACCACGCCGTGAATACGGAACGGGTTTCTCCCTTATGAGAATCCAAATAACTTTTCAAAGCAATATCATTCTGATATTATAATAATGTCTAAGTATAAATAAATATCAATCTAGCAGAAACGCTTGCATCTCACGTTACTACATATATAGTATACAATCAAAATTGCAAGCACGTATTGGATGATTGGATTTCCAACTATGACAAGGTATGGAACCACCTTCCGATCAGTGTACTCTAGGAACGATACACTGGAGTTCAACAAGAACATCTTGTAACTCAGCCACACATGACCGACCACTCATTTCGCTTGAGTGTATCGAATGTACATCACCAACGGTTAGGATCAGCAACCGTTCCCGTATATATATATATATATATATATATATATATATATATATATATATATATATATATATATATATATATGGGACAACATTGATAGATTTAAGAAACAAATGAATATTCACTAGATAGGTGATTATACACCCTACTTCGGTGCGACCGACTTAGCCATGCTGCCTGCCCGATTTCTGTCATTTACCGGATGTGAGGCTAGAAGCTACGCTTTATCATCACAATAGATTCACTTCGAATGCCACATTGTCAGATCCATCGAAAATCACTAATTGACGTCTACAACAATACATTACGTGTTAGCTAAAAGAAGTTTCCTTCTCCGCTCCCACTCTTGGTACGGTTGAAGAAATCAATGTACGTGACCTTTCTGGAAATACTCTGTCAGACATCCATCTTCATTTACTTAAAATGTCACATCGTCATACCCACCAAATCACAAATTGACTTATCCAAAAATAACACGGGTATACAGCTAAGAGAAACGAATTCCTCCGCCACCAAACGTGAATACGTTTGAACAGATCAACTTACGCGATCCATTGGATATACTCTGTCAGACCTTCGTCCATACAAGTTGTCCTGGGACTGGACAAACCGAAGGCACTATTCTGTAAATAGGATAGCCCTTGCATTTTACTCCATCTTCAATTTTCTTTGGCATATATGATTCGCAACGCTTATGCCAATACAGAGTGGTTCTATGGATAATAATCCAACCGGTCTCTCCATATTAACAACGTTAAAATGGCCAAAACTTCGATAGTCTGTGATTTAACCATCAAAGAAAAACAAGTGTGCAAACAACGATATTATTTCCAGATGGAAATTATATCGAACAAACATCATTTAACATTAATCTCTTTAGTTCATTTATTTACTTATCTCCTGTTTCCCTATATTCTAAATTCTTATTTTTCCTTTTATCAGAAAACATTTCTGATTCTCGTTTGGAAAACATTTCCAAAACTCCTTTACGATCAAACCTTACCATTTCTTATTTAAGAAGGAAGTCACTCAAGTTGGGGTATAATTACCTCTCAGACCTTAACTGAACAACGTTATAACTTCGAAATGGTCAAAGTTTATCTTTTAATCTTTAACAACTTCTTTACGCCTTTCTCGGATCCAATTTTACTAATCTACTTCTATATTTAAAACATTGGTTATAACGATAACGTTGTAATCCCTACTTTCGCAATACCTAATTTTAATTATAACTTCTATTCTTATTAGTGAATAATTAACCTAACACTTACTTATTTATAAATAAATAAATCTCTATTTAAACACTGGAAAGTATAAGTACTTTCCCGAATTCTATATAATCGAATTCGCCGATTAACTCTCTTCGAGAAATCTCTATTTGATTAATTCTTCTTCAAATAAGCTATATTCGATTAACTTCTTTCGAATAAACGATATTCGATAATCTCTCTTCAAATAACTAATATTCGATAACTCTTCCTTTTCAAATATCTCATATTTGAAAATCTCACTTCGATTAAACTGTAATCGATAACTCCCTTCGATGAAACTAACATCGATAACTCCTTTCGATGAAACTAACATCGATAACTTCTTTCGATGTTAGTTCCTTTCGATGAAACTAACATCGATAACTTCTTTCGATGAAACTAACATCGATAACTTCTTTCGATGAAACTAACATCGATAACTCCTTTCGATGAAACTAACATCGATAACTCCATTCGATGAAACTAACATCGATAACTCCTTTCGATGAAACTAACGTCGATAACTCCTTTCGATGAAACTAACATCGATAACTTCTTTCGATGAAACTAACATCGATAACTCCTTTCGATGAAACTAACATCGATAACTTTAACTCGACTAACTTAACTTGACTCGACTAACTCGACTTACTTGGTTCGACCAATTCGATTCGATTAACTAGGCTCGACCAACTCTATTGGTTTAACTCTAATCGATTAGTTCTATGGTTTAACCCTAATCGATTAATTCTATTTGACTAACCTTATTCGGCTAACTCGACTAACTTGGTTCGACCAACCAGGTTTGACTCACCTGACCCATTTGGTTTGACTGACCAGGTTTGGCTAACCTGACCCATTTGGTTTGACTGACCAGGTTTGGCTAACCAGATTCGACCACTTGGTTTGACCATTTGGTTCGAATACCATATTCGACTAACTCCTCTCGATTCATTAAAACCGATTAACTCATCTCGATTGACTAAATCAATTAACTCCTATCGATTAACTAAATCGATAAACTCCTTTCGATTAACTAAGTTTGATTTACTCGACTCGACTGACCAGGTTCGACTAACTTGACCAGCTTGACTCGATTGGTTCGACTCGACCAGCTCGACTCGGTTGGTTTGACTCGACCATCTTGACTCGATTGGTTTGACTCGACCATCTCGACTCGAGTGGTTTGACTCGACCATCTTGACTCGATTGGTTCGACTAGCTTGACTAGTTTGGTTCGACTAGCTTGGTTTGACAACTTAACTAACTTGATTCGAAATATCCGACTAACTAACTTCTCTTAAATTTCTATTTATTTTAACTTCTATTTATTTCCTAAATAGATTTTCTTTTGTATAATCTATTTATTTTCCTAAATAGATTTTCCTTTATAACTCTAATTATTTAATCCCTAATTAAATATCCTTTATTCTATTTATTTAATCTAAATAAATATTCCTTTATTTTATTTATTTATTTCTAAATAAATATCCTTTTATAAAATCATTCGATTTTATAAATAGATTCATTTTCAATATAAATATTGAAAATCCCCTTTTCTACATTTTCAGTGTTTTCTTTTGTTTTTAAACAACCAACTGTCAATGATCAATATCATCCAAACATATACAATCAACAACAGATATATATATCACAATATACAAATAACAGTAAAATAAATGTTGAGGGATCCAGTCGGATTCCTCCAACCTGTTTCCCTACATCCACCGATGTTAAACAACGTATATAACATCACTTGCATTTCTAATGAAATACACTGATAACAAAATCACCGTTTAATAACGATATATATATATATATATATATATATATATAGATATATATATATCCATACTGTTTTCAATCAATTATTTCACAGTCCAATCTACAGTCCAATTTAACAATACAACTTAACAGTCCAAATTAACAGTACATAACTAGCAGTCAAATACAGAAATAAAATACAATTTATATTAAAATATAAATTGAGGAGAGTTAGTGAGTTTTTACTCACATTTGCGTGTTAGCCGTTAAATAACGGTTTGCGTTTATCTGATTCAGTCGGACAATTTATTTCGCCATAAATAGTAACGAGCTCGGATCCACTTCCAGTCAGCTTCATTGTGAAGCTCTCGTCCATACGGTCCCAACGCAACTTACGGTTCTTGATTCTGACAATGTACGAGCAAGTTACGAATTTATAAAGTTTGTATACTAATTTGAATTGAATTTAAACCAAAAATAGAAATTTGGGCCTTCACCTCTTATCTGGCCCATCACCCCTTGCTTGAACCCAAACCCGCTAACACGTTCTTCCCTAATACACCTGAACGAGACCTGCTCCTCTTCACCTACCATAGCCTATTGTCCTCCACCATTTCATCCTGCCTCCTCTACTACAAATCACAAAATAAATACCAACATTCTCTTTATTTCAATCTCATCAACTCCATACCAAAATCAACCAACTCGGTTTCATCTCCCTGGTCGCGGCTTCAGGTTCTTCCGCACCTCGTACAGTGACAACAGCGTCACTTGTGACAACCGATTTCACCCAAACTCCTCCTGCCAGATCGGAATCCACTTCTAAGCCCCGAAATAAACCCAAAATGATTTATACTTCCCTATATTTCGTAAAATACCTAACCCTAGTTGCGCCTTGAACTTTCCAGTAGTTGAAACATGACGTCGAACACATGAAAATGGTTATGAGACTGAAGATGAACACAACAGGGATTCGAATATGTATACATATGGATTTATGGATTTTTATTTATTTTCGTTTGGATTTTAGAAGATCGAATAAAAGGAAAAAGGATTTTCCTGAAGAGAATATGACGGCGCAACTGTGTTTGACCGAAATGGAAAATGAATTTAGGGTTTAGCAAGTTTGGGGAAGTATTTATAGGATTTTCTAATTAATTTTATATTTGTTTTTATTTGACCGTTAGTTCAATTCGTCCTTTAAAAATTCCTATGACTACACGCGATACCCAAAAATTACGAAAACGGACATACCACTAGAGTTTGACATTACGGTCCCCACGAAACTGGTTTAGTCGAATTCCGACTTCGTATGCTCACACAGCGTATTTTTAATCGTCGAAATACTGACTGTTTTTCACTCTAAAAATCCGTAAGGTCACACAGTGACTCTAAAAATCACGAAACTGGAAATCTAACAATAATTTGATATTGCGGATCTAACAAAATTCATTTCGCTGAATTCTGAGGTCGTTTGCAAAACTGGTTATTTTTAAAGCGCTGAATAGACCATTTAAATATGTAAATATATTTAAATATAATTAAATTAATTATTGATAAATTAATATTCTCGTATATCTTCACATATGATATTATACAGCTTCAGAATATCATATCAGAATTTACAGCTTGATATTTTGGATTTCAGATTTATCGATATTCAGTTTATATCGAAAATCCATTTATAACGTAATTAAAGCGTCGCAAATTATAAAGGAATTCCACAGCGACTTTTCTGAAATTTGATTTGGACATATCTCAAAATCTAGACGACGAAATCCCAATTTTTCTCTTCCACTAGAAAGATATACTCCACTAGCTCCACATGTTTCTTGTTTCACAGAAATCCGGCTTAAAACGAATCCTGTACATTCAGTTGAAGTTCAAATCGCCAAATAGCGAACTGCCGTGCCATTTCAAGCTCTATTTTAATTATATTATAATTATACGTTCAAACTGTCGTCGATTGAATATATTCGTCAATATAATCCAACTCTAAGTTGAATTACATCTTTGGGATGACCCCATTCACAGAATATTTGTATTTCCAATATTTTTGATTATTTCGACATTATAATATATTTTATTATATTTTAATTATTAATTAAATATTCAATATTATTTAATTCACATTCTCTATATCGATAAATCGATATTTAATAATTAAATAAATTAATTATTCAACAGCTAAAATGCGGGTTACTACAATCTTCCCCCCTTAATAAAATTTCGTCCTCGAAATTGCTAAGCTAGGGGATGACCCTATCTTCTGTGTAAAAATTTATCTGTTTATCTCTTGTCTCCGGTTTCAACTGAACCATTTAATATCGACTAAAATATTAATTTATTCCGACTAACTAAATTTTCGAAAATTCTGAAAATTTTCTAACACCTTAACTTTTCGAATTTTTTTTGCCAGCACCTCCTTTGTACTGGTCAATATCTCAAACTCCAACTCGCCTCTCTGGGGCTTCTTTAACCCAAAAGAAAATCAAACAGCCAAGCGGCTTGCCAATTCGGCTCATAAATCTCATATCCATATATAATATAAACTGGTACCTTTTGTTGGGAATATCAACTCTATCACTTCCATATGCTATCAACTCAGCATATACCAGTGTTATTTCCATCAAATTCCAATCAGTTCATATCCTCAAAACAAAATCGAATTTCATTCGAACCCGAATATCAAATACCAAATTCTTAACTCATCAACCCAATTCCATAACAGATTATTCTCTAATCCAATTCAATTCTATTTAACTCAGTTCAAGTTAATATTTCAATTTATTTCTACTATCTTATTCTATTTAACTTCATTAGTTAAATTTTAATTCCAGAACTTAAATTCCTGGGTCTATTTCAAATCAATTTGAAATTACAATGCCAATTCAAAACCTTTGAATTTCTAAACAATTTGTTTTCTCAAAACAATTCAAAAACAAAACCTTTGGTAGTAGTCCGTCACTTAGAACTCGAAAATGAACACTGATGATGTCGCGATTCATCATCAGAATCTATTTTCCAGCTATCGAAGTGAGTTCAATACTATACCACCTTCAGTTTGAAAAACGTTTTCAAAATCTCCCAGGAACTTAAAATTTCCTTATTTTAATTCCAATCTGATTTAAATTCAGATTTTTCTTCATTTTATTTCATATACTTTACTTATATGAATTCTGATTAGTCATTTATAATCATTTTACCTTTTTATAATCTTATTCGATTATAATATCAACCAACACAACCAATATACTATATCAAATATATTCGGGTAAAATTATTCCATTTACCCTCTTTCAAAACATACCATGACAGTTCATCGTATTCGAGTGTTTAGTAACCCCCATCGATACAGTGGATCAAACCGATCGACCAGAATACAAAAACAACTCAACCAATAAAACTCCACAATATAAAATCATTTTATATTAATTAACAAATACGTTCACTCGTATATATACACTCAAACTCAGTCTAGGATATTACTAATCCCATCTCTACTGAATCACGCCACAGAGCCAAGGTAATAACTAAACCAATGCTCTGATACCAACTGTAGTAACCCGGTTTTCGGGGGACTTTGGTTATCGACGTAAGCTCGACGTCGATAACCAAAACCTCGAAAAATCCCGGTAATTAATGAAAAAAACTAGAAGGTGAGAATAGATAAGATAGAAACTTAGAATAGAAGAAGAAGAAGACCATCATCATCAGAGTAAACACGAATCTCACAGCGGAACGAATAAAATATAACATAACATATCTTTGCAATAACATCAGTATATGTATACAATAACACTTATCAGAGTACAACACTTACAACAACAGCGGAAATAATAATAGCTATAGAATCCTGAAGCCTCCTGCTCCAAGCTCTCCAAGTGTATCTGTAAAATCCCGACTACTTGACTGCCCGTACAAATTTAGGCACCCAAGAGTTTAGGGAATACAACAAAATAAACTCCGGGTCAGTCATGGGACTGGTGTGAATAAACTCAAATCAATTAAACAGGTATATGATATCTCATAAGACCACGCCGTGAATACGGAACGGGTTTTTCCCTTATGAGAATCCAAATAACTTTTCAAAGCAATATCATTCTGATATTATAATAATGTCTAAGTACAAATAAATATCAATCTAGCAGAAACGCTTGCATCTCACGTTACTACATATATAGTATACAATCAAAATCGCAAGCACGTATTGGATGATTGGATTTCCAACTATGACAAGGTATGGAACCACCTTCCGATCAGTGTACTCTAGGAACGATACACTAGAGTTCAACAAGAACATCTTGTAACTCAGCCACACATGACCGACCACTCATTTCGCTTGAGTGTATCGAATGTACATCACCAACGGTTGGGATCAGCAACCGTTCCCGTATATATATATGGGACAGCATTGATAGATTTAAGAAACAAATGAATATTCACTAGATAGGTGCTTATACACCCTACTTCGGTGCGACCGACTTAGCCATGCTGCCTGCCCGATTTCTGTCATTTACCGGATGTGAGGCTAGAAGCTACGCTTTATCATCACAATAGATTCACTTCGAATGCCACATTGTCAGATCCATCGAAAATCACTAATTGACGTCTACAACAATACATTACGTGTCAGCTAAAAGAAGTTTCCTTCTCCGCTCCCACTCTTGGTACGGTTGAAGAAATCAATGTACGTGACCTTTCTGGAAATACTCTTTCAGACATCCATCTTCATTTACTTAAAATGTCACATCGTCATACCCGCCAAATCACAAATTGAGTTATCCAAAAATAACACGGGTATACAGCTAAGAGAAACGAATTCCTCCGCCACCAAACGTGAATACGTTTGAACAGATCAACTTACGCGATCCATTGGATATACTCTGTCAGACCTTCGTCCATACAAGTTGTCCTGGGACTGGACAAACCGAAGGCACTATTCTGTAAACAGGATAGCCCTTGCATTTTACTCCGTCTTCAATTTTCTTTGGCATATATGATTCGCAACGCTTATGCCAATACAGAGTGGTTCTATGGATAATAATCCAACCGGTCTCTCCATATTAACAACGTTAAAATGGCAAAAACTTCGATAGTCTATGATTTAACCATCAAAGAAAAACAAGTGTGCAAACAACGATATTATTTCCAGATGGAAATTATATCGAACAAACATCATTTAACATTAATCTCTTTAGTTCATTTATTTACTTATCTCCTGTTTCCCTATATTCTAAATTCTTATTTTTCCTTTTATCAGAAAACATTTCTGATTCTCGTTTGGAAAACATTTCCAAAACTCCTTTACGATCAAACCTTACCATTTCTTATTTAAGAAGGAAGTCACTCAAGTTGGGGTATAATTACCTCTCAGACCTTAACTGAACAACGTTATAACTTCGAAATGGTCAAAGTTTATCTTTTAATCTTTAACAACTTCTTTACGCCTTTCTCGGATCCAATTTTACTAATCTACTTCTATATTTAAAACATTGGTTATAACGATAACGTTATAATCCCTACTTTCGCAATACCTAACTTTAATTATAACTTCTATTCTTATTAGTGAATAATTAACCTAACACTTACTTATTTATAAATAAATAAATCTCTATTTAAACACTGGAAAGTATAAGTACTTTCCCGAATTCGATATAATCGATTCGCCGATTAACTCTCTTCGAGAAATCTCTATTTGATTAATTCTTCTTCAAATAAGCTATATTCGATTAACTTCTTTCGAATAAACGATATTCGATAATCTCTCTTCAAATAACTAATATTCAATAACTCTTCCTTTTCAAATATCTCATATTTGAAAATCTCACTTCGATTAAACTGTAATCGATAACTCCCTTCGATGAAACTAACATCGATAACTCCTTTCGATGAAACTAACATCGATAACTTCTTTCGATGTTAGTTCCTTTCGATGAAACTAACATCGATAACTTCTTTCGATGAAACTAACATCGATAACTCCTTTCGATGAAACTAACATCGATAACTCCTTTCGATGAAACTAACATCGATAACTCCTTTCGATGAAACTAACATCGATAACTCCTTTCGATGAAACTAACATCGATAACTCCTTTCGATGAAACTAAAATCGATAACTCCTTTCGATGAAACTAACATCGATAACTCCTTTCGATGAAACTAACATCGATAACTTCTTTCGATGAAACTAACATCGATAACTTTAACTCGACTAACTTAACTTGACTCGACTAACTCGACTTACTTGGTTCGACCAATTCGATTCGATTAACTAGGCTCGACTAACTCTATTGGTTTAACTCTAATCGATTAGTTATATGGTTTAACCCTAATCGATTAATTCTATTTGACTAACCTTATTCGGCTAACTCGACTAACTTGGTTCGACCGACTAGGTTTGACTCACCTGACCCATTTGGTTTGACTGACCAGGTTTGGCTAACCTGACCCATTTGGTTTGACTGACCAGGTTTGGCTAACCAGATTCGACCACTTGGTTTGACCATTTGGTTCGAATACCATATTCGACTAACTCCTCTCGATTCATTAAAACCGATTAACTCATCTCGATTGACTAAATCAATTAACTCCTATCGATTAACTAAATCGATAAACTCCTTTCGATTAACTAAGTTTGATTTACTCGACTCGACTGACCAGGTTCGACTAACTTGACCAGCTTGACTCGATTGGTTCGACTCGACCAGCTCGACTCGGTTGGTTTGACTCGACCATCTTGACTCGATTGGTTTGACTCGACCATCTCGACTTGAGTGGTTTGACTCGACCATCTTGACTCGATTGGTTCGACTAGCTTGACTAGTTTGGTTCGACTAGCTTGGTTTGACAACTTAACTAACTTGATTCGAATATTTATATCCGACTAACTAACTTTTCTTAAATTTCTATTTATTTTAACTTCTATTTATTTCCTAAATAGATTTCCTTTTGTATAATCTATTTATTTTCCTAAATAGATTTTCCTTTATAACTCTAATTATTTAATCCCTAATTAAATATCCTTTATTCTATTTATTTAATCTAAATAAATATTCCTTTATTTTATTTATTTATTTCTAAATAAATATCCTTTTATAAAATCCTTCGATTTTATAAATAGATTCATTTTCAATATAAATATTGAAAATCCCCTTTTCTACATTTTCAGTGTTTTCTTTTGTTTTTAAACAACCAACTGTCAATGATCAATATCATCCAAACATATACAATCAACAACAGATATATATATCACAATATACAAATAACAGTAAAATAAATGTTGAGGGATCCAGTCGGATTCCTCCAACCTGTTTCCCTGCATCCACCGATGTTAAACAACGTATATAACATCACTTGCATTTCTAATGAAATACACTGATAACAAAATCACCGTTTAATAACGATATATATATATATATATATATATATATATATATATATATATATCCATACTGTTTTCAATCAATTATTTCACAGTCCAATCTACAGTCCAATTTAACAATACAACTTAACAGTCCAAATTAACAGTACATAACTAGCAGTCAAATACAGAAATAAAATACAATTTATATTAAAATATAAATTGAGGAGAGTTAGTGAGTTTTTACTCACATTTGCGCGTTAGCCGTTAAATAACGGTTTGCGTTTATCTGATTCAGTCGGACAATTTATTTCGCCATAAATAGTAACGAGCTCGGATCCACTTCCAGTCAGCTTCATTGTGAAGCTCTCGTCCATACGGTCCCAACGCAACTTACGGTTCTTGATTCTGACAATGTACGAGCAAGTTACGAATTTATAAAGTTTGTATACTAATTTAAATTGAATTTAAACCAAAAATAGAAATTTGGGCCTTCACCTCTTATCTGGCCCATCACCCCTTGCTTGAACCCAAACCCGCTAACACGTTCTTCCCTAATACACCTGAACGAGACCTGCTCCTCTTCACCTACCATAGCCTATTGTCCTCCACCATTTCATCCTTCCTCCTCTACTACAAATCACAAAATAAATACCAACATTCTCTTTATTTCAATCTCATCAACTCCATACCAAAATCAACCAACTCGGTTTCATCTCCCTGGTCGCGGCTTCAGGTTCTTCCGCACCTCGTACAGTGACAACAGCGTCACTTGTGACAACCGATTTCATCCAAACTCCTCCTGCCAGATCGGAATCCACTTCTAAGCCCCGAAATAAACCCAAAATGATTTATACTTCCCTATATTTCGTAAAATACCTAACCCTAGTTGCGCCTTGAACTTTCCAGTAGTTGAAACATGACGTCGAACACATGAAAATGGTTACGAGACTGAAGATGAACACAACAGGGATTCGAATATGTATACATATGGATTTATGGATTTTTATTTATTTTCGTTTGGATTTTAGAAGATCGAATAAAAGGAAAAAGGATTTTCCTGAAGAGAATATGACGGCGCAACTGTGTTTGACCGAAATGGAAAATGAATTTAGGGTTTAGCAAGTTTGGGGAAGTATTTATAGGATTTTCTAATTAATTTTATATTGGTTTTTATTTGACCGTTAGTTCAATTCGTCCTTTAAAAATTCCTATGACTACACGCGATACCCAAAAATTACGAAAACGGACATACCACTAGAGTTTGACATTACGGTCCCCACGAAACTGGTTTAGTCGAATTCCGACTTCGTATGCTCACACAGCGTATTTTTAATCGTCGAAATACTGACTGTTTTTCACTCTAAAAATCCGTACGGTCACACAGTGACTCTAAAAATCACGAAACTGGAAATCTAACAATAATTTGATATTGCGGATCTAACAAAATTCATTTCGCTGAATTCTGAGGTCGTTTGCAAAACTGGTTATTTTTAAAGCGCTGAATAGACCATTTAAATATGTAAATATATTTAAATATAATTAAATTAATTATTGATAAATTAATATTCTCGTATATCTTCACATATGATATTATACAGCTTTAGAATATCATATCAGAATTTACAGCTTGATATTTCGGATTTCAGATTTATCGATATTCAGTTTATATCGAAAATCCATTTATAACGTAATTAAAGCGTCGCAAATTATAAAGGAATTCCACAGCGACTTTTCTGAAATTTGATTTGGACATATCTCAAAATCTACACGACGAAATCCCAATTTTTCTCTTCCACTAGAAAGATATACTCCACTAGCTCCACATGTTTCTTGTTTCACAGAAATCCGGCTTAAAACGAATCCTGTACATTCAGTTGAAGTTCAAATCGCCAAATAGCGAACTGCCGTGCCATTTCAAGCTCTATTTTAATTATATTATAATTATACGTTCAAACTGTCGTCGATTGAATATATTCGTCAATATAATCCAACTCTAAGTTGAATTACATCTTTGGGATGACCCCATTCATAGAATATTTGTATTTCCAATATTTTTTATTATTTCGACATTATAATATATTTTATTATATTTTAATTATTAATTAAATATTCAATATTATTTAATTCACGTTCTCTATATCGATAAATCGATATTTAATAATTAAATAAATTAATTATTCAACAACTAAAATGCGGGTTACTACATATAGTGACCAAGCACCAATTACACAAGCAACCTTTCAAGCTTTTCAACAAGAAATGTGAGATGCTCTTGCACAAATTACTCAAGCTATCGTTGGAAATCATATTCCACCCAAAAACAGTCAACGACCTCCTACCAACAATTGTAGATCAGGCTATGAAGATGAGTCTAGCGATGAAGAAGTGGAAAATGCCCTCCTCCAACCCGGAAATCTAAGAGCAGAGCAAGACTATGATTTTCGCATCAGGATAGATCTTCCTTCGTTTAATGGTAATTTGCATATTGAGGACTTTCTTGATTGGTTATCTGAAACAGGATGTTTCTTTAATTACATGGATATTCAAGAACACAAAAAGGTGAAACTTGTTGCTTACAAGCTCAAAGGTGGTTCTTCAGCATGGTTGGAACAATTGCAGCTTAACAGAACATGTCAGGAGAAAGCAACAATTAAGACATGGCCTAGAATGAAACAATTACTTCGCTCTTGTTTTCTTCCACTAGATTATGACCAAGTATTTTTTTCAGCAATATCAAAACCACCAACAAGGAAGACGCTCTGTGAAAGACTATGCTGCTGAGTTTTATCTTCTTTCATCTCGTAATGACTTATCTGAAACAGAAATTCAACAAGTTGCGTGGTTAATTGGAGGACTTAAGCCAATTATCCAGGGTGTGTCGTCCAACAACCAGTATATATTCTTAATGATGCAACTCAACTTGCTACAAAGGTAGAATCTCAACTTGAAAGCTCGAACACAAAACACTTTTTCTTAGGAAGAGGTATTTTACCCACTCCGGATCAGATACCCACAAATAAAGATGCACTTAAAATTAGCAATCCACCTTTTGTTACAAACCAAGACTGTAGGTCTAGCAAAACCAATGTTACCAAAACCAGTAATGCCAAGAACACTACAGTCAACCCTTATGCGCGTCCATCTCCCAATAAACGTCGGTCTAATCAATGTCCTTACCGAAAAGTGAACCTAACAACACATAAAGATGAAAATGAGAATGTTGCACCACAAGAATATGAAAATGATGAAGAAGATGAAACCGAAATGACTTATGAAGACAAAGGTGTTTCCTTGGTTGGGCGAAAATTGTTGTATGCTCCAAAAAAAAGTTGAATCCATAGCGACACACAATATTCCAAACCAAATGCACTGTCAATCAACGTGTCTGCAATCTGACTATTGATGGAGGAAGCAGTAAAAATATTGCATCGAAAATAATGGTGGATAAGCTTCAATTGAAAACTCAACCACATCCTCCCCATTATACCATTGGATGGATTAAGCAGGTTGGTGAGACAAAGGTAACCAAGCAATATAAAATTTCATTTTCTATTGGAAAATTTTCCAAGGATGAAGTACTTTGCAATGTAGCAAATACGGACACTTGTCACATGCTGTTGGGATGGCCATGGCAATTTGATATGAACTCTACGCATAATGGCAAGGATAACACATTTACTTTCTACAAAGATCAAAATTATTTTGGTGCCAATGCGTGATACGAGCTCACATAGGGCTTTCCAAGAGAAGTAAATGATATCGTGAAGGAGGCAAAATACACTTGAGAAATGTATGCTCTTGTGTTCCGAGACAATAAGGCAGAAGCTGAGTCAATTTCAAAAAAATAGAGCCAGTTTTGTCAAAATTTAAACATCTTATGTCAGATGACCTACGGCATGTCCTACCACCTCTGAGAGATATAAAACATCACATTGATCTTATTCCTAGTGCTAGCCTTCCTAATTTACCACACTAAAAAATGAGTCGTAACCCCCATAAAATTCGTAAGTATCACTAATAAATTAAATAATTAAAAACAAGCAATTAAATAATATGGCTGGAAAATGAGATTTTGCAGCTTTAGGAATTTTTATTAATCCGATGGCTCATGCTCACACGAGCAAGTATAAATAACCCTTCAAACCCCACATTAGAAACCCTAATTATTCTAAACCTATGCCTACATGCTGCTGAATTCCATAGAAATATAAAGAGAAAAAGGGTGAAGGTTTCTTCTACTTCTCTACCTCCATTCAATATCTTTCTATTTCAATCTATCTAAGTTTAGGATTATGGAATTTAGCATGTACAAATATGTATAGAATCTAATTATATGTTTCTTATATGTATATTGTTAGGAGATCAAACAGAGCTCGCTTAAACGTTGAGAACCGTTGCAGATCTTGAATTTCTACCACATCTCCACCTAATTTGTGAGTGCAATCTAGTTTTGCTTAAAGACATATTCATGTTTTAATAGTCTGCCATATGAATTGATATGCCTATGAAGATTTGGTTATTAGATAATATGAACATGAAAATCCCCAAATCTTCTATCTAGCAATTACGTATGAAATTATCATGATGAATTGGGTTTGTAGAATTGTTGTTTTTGTATTGGATTAAAAGTAAATATGCGTGTTGTACTCTTATTTATATTTTATGCGATTCACCGTTATTTTCATTTGATTTATCCTAAAAAGGTTTGGATTTGAATTGTTTTCATAGTTGAATTGGGTTTGAATCCTATTTTGGGTGTAAACGCATTCATAAATTGAAATAAGTCAAATGTAAACATTTTTGGGTGTATAACACAACAAAAAGGGTGAATTGGGTGAAATATGGATTGTAAACATACATGTGCGAATGTGTTAAATACACTACTTTTAATTTAATATTGAAATCGTTTTCACATGCCTAGGATGCAAGTTTAAAATTTTATGTATATATATTTTTCCATCCACTACTACTTGTTATGTTATCATATTGTTATTATGCCTATGCTGTAGCGGTAAAAGTATGGAAAACCCAATTTGCATGCCTTAATTAATTTGGAAAAGATGACAATTACCACCTTGTTAGAACGTTTTCCCGTTTATATGAATGTTACGTTAATTAGACGCTATTATTATATTACTTATATTTACGCAATCAACGTAATTATCGTTACCTTGGCGTAATAAATGCGATTAGGTTAGAGTTTGAATTTGAAATGTCCCCTTAACAAATATACATTTTTTTTGCTTGTGTGTGTGTGTGAATATAGAATGACTTAAATATATATAAAAATAAATGACACATAGACATGAGGTTCGTTGCCATTTGTGGTAGAAGTCTACCCCGAACCGACCGACATATCCAACAACAACAGGTGGGCCAAACTAATGTGAGACATCTAGGTGCCACAGGCCATTCATAAACTTAGTACACTAGACATGAGGTTAAACCGACTTGTAGTAGAAGCCTGCTCGGAAGTGATCGACATATCCAGCATCTACCAGTATATGATTTAATCTGAGAGGTCTAGTGTGTGTGTGTGTGTATATAAGTTGATGTGTGAAAACAAATAGGCTTACTACGCCTTAAGAAGGTCTTAAGTGGCTGACTCACCTTTTTATCTAATTTGGGTCTTAAGTTGTTAGGACTAAGATCCCTTCGAAGGTTTATTCCTTGAAGAGGAACCCAAGTCATGGGACCTACCCTTATTAGTATTAAGGTAAATCTTTGGGTCCCCCTTCTTTAGAAGTGATTACACATGAAATAGTTAACGGAGTAGGGCAGTTCACGGGGATGTCCACTTCCTCTAGAAGCTTGTAAGGGCTCAACTAGAGACAAATTGGTAATTGAAGGATATGTGGACATTGCATGCTCACCAACTGTCTAAGGGAAGTCTTAAGCGACATAGGTGTCCTACCGGGTAATATCAGCTAAGTAGCAACGTTTGCAATACTACTTCTCATATTACAAATGAGAGAATAGATTTAAGAACGTCAACGTACTAGGACAGGATTCTTAAAGGGATAGGGGTCCGCCTCAGGGTTATAAGGAATTGTAAGAATCCACCTTTAATAGGGCCTTAAGTGACCAAGAATGCCACCTCATTGGGTCTTTACCCTAAAAACACTAATGAGCGATTGACTTGGATATCCACCCCATTGGTTAGATATTTATGTTTGTGTGAAATCTTGTGTGTTGCATAGACATACCTTGACATGTGTAACCTACTAAAAATAGAGGGTATGGACATTAAGTAACACTATAATTCAGTCACACAGAACTTTATGTTCTGACCCCCTCTCCTTAACATCCAACAGGTCAGTAGATGGGGTAAAGCCATGGATGAAGTCAATATTGAAGCCGAGGAAGAAGGCAAAGTTATTATGATATTATTAGCTGTTATTGCTTTGCTTCTTTTGGAATCTCATGAGATTGAACTATTTGATGTACCTATTTAATAAATGTAACTACGACATGTATTTCTGGGATTTTAAAATAAACGGTACATCTTATTTTGGGTATTATATTTTCTCTTTCCGTTGTGTGAGATTTCCATTCGAAGTATATGTTATTGTTACCTATGCAAATGTAATCCTTACAGAAACCAACGACCCGTTTAGAATGGCTCTAAGCTTCAATAGGCCTTTTCTGGGTCGAAATTTAGGCCCATTCTGGGCTGGTTGTTACATTTGGTATCAGAGCATAGGTTACCCGATTATAAGGGAAATATACATATGAGAGGTGTATTTGTGATTTGAAAAGATTTTTCAAACTATATATATATATATATAATCTGTGTATACCCCAATAAGCATACGCATTTATATTGGGCACCTTTATCATTTCTTCCTTTTTCAGCTTCAATACTATCTCAGGAGTATCCACTAAGGGATTCTTCCTTTTCTTTTTAGATAGTAGAATGGCTGAAAATCAAAATGAGCATGATAACCAGGAAAGGCCATATACTTGCTCGAATGGTTTCAACAGTACCTCTGCACTGTGGAACAGGTCCCTGTCGCAAATCCTGTCCCAATGGCTCCTGCAGCTCCTGCCGCTAAAGTGGCCTTCAATTTTTCCCACTTTTGTAAGACCTTTACGAATCTTGGAGGGAAATCGTTTTCTGGAAAGGAAGGCTTTGCTAATACCCAGTCTTGGGTTATGGATTGTAAAAGAATCTTTAAGGCTACAGCCTGGCCCGACGAAGTAAAAAGAAGGATAGCGGCCTGGCATTTGAAGGATGAAGCCCTTGAATGATGGAACTTAATATCAATGGAGAATGAGGGTCGGATCTTCATATGGGCCGAATTCAAGACCCGGTTTGAAGCGAAATTTTGCCAAAGGCAGAAATGACTATTCAACTAGAGAAATTCATCCACCTCAA
Source organism: Allium sativum (assembly GCA_030737875.1). NCBI lineage: Eukaryota > Viridiplantae > Streptophyta > Magnoliopsida > Asparagales > Amaryllidaceae > Allium > Allium sativum. The sequence goes on along the minus strand of CM060919.1, from coordinate 878,767,263 downwards.
GCAAGAAAGCTTGAGTCTGCATGAATAAGTTTCCAAATTCACTGAGTTATGTAAGTTTGGTAGAGGATTGATAGACACCCCCATGAACAAATACCTTAGTTTTGTGAAAGGACTGAACTCCCTATTGGTTGAAACTTTATTAGCCCAAGTAGCATTTGGGGCAACTTCTAAGGCTCTAGTTGAGACAGCCACCCTTTGCACGGCTGAAAGCTCCAAGGAGGATAAAGAGGGTGAGAAAGGAGAAAGCTCCAATAGAAATAAGGAGTGGTGGAAGAACAAGAAGAACTTCAAAATGGATGCAAAAACTTGTACGAGGTGCAACCGCAAGGGCTATGAGGCCAAGGATTGTAGGGCCTCATTGGCCAAAAAGGAGTTTAAGGGAAAATGCTACAATTTCCATGAAGAAGGACACATGTCCAAAGACTGCCCAAATCCTAAAGCTACCAAAAGTGGTCAGAACTATGTAATAGAGGCAAAACCAATTCAAAGTCGACCCCCAAGAGACCAAGGGCAGCCCACACTTGAAGGTATAATCTCTATTTTGGGAAATTCAGCATACACCTTGTTTTATTCTAAAGAGGCCCACTATTTTATCTCCAAGCGATTAGTAAATCTGTTGAACCTTTCCGTATCTATCTCGGATAGTTCGATTGTGGTGCCTAACACTATCGGAGGATCTAAGTATCTTGAGCTGTTGTGTAAAGATATATTATTGGAGGTCAACAATGTTGAGTTCCATTACGAAGCGTATGTCTTGGAATTTATAGGGTATGACTTTATCTTAGGTATGGACTGGCTATCATTTTATGAATCCGTCCTAGATTGTGATAAGAGACTCGTTCGTCTTGGAAGCCGAGGAGGATGCAGCCTAAATATTCCTTGTAATGTTAGAAACAAGGATAAAACCTTATTATATTCCTTGTCTCCTAGTTTTGAAGGACCATCTTCGGTCCCTATAGTTTGTGAGTTTTTGGACGTTTTTGAGGAGGTCACGGGACTTTCGCCTCACAGAAAAATCTCCTTTCGTATTGACCTAGAGAAGGATGCTAGACCTGTAGCACTGCCCTTGAGGCATATGTCGCCCAAGGAAAGAAGGGAGTTAGATAAACATATTTTGGAATTGTTACAAAAAGGTTTTATTCGTCGAAGTATCTCAAAATGGGGTGCACCTGTTGTATTTGCAACCAAAGCAGACGGATCTTTGAGACTTTGTGTGGACTATAGAGAACTTAATAAATTGACCAAAAAGAACAGTTACCCTTTACCAAGAACAGATGACCTTTTAGACCACTTGGGAGGTGCCTGAGTATTTTCCCAACTAAACCTTACTATTGGGTTTCACCAATCGAGAATTGCAGAGGACAACAAGGACAAAACTGCGTTCAGGATGCCAGACGGATTATTCCAATGGGAAGTTATGCCCTTCAAATTAATGAATGCACCCGCCTTCTTTGTAGTCCTCATGAGTAGAGTGTTTAGGGGCATTCTAAATAAAATTGTGGTAGTCTTCGTAGATGATATCCTCATATTTTTGAAAGATCGTGAAGAGCATGAAAAATGCTTGAGACAAATGTTAGTGATATTAAGAAAGAACCAACTGAAAGCAAAATTCTCGAAGTGCCATTTCTAGAGGAAAGAAGTAAGATTTATAGAACATATTGTGTTGAATAAAGGCTTGGCGTAGACCCTGCGAAAATCGAGGCAATCAAGGAATGGAGAACACCTCGAAATGCTACAAAGGTAAGAAGTTTCCTTGGATTGGCCAGATAATATAGGAAATTCATTAAAGATTTTGCAAAGATTGCTACTACATTAACCCAATTGACGAGGAAGAATTTGGTATTCACTCGGAGTACTAAAAGTGATATAGCCTTTAAGAAATTAAAGGAAGCATTAACTAGTGCACCAGTCCTAATTATACCTGACAATTCAAAATCATTTACGTTTACACTGAATCATGTGGGATCGGTTTAGGAGCAGGCCTTATGCAAGAAGGAAGAGTAGTTGCCTATGCTAGTATACAACTCAAGGATGCAGAGAAAAGATATCCAGTGCATGACCTTGAGCTAGCCGCAGTAGTGTTTGCCCTTAAGATGTGGAGGCATTATCTCTTAGGGGAGAAGTTTGAACTGCTTACCGACCATAAATCCCTTAAGTATTTATTTTCTCAATGTGACCTAAACTTGAGACAACAAAGACAGATGGAATATATTGCCTCATTAACTTTACGATTCAGTATTACCCCAGGAAAAGGGAATGTTGGGTGGTTGCTTTAATTAGGAAACATGCGACATTAAATGCGATAACAGAATGGAAACAATTAGAGTTCCTCGGTAATTTTAATTTTCAACCCTCACCAACTACTTCCAATGGTTTTCTTAGGGCTATGGTAATTAGACCTACCCTTAGCGAAAGAGTCCAAAGTGCACAAGATATCGACGAAGAGTTAAAAGGCATAAAAGAGAAAGTGGTAAAGAGAGAGAGAGACCTTTCATCATTCAGTTAGGTATTCGATCCATGATGATGGGAGTTTACTTTAGGATGGATGACTTTACGTCCCTGAGGATAAAGAGACGAGGAAAGAAATTTTAGAGTAGTGCTATAGGTCAAAATTGACCATACACCCCGGTGGGGATAACATGTTTAAGGATATGAAAAGGAATCTCCATTAGGAAAGAATGAAGAGAGACGTAGCCGAGTTCGTGGCTAAATGTTTGACATGCCAAAAAGTCAAGGCAGAGCAAGGGAAGCCCGGAGGATTGTTATTACCTTTAGAGATCCCCACGGGGAAGTGGGAGAATATTTCCATGGACTTTATATATGGACTTCCTAGAAGCCAAAAGGGTAGTGAGGCCATTTGGGTTGTAGTAGACCATTTAACCAAAAGCGCCCATTTTATACCAGTCAAGAAGACAAGGACTACAGCCTTGTTAGCCTAATTATATGTCAAAGCGATAGTCAGATTCCATAGTATTCCATCAAGTATCATGAGTGATAGAGATTCCTTATTCACAAGCGAAATTTGGAGAAGCCTACAAGCAGCTTTAGGGACGACCCTTAGCATAAACACAGTTTATCATCTGTAGATCGATGGACAGACAGAGAGAGTAAACAGAATCTTAGAAGACTTGCTCAGAGCTTGTATTATCAACTTTGGAATAGTTTGAGAGCAGCACCTACTGCTTGTAGAGTTCACGTATAATAATAGTTTTCAAGTGACAGTTGGTATGACCCTTTCGAAGCTCTAAACGGAAGGCTATGCAAATCGCCAGCTTGTTGGTGGGAAACTACTGACAAGATTATACTCGGACAAGACTTTGCCCGTGAATCCGCAGAGAAGATATCTTTGATTATGCATAGAATGAAGGCAGCCCAAGACCGCTAGAAAACGTATGCCAATAAGCATAGGAGGCAACTAGAATTTAGTGTTGGAGACTTAGTGTTCATGAAAGTATCCCCCCTTAAGAAGACTGTTCGATTTGGAAAGACTGGGAAGTTGGCTCCTAGGTTTATTGGGCCTTTTAGTGTCATCGAGAAGATAGGATCTTTGGCTTATCGAGTGGATCTCCCAGAGCGTCTATGGAAATCCATAATGTTTTTCATGTATCTCATCTAAGGAAATGCCTTCATGATTCTTCTATTAGACTCGAGCTTGATGAAATTAGGGACATAAAAACTAGAGTTGGAGTACAGGGTGCCCCGTTCAACTTCTAGGATTGTAGAGCATGGAATCAAGAGACTCCGTAACAAAACTGTTTGCCTCGTCCGAATACAATGGGAAAATGACCCTATGGAAAGCACATGGGAAACCGAGGATAAGATGAGATAGACTCACCTAGAGCTTTTCACATGTAATTTTCCCCTCAAATTTCCGTTTATGGATGCATCGTGATTGCTAGATTGAATGTTTGAGAATGGATGCAACAACATCACACCGAGCACTCATATAGAAATATATGCATATTTAGGTTGTTTGCATACATGTTGCATCACTTATTACTCCTACATGCTAGGGTAGAGCTCACTTTAGTGGGCCTGCAGTTCATAATCATTGCGAGTCATGGATGCTTATGGAAGAATTATAAACAACATGACTGTACAACATTTATGTTTCGAGCAAGTTATATTTTTCGCCCTTTAAACAGATTTTGGGACAAAATCTATTTTAAGGGGAGGGGGAGAATGTAACACCCCGTAAAATTTGTAAGTATCACCAATAAATTAAATAATTAAAAACAAGCAATTAAACCATATGGTTGGAAAATGAGAATTTCCAGCTTTAGGAATTTGGCTACGAAACTCTTTTATTTGGATTCGTGGCGAAATTCTGAATCATTTTCATATATAATATGTTGAAAACGATCAATGTATGAAGAAGTTATGAACTAATAAATTTGGACAGTGTACGAAGAATATATATATATATATATATATATATATATATATATAATTATGTGAATATTACATATATTTTCCAAATAATAATTTAAAATAAAAGAGGGAAATTCCAAATTCTTAAAATTTGGAGATAAGATCTAGGGGACATCGTATATTGAATACATGGAAGAAACTGAAGCAAATTAAGAATATAATTAATAAAATTAACAACTCATCAACGAAACAAAATCAGGCGTTCCGGTCGAAGGGGGTCGACTGTTACCGGTCAACCGCTAGTCAGCTGGCAGGCCCAATTTTGCCTACGTGGATTAAGGATTTCTAAGAGGATATGTTTATATGTAAGGCCCGGATTAAATTTTTATTAATCCGATGACTCATGCTCACACGAGCAAGTGTAAATAACCCCTCAAACCCCACACTAGAAACACTAATTATTCTAAACCTATGCCTTCATGCTGTTGAATTCCATATAAAAATAAAGAGAAAAAGGGTGAAGGTTTCTTCTACTTCTCTACCTCCATTCTATATCTTTCTACTTCATTCTATCTAAGTTTAGGATTATGGAATTTAGCATATACAAATATGTATAAGAATCTAATTATATGTTTCTTATATGTATATTGTTAGGAGATGAAACAGAGCTCGCTTGAACGTTGAGAACCGCTGCAGATCTTGATCTTCTACCGCATCTCCACCTAATTTGTGAGTGTAATCTAGTTTTGCTTAAAGGCATATTCATGTTTTTAATAGTTTGCCATATGAATTGATATGCCTATGAAGGTTTGGTTATTCGATAATATGAACATGAAAATCCCTAAATCTTCTATCTAGTAATTACGTATGAAATTGTCATGATGGATTGAGTTTGCGGAATTTCAGTTTTTGTATTAGATTAAAGGTAAATATGAGTGTTGTACTCTTATTTATATTTTATGCGATTCACCATTATTTTCATTTGATTTGGCCTAAAAAGGTTTGGATTTGAATTGTTTCATAGTTGAATTGGGTTTGGATCCTACTTTGGGTGTAAGCGCATTCATAAATTGGAATAAGTCAAATGTAAATATTTTTTGGTGTATAACACCACAAAAATGGTGAATTGGGTGAAATATAGATTGTAAACATACATGTGTGAATGTATACAATACTCCACTTCTAATTTAATATTGAAATCATTTCCACATGCTTAGGATGCAAGTTTAAGATTTTATGTTTATATGCTTTCCATCCACTACTACTTGTTGTGTTATCATATTGTTATTATGCCTATGTTGTAGCGATAAAAGTATGGAAAACCCAATTTGCATGTCTTAATTTGGAAAAATGACAATTGCCACCTCGTTTGAACGTTTCCCCGTTTGTACGAATGTTACGTTAATTAGGCGCTATTATTATATTACTTATATTTATGTAATCAACGTAATTAATGTTATCTTAGTGTGATAAATGTGATTAGGTTAGAGTTTGAATTTTAAATGTCCCCTTAACAAATATACATATATATTTGTTTGCTTGTGTGTGTATATATAGAACGACTCAAATACATACATACACACACACACACACACACACACACATATATATATATATATATGAAACATAAACACGAGGTTAGTTGCCATTTGTGGTAGAAGCCTGTCCGGAACCGACCGACATATCCAACAACCACAAGTGGGCCCAACTAATGTGATATGTCTAGGTGCCATGGGCCATTCATAAACTTAGTACACTAGACACGAGGTTAAACCGACTTGTAGTAGAAGCCTGCCCGGAACCGACCGACATATCCAGCATCTACAAGTATATGGTTTAATGTGAGAGGTGTAATGTGTATGTGTGTGTATATATAACTATATATATATATAAGTTGATGTGTGAAAACAAATAGGGTTACTACGCCTTAAGAAGGTCTTAAGTGGCTGACTCACCTTTTTATCTAATTTGGGTTTAAGTGGTTAGGACTAGGATCCCTCCGAAGGTTTATTCCTTGGAGAGAAACCCAATCATCGGACCCACCCTTTTTAGTATGAAGGTAAGTCTTTAGGTCCTCCTTCTTTAAAAGTGATTAGGCATAAAACGGTTAATGGAGTAGGGTAGTTCACGGGGATGTCCACTTCCTCTAGAAGCTTGTAAGGGCTCAACTAGGGACAGATTGGTAATTGAAGGATATGTGGTCGTTGCTTGCTCACCAACTGTCTAAGGGAAGTCTTAAGTGACATAGATATCCTACCGGGTAATATCAATTAAGTAGTAATGTTCGCAATACTACTTCTCATATTACAAATGAGGGAATAGACTTAAGAACTTCAACGTACTAGGATGAGGTTCTTAAAGGGCTAGGGGTCCGCCTCAGGGTTATAAGAGATTGTAAGAATCCACCTTTAATAGGGCCTTAAGTGACCGAGAATGCCACCTCGTTAGGTCTTTACCCTAAAAACACTAACGGGCGATTGACTTGGATATCCACCCCATTGGCTAGATATTTATGTTTGTGTGAAATCTTGTGTGTTGCGTAGACATATCTTGACATGTGTAACCTGCTAAAAATAGAGGGTGTGGACATTAAGTAACACTATATTTCAGTCACATGGAGCTTTATGTTCTGATCCCCTCTCCTTAACATCCAATAGGTCAGTAGATGGAGTAAAGCCATGAATGAAGTCATGATTGAAGCCGAGGAGGAAGACGAAGTTATTATGATATTATTAATTGTCATTGCTTTGCTTCTTTTGGAATCTTATGAGATCGAACTATTTGATGTACCTGTTTAATAAATGTAAATGTGACTATGTATTTCTGTGATTTTGAAATAAATGGTACATCTTATTTTTGGTATTATATTTTCTCTTTTCGCTGTGTGAGATTTCCATTCGAAGTATATGTTATTGTTATCTGTGCAAATGTAATCCTTACAAGGACCAACGACACGTTTAGAATGGCCCTAAGTTTCGATAGGCCTTTTCTGGATCGAATTTTGGCCCATTCTGGACGGGTTGTTACATGAGTCCTAAAGAGCATGATATTTTAAAAAACCAAGTAGAAGATCTGATCAACAAAGGGGTTGTGAGACCAAGCATGAGTCCATGTGCAGTTCCAGCCTTATTGACACCGAAAAAGGATGGAAGTTGGAGAACGTGCATCGATAGTCGAGCAATCAACAAGATTATAATCAAGTACAGGTTCGTAATACCAAGGCTAGATGATATGATAGAAATGTTGGAAGGCTCACAAGTGTTTTCAAAGATAGATTTGAAAAGTGGGTACCATAAAATTCAAATCAGAACTGGAGACGAATGGAAAACAACTTTCAAAACTAAAGATGGTCTGTACAAGTGGCTTGTAATGCCCTTTGGCCTTTCTAATGCACCAAGCACATTCATGAGGCTGATGAATCAGATACTCAAGCCTTTTATTGGACAATTTGTAGTGGTATATTTTGATGATATTTTAATATACAACCATAATGAAGATGAACACATCAAACATCTTCATGAAGTATTTACTGTACTTAATGAAAACTGCTTGTTCATTAACCGAAAAAAGTGCAGCTTCATGACTAGCAGCCTAGTGTTTCTAGGTTATGTTGTGAGTAGTTCCGGGATCAAAGTGGATGAAGAAAAAGTTAAAGCTATTAGAGAATGGCCTGTACCAAAATCTATTCATGAAGTCTGCATTTTTCATGGATTGGCAACCTTTTATAGGCGCTTTGTTAAAACCTTCAACAGCCTTGCAACATCTCTCACAGATTACTTACAACAACAAGAGTTTACATGGTCAAAGGAGGCTGCGGATAGCTTTAAGCTCATAAAAGAAAAGTTAACCTCTTCTCCAGTTTATCCCTCCCCAATTTATAAAATCTCTTTGAAGTTGACTGTGATGCCTATTATATCGGAATCAGGGCTGTTCTTTCTCAAGAAGGTAGACCGGTTGCATTTTACAGTGAAAAGCTTAGAAAGGCCATGAAAAAGTGGTCTGTGCATGAGTTGGAGTTATATGCAATAATAAGGCCCGACCCTTGGCATAGGCGAGCTAGGTCGCCTAGGGCCTCTGACCCAGGAGGAGGAGGAGGAAGGAGAAGAGGGTCCTCAAACATTCATGCTTTTTATAATTAAAATCGATACTCTTACTAATTGTGTGAAATTGAAGTAGCTCAGTGGTAGTGAATTGGACTTTTATATCTTGCATCATGAGTTTGATCCCTGCCATGTACATTATGTAGTCGTCTCCTTTTTATTTGGTTCACTTTTTTCAAGCATGAGGCCACTAATTTTTTTTGGCTTAGGGCCCCAGCCAACCCTGGGTCGGAACTGCAATAATTCGTGCTTTGCAACACTGGAAGCATTATTTAGTGCAACGAGAATTTATTAACAGCTCAACCACTTCATATCGCATGCATGCTCGCTAGATATCCACTCTTCAAGAATTTACTTTTGTGGTAAAGCATTTTGGAAAACAAAATAAAGTTGCGGACGCTCTAAGTAGAAGAGTCTCTTTGCTGGTAACATTGAAACAAGAGGTGATTGGGTTTGATAATCTCAAAGAATTATATGCAGAAGATGAAGACTACAAAGATGAGTGGTTGAGATGCACTACAAGGAAACAACCGAATAGCGATGACTTTCAGCTTCCTGATGGTTTCCTTTTTAAGGGAACACATCTTTGCATTCCAAAGGGTCCCTTCAGGAACATATCATTAGAGAACTACATGCATGAGGATTGAGTAGTCACTTCACTAGAGATAAAAGTATTGCCTTGGTAGAGCAGCGGTACTGCTGGCCACAGTTAAAATGGGATGTCAATCGCTTTGTTCAAAGATGCTACATTTGTCAAGTATCTAAAGATCAGCCACAAAATATAGGCCTTTATACCCATTTACCAGTACTGAGCGCACCATGGGAAGATGTATCGGATTTTGTGTTGGGACTTCCTCGTACCCAAAGAGGAATGGATTCAGTTTTTGTAGTTGTTGACAGATTTTCTATAATGGCCCACTTCATTCCCTGCAAAAAGACAACGGATGCTACTAACATGCTAACTTGTTTTTCCGTGAGATCATTCGACTTCATGGAATACCAACAACCATCACCTTTGACCGTGATAGTAAATTTCTTAGTCACTTTTGGATCACCCCATGGAAGCATTTTGACACCACTCTCCAATATAGCAGCACTTGTCACCCACAAACCGATGGTCAGACGGAAGTTGTCAATCGTACTTTAGGAAATTTGATTTGTTCTCTATGTAAAGATAGGCCTAAACAATGGGATTTTCCTCTTGCTCCAGCTGAATTTGCATACAACATAGTGAATCGCTCCACTGGCAAGACGTCATTTGAAATCATTTATGGTAGAATCCCTCAACACACCTTTGATTTGGTGCCTTTACCAAAAATGCCAGGAATGAGTATTATTGCCAACCACATGGCTGAAAAGATAGCTGAAATTCATACTGACACAAAGAAGGCCACATAAAACTCCAACGCTAAATACAAAGCCCAGACTGATAAGCATAGACATCTCAAAATATTCAATGAAGGTGATGAAGTCATGGTCCATCGCCGCAAAGAGTGAATTCTAGTGGGTACTTACAATAAGTTGAAAGCTAAGAAGATTGGACCAGTGAAGATACTTAAGGAAATCAATGATAATGCTTATGTTGTTGATTTGCCAACTGACTATTCCATATCCAAAACTTTCAATGCAAAGGACTTGTATGATTATCACACTACTACTGCTAATACTTCTCCATTACCAGCTACAACCTCGAGGCCGAGCTTTTCTTCAAGAAGAGGGGACTGATGTAGGACATGCAACCGCATCTGAAAAAATTAATCAACAATGAAACATCATCACAAATTAAGTGCTTAATTTTGTATTAAGCATTATGTCTATTTGTATTCATCGTTTATTACCAAGAGGAATGAATCTACATATTCTTTCCTATAAATAAGTATATTGTAATTTGGTTTTCAGCAAGAAAAAATAAATAACTTCCTGATTATCCTTCTCTGTTTAACTTCTCTCTCATCTCAACTCCTCTCTATCTCCTTAAGAGGCTGAGATGTTGATCTCTTCCTCCTTCCGCTGCATCATTAACTTTAATTACGTGTATTTTATTTTCTGTTTCTTTTAAACTCAAATTTTAAAGGAAATTTGTTTACTATGATTTAATCTCACATTGCATATAAAAACATATGTATACTTATTCTTACATGATACTACGATGAATAACATTATAATTTTTTTGCGTATCAATAGTCATATCTAAATTGAATTGAATATAATGTTGTCTATATCGCATTTTTTAACTACGATGAACATATTCATCGCATAAATTTTTGCTAGAATACAATATAATTAGTTCCAATTATTCATCATTTTCAACTATCTACGTGAGTCATATGAAATAATGTTCTCATGTAGTTGACAAAAAAACTTAATAACTAATCATTCAATTTGAGAAGTTTGCAGTATTAAAAATGTAATGCTTCGAAGCTAAAAATGGCTTATGGTTGAGGTTAATGTCTGTTGTAATTTATCATTTTATCCAAAGTTTTAGTCGTACATTATGGCTTTGAAATTGTTCAAGCATGATTTTTATTTTAGAAAATCTTAAAACCAGCAAAGCTAACTGCACGGAAAATCCTCATGGGCCGAGGTATGTCAAAAGCCCACAGGCTTACCATCGAAGACTGAAGTCCACGCTATTTTCCAATGGAAGGATTGGGGTGCCCTAATTCTCACTCGACATAAACTGGGGTTACAGCTACAATTCGAAGAGGCTCAATTCGACGGGAATCTTTTCACAATCTTAAATTGTTGGATCACTAATTCACAAAGCATTCTATAAATCAAGGTCAGCTCCTTTTTTCTTCTTTTCTTTCCAGTAATGTATGTTCACTTTGAAATGAAAACCATCCAAGTCTGGTATGCAGACCGCTTTCGATACGCTGATGGCTATTGCTTAAAATTGTTTGGATTTAACCGTTTTCATTGATGATGTAAGAACGATTCAGTTTAGTTTCTTAGTTGGAGAGTCGTTATAATTCTAGCAAAATTGCGATTGTTATGTTAATCAAATGCTGCTTGCCTCACTTTTCCAGTGCAAGTGTTTTGGAGTTTGAGCATAAGTGGAATGCTTTCAAAGAGTCATAGACATTTTTGATGACATTATGCATGCTACTTGTATCTAAATTGGTGTTGTAAATTTTATATGTAAAATTGAAATATCCAGTACCCTTTATACCACACATGACACAAAAAGATTATTTTTTGGCTTAGAAGAGCATTGTTATTACACTCCAAAAATGGTTAAGGGGGACTCGGGTGAAATTTGGCAAGGCTTTGCCATATTTATTCGTGGAATTCGGCGGGGGTGCTGTTGAGTACTTGAGTTTCACCCTTAAATTCGACAGAAGACCGCCCAAAATGGGAAAAAACAAAAAACAGTGAGTGTTTACCGAATTTTGTTTTCGAACGCGTCCCCCCCCCCCCCCCCACCCCCAAAAAAAAAAAAAAAACCATTTTTGGAGTGTCAATAACAATGCTCGCTTAGAAAATACACCGAAATGAAGAAGAAGGGAGAGACTGCAATGATACCAGGGTCTGTATTACACAAACATAGCGCCTTTCTTCTGCAATTAAGTTCTCCTTTCGCAAAAACAAAATCAAATAACCATAATTCAATATATATTTTAGTACTTAAAAATTCTGTTATCTTCCGATAACCGAAATTTACGTAATTACTAACTTGACCTGTAGCTAAAGGGCTGATGCTATTTTTTAGACTACTAACATTTAATCTCTTGTAATAGCTGAATATTATCACATGAACTTTATTACGTAATTATAAGCAATATTATAGATACACTTTAACAGGTTTTAACTTCTCGATATGATTTAATGTGAGAGGTGCACTACATTACTTTTTAATGGATATTATCAGGAGATTTGGTTCAGGTCTGTACAATAACCTTTTGGTACAACTCAGTATAATAAACTTTTAGCTTGCTTTGTAATTGACTTTGTCGGTGAAAAACTTTTTTGAGTTGTTTCATATGTAGATCTTTTTATATTTTGAGTTTTTTAATTTAAACTTACTAGAATCACAACACTGAAAAAAATATTATTTATTTGACGATGTTCTAAATTCAAATAATTTGTAGTGACAACAATAAACTTGATGAGTTTTTCCATAAAACCATAGAAACATTTTACTTGACAAATGCTTATATTTGTAAATTTCTTTTTTGGGGATACTGTATTTTTTGTCTCATTAATTTCAATTATTAATTTTAAGTAACTATATAAACAAAAGGTAAGGACATATGAGATCACAAGCGAAATTGGAAGTGAAGAACTAGGACTACCTAGAATGCAAAGTTGAAAGCGTAATGATAGATTGGTACTAATATACTTTTAGCTGATTAAAAAATGTTCCAAAATATGCAATTTTTTTTAAATAAAAACGTGTAGAGTTTTTGGTCTTTATATTTAAATGCCCTAACATTTTTGAAGCTTAATTTCTTTAGTTCTAAACAGATTATTAGACCATGTAATGGTTTTTGAAATCTTAGATATACTTTTTAGGTCTTTTTTTGTCACAAGGTTCTTGATGGGTTTTCAGATAAAAATTATTTAATAACATTTGTAATCAATTCTAGAAAACACAATCTTCAAATACTCTTTCCTCTGTGGTAGTATTGTTCAATCAGCATAGTATATTTATTGTTGGTTAGCCTAGGATTCTGGCATAATTGCATTGAATGGTCATTGTGTTTACCAATGAACGGTCCCTAAGGACTGTACATTTGAAAAGGTGACCTGCCTGGAAACTGAACATCAGATCTGGAAATTCAACAACTCCATCACGGAATTTAATCTGATGTTCGTATTTTGTGCAAAATCCCATCTAGAAAGAAAAAGCTTGAAATCTCTCAACTATATTTTCATGAGTATGATGTATCCTTAACGAGAAGTCCCTTCTTGAAATATTAATCATTTTTATAACCACTATTGATAATCATAAAACTTAAGCAGATGAATATATAGTATTTTAGAAATCTATACTTCTAAAGAGACCTTGAACTTTGACATTTCCATCATGGAAAAAGCGTCGTATACCTAGAAAGAAAAAGCTTGTTAGCTCTCAACCACGTTTTACGAGTTCCTGTAATCCTAACAAAACGGTCCCTTTTCTAAACTTAGGTTTCTTTGATAATTCCTTTGATTAATTACATAACATAAAAAGGAGGCATGTATATGATTTTATGAATTCGCCGTTCTACCCTTATAATAGTATGGAATAGAAAAAATCAATAAGTAAAGCGCTGGTCAATGCAAATGGTCATTTTGTTATGCTTAGAGGTTTTACCTTATAACTATATATAAGTAGCCTATATCTCAAAAAAATCATATTGTTTATTATTCAAATTATGATCATGAAGATTCCATCGTTATCATGCTGCCAAATTGGCACGTTTGTGTGTAATTATACCAATGTTGTGAAATTATTTATATGTGGACTAATATCACATTGAATGTTAGTATCGTTAGTAAATGTGCAAGTAGTCCATTTATGAATTTTGTGTATGTACGGACTACTTGCACAATATTTTTTCTTATCTATGGACTACTTTCACGATATTTTATTGTAAATATGGACTACTTTCACCATATTTTATCTATGGACTACTTTCACATCTGTGTGCAAATCCATGTTTGAACGCAAAAGATGAAGTTTAATTTTGATCTACAGGCTCTTTGTCGCACATGATGGATGATGAAAGCAAACAAATGCATGTCAATTCATCGAATGTTCAAGTTTCTAACCACCAGTCTCGTAAAGATAGCCTTCCTGTTATCAAACATGCTGGTTCATCAGGTAAAGGTTTTCCATATGCTCCAGAAGATTTTCCTTCTTCAGGTGATGTCTGGACATGGCATGTTGGAAGGAGACACACACATAAAGGGTATTGTTTTGTTTACCTTGTTTAAACCTAATATTTTCTGCGACGATCAATTTGTATTATATAGCATCAATTTAATTTAACTAAAAAAAAAAAAAATTCTTGCAGTTTTTGGCAAGATAGGTTAGTGCTTCCACCTGATCGTTTGCAAAATTCAACGGGCAACAAGATATCATTTCGTAGCAGGACTTCACTTGAGCAATATATACGCAAAACATTCCCTGAAGCTGATGTCAATGCTTTTTTTGCTTCTTTTGTTTGGAAAATTCCTTGCGCTAATGTTGCAAAAGGTAGATAGCACTACTTTTTCTTAATTTGTTTTTTTGGAAGTGGATGTGAGAGTGCCACTATGCTTGGTGGTAAGTATAATACTGGCTATAATATGTGATTTGTTATTGATAATTGCTTATGCTATTGTACACAAAAAGAATAGTAGATAAGAAATTTCATTCTTATTGCATCCCTCATCGATGAGTGCAGAAAAGACCATGTGTGTTTGTGTGTGTGTATATGTATATGGTTATAGAACTAGTTCAGAAATATAGCTTAAGGATGCAACTATTTGGTTGTAATATTCGATAGGTTTGTGCGACCAGTTCAAGCATGTAGCTGCAACCAAGAGGCAGCACTATATAACTCATAAAACCGGTTCAAGTAGTATGCAGGTAACTAGGTAGTGTCATCTCAGTTTTCATATCCTAAATGGGTGGCATCTTACATTTCAACCTCTGTTGTAAAAAAAAAAAAAAAAAAAAAATCTAGACTGCCGCCTAGGCTTTGCCTACTATTTGCATAATCTTCTTAATTGAGACTTATTGCACTACCTAAACATATATATGAGTTGTAGGAACCGCTTATGCATCAATTTAGGCTTGGTTCGTCGTGTAAACATTAAAATGTCTATTCTAGCAGTTTTTCCTCTGAGGTTGCTTCCAAAATATCCAAAACTATAAAATCTCATTTTGGATCAATAAATACTAATAAGAAACTAAAATGTTATCGAAAATGCTCAAATTTATAAAATTTAAAAACACGTAGTTCCAGTTAATCCTCGCATAGTCAACCAGTCCTTGGTCCACACTTTCTGCCTAGCGATTTTTGCAAATTTAGCTTCAACGCTCTCTTTTGGACATCAGAATAATAGATGATGCCATTTGTCTCATTAAAACTTTAGGAATAGACGATGAATTATATTTTTGATGAAGAAAAAAGTGCAATGCACGCTATCTTTAATGAGTGGCCATGAACTATGTTGGTAGGCTATCTTCGCATGCCACTATCATTAACCAATTTATAAATATTGATGTAATCAGTAATGCTTTTATAGGTAAAAGATATTATTGTTCAGGTGTATTTTCTCAATCTATAAAAAAGGTTGTGCGAAAAGGAATTATAGTGGAATGTGTTTTGTTCTATGATTTAAGAGAAACATTCATAACTTCTATACTAATCAGTTTGCTAAAATGTAGAAATGTTATTGCATTTGTTTTCTTATACCCAGAATGTGTACTCATGAACTGTCTAAAAGTGAAAAATAAATCTCGTTTTAGACGTTTCAAAATCGCTATCTTTACACTGCTATATGAATACGTCAAAAGTGATCTACTTTTGGAGTTCTATTTCAGTGCAAAATAATTTAGAAGATATTTATGTCATTATCCATAGAGAGTTATTTTAGTGCTATATATATGCCACTAATTTTGAAGTTCTGTTTTAGTAAATAATATGTTTATAAAAGTACATTAAACAATCATTATTTCTGAAGTGATATGTTAGTTAAATATTTTTTCCTTCTATAGTGATACTTTATAACCATGACTTGCTATTCTAATTGATTAGTAGACTTGATATAAAATATAAAAAAAGTATGTATTTTGGCACGAGCAAATGCATGTGCAAATAAAAGTAAAAATTAATATTTCAAAATTAACCGATTCTCAATGAGATGAAAAGTATGACTGTAATGGATGTGAAGTTAGCATGAAGTGAGTGTGCATGATTATGGGATAAAAGATGAAAATTAAATTTAAGTTTAAATAGGATCTAGGTATTTTCTTTAGAACAGATATGGATATAGTTGTCATATATAATATGTGCTAAGGATAATTTGGTTATTTTGAAGAAGTTTCAAGGTGGAATAGTTGCATTATCTATAAGATAAGATGTTAAAATGCAATTATAAACATCTATAGCATCATTGTCTCACTGCTCCGACTATGGTTTGAGAGGTCACAGATTTGAAATTTACATAGCATGATAGATATACCTCTTTTGTTACATGCACTACCACGTAAGTGCCTAATAAGACGAGAAATATATTTCTCTTATATGTATGTTGTTATGCTTAAAACTATTAGCCTATGTTATTATAAACTAACAGAATGATAGATATACCTCTTTTGTTCTTACTTCATATCTTGTGAATGCATATCATGAAGGTTTCATAGGCTGCCTTTGCACGCATGTGCACTGATTTATCCCATCTTAGAGAAAAGCCTTTCAAAGGCGCCGAGTCTATTCTTGAGGTCCAGACAAGGTTTCATTCATGCAAGCACACCTATTCTTGCATGGATCTATCCGACCACCACCGAGTTCTTATTGCATCGAGTATGCTGCAAGAGCATACTCTTGATTATCATAGATAACATATGATGAACTATTGGAACAGTAGATTGATAGGGATTTAGCACGACTAAAAGTGTCAATTAGTGAATTTATTTTACAATCTTGTCTTGGCCTATTGATTGATTTAGAAAGTGAATCAGTCATTACTAAAGTGGTTTAACAGGTCACTTTTTTAGGTCTTTGACTTCTTGAAAGAGGAAAACTGTGTTCAAAAGTTTTGGTTGAAGATATGTACAATAGTTATGCAAGCAAATATTTAATGAGAAATGTCATGGCTTCGGCTGAAGCATGTGTCCTTGAAATGGGTTCCCTTCCAACTCATATATAATATGTGCTAAGGATAATTTGGTTATTTTGAAGAAGTTTCAAGGTGGAATAGTTGCATTTTCCATAAGATAAGATGTTAAAATGCAATTGTAAACATCTATAGCATCATTGTCTCACTGCTCCGACTATGGTTTGAGAGGTCACAGATTTGAAATTTACGTTGCATGATAGATATACCTCTTTTGTTACATGCACTACCACGTAAGTGCCTAATAAGACGACAAATATATTTCTCTTATATGTATGTTGTTATGCTTAAAACTATTAGCCTATGTTATTATAAACTAACAGAATGATAGATATACCTCTTTTGTTCTTACTTCATATCTTGTGAATGCATATCATGAAGGTTTCATACCCACACGCACCTACACACACTTGTACATACATATGCTTATATATATGTATATGTGTGTATGCATGCGTGTGTGCGTGTATGTGCACATATTTGACTTATAAAACTAGTTCAAAGATATAGCTTAAATATTTTAGGTGTATAAAACGAGTTTAGACATTTAAATTAAGTAAAATACTAGGTGGCATCACCAAGAATTGTCTAGTATATGACTAAAACAGACAACTAGGTGTTGTTACCTCGGTATTCACATTCTGCGGGAGCTCATGCTTCGAAGAGCTTACTTTCTAGTAAAATATTTGGCGCCTTCTTTATTCTTATTTTTTCTGAAAGCTGCCCGAACTACTTGATAAACAATCGACAAGGATTGTTTCCTTGTCATATATGCTTATGTTTATTTTACTTCATGCATGGTAAGTTGTTTTTCAGTCAAGTACGGTATAGGTGCAAATAAATTTCTTGAACTTAGCATTAATTTTTCATTTTCTATTTTTAAATACTTGTTTCTTGTTTAAGACCTTGTTGCAACAACAGGACAATAACATAACATAAAATATTTGTAAAGGTTTGGGAATGTCGTTTGAAAACTTGCAGCTGATATAAATAATGTAGGACTGTATGGTACACATGTCAAACATACCACCATTGTTTCTGAAAAGTATGAATAAACTGTAAAATAACTCTTTTGCATTGGCATCTTTCTAAAAGTATCAAAGTATATATTTGGTTGGGTGCTGTGTCATTGAATGTGCATACAACATCAGTTATGTTCATACGAGTCAACTTAAGTAAACATTTGTTATGTGACGATCATCATACACCACCGGTGCTCATATAACCTAATAGTGCGATGTATATGCACTTGATCGATGCATGCCGATGACTGTGAGAAAGAATCTGGAAAAGAAGGAAAATAGATAAGAGAGGAAGAGAATAAAAGAGAAAGAACACTAAACATAAATACAAAATATACCGTGTATCTTACAGCGTATCAGATTAAATATAATATAAATCATATGTATAAACTAGGCGAGACAATAATAACTGTATAAACCATATAATCAGAGTATACTTGCTCATATAGTCATACATAAGTAGAGTTTATATTAGAGATAAATAAACTCATTAACAAACTGTCTTTGAATACATAGTCAACATTGTCATCACTCCACAGTGTCGTACAACGGAGTAATCAATAATACAAATATAATATGAGAAGTCGCCCTCCTACTGATCCACTTGTGCAGCTTCAGATAATGCATGTACCTGCTACCTAGCCTACTCATCGACGTGTTTGATGAATACCTTAGGTAATATGAGGGAACATAAAATCTTGGGTCAGACAACAGTCTGGTGTGAGCGATAAACAATCTCAAAATACTATAAAAATTGTAATAGTAATTGGACCAACAGTATGAGAACCCATAACTGACCTATTCGGTTGTCCCTGCATTCATAGAGCCAGCACTTAAAATAATATACTACTCTATGACAATAGGTGTACTCTATGTCAGAGTACTTGGATGTCTAAATGTCTGTACTAACGCTACTTACATCTAGCGATATTCCTAAGAACGATAAATTAATAAGTAGACATAACAAACATCATCCATCCTCGTCTTCATTCACTAAATGCGTTGGGAAGTATGTTTTGTTCCATGGTAATTGTACCCTATCTGAGTTGAACCAGTCTACATCTGATCGACAACCTCTGTCTGGTTGAGAATGAACATAAGTGGTATCCACAGGTCCTTTAGATAAATAACTTGTAGTCTGGTTGAATATCCAACAGACAACCTTCGAACTAGCTTACAACCTACATCAGGTTGAAGACTCGATAGACGCTCAAGCCTCAGCTCTTCGAATACCCATCTGAACCTACATACTAACGGTCCTTTTGCATACGTATCTTCACTGTTGAGTTTATTCTGGAACTATCCTCATACTCATGTTTGATGTCCACTGCTTGGGAACTGTCTAGATTACTACATCTGTCGTTAAGTACTGCTCCCTGAACCTCTCCTGACAGCTCTTGCATCTTGACTAGTAGTCTCACCATCCTGACTCATAGTTTTATCATCTCAACTTGTTATCTCCTCATCCCGATTCAAGTCTCATAATAACTTTGCCTCTTAGAGAATAACCATCTATTATCGAAGCTGCTGCTGCTTTCCATCATTGAATCACCATCATCGAATGGCGAAATTACTGCGTTGAAACACCACATCATTACCTCACGCTAAAACTACTGGTGGAACAACCACAATATCGAATCCGTTGTCGAACAAACCATCATATCATGCTCCTTGAAATTGAACCATCATTTACGTCCAATAGGCCAAAATGATAAATATTAATTGTAGTCAAGATTGATCATTCTACTGTATTCGATAACGATTACTCCGATTACGTACTTAACCAAATTTGGTTAAGTACACATCAAGTGAAAACGTCCAACATTCATTGCGAAATCCAAACTAGTTGTCAAGTTCGTTCTCCGTTTCCAGTTGCATCTCAATGCTCTAGTGCTCCTCTATCCTCAGATTAATCCATACGTTTATCAACTCTTTCGCAAATTCATCTCATCTTGTTCGAGCCCCATCTATGTACTCAATTAGCATGCATTAAACTTCTTATGCGTTGATCAACAAACACGAGCAACTCTAGAAGATGAGGTTTTTTTTTTTAATACGAAGTCGTCTACGAACGACGTTTTAACTAAGCACACAACCATCCATGCAACCAATAATGATATAATTATTTAAATTAGCAAACAAACATCCATAATAGCATCGTAAAATATATCAAAGCTATCTAAAATTGGTGGTGTTGATTTGATGTCAAAACAATTAATTTCTAACAATAATGTCAAAATAGCGCGCAGTAACACACAAACAGGTGAAAATGGGAAATTCAGGTTTAAACTAGCCAAATTATCTTTTTAATTATTATATTTATTATTAACTAAGTTCAACTATCCTAGAAAAATATGTTTTAAGATTTTAAATCATTTAGAAATGTCAAATTTCGACCATACAAACAACTATAGTTCAGCAAGGGGCAATATCACCCATCCTATCCAAATTAGCCCAAACTAATGTTAAAACATAATGCTCTTCAATACGGGTCCAATTTGAAAGAAACAACATTCAAATCTGATATTGTATGCAAAAGTTACACAATTCATAAGATTGACGATTATTTAAATAAACAAATTAACTCAAATAATAATTAACATTCACTAATTACCTTCATTACCCACTAATTACCTTCTTCCCCAAATATAATTCCTAGGCCGTGAACTACAGGATATGAAATCCACCATAATCATCTCCTTCTCTCATCCCTTTGTCCCTCCCCAGACCATAAAACGACGAACCGATTTCACCGTTGTTCTTCATCGTGAGTGCTCCCCGATCATCACAATCATCTCAAACTCGCATACCACCTCCCTGTCGCGACCTGTAGCCCGCGTGATCTCCCTTACCGAATGCAATTTGCTTCACTTGACCAGACATGGCAAGATTTGGTGAGGTGGTGCACAAAGTGATGAGAAGCTCAATGGTGATCTCGAGTTTGCGAATCGTCGCTCGTACCTCCGACGAACCCGAACCCTATCTTCATGGATATGCACAGCCATGTCCAAAATTTTGATTGAGTGCTACAAAATTGGTATAGAATTGAAGAGAAAATTAATATGAACCCAATGTATCGTGTTAGTTGATTTAAAATAAATATGGAGAAAGAGATGTCTTGGCTGTTTCGAGTAATTGCCTCTATGATTTGTTAAACCTTTTTCCACATCATGTTTGTTGATGGTACTAGATTATAGGGTTATGCTGATTGTTTTGTCTTTAACTGCGTTATTTTAAACGAGTGATTTGTGCATGTAAACTGAACATGCGAGGAAATGGAAGCTTTCAGTTCTTATTAAACAGAACTCCACCTTAATTTGATTTATTGACTGCCGTAATTTGCGCTCTATGATAACATGTAAACTTGAAGTAGCGAGCCTAAGGTCAAAACTTTTTTTTGAATGATTCACTAGGTAGAAGAAGTTTTTAACCTCCATTATTTGAATTTTACAGCCATCTTCCCTTTGAATACCTACTACGATATATACATTATTATCAATGCTCCAAGTTCTGTATGGTTTCAGTTTGATGTCACTGTAGTTTCTAACTTTTCTGTTAAATATTTGTGACATGCATCTATTTATGTTTGCATAACGTAGATGCATCTCTTAAAGCCATCAAAAGCAAGCGATGTTCTAATTCTGCAGCCATTGTTCATTCTGGGGATTGTAAAGCTGGCAATGAAATGTGCCTTATCAAGTCTAAAACAGGCTTTGCTTTGACCCCTGCAACGTGTAACATATGCTGCAGTGAACCGAGTTTTTGCCGAAATTGCTGTTGCATTCTATGTTCTAAGACTATCGACTGGATATATGATGGCTACAGCTTTGTAAAATGTGAAGCACTTGTTGATAAAATTTTTATCTGTGGGCATGTTGCACACATAGAATGTGCTCTTCGTGCTTATTTGGCTGGAAAAGTAGGAGGAAGTATTGATTTAGATGCACAATATTATTGCAGATGCTGTGATAATAAAACTAAACTCTTATCGCATGTCCAGAAGATTATAAAGGTTTCTGAATCTATTGTCAATAGGGATGATATGGTGAAGGTACTGAATCTGGGTTATTGCATGTTGCGTGGTTCAAAAAGGAAGAGAGCGACGAAATTGCGAAATCACATTTTAACATCAATTGAAATGGTATTTATTATTATAACTTTGTTAACAATAAAATTAGTGCTTTCCACTCAACCAAATTTCTTATGTGTTGTTTCTGAACCATCAACATCAACATTACGGTATGGTGTTATATTTGTGCAGCTTAAACATGGAGTTCTAGGAGGAGATATATGGGAAAAGAAAAGTGGGATGTCAGAATTTGAACCAGGTCAGCCTTTTATCTTATCACACCACTGAAAATAAAGATGTTAAAGGCAGTTAGAAATGTGTAATAAGCCGAATATAAGCCAAAAAAAAAAAAGAAAAAAAAAAGAAAAGAAAAAGAAGAAAAGAAAGAATAATAATAATAATAATAATAATAAAACCTTTACGCTAAAGAGTAGGACCAGCAGTTAACAAATGTCTTTTGGTAACTTGACACACTGCCGACCACTTAAGATTTGTTCGACAGTGAATTCTCGTATTATCTTTAATTATTTGGTTCAGGTGCTACTGTCGGAACTTCCTCTTCTAAAAGGGCGATTTGGACCGCTCCTCCTGTTGAGCATGAGTTGAAAGACTATGACCCCTCCATCTATTCTGCCTTGGAGTCTGATGATTTTTTGGAAGATATCTATGCTTCGGTTGGGATCGGCAAAAGAGCAGCTGATCCAACCTCCAGAATTCCTCTTTCGTCAAAGAGATTAAAATTTTCTGAACCTGGTCCTTCAACCCAATGTCTAGATGACTCAGATTTTGTGCGGGAGCATGAGTCTACCCTCCAGATTTCCTCTCCTGATCCGCTTGATGACGTAAACCAAGGGTGTGAGGAGTTAGGGCATCTGATCTCCCCAGCTGATCCTATTCCTTCAAAATCCCCAGAACCTACATCTGCCAAAACATTCAGGGATATTGCTGGTCTCGTCTTGCAATCCCCTTGTTTTTCTATCCCTGCTCCAACCCGTTCTCATCCTGCAACTTCTGATAAACGATTCGCAGTTCTGAAACATCTCCTTGTGGTAAATTTTGACTTGTTATGTTTTTCTGGAATTTCAATGCTTTTACTTGATCGAATATGTTACTTATGATTCCATACAGGCTACAAAATATCTTTTTGAATCTGGCGGTGCCACTTCAGAACTTACTGCTGAGAATATTGAGCTGAAGAACAGGATTGCTGCTTTGAATGCCCAGCTTGTTGATTTGACGATTGCTAAAACGGATGTGGAAAAGGAGAGAGATGCTGAAAAGGCTGAGAAAGAAAGGGTTCTTGAAGCAGTTGGTAGTCTTGAAGTTTTGCTTAAATTGGAGAGAAATGCCAAGCGGGCTTCAGTAGATCAAGTGGAGCTCCTGTCTGGAAAATTGTCCAATTCAAATAGTGCAGTCGCTAAGCTTACTCATGATAATGACACCATGAAGCAGAAGTTGAAGAGTGCAAAGGGGCTTGTGTCCAAATCCATATCCATCATAAACGATGCTAAGAAGAAAGTGTCTGATTTTCTGGAGGTCCCACTCAATGTCATCATCAGAAGATCATTTGAGAAAGCACTGTTCACTGCTTATCGGGACAACGTGGAGAAATTCCCGGATATGGACTTTCCAAGTTATCGCCATAACGACTTGCTGAAAAGCAAATTTAGGGCCATGTTGGCGGGGGTCCCTGATCCAGGCAAAGATGTCAATGCTGCTGAATTGCTGATCATAGAGGATCCTCCAGTTGGTGAAGTTTCTGAATTAGATGATGAAGGTGGGGACATTTTTCAAGGCTCCGGCGACGGGAATGATAATAATGTTGGTGATTCAGATGAACTCGGGGAGAGAGACGAGAAGGACGGGAATGATAATATTTGTTGAGTCATTTCCTTCAGTGTTTTACGCATTCGATTAGATATTGAGCTAGCCTATCATGTAGGCAGGAAGTCTGCCCTTGCCAGAGGTCAATGAGGGTTGAAGCGAGCTTATATCCTTCCCAATAGAAAATCATGTTAGTATATCAGGCTAATATTTTTAGGTCTAAACAGCAAAGAAAAAAAATTTTTAAAAGTAGGGGATGAAAGGAAATTTGTAATTTATAACGAACAGTTAGGTAGAATCTATTTGCTCATGAGGATATGGAATCTAGAAAACCGACCCACCGGAATATTTTGCTTCAAACTCCTTGTACGCTTGGTGAAGCAACAAAATGTATCCGCTTTATTAATAGCAGGAATATTCATATTGATCAAATTTGCCTTTGGATAGATGATGATTAATTGCTTTTTTTAATGTTAAGCAAAAGTCAGAAAGGTAACTTGAATATACATAAGTAGACAAGTTTTAAAAGTTACTATTGAGTTGTTTTGCAAGCGCCTTTTTTTTTTTTTTTTTTTTTTTTGTGGGTTTGACCAGGAATAGTCCTTGAAAATAAAAGAAAGAAAACTTCTGCATTGTAATCGCCATTAACTTTGGCAATATAATTGTAGCTGTGTCTTTGAGTCTGCTTTACGCACCACACCCACTAACCTAGAAATAGGTCGCAAAACATGTTTTGTTTTTGAAACATGTAAAAAAGGGTTCGACCCAAGGTCCATACCCACTTTTTAAATTGGTAAATACAAAATCGACACAGCACAAACATTACACCATAGTATAACCTTAGCCAACTTCAAAAACTAGGGTTACGAAACTACATTCTCAACAATGGCGCCTTGTGTCGATCTTGAGATTTAACGAAAGTCTAGTAAGTAAAAGAGGAGACAATCATGGCGGTTCCAACTGGTTAATTTGTTCCTTTTATCTTTGAAGCTGTGATCTATCAGCTTGATTTAGAAAAATCCAGATCTGCTTTGTCTTTTAGATCTTCGAAGTCTCGACTTTGAGACGAACTGCTTTCCCTCTTGCTCCAGCAAGATAAGTGATATACTATATTGTTGAGTTTACTGATGTAGTGATTACTCCAATTCTTTGTTCTTCTACGTCTTTAAAGCTCCAATCTTCATACTTTTATGTAGATCTACCTTCGGGAAAACTGTTGGAGATCCTAGCTTCAAAGCTGTTCATACCGAGTAAGCTTAAATCAATGAAAATGTTCTTAGAATAATTTTTATTATTAAAGTTGACATTTTTCTTTCGTTCCTTTATAGGTTCAACTCGAGTATGTCTGTGTTTTCCAGGATCTCCAAGAAGGGAGCCCATTGG
Source organism: Allium sativum (assembly GCA_030737875.1). NCBI lineage: Eukaryota > Viridiplantae > Streptophyta > Magnoliopsida > Asparagales > Amaryllidaceae > Allium > Allium sativum. Next base: position 878,741,680 of record CM060919.1, on the reverse strand, counting down.
TGGATAAGCACTGCTAGCAGTAGCTGTCCAGTGCCTTTCAAAGTTGTTGTGATTGGCGTGGTTGTGTGTCTCCCTTTTGATATTTCGAAAGGGAATTTACCCTCTTGTAAGTATGTTTCTGTTCTATTTTCATAATTGTCCATCTTACAAGTGTTATTGCTTTGATTTCTGGAGTTTTTAATTGCTTTTAGAAGAATGATATTGCAGTCTGTTTCAATTTGTCTCCAAAGTTGAAAGTAGTCTAACTCTTTGTTGTTATGTAATATGTTGTTTTTTTTTCTTCCACAATGAGTATATAATTGTAGTTCAAACCACACAGGCTTTATTAAATTCCTCCTTTTTGCCTTTGAAATGTTGTGTGAAATACTACGTGATATCTCTGATTTTCTATAGAGGGACTTTTTGGTTAAAATTGAGCTTATTCTTTGCTATAAACCATAATTTCATAAAATAAGTGCATTCAAAGTAAACATGGTTTATATTTTCTTCCTCTTCCTTATAAAGCAATCATTTTGTTGTAGTGACCCGCATTTTTAGCTGTTGAACAATTAATTTATTTAATTATTAAATATCGATTTATCGATATCGAGAACGTGAATTAAATAATATTGAATATTTAATTTATAATTATAATATAATAAAATATATTATAATGTCGAAATAGTCAAAAATAGCTGAATTCACAATACAGTGTGAATTGGGTTATATATAAGGTATAATTCAGTTTGGAATTGAATTTGAATAACGAATACATTCAATCGACGACAGTTTGAACGTATAATTATAATATAATTAAAATAGAGCTTGAAACGACGCAGCAGTTCGCTATTTGGCGATTCAGACTTCAACTGAATGTACAGGATTCGTTTTAAGCCGGATTTCTGTGAAACAAGAAACGTGTGGAGCTGGTGGAGTATATCTTTCTAGTGGAAGAGAAAAATCGGGATTTCGTTGTGTAGATTTTGATGTACGTCCAAATCAAATTTCAGAAAAGTCGCTGTAGAATTCCTTTATAATTTGCAACGCTTTATTTACGTTATAAAAGGATTTTCGATATAAACTGAATAACGATAATTCTAAAATCTGAAATATCAAACTGTAAATTCTGATATGATATTCTGGAGCTGTACGATATCATATGTGAAGTTATACGATAATATAAATTTATTTATATTTAATTTAATTATATTTAAATATATTTATATATTGAAATGGGTCATTCAGAGCGTTAAAAATAGCCAGTTTTGCAAACGACCTCAGAATTCGACGAAACTAATTTTGTTGGATCCGCAATGTCAAATAGTGGTTAGATTTCCAGTTTCGTGATTTTTAGAGTCACTGTGTGGCCGTACGGATTTTTAGAGTGAGAAACAGTCAGTATTTTAACTGTTAAAAATACGCTGTGTGAGCAAACGGAGTCGGAATTCGACGAAACCAGTTTCGTTAGGACCGTAATGTCGAACTCTAGCTGCATGTCCATTTTCGTGATTTTTGGGTGTCGTATGTGGTCACGGGGATTTTTTTGAAGCCAAATACATATAGCGTTGGCTTAAAAAAATGAATTAAAATAACGAATATAAAAATAATAAAAAAAACTATCTATATAATACCCTCATTCACCCTAAAACCTAACTTCATTTCTTCGGTGGTCAATTAAGTTCTGGCGCCTCCATTTTTATTTTATTTTCACGAACAGAAAAAAATCCACAACAAATCAAAGTAAAATCTATAAATCGAAAATCAAATGTATTCGAGACCGTGAAGCCATTCTCTTCAGTTCTGTGTACTTGTTAGTGGGTTCGACGTTCATCTTTGAAGCTCGACAGTTGAGGCAGTGAGCTAGGGTTCGGATTTTGGGGGATTTAGAGTATCGAATCGCAAAATGGAGTCTGGATTTGGGTTAGACACTGAAAACCGCACCTCATGTGAAAATCTTGGAGGATTCGACAGTTTTTACGTCGATGTCTGTAGTACAGGACCCATGGACGCGACGGCGCAGATGATTTCGACTTGGGGGTTAAGGGTACCAGTGGATAGAGAGTTCGAAGAGGAAAGCAACGGCGTGGTTGGTTTGAAAATCCATGGTTTGTTGAAGGAGTGATGGTCGAAGGAAATTTGCGGTAATGGGTGTTAAAAGGAGGAGCACGGGTTCTGTAGTCCGTGAGTAGGGAAGATGATGAGCGGGTATTGGGTTAGAGGGAAATGGTTTGGGCCTTATGAATGTGTAAGCCCAATTTAATTATTAAGTTTTGTTTTAAGTCTAATTAAAATTGTGTTAACTAGTCAAGATCATATCTTTTACATACGTAATCAGAAATCGACAAAACAAGATCCGACAGGATCGTATGGACGGGAGCAACACAATGAGACTGACCGGGAGAGAATCCGAGCTCGTTACAATTTATGTCGAAATAAATTGTCCGGCTGAATCAAATGAACGCAAACCGTTATTTAACGATTAACGCGTCAATGTGAGTAAAAACTCACTAACTCTCCTAAATTTATATTTTTAATATAAATTGTATTTTATTTCTGTATTTGACTGTTAGTTATGTACTGTTAATTTGGACTGTTAAGTTGTATTGCTAAATTGGACTGTAGGTTGGACTGTTAAATAATTGATTGAAAACAGTATGGATATATATATATATATCTACATATATATATATATATATATCGTTATTAAACGGTGATTTTATTATCAGTGTATTTCATTAGAAATGCAAGTGATGTTATATACGTTGTTTAACATCGGTGGATGCAGGGAAACAGGTTGGAGGAATCCGACTGGATTCCTCAACATTTATTTTACTGTTATTTGTATATTGTGATATATACTGTGATATATAATCTGTTGTTGATTGTATATGTTTGGATGATATTGATCATTGACAGTTGGTTGTTTAAAAACAATAGAAAACACTGAAAATGTAGAAAAGCGGATTTTCAATATTTATATTGAAAATGAATCTATTTATAAAATCGAAGGATTTTATAAAAGGATATTTATTTAGAAATAAATAAATAAAATAAAGGAATGTTTATTTAGATTAAATAAATAGAATAAAGGATATTTAATTAGGGATTAAATAATTAGAGTTATAAAGGAAAATCTATTTAGGAAAATAAATAGATTATACAAAAGGAAATCTATTTAGGAAATAAATAGAAGTTAAAATAAATAGAAATAAAAGAAAAGTTAGTTAGTCGGATATAAATATTCGAATCAAGTTAGTTAAGTGGTCAAACCAAGCTAGTCGAACCAAACTAGTCAAGCTAGTCGAACCCAACCGAGTCGAAATGGTCGAGTCGAACCAATCGAGCCCAAATGGTCGAGTCGAACCAAATCGAGCCAAATGGTCGAGTCGAACCAAATCGAGCCAAATGGTCGAGTCGAACCAAATCGAGCCAAATGGTCGAGTCAAACTAACCGAGTCGAGCTGGTCGAGTCGAACCAATCGAGTCAAGCTGGTCAAGTTAGTCGAACCTGGTCAGTACAACCAAGCTGGTCAAGTTAGTCGAACCTGGTCAGTCGAGTCGAGTAAATCAAACTTAGTTAATCGAAAGGAGTTTATCGATTTAGTTAATCGATAGGAGTTAATTGATTTAGTCAAATCGAGATGAGTTAATCGGTTTTAATGAATCGAGAGGAGTTAGTCGAATATGGTATTCGAACCAAATGGTCAAACCAAGTGGTTGAACCAAGTAGTCAAGCCCAGTCAGTCAAACCAAATGGGTCAGGTTAGCCAAACATGGTCAGTCAAACCAAATGGGTCAGGTTAGCCAAACCTGGTCAGTCAAACCAAATGGGTCAGGTTAGTCAAACCTGGTCGGTCGAACCAAGTAAGTCGAGTTAAGTTAGTCAAGTTAGTCGAGCCTAGTTAATCGAATCGAATTGGTCGAACCAAGTAAGTCGAGTTAAGTTAGTCAAGCCTAGTTAATCGAATCGAATTGGTCGAACCAAGTAAGTCGAGTTAGTCGAGTCAAGTTAAGTTAGTCGAGTTAAGTTCGTCGAGTTAAAGTTATCGATGTTAGTTTCATCGAAAGGAGTTATCGATGTTAGTTTCATCGAAAGGAGTTATCGATGTTAGTTTCATCGAAAGGAGTTATCGATGTTAGTTTCATCGAAGGGGGTTATCGATTATAGTTTAATCGAAGTGAGATTTTCAAATATGGGATATTTGAAAGGAAGAGTTATCGAATATTAGTTATTCGAAGAGAGATTATCGAATATCGTTTATTCGAGAAGGAGTTAATCGAATATAGGTTATTCGAAGAAGAGTTAATCAAATAGAGATTTCTCGAAGAGAGTAAATCGGCAAATTCGATTATATCGAATTCGGGAAAGTACTTATACTTTCCAGTGTTTAAATAGAGATTTATTTATTTATAAATAAATAAGTGTTAGGTTAATTATTCACTAATAAGAATAGAAGTTATAATTAAAGTTAGATAATTCGAAAATAGGGATTATAACGTTATCATTATAACCAATGTTTTAAATATAGAAGTGGATTAGTAAAATTGAATTCGAGAAAGGTGTAAGGAAGTTGTTAAAGATTAAAGATAAACTTTGACCATTTCGAAGTTATAACGTTGTTCAGTTAAGGTCTGAGAGGTAATTATACCCCAACTTGAGTGACTTCCTTCTTAACTAAGAAATGGTAAGGTTTGATCGTAAAGGAGTTTTGGAAATGTTTTTCCAAACGAGAATCAGAAATGTTTCTGATAAAAGAAAATAAGAATTTAGAATATAGGGAAACAGGAGATAAGTAAATAAATGAACTAAAGAGATTTATGTAAATGATGTTTGTTCGATATAATTTCCATTTGGAAATAATATCGTTGTTTGCACACTTGTTTTTCTTTGATAGTTAACTCACCGACTATCGAAGTTTTGACCATTTTAACGTTGTTAATATGGAGAGACCGGTTGGATTATTATCCAAAGAACCACTCTGTATTGGCATAAGCGTCGCGAATCATATATGCCAAAGATAATTGAAGACGGAGTAAAATGCAAGGGCTATCCTGTTTACAGAATAGTGCCTTCGGTTTGTCCAGTCCCAAGACAACTTGTATGGACGAAGGTCTGACAGAGTATATCCAATGGATCGCGTAAGTTGATCTGTTCAAACGTATTCACGTTTGGTGGCGGAGGAATTCGTTTCTCTTAGCTGTATACCCGTGTTATTTTTGGATAAGTCAATTTGTGATTTGGCGGGTATGACGATGGGACATTCTAAGTGAATGATGATGATTTGTATGAATGAATGTTTGACAGAGTATTTCCAGAAAGGTCACGTACCTTGATTTCTTCAACCGTACCAAGAGTGGAAGCGGAGAAGGAAACTTCTTTAGCTAACACGTAATGTACTGTTGTAGACATCAATTAGTGATTTTCGATGGATTTGACAATGTAGCATTCGAAGTGAATTTGATGTAATGATAAAGCGTAGCTTCTAGCCTCATCATCCGGTAAATGACAGAAATCGGGCAGACAGCATGGCTAAGTCGGTCGCACCGAAGTAGGGTGTATTATCACCTATCTAGAGAATATTCATTTGCTTCTTTAATCTATCAATGTTGTCCCATATATATATACGGGAACGGTTGCTGATCCCAACCGTTGGTGATGTACATTCGATACACTCAAGCGAAATGAGTGGTCGGTCATGTGTGGCTGAGTTGCAAGATGTTCTTGTTGAACTCCAGTGTATCGTTCCTAGAGTACACTGATCGGAAGGTAGTTCCATACCTTGTCATAGTTCGAAATCCAATCATCCAATAAGCGCCTACGGTTTATGATTTTACATTATATATGTAGAGCGTGAGATGCAAGCGTTTCTGCTAGATTGATATCTATTTGTATATAGACATTATTATAATATCAGAATGATATTGCTTTACAAAATTGATTTGGATTCTCATAAGGGAAAAACCCGTTCCGCTATGCGGCGTGGTCTTATGAGATATCGACTTAATGCTTAAGCTGTTTTAAATTGTTTTACTCATACCAGTCCCATGACTGACCCGGAGTTTATTTTGTTGTTTTCCCTAAACTCTTGGGTGCCTAAATTTGTACGGGCAGTCAAGTAGTCGGGATTTTACAGATACACTTGGAGAGCTTGGAGCAGGAGGCTTCAGGATTCTATAGCTATTATTATTTCCGCTGTTGTTGTAAGTGTTGTACTCTGATAAGTGTTATTATATACATATATTGATGTTATTTCAAAGATATGTTATGTTATATTTTATTCGTTCCGCTGTGAGATTCGTGTTTACTCTGATGATGATGTTCTTCTTCTTCTTCTATTCTATAAGTTCTATCTTATCTATTCTCACCCTCTAATTTCTTTCATTAACAACCGGGATTTTTCGATGGTTTGGTTATCGACGTCGAGCTTACGTCGATAACCAAAGTCGCTCAAAATCCGGGTTACTACATTTGTTCTCTCTTTATTGCTCCATTTGGAGCAACTGTCACATGTTGGCAACTTGTTCATTACTGCAAAATATGTTAAAATACGATATTCTATTGATTGCTGACTTATAATTATGAACTGGTGGATGGATTTCTGTTTTCTAAACATTATTCTTTATTATAAGAGAAACATTTTTGTCTGCACCACCAAAAATACTAAGATTACTCTAGCCCATTAAGTCTATTAGGGGTTGTTTGTTGATTCAAAGGTCAAACCATGAACTAGTGTTTTTCCCATCTTAAATTTTCTGGTAATCAGTTTTTTTCCCCTATGTCTCTACATTTTAAAATGCTTTTCCGGGTGTGCGAGAAATGATTTTCTATAGGCATGGTTCAAACTTTTTTATTCTTCACATATCTGGCTTTCACCCACTTTGCCCAATATGATTTCCCTTTGGATGAATTTCCAGAATAGCTTACAAGCTTCACTGATGTCCCTAAAATTCCTGAGCCTCAAACCTCCATATTCCTTAGGCTTAGTAATAACACTCCATGCAACCTTGTGATGTTTACCATTCCAGATGAAGTTGGCACATATCCTTTGTATTTTTCTGTAGTTTTGATAGGGATATTATGAGATTGCATCCAGTACATAATAATAGCTATAATTACTGTATGAGTGAGCTCAATTTTTCCTGCTGTAGATAAGAACTTGCTAGACCAATTGTCAATTTTGTTTTGAGTAATCTCCTTCAGTTTAGAGTAGTCTGTGTCTTTAATCTGATTAGCACTTAAAAGGAAGCACTAAATATTTTACTAGAAGGTTGCCCTCTTGAAAATTAAGAAATTCTAGAATATCGTCCTTATTGCTACATTTATTATTAAAGTAAATCTTGCTCTTGCTATCGTTGATTTGTAGACCAACATATTTTTCCAAAATTTTGAAAATATTTTTGATGGCAATTGCATTCTTCATATGTGCATTAAGAAAAATAAGTAAACATCAACGTATAATAGATGAGAAACACATGGATTAATTCTATTGATAGGTTTAATGTTCTTAGAAAGAATTTCCGAATTAATTTGATATGATAAACATTCCATGGCAAGGATGAACAAGTTAGGGGATAAAGGGTCCTCTTGCCTTATGGCTCTATTACTATGTATATAAAACCACTAGGGAGCCATTTATAAGAATAGAAAAGAAAACAATTGAAATGCATTTTATTGGGTACAACAATGTGTTGTTTAATATGATTTTTGTTTGATGATAACAAACATATGATATTATTTAAATGTGTTTGTAATTGTACTATTTTATATTACACCGTTTCAAAGGAATAAATATTTGTTGAATAATATACTATTATACACAATTGAATATATTCACATTATATTTATTCAATTAAATATTTTATTCCAACATCTGAAATAGTACAACGTTCTAACTCCACTATTGTATATTCACGATTATAATATTTTACATGAAATTGTACTACTGAATTAATATGAGTACGATAGACAATTTGATTTGAACACAATAAAATAATATTTTAATCAAATTTGTCTATTACAAATATCAGTATAATTTTTTCATTTTGTACAATTGTCTCTCACTACAACTCTCATCACTCAATACATTCATTGCCTCACTACATATTCACTCATTCACTCATTTACAGACACCGACACGTATACTTGTCTTCATGTGCTCCAGATTTAGTCCAGGTATCAGTCCAATCATGCACACTTGTCACATACAGAAACACACACAATAGACTACAATAAAAATAAAAATGAAGTGTATGCAAATATGAATTTATTTTAATATATTATTTGCCTCAGAATTTTGGTGTGTTTTTCATCTTTTTTCTAACTTAGTCTGATATTTTTTTCCTGATGATTTACAAGTATGGCACAATACTATACAAGATCAGAAACAATCAAATATAGCAAGAAAGCAAAATACTTGTATATACCGAAATCGAACAATTTCAAGAATAACATCTGTTCTTTTCATTTTTTTTCACAAGAGCCTGCGTATACACAAGTGAGCATCTGTTCTTATCATTCACAAATATCAAGAACAAGTCAACAAGCTACGGGACAAAGGAGCAGTGTGTAATTCACATGTGAACAGTGACGTGAACACAAACATTTCAGACACATGCACAAGAACATATGTGAGTGAGTCAAGTGCCAACAACAAAACATGTAAAAGTGGTCGAGCCACTTTGATTTTCAATTGCAAATGTACACAAGCAAGAACAAGACCAAGCCAACTTGCATAACAATGAACAGTTCAACAATACAAAGCATGAAAGCATGGTCAAGCCAGAGTACTCATCATAAATGGTGCAACAGTTCAAGTGCAAGTAAAGTCAATGCAGCAGAGAGCATTTCAAGTCAGCTCAAGCACACATGTAAAAGTATGGAAACAAATGTGCACTGAGCTCAAAAGTGAACATGTATGCATACATGGGTTTATATACAACAAGGTCAAGACAGAGCATATATGACCAAAACAGTTTCAAGTTCAATCAGTTAAATTCACAAGCAGGGTCGAGTCTTGTCAAGTCACACAAGTGTAACCATGCACACAATACGGTGAACACAACATGTATACAAGGAGACAGATATATACACATGCATTGTCAAGCCAGTTACAAGAACACCATGCAAGTTTAAACGGGGGAGATTTTATCTTAGAAATTTGCATTTAAATGTTTGGCAAGATTAATCTTTGGCAATCTCTTTTTTTAATCAATGCTCTACAGTTTTTGCAAGGAATTTATTCTTCTAGAAATACACAAGGGATTTTTTTATCAAATCAATTCAAGATTATGATTGCATCTCCACAATTTCGGCAACATTTTATTTGGCAAGCAACTTTTAATGAATTCCAAATTTGTCGAAATTCAATTATAAACTTTTAGAAAATTCCATCTCATTTTAATGGCAAGAAATCGAAATTACTTTCGAGAAATCATAATGTCAAGTTTGGAAAGCTTCCTTTTTCCAGAAATCCATTTGTGGCTAAAATATTCAATGATTTCAGAAACCACAGTATTGGACAGTTAAATTTTTGGCAAGCTATCACGAGATCAAAGTCACAACAATTATTCATCTCAAAGCAATTCAAATATCACGCAAGGGGGCCACAAATCAATTTGCCATAAATCATGCAAGTTGATCAAAGCCGAGGAAAACAGAAAGCCAAAATCACACGCAAAATCAGTCAAGCCATTTTATAAACCAGAGTAATTATAGGATTTTCTAAATCCTATTTAAAACACCGTTTTCATCATCGGCTATCCAGATCGAAGTAAAGAAAATCAATACAAGAGCTCAACAAAAATTAATCAGAAACTACTCACTGTTTGGATTGCAAGATCTAAACGAATCCCAGTGCAAAGAGGAAGATGAAATTCAAGCACCAGTGATCTATACCAAATTCTTTCATAATCACAATTCGTTTTGGAGCATAGTGAAAAACCCTAATCTTTTAGGATCGGCCGTTAAGAGGAGGAAGCCGATTTCAGAGCAAAGAAATATAAAAGGGTCGGCCTAGTCTAATTGTTTTCAAAGGGGTTTTTATTTTATTTTATTTTTAAGGGTTTTAATTTCTTTTATTGTTTGAGTTTTCAATTCTTGTAAAATCGTCTGTTGTTTTTCTAGTTTTTCTATAAAACTAGGTCGTCTAGTTATGGGGCTTTAACTAGCAGTTTTTTAGTGTTTGTAATCACTACGGTTTACTAGCTACGGATATGTAGCTAGGGGAAAATCTGATTTCGGGGAAAAAACCAGTCTAGGGTTTCGAGCGTAGGATTAGAACAGGTGCGGTGTTCGCGAGTTGACAGGGTGTTGTAAGGATCTGTTTTATTTTCTAATAGAAGCCTTAGTGAATGCAGCAGTAGGCAGGGTTTGCCGAAGCTGGGTAAAATCTATGTCATTTACATTCCTCATTTACTTACTCTGTTATTATCTGCGCTGTGATAATTTTTAATATCTTTATAAAATTCAATAAACACTATTCACCCCCTCCTCTAGGGTTAATCTAGATCCATCAAGTGGTATCAGAGCCAGGAAATTTCAGTAGCTCTAGAGTCATGGATCCTAGTTGTCAGTATAGCGAGAGTCGGTCCAGCGATATTCCAATTATTTTCAATGAGACAGATTTTTTAAATTGAAAATTAAAAATTGAATTTTATTTAAAATTTGTTAATTTTGAATATTGGAATATTATTGAAAATTTGGGAGATATGCTAGGTAAGAGGAATAAGGTTTTCAATGCTCATGCTATGCATATTATTTATTCCTATCTTGGTATTGATCACTTAAAATTTATCTCTCATTGTTTAACTGCGCAGGATATCTGAAAAACTCTAGATAAGTTGTATGGAAAAGTAAAAACTGCTCAAAATCCCAGAATGTCAACTCAGATTTAGATATATGCTTAACAGGTCATACCGATAAATTTCAGATGGATCAGATGATGGAGACTCAACAGACGATGAGACATAAAATTTGTCTTATGAAGATTTAGTTTATATGTGTGTTGGTTTAACTAAATCTGTTGATAAACTCCAACTAAAAAACAAATCTCTGGAATCTAAAAATATGGAATTGACTAAAAAAAATAATAGTTTGGAATTAAAGCTTGAAAACGTCAAGAAATTTGAAAATTCTGATTGCAAAAGTTGTTTAAAATTAGGAAACAATCTTGTTCATCTCAATAAAAAAATTTCAAAAGCTTGAGAATGAAATTCTGATCTTAAAAGAGAACGAGATTGAGTTATTAATTTCAAATAATTTTCTGCAAAAGGAATTGGATATTTTAAAGACATCTGAAAATTCAAAATCTGAAATTTTTGAAAAAGAAAGCTTATTGAAAAATGATTTGATTTTGAAAGAGTTAGAAAGTGAAATTGTGAAATTCAAGAATTTTGAAAAACTTGAGTTTGAAAAGTAAAAACATTTTGAATTTGAAATCTCTGAATCTTAAGCCAAAATCAAATTACTTGAATCTGAAAATTTGGTGTGGAAACAACATGATTCTGAAAGAAAGATCACTAATAATCATTGTTCTGGTTTAGTAAAAGAAAACGGTGATCTTAAATACAAAATTCAACGATTAGAATCAACTTTGGATAAATTCTCTAATGGGGAAAAATCGTTGAATATATTGTTGCAAAATCAAATTTTTATTGGAAATAATTGTGGTATTGGCTTTGGAAAATAAATGTTTTTGAAAATCAGAATTCAAATGGTTTTAAAAATCCTTCAAATAGCTTTGAAAAGAATCGATTTTGAAAATCTGGACTTTGATAACTTCAAAGGATTTTTAAATCATAAACGAGATGTGAATTTGTTTGGTAACAAACCATTTAAGCAATCTTGGATCCCAAATAGAAATAAAACGACTTTGACTAAAATTAAACAGATTTGGGTTTCTAAAGGTACAAAGATAAATTCAAATGGTTTGTTATACAAGCAAGTTTGGGTACCGAAAGTCATGAACACATTTCAGAGTGGTTTTACAAATTTTGTTAGACCATTCAATTCCCTAAACTCTTAGGTACCAGAGGAGGCTGAGGAACTACTACGCAAAAAGCGATTTGAAATCAAGCTGGTCAATATTTCTGTATCATTCACAGTTCCTTAGCCAAGTGTTATGAGTTGGAGATCCACAACATCTACTGAAAATATGGTATGATCTCTAAACTCATCCCTGTTTATATTCTCTGTTTTTATTTATTTCCTCCTTCTATCCCTTTTATTTCCTTTTGGTAATTTATGATATTGATTTGACACTGCCATATTTTTTTTTGAGTGTCTTAACTTCTAATTGCAGGATTCTTATTTATCTGGAAATTCACTTCATTTGAATAAAACTCTCATGTCTTAATCATTTCCAGATCTTGAATTTAAATTTGTAAATATATGCAATTGTTTTGAAGTTTATTTTTTATTTCTGAATTCATAACAGTGTTGAAGCATTCTTATTATATCTTGAACACTGTTAATTTGAATTCTAAATTTTTAAAGATCTGAAAAATTAATGAAATTTCCACATCTTTGCTGTTTTGAGTTTCTTCTAATTCATTTTGGAAAGACTTGAAATTTAGACTCATTACAACACATTGCTATTTCTCAGTAGTGATAATTTCATCAATTTTTGGATTGACTTGTTTGAAATTTCTTGATTTGAATCTTTGTTCTACACATCATGAAATTCGTCTTTGTTCATGATCATCTTTGTTGAGAATGTGTTTGTTTGAAATCATCTAAAATTTACGATATTTTGAATCTCACACACTTTTCTGATTTGAAATTGTTAATCTTGTGTGATTGATTCACTGTATCTCAAAATTTACATCTATTCAAGTGATTTCAAATAAATTACTTTTAATGTTGGATCATGAATTATCTCTCATGTTTGATGTAAATATTCTAAAACATTCTCTTGTGCTTTTCAGAAATAATTGTGTAAAGTTCTTTGAAAATTTAGTCTTAAAACTCAGTGTTATTTCATGATCATTTGATTTGAATATTTGTTTGTTTGAAATCATTTGAAATTGTTAATTCGTGAATCTCACACATACCTTTGATTTGAAATTTATAATCCGGTGTGATCGATTCATTGAATCTTGAGATTTTCTAATTCCTTCAAATGATTTAAAATAAATTATATTTTAAATCTGGGGTCATGAATCATCTTCTGTGACTGATTTGTAAAAAATTCTCTTGACAAGTTTGCCTTGAATTTGTTTTTCTTGCTGCTCTGATAAAAAGGAATCGTTTTTTTGAAAATGTTTTGATGACTACTTGCTTTTGGTAAATATTGTTTGCTGCTCTGATTGATGTAATTGATTTAACTGTTTGGGCTTGGTAATTTTTTAAATTCTGTGTCGAGTGGCAGAACATAAAATCGGTCTCTGAGGTATCCTTGTTAACCACTAGGGTGGTATTAAAATCACCGTTAGCAGAGACAACAAGTGATATTAGAAGTGTTTAAAATTTTCTCACTCAATTGTTTGATTCTTTATATTCTTTCCATCTTGTATAGACCTCTTTAAATCCCATTTGACTTGTATAAATCTTTTTAAATCCCTCTTGTAATTGATTTTTCAATTTTAAAATCATTTATTGATTATTTATATAGAAATTGAAATCATTATCCATATTGAACTGTATTTAGAATTCATCAAAATTATTATCATAATTTTGAAATTGTGATGACTTGTGACTACAGTATATTTCACAACAAAAGGAAATTTTATTTAAAATTTCATGATGATTGAACAATTTTTATAATATCTTTGAATTGGCGTTTATTTCACGAACATCTCCTTTATCTACCATTATTATTCTGCCATCCACTGTGATTATATATTAATGTGGAGAGTTTATTATATTTTAAAATCATCTTGAATAAACAGTGGAAATATTTGTGATGGAATTGTGATTATATTTTTTTTTTGAATTAGCGATAATTGAAAATTTTCAAGAATCCCGATACAGTTGAGCACATTTCATAATATGATTAATTTATAAATTTATTTCACAAACTGCTTCTGTACCTACCACATTTCTATCATCCATATTGGTTTTATATACTGAGAAGTTTATCTTTTTGAAACTAAAAATAATTAAAATATAATATTCAGAAGTGTTTCTCTAACCTCATTTAAAAATCCAAGCTCTTGTTATGCATGGTTATGAGATTACTTATATTTAAACTGCAACGGATCTCATTTAAAAGTCTAAGATCTGGTTATGCGTGATCAGTGTGCTCCTAAATAAAAAGAAAAAAGAATAAATTGCTATTTTTTTTAATTCTCCTTTGTGTATAAAAACCAGCTTATTAATCCATTTTCTAATTTGTGAAATGTGTTAATATTTTATGAAATATTATGATTTGTTGATTGATAACTATTGGGATTTGAGATTATTTGATTGCGCCACTTAAATTGAATTTATACCCGTTGTCCAAATCCATCTCTGTTTTGTTATTCATCTTTAAAAACCTTTTTGAAAATAATTGGAATCATATTTTTCAAAATCTCTCCATTTTTATAAATTTCATTGTAAATCTGTCATTCTACAATGTGAAATTTGCTTCTAGTTCTTAGAATATTATGATTTTTGTTTTACTGATTGAGATTTATGATGATCGTTCTTCCTCTTAAGCGGATATTATATTTGTAGTCAATTTTTTCATCACTGTTTTAATTTCTATATCTTTTTGATGATTACAAAAGGGGGGAGAATGAGTTAGGATTTTGATCGACGAGTGGATATTCTTTGAATATTTTAATATAGAAAGTTCAATTATTGTTTTTCACTCTTGCGCACATATAGGGGAAGTTCAGTTGTAGGGGGAGCATACAAATGGGGGAGTAATATATTTCACGTTCAAACACATTTAACACATTCAAAATCTTGTATATGTTTGTCATCATCAAAAGGGGGAGATTGTTGGGTACATCAATGTTTGTTTAATATGATTTTTGTTTGATGATAACAAACATATGATATTACTTAAATGTGTTTGTAATTGTACTATTTTATATTACACCGTTTCAAAGAAATAAATATTTGTGAATAATTTACTATTATACACAATTGAATATATTCACAGTATATTTATTCAATTAAATATTTTATTTCAACATCTGAAATAGTACAACATTCTAACTCCACTATTGTATATTCACAGTTATAATATTTTACATGAAATTGTAATTAATTTGAATATGATAGACAATTTGATTTGAACACAATAAAATAATATTTTATTTCAATCAGATTTGTCTATTACATATATCAGTACAATTTTCTCATTCTGTACAATTGTCTCTCACTACAACTCTCATCACTCAATACATTCATTGCCTCACTACATATTCACGCATTCACTCATTTATAGATACCTACACATATACTTGTCTTCATGTGCTCCAGATCCAGTCCAGCTATCAGTCCAGTCATCCACACCTGTCACATATACAAACACACACAATAGACTACAATAAAAATAAAACTGAAGTGCATACAAATATGAATTTATTTTTATATATTACTTGCCTTATAATTTTGGTGTGTTTCTCATCATTTTTGTGACTTGGTATGAAATATTTTTTTTTCTGATGATGTACGAGTATTGCACAATGCTATACAAGATCAGAAACGATCAAATATAGCAAGAAAGAAAAATACTTTTATATACCGAAATCGAACACTTTCAAACAAGATCAGGAATAACATCTGTTCTTTTCATTTTTTTTACAGGGTCACAGGAGCCTGCGTATACACACGTGTACAGGTACATGCGTGCACTGCCACCACATCCTGGATATAGGTATACATGGAGTGACTAAAGAAACGACCACTAAAAAAAGAGCAAATAAACACAAGTGTGCATCTATTCTTATCATTCACAAATATCATGAACAAGTCAACAAGCTATGGGACAAAGGAGCAGCGTGTAGTTTACATGTGAACAGTGACGGGGACACAAAAATTTCAGACACATGCACAAGAACATATGTGAGTGGGTTAAGTGTCAATAGCAAAACATGTAAAAGTGGTCGAGCCACTTTGATTTTCAAATGAAAATGTACACAAGCAAGAACAAGACCAAGCCAACTTGCATAACAATGAACAGTTCAACAGTACAAAAAATGAAAGCATGGTCAAGCCAGAGTACTCATCATAAATGGTGCAAGAGTTCAAATGCAAGTAAATTCAATGCAGCAGTGAGCACACATGTACAAGTATGGAAACAAATGTGCATTGAGCTCAAAAGTGAACATGTATGCATACATGGGTTAATATACAACAAGGTCAAGACAGAGCATATTTGACCAAAACAGTTTCAGGTTTAATCAGTTGAGTTCACAAACAGGGTCGAGTCATGTCAAGTCACACAAGTGTAACCATGCACACAATAAGGTGAACTCAACAAGTATACAAGGAGACAGATATATACACATGCATTGTCAAGCCAGTTACGAGAACAACATGCAAGTTTAAGCAGGGGAGATTTTATCTCATAAATTTGCAACTAAATGTTTGGCAAGATTAATCTTTGGCAATCTCTTTTTTTAATCAATGCTCTACAGTTTTTGCAAGGACTTTATTCTTCCAAAAATACACAAAGGATTTTTTTATCAAATCAATTCAAGATTTTGATTGCATCTCCAGAATTTTGGCAACATTTTATTTGGCTAGCAACTTTTAATGAATTCCAAATTTGTCGAAATTCATTTATAATCTTTCAGAAAATTCTGTCTCATTTTAATGGCAAGAAATTGAAATTACTTTCCAGAAATCATAATGTCAAGTTTGGAAAGATTTTTTTCTTCTAGAAATCCGTTTGTGGCTAAAATATTTAATGATTTCAGAAACCACAGTATTGGACAGTTAAATCTTTGGCAAGTTATTCATGAGATCAAAGTCACATCAATTATCCATCTCAAAGCAATTCAAAAATCACGCAAGGAGGGCGCAAATCAATTTTCCAGAAATCACGCAAGTGAATCAAAGCCGCAGAAAAAAGAAAGCCAAAGTCACACGCAAAATCAGTCAAGCCATTTTATATGAAATCCGAGTAATTATAGGATTTTCTAAATCCTATTTAAACACCTTTTTCATCATCGGCTATCCAGATCGAAGAAAAGAAAAACAATACGAGAGCTCAACAAAAATTAATCAGAAACTACTCACTGTTCCGATCATAAGATCTAAACGAATCCCAGTGCAAGGAGGAAGAAGAAATTCAAGCAGTAGTGATCTCTACCAATTTATTTCATAATCACGATTCGATTTGAAGCACAGAGAAAAACTCTAATCTTTTAGGGTCGGCCATTAAAAGGGGGAAGTCAATTTCAAAGCAAAGAAATATAAAAGGGCCGGCCTAGTCTAATTGTGTTCAAAGGGGTTTTTATTTTATTTTATTTTATTTTTAAGGGTTTTAATTTCTTTTATTGTTTTCGGTTTTCAACTCTTTTAAAATCATCTGTTGTTTTTCTACTTTTTTTGTAAAACTCGGTCGTCTAGTTATAGGGTTTTAACTAGCAGTTTTCTAGTGTTTGTAATAACTAGGGTTTACTAGCTACGGGTTTGTAGCTAGGGGAAAATTTGATTTCGGGGACATAAATCAGTTTAGGGTTTTGAGCGTAGGATTAGAATAGGAGCGGGGTTCGCGAGTTTACAGGGTGTTGTAACCGAGATCTGTTTTATTACCTGGTAGAAGCCTTAGTAAATGCAGCAGTAGGCAGGGTTTGCCGAAGCTGGGTAAAATCTGTGTCATTTACATTCCGCATTTACTTACCCTGCTATTATTTGAGCTGTGATAATTTTTAATATCTCGATAAAATTCAATAAACCCTATTCACCCCCTCTCTAGGATTAATCTAGATCCATCACGTTCTTCCACTAGTGCACAAAACTTATTATTAAAACCAAACTGTTTCATACAATGTACTATAAAATTTCGATTAATTTTATCAAAGGCTTTATGCAAATATATTTTTATGCATATTTTATTCTTAGCCACTTGATTATATTTTTTTAGCATATCATGAGCAAGAAGGGTATTTTCACTGATAAGCCTCTCAGGGACAAAAGCACTTTGATTTTCTGAAATGATATATTTTAGAAAAACTTTGATTCTATTGCTTAAAATATTGGCAATTATTTTATAATTAAAATTGCAACAAGGAATAAGCTTATAATCACTTAAAGAGTTTGGGACTTTAATCTTCGGGATTAAAGTAATGAAATTATGATTTAAATTCTTTAGAATTTTTCTAGAAATAAAGAATCCAGTTAGAGCATGAAAAATCATTTGCTTAATATCTTCCCAATGCATTTTATAAGATTTGGCCCCAAAGCCATCATGGATAAGGATTTTATCATCGTCAGCATCAAAGATAATATTATTGATATCTTGCATATGTTATTCACAACAACAGACAATAGAAGCAACAACCACACTCGTTACTACAAAAGGCATAAACAACAACACTATTAAGTGTTAGAATTAAACGTTGAATACAAGATGATTCGATAGAATATAAACAGCAGTTGGTTGCAATCAAGTATACTGTATACTGGCAACACAACAAGCGAATTTCGAGAAAGCAAGAATAAGTAAATCGACTGAGGCTCGACGTACCGATTTCCTTAAGACTTTATTCGGAGTCTCCCATGATACAACAGACGAAACTGCTCGAGTTTGTGATGAGTACGTCAGTCTGAGTATTGAGCTTTGGCAGCAATGGCGTTTTGACAGAGGAAGAGGATGAAGATTAAAAAATCAGTGTAGAATGTGATCAGGATTCGCCACTTATTTATAACCTTCGAACAGTCATAAGAACAACGGCCGCGCCTGTTTATCGTTTGAATTCAAACATAACGGGTCGCATCCCGTGCCTCTTCATCTGTTAACGGATTGTAAACCCGTTTGTCCCTGTTGGGTCATATCCATATACATTGCCGCATCCAGTCAGAAAAACCCACAAAAATTGGTTAAGTTTTTCGTAGCAAAAATAAGATTTCATTCTAGCCCAAAGCCCAAGCCCAAACCCGAACCCAGCCCGGTTCGGTATAGGATGGGCGGGCTGCGCGCGCGCGTGTGTGTTTGGATCATATGATATAGGTCCTCCCTCTCGCACAAAATTACCTGACCCTAAGGGCCAATATAGGGAATGAGGAATAGATATATATACATAGATCTAATCTTCTTTTTGCCAATGTGGGACTAAAGTATATGTCATTCATCTCTGTGAATTCTAACCAATCCCCCACATGAATGATAATATACTTTTCCCCCACACAAAGTGTAATATCTCAGACTACGTATGGAATAATGCTTTATTATGGATAAGTAGATATTTCACTTTGAACTTTCCCTAGTTAAAACTTATTGGATCTACTTGGCTAATCGATGAATTATTTCATCTTGAACCGTCAGCCTTTATTGTATATCCAAACAATAAGTTTTACGAAGCATTGATTCCCTTCTCATCCAATCTCTTGGTTGTGTTCATTTTGGTCCTGAGCACTTTCTGATTCTGCGAGTGTTATAGAGAATTCAAGCTTTTTAAAATTCTCATAGAGCCGACCCAGCTCACACTAAAATAGGTGATCGCAACCATTAAGAGTATCCTACCTATACCCCACTTGTTATTTCCAAGATATGGTCATCATTAAAAAACATAGTTTTAACCTTGTAATACTTCTGTAGGCACGCATTTATATTGTGCACCACAGGAATGGAGTAGGACTGTGTCCAAAAATGCATTATACCTTGAGTTACTCATAACTGGTTTGCCTATTGATCCTAGTCCGTGGGATCTCCAGTCGCTAGGATAGGTTTCCATATAAGATAACTTTTATTGGTTTAGGCTTTTAAACCCATTCCCCTCAATGCGCAGTCAATTTTCTCTCTTGATAAACCTTTAGTAAACGGATCCGCTAGGTTATCATTTGTTCTCACATAATCTATGGAAATAGTTCCATTTGAGAGTAACTGCCTAACTGTGTTATGGCGTCTACGAATATGTCGTGACTTTCCATTATACACAAAATTATGCGCTCTACTTAGCGCTGCTTGGTTATCGCAGTGTATGCATATGGCCGGTATAGGTTTAGGCCAGAATGGGATATCTTCTAAAAAGTGACGAAGCCATTCTGCTTCTTCTCCTGCTTTATCTAATGCGATGAACTCTGATTCCATAGTGGATCGAGCTATGCATGTCTGTTTAGAAGATTAAAAAAATAATTTGTAGTATTTTCCATCATATTCTCGATATACCCCTTTATTTTCGCTAAATTTTGTTATTTCCGTTGTACCTTTTATAAAAGAAATAAATTAAAAAAAATGACATTTGTACATTATAAAAATGATGAAATTGATTTTTTTAACATGTATCTTTAGAAACATAAGTACTCTAATGTTCTATCAAATTAATTAAGTTAAACAACAGTTCACATTCTTTTACATAAACATACACGTGTTTTATTTAAAATTAAGGACGTACTAATTATAATTAAATTGAATATTAAGTTTCCATATAATTATCATTTATATATTGTAAAAAGTGGAAAATAAGTACAAGGACAAACTTTGAAAAAAAATTAGGTTAAATGATACCAAGTTTGTTTTTTAGACTGAAGGACAAACTTTGAAAAATATTAGACTCAAGGACAGTACTAAATATAACAAGATTTTGTACAGTGTAAAGTTGAATATAATGCTGGTTGTAACTGGCATTTCGATATAGTGTGAAACGGAATATAATGTTAGTTGTACTTAGCATTTTCCTTTAGTCTATTTTTTTCTAAAGTTTGTCCTTCAGTCCAAAAATGCAACTTAATGTCCTTTAATCTATTTTTTTAATTTGTCATTCTTCCTAATTATCTCTTATAAATACATCAAGTATGAGTTTTACATGCTATTTTAGAATCATCTGCTATATTTTCGTTGTTTCCCCGCTATGAAATTACGCA
Organism: Allium sativum; assembly: GCA_030737875.1. NCBI lineage: Eukaryota > Viridiplantae > Streptophyta > Magnoliopsida > Asparagales > Amaryllidaceae > Allium > Allium sativum. Next base: position 878,720,736 of record CM060919.1, on the reverse strand, counting down.
ACGAATTTGTTAAATGCTTTGATTGCATAGGTATACATTTGCTAAGTAAGAGCAAAAACATGCCTAATTCTTCAAGATTATAGCTTAAATTATGTGTATTTTAGTACGTTGAAAGGTATAATTTTTTCTGGGCAAAGCCGACTGATTTTTAAGTGACCGCAAACTCTTATTAATATAACAAATAATAATTACAATTATTATAGGATGTTGGTTGTTACCAACCTACTACACGTCGGTTTTTAAGGTGGACCGTCCATAGGAGGATTGTGTTCCCTTATGATAGCAGGCCAGATTAAAAGGTTTGGCATTCCCAGAGGCTGTCCTCTCGTTTCTTCCATATCCTTTGCAGACAACATTATCATTTTCACTAATGGTAACCGTCGGTCTGTCCGTCGCCTTCTTAGCCTCATTTAGTAGTACAAGAGGTGTTCAGGCCAGCTCGTTAACTCTGCTAAAAGTTGCTTCGTCCCTACGAAAGACTTGTCCCCGGTGATGTCTTCTTGGATTGAAAACTTCACCGGGTTCAGGACTATTCCCTCCCCTTGCCTTACCTTGGTATTATAAAGGAAGATAAATGTTATTTTCTATCTTCTGACTGACAAAGTCAGGGGTAAGATTATTCGGTGGAATGCACCACTTCTTTCTTAGGCAGGGAGACTGATTCTTATAAAGTCGGTTCTTGACTCTATAGGATCGCATGTCTTTGCTGCTATGACTCCTACTTCTTTCGCTCTTATCGGTCTTTGGCATCATCCTTTTTCTGGGTTAAAAAAACAATGTTAATCATCATCACCGTATTTCTTGGGACATCGTTTATCGTTCCAAAAGTGAAGGAGGACCGGGCCTTCGAAATCCTAAGGATATCTGTACTGCCTTTGCTTGCACGTTGTGGGTACAGTTTGAAGCAAACGATTCCCTTTGGGCGATGTTTCTCCAAACTAAGTATCATAGACTTCTGGGCATGAATTTAACCTGTGTCCCGTGCTACGCTAGTGAGACGTGGAAATGGATGCAATTCGTGAAGTACTTCTCTGACTCACATGGTGGTGCGTTTGGTTGGGATGGCGTACCTTTCTCGGTTAGGGGGACGTGCAGTGCGGCAGGGACCCCATCTCCTAGCCTCCTTATTTTTTTCTTTCATCTGAGATGTCCGACTCCCTCCAAAAGTTTCTTTGTTTATGTGGAGAACTCTTCATGAAGGATTACCGCCAGACGAGAATATCCAGAGGATTGACATCCCGCTCGTGTCCCATTGTAGATGCTGTAGAGCAGTTGACTTGTAGTCTGGTGCTCATTTTTTTCCAAGTCTCTTGTGATAGATCTGTTTACTACTTCGGGAACTTGGTTGGTCTCCGAGGTAACGCCACTTCCCTTGTAGATTTACTGAGAAACTGGTAGGCCGACATCTCAGGCAAATCTATATGTTTTATTCCTTTTCGTATGATTCCTTGTCTTATCTGCTGGCATATTTAGTGCTCGCGAAATAAGGTCATTTTCGATGAGTCTTCTGTGGACCCTCCAACCATCATATGGAGGGTAAGGAATGACGTGTTCCTTGCCTTCCGTGGTAGGCCTTTTAGGGGATCTTATGGCCCCAGCTCAAGGAGGTTGGCTCATACCTTTTATATTACATCAGGCCCACCTTCTCTGTGAGCGGGAATTGGTTGATTCTTTTGTTTGTTTATTCACGCTTCCTTCACCTCCCCCCTTTATGTCTTATGTTGTTTTCTAGTTGTGCAGGCCATGGATTTACATGTTTCTTTTGGGTTTTGTTTGGTAGACGGAGCTGGAGCTTATGCTTGGAGAAGAGCAGACGTCTTTTGAGGCATGGTCGAAGACACATGTGCTTTGGGATCCCTAGGGATGGCGCATATGTAGTCTCTCATTGACCTGACCTAGTAGTGCTTGGAGGCCTTTGTTACTTCTTTGGATTATGATTGACTTGTTGGTTTATCACTTCCCACTTCTGGTTGAGGAGGCTTTTGTCTACGTGCTTTTGCTCCTCTCCCTGTCTATTTTTCTTCACGTTGTTATATTATAGAATTTGTAGTCGTTTATAAACTACAAATCTGTTTTTGTATGCCATTGGAAAATGCCCTTTTCTCCCTTTTGGTATATAGTATTTTTTTTCAAAAAAAAGGTAGACCGTCCACTATTAACTATTTTTAAAGTGGTCCGTCCATTACAATTTTCTAGCATACAGTACAATTGCTTGTCGGAATTAACTAACAACAAAATCCCTAGTCTGTAGCACTCCATGCAGGGAGGTAGGACGTAAAGTTACATACAAAACAAGTACTTATGATCCCAAAGAATAAGAAATAGTACATTGTCTTGAGCCATTCAGAGAGGCTGCAGAAGCAAGGTGTGTCAAGACACAGTCATCATACTACATAAGTTTGAAGAACCGGTAGTGCTTTGCAACTACTAAGGCATCACTTCATCATAGACAAATGAAAGACTACAACACAAGAGAAGTAGGAATTGACATACCAAAGACCATAGCATGGAAGGACATAGCGCGTATTCCCAGTGAGACAATACTTAGCAAGTCACCACACCAGAGCCACTGCTAGGCACCATCCCAACTAGCATCTCACATGAAACAAATATTGACCAATCTGACATAACCAAGCCCAGGAAAACTAGGCCAAAACTAGTAAGTAAGTCTTGGAAGGGCGTGAGTGGAAGGCAAAGATGTCAGCCAACCAAAAACAGCAATGCCGAGAGCTACACTTCACCTCTGTTACCATTAAGTTGACAGAGAAGCATTAATCCAGCACACCAAAGCACTGTCTTCCAAAACAAACCCAACACCATTACACAAAAAAGATAACATAATAGCTCGCATGCAGAACTCACGTTTTCCCCAGTAGAAAACCCAAACACTTACATCAATTATTTCAACAGCCCAAACAACAAGTCAACAACTTAAAACCAGCAAGATGATAGATTACAGGAAATGTTGAATATCAAGTTGCACAATATATCCCAACACACCCGAACTAGCGAACCAAAAAAGCAAACATTTTCACACTAGACCACCGAGAAGAGATTGAGTACAGCTTCCCTAAAGCAACTCAATAAATAATAAAAGGGGTTGACATATCAGGCTCGAGAAATGGCAAGTCGCACAAACAAACCAAATAGCGAGAAGTTGCTGCTAACTAAAGGAGCTCCAGGCGGGTTTCAAGACACCCTGGTCCATGCAATTCGAACCAGGAACAGAAGCACAACAAAAACACCGTCATAACCACAAAATCGATCCAATAAAAGCTGAAACCATCACCTATCGACCTGGCAAGGGCCAAAAAACTTGAGAGAATAATTCATCTTGCAGTGTATTGCTTGAAATCGCAACCACACCTTAAATTGCACAGTACAGGATGTCGTACAACACAGTAGTCACGAGATCTCTTACGTGGTTACAGCAGTAAATATGAAGGAACACGGAAGGGCCACCATGCCATGAAGAGGAAGGGAAAACATGGGCAAGCACAAGAGAGGATATAAGCCCAAGTATGGATCTGGTTAAACTTGGGGAAAAAGGTGAGAAGGGTTAGATATGAACAATGATACTTACGGTTTGGATTTACTTCAACGCAGACGAACGCAGAGGGTGAGACTGAGAGGAGAAGAGAACATGATAGGTTGGAGGGATGATATAGAGATGGAAGAAGAGAGAGAATGCGGAGAAGCGAAAAGAAACAGAGAACCCTTAACGCCATTAACTGAAGTAAATCCGAACCGAGCCCTTTGACAATTTAATGTGATTTTGTTTGTAGTATGAAAGATTTTTTTTTTGTTTTATTAAGTTTGAAGTTCATATTAGATGCATTAAATGCACATCGAATGCTCAAAATTATTTATTATTATCATATTTGTTTACCTTTAACACTTTAATAATTAATGGAATTGGAATATGTTTATATTAACTTAAAAAAAATTATTTTTGTTTCTTAATTTATCGATCGTTAGAGGATGAGATAATTATCTGATATCCGTTTATATTCGCGGATGCGGATATTCAAAAATAATTTCAGATGCAGATACAGATATGACACTATCTGCATCCGAAAGCATCCTTTGACTACCTTTCATAGGACAATTTATGCATGAAAGAACTAGACCAGTTTGCATCGGGTAACAAGTGAATTTAAAAAATAAAACATTTTTATATTTTATTGGACCTAAATTAGTTTAGACTTATTCTAAAAAAATTAAACGAGATCTTCATTTTATTAAATTAATTTATCGAAATATTTTGAATTATATATATCCGTATCATACACATGTACGTGTATTATGCACATGTGACATATAAGATGTGTACATAATCTTAAAATGCAGGTATATAAACATTTATATTTATATCATCAAGGACATACTTGTTGTCGATATTTATATTACATTTTATGTACTTACAAAGGAAAACGCATGCACATATGCACGTGCATATATAACATTTGTATTATTTTGTTTATCTTTTTTTTAGATGTTCACAATAAAAATAATTTGTATTAATGTCTAAAATACCTTAACTATTAAATTCAAAATACCAAATACAAATTCATAACATTTTATTTAAAATTCAAATTTAAATTTCAAACGTTGATATGTTGATATATATTATTTAAAAAACGACGAATTTTCCGAAGGACAAATTATGTCAGAATATCAGACGAAAGGTTAATCTCATTTTTTATCCTTTAAGGAACAAATTCAAAGCTCATCGTTCATTACATCTTCATTGCGCTTTCATCGTCCTTTAAGCACTACAAGAAAAATACCCTATTGCAACTAGCTATTTGCAACAGGCTTCAAATGACAGTTGCAGTAAATGATATTTAGCAACAGGCCTTTTGTTGATGTTGCAATAGATAAGATTTAACAACAGGCTTATTCTTCCTGTTGCGAAAAGCATATTTTTCGCAACAGCGATTTCGTGCCTGTTGCAAAAACATACTTTTAGCAACTGGACTTCCATTCCTGTTGCAGTAGGAATATTATTTGCAACTACACTTTCAAACTAGTTGCAAGAAATATATATTTAGCAACTGTCTTTACCAGTTGCGATAACTGTAATTTTTTTGCAAGTGGTAAAGCCTGTTGCGAATAACGTACTTTTGAAAATTATTTTTTCTTCAAGTAATATTCGGTTGTAATATAAGAAGTATAACCATAATAGTTATATATATATATATATATATGTATATATATATTTGAAAATTATATGATTAACATAATATATGTGTATATATTTGAAAATTATATGATTAACATAATATTTATGAGTTATATTTATAAGTTATATTATATGAGTTATAATATTTGAAAATTATTTGAAAATTATATGATTAGCATAATAGTTCCGAAATAACAAGTAATCAATAAAAATTAGTAAATAATGAGTTATATTTTAATAAGTAATTAGCATAATATTTATTAATGTATGATATTTGATAATCATAATTTAGTTCCCATATAATTTTAAAAGTTATTATTGTTTGATTTTAAAATAAGTATAAGTATGAGTTAATAAAATCCTATGCCATTAGTCACGCCGTCCAGGAGCACTAAAGCAACTCAATTTCAAAAGTATTATTGAATTTCCAAATGTCATCCGTCCAGGAGCACTCCACTGAGTAATAATGCGTTTAAGTTTTTAACCCTTCTGTTTCGTGAAACTTTTATCAATCTATCCGTAACCCTAAAAGCTTTCCACTTCGTAACCCTAGTTTGCGATCCCACGTTTCCTCCGTCTTCAATTGATCCTCCGCCATTCGACATCTCAGTCAATCGATCCGTCCAGGAGCTCTCAGTTCGTGCCAACATTCAATCTCCAGTCTCAAAATCGATCCACTTCGTGTCGGCGTTCTGGTATCAGGTAAAATTCAAACCCTACGTTTCCTTCGTTGTAAATGTTTGCTCGATTTCGATTAATCCCCATCCTGTTCAAATCTGTGATGAAACGAATTTAAGATTCAATTTTGTTTTACTGTAGAAGCTGTTAAATGTTGTAGGAAACACAAATTTAGGTATAAATGTACTTGAATGTTTGTTTTACCATATTATCGATAAAAATGAGCTAACTATGGAGCTTAACCGGTAAATTTATGCAATCTATACATAAATATCAGAACCAGGAGAAAGCAAATTAGTGTACCCAAGCATCCAGCCAATTTTTTCAGCTCTGTTTCAACTCTGTTTCAGCCCTTTTTTTTTTTTTTGTAGTCGCACCGTGAAAGTAATAATGTGCAAATTGAAGATCGTCAAAATAGCAAAAGTCCCGAAAGTTTGCTTAAAAGGAAGTGCAAGCTATTGGGTTTGGGCAAGAACATAGTTACTTGCAGAAGGAACGATTGCAAGCACCAATCCGAATGCTTCGGTACACTTTATGAAACTTGGGCAGGACTTCTGGAAGGTATGGGTTAGTAATGTGATATCACCTTGATCTTAGTGTTCTGGGTAGTAAGTGGTTTTATTAAGAAAAATCGGAATTTGTACAGTTACTCATACCGTATTAGAATTCAATAATATATTCAGGATTAGTTTTAGACTATACATTAGCAAGCAAGAATATGAATATACATGTACAAAGAAGCACTTGTGATATATGTGTAACATAATATTAACTGTGTTGAGGAAAAGCATGAATATGCAAGCAGTGATATTTATAGTAAAAGTAGAATCATTGTCATAATAAGATAGACTATTTTACTGATTTCCAACAGCACATTGATAAGCACATGGTTATAAGAAATGCTTATGTTAATGAGGTAACAAACAAATATAGTTTCAGATGATATTGATACTTAGCCTGGCCAACTTAAGGGATTACCACTGTTTGAAAACGTAGACTAGATATTCAACACATTTCAGATCGAACTTTCATAGGAATCCACAAGCGGGAAAGAAGATAAAGAAAATAAATTAAATAACTAAAATTCAATTTGATCTCCCAAATCAATTTCTAGCACCCCTCTAGGAAAAAGAAAATCAATTTGAAAATCTGACAGTATTATCAATATTAGAACAGCATCAAATCTTCTGCAGCAACATGTTAGGATTTTTTTCAACCAAAATGAAATTAAAGTTGACTCTGGCATACCCTAAAAATTGTGTGCAAGCTGTATTGTTTTTGCTAGTTAAACTATTTATGGTTTTCAGGTTTCTTTTGTGATATTTTTCTTGTATCGCTCAACTTACATTATAAATCACTGCACCAAACGCGTGAACTAGAAACACATGGTTTTTTTTATAATGGAACGGTTGTTAGGTGTTTCTAGGACTGCAACCATTGTTTAGTGTTTCGTTTCTTAATTAGGTGTTTCTGTATTAGTTTCATCATTATTTAAAAAATTAATTAAATAATATCTACAAGCTACTAATTATCCCTCGACCTGATGGCACAAAATAAAATAAATCCGTTCCCAATTTTAGAAGTCGGCCGCTTCTCTCCCATTCCAATTAGATCTTTCCCGTTTGATCTCCTTCGCTTCCGATTATTCTTTCTCGGTTCTCAAGCTTCCTTCTTCTCGTAAATGATTGTTTGAGCTTTGCTTTGGAAGTTTTCTCAATAGCCCTAATAAGGTGCTGCATCGTTTATTTCTAGTTCTATCGGATCTGCGTTCTTCGAGATAGTTAGGTGGCATCACTTCAATTCGCATTGTTTAGCTGGATTTTTTCTCTTAGATTAGAAACACGTAATTTATTTCTACTTTGATTTGCAGTTTTGATTTTTCAGATCTGGATCGAAGTCAAAACATGTACATTATTTTTTAAACACAGCAAAGGTACCAGTGATTTAGGGAAGAAATCAGAAAAAGGAGGAGGAGGAAAATCATTTATTCATGCTGTGACGAGCTTTCCGAGTTCTCCTACAACTTCGAGTGGCCATAACAGGATAGAGACGCTGCATCAAAGTTTGGATTATATTATTACTATAACCGATAGAGATGCCGAAGCTATATAGATAAAGTAATTCTAATTTCTGGTTTGTTTTGAATTTGCTAGTTTTATTTCTTCATGATTGTTTGATATTATCCATTTGTCACAGAGAGTGGGTGGAATATTGATATTAGCTCCAGGTTATTTTCCTGCTGTGTAGCTAGTGGCATATGCATAGCCGATGAAGTACGGTCAGGACCTGCATGCACATTTGTGGGATCTGATATTGCGATAATGGAAAAGGTAAATTTGAACTTAAATTCACTCTAATGATCATGGTACTATATAATATTAATACATTTCAGCTTTAAAGGCCTGGTACTGTTTGTAGACACAAGCCATAGTAATGTTAATATTAACAAAAAGGTGGCTACTATAAATCTGAAAGTTAGACACATCCGGGAATTATTTGACACGATTTTTTTTTTAATTTTGAATAATTAAACCATGAATTTGAATTGTAAGTTCCATAAGCAAGCTTTAACATTCTACTTAATAAATATTCATGTAATAAAATTTAATCAATAGTCAAAGGTTGAGAAGAGAGGATGCAAACAGTAGTAATAGTAGAGATATGTACGATGTGGATGGAGTTCTCGATGCAAATAATTTTGTTTCATCGGAAACCTTAAAAGTCTTTGGTAACTGCTACTCCTGCTAAAGCTAGGAAAAACCAAAGAGAATAAGAACCCGTGATAGTTTGATGATTGTTGACAGAGAAGCTTCAGTGCCTCAAAATAATCATCTACTGGAGGAATCAAGAAGCAATATTTCTGACATGAATATCACTGATACAGCAGTAATGAACTAGCTAGTGGAAAACACTAACATGGAGAACTATATAAACCCTTCTTTGATCCCTCATTAAAATTATTATATAGAAACCTATCCTAGCAATACCAGTAATTTGCTGACCATCTCTCAAGCTGATCAGTCGTTACTGTTCCCTAATGTAACGAGACCCATTTTGGTGGTATACTAATGCAGGTAGGGTATGGGATTCATCATAGCAATATGGGGCAGTTACCTCAGCCTATTTTGGACCATCATATGAGGGTGGAGGGCAATGATAATGTTATTGGTAACGACCTGCATGATATCGATGAGCATGGTCTGAATATGAATGGAAATGGAAGTTCAGGTTCAACTGATGGAAATAACCATCATTTAGTTGAAGGTTCGTTCCAGAATGATTTGAATCACATATCGAGCAGTCCGTTTGATAGCTTGTCTTTCAATTCCGGTGAGTTTCAGAGTCCTTTAGGCGATATTGATGATTACTTTATCGATGAAAATGATTTGGTGGGATATTTGGGAACATAAGTGAGTGTTATAGTTTATATGTATAGTGAAATGATGCTATTTTTCCTGAGCTGTTTATTTTATTTACACTTTGTATGCTTCAGGGGAATCCTATTTTAACGTGAAGCTACTTGCACATTTGGCTGGGATATGAAGTCATCAATCGATAACTGGTAAATTGCATGTACTTGACGACTGTTGTTCATTTATTGTGGGTTTTGATGTTCAAAGGTCGTACTGATTAAGTAGACTAGGTAGTTTGAGGAACCATTTTTTTCTAATAAGGAAAAAAGGAAAAAAAAAAAAAAAACTGAATTACACATGAAGGAGTTGGCACAGAATCAAGAATGATAAAAAGAATTGATTTAAAATCTTATCCTTTTCTACAGATAAAAGATATAGTTTCATTAAATAATGTTGTATATGTGACCTTATATGATGAAATGGCTATAAAGATAAATGAATAAGCAACATTACGAGATTGAAGAAAATTGTGTACAAGAAAACGTAAATATGGAGTCTTGTATTTAAAATTAGCATTCTGTGCTTGTGCACCCCATGCATGAGACATGGGTACATTAGATGTTAAACCATGGAGGTCATATGGAGTTAAGTATTTGGTTTTAGTAATATGCCTGATGTTACAGAATAATTGATTTAAATTCTGTCACTATATATATCTTTTGTGCACAAAGAAGCCCATGGAAAAACAATGTTATTTTTCAAACAGTCGGTTATTTTGGACCTGCTTTGGCTTTAGCTGAGCTACATGTTGTGGAGGGACGAAATAAAGAAGCAGTTTCTTTACTTGGGAGGTATCTTAAAGACTGGGTTGATGATTCTCTTCACATAAAACTTGCTCAAGTTTTTGCAGCTAGAAATGTGCTGTCAGAGGCTTCATCACATTATCAACCTGCATTAAGGTCCAGTACATTTCTTTCTTCCTTGGTTCATTTAGAGTACTTGATTCTTTTTCAATCTAATTCGGGTTTCATTTAATTTGAAACTGTATGCATTTTTTGGCCTTTGAGCAGGATCATCTCGTGGTGCAAACTTACAGTGGCAGGTTCGAATGAAGATCGCACTATACATAGCAAGGTCCTTAATCAATACTAATTGGTCTTCATATTTTGCATTAAAGTTAAATTATATATATAGTTCCTTTTTCTTGTTACAGAGGATTAGAGCATCTACATGAGCATTGCAGTCCTCCTATGATGTGTAGATCTTTAGATTCTAGTAAAATTCTTCTCGATTCAAATTTCAATGCAAAGGTGCTTTGGCAGTATTTTTGGCAAAATTATACATTGCTATTATTAACTTATGTCGCATTTATGAGCAACTTTTTTCGTCCATATAAATTTCTGATTTTGGCCATGCTCTCACAAATGTAGGCTCAAATGAACATATAACAAATCTTTCTGAATTTGAAGGATACATGGCCCCTGAATATTTCTTAAATGGTATGTGAATTCTAAATTGAACTTCAGAGTATATATTTACTACATTGGACATCTGTTTCTATGTCACTATTTTTCTTGAGTAAAAGTAACCGTCAAAAGTGATGTGCATGCATTTGGGAATATTCTTTTTGAACTTCTGTTGGGGAAGAAACCATTCACAGGGACTCGATGTCATTATACTATAACTTGGGTATGCATTGCTAATAGTTTCATTTCACCATATAATATAAATATAAACATTTGATCGTGTATAATTCTAATTCTCAATTTTATTTGAAATACTAAGCCTCAGCTAACTGATATGCTCATAAACTTCACTACTAATTTAAGCACTCATATCGGATCTAATTTCAAAATAAGCTGAAATAACCTGAATGATTGCATGTGTTTTAAGCTATTACTATGATATGCTCATCTAGACGTAAAGAAGATAAATAGCTAAACCTTGGACTTCAATAAGGACAATAGAATCAATGAAAATGATTCAGAGGTGAAGAGAGATGGCATGAAGCCAGGTTTGACATAAACTTTAATGTTAATTTAAGCAATTCATATCAGATCCAACTTCAGAATAAGCTGAAATAACCTGAATGATTTTGTCTCATAGGTAAGCCATTTCACAAATATGTGTAGTAATAGTTTCACTACACATGTATTAATAACTGTTTTTCATATAACTGCTTGCATACAGGCAAGCCATTTCACAAATATGTCACTGACTCATAGTCTTGTTTTGTTATTCAAATATGTCAAATAATAGAAGCAAGAAGAGCTAAGAGAGAGTTGTACAAAACTGAAGGACAAACCACAAAATGCTAGGAAGGCTGCTGCAGTTTCTGGAACTTCTTCTGTTCATCTTGCCTGGCGTCTGAAAGATTATATTTTTGGTTGAAATCGGTAATTCTATGAGTGAGTACCATTCTATGTAACTTGACATTAATACTATTAAGCTATTATAAAAATAATGCCATGTATTTCCATAATTCACCGGTTGAGTTAACAGTAATTTTTGGTAGCAGTTGAATTAACTTTTCATAATAACTTTCAAGTTGAAACATAATTTTTACTGTGTTATATAAAATTATTATGAAAAATATGTTATATTAAAGTGTATAACATAATTAACGTATTAATACAACTGCTAAGTCAGTGTTTATCAACCGGTGAGTTGATAAAAACATACAAGTAATGCAGAAGTGCATTTGTTGCGATATAATTAAAATGCAGAAGTGCATTTAGTAATAAAATATAATTAAAATGCAGAAGTGCATTCGTTGCGATCATCATAGGATTGTAAAACAGGATGACCTCCATGCATGGCGTGTAGTTACCGAATTGAATACGATCGTGTGAAATATCATAGCCAATGTCTAGTGGAAAAGATATTTGTTAATTAGTGAACTTGGTTACCAACATGTGAATTTAAAGGTAGGATCCCACGAATTTAAAGATATTAATAAGATGCGAGACACATAGCAACTTTCAGAGCTGCTTTCACTATTTGCGTTAAAATTAGAATTTTAATGTGTACTGTATTGCTTTTGGAAGGTATGGGTTAACGTAGCCGTGGATCCTGAATTTTTTCTACTGAGGCCTAATTCGGAGATAAACACCATTAAAGAGGCCATTGGAACAACCATGGCGTGGCACAAAGACTTCATTTCACTAGAGTAATATGTGCTGCTTAGCTTTTAGATGTTATGTTATGCTATATTTTGGAATTGTTGGTACGGTGTAACGGTATGCATTTATATTATGTATGGATCGCGTTTGTTACTATGCTAATTTTGGAATGTAACTTCAACTAATCTTTTGGAATGTTCTAAAGTTATTGAATCTATTTTGTCAATGTCTTTTCGAATGCACGTGTATTTATTTGTAATGTCTTATCGTTACTACAGTAAATTATCGAATTTAGATATTGATGAATTGAATGTAGCATCTGCAACTGTCAGTTGAAGTTGAGTCATTAGCAACAATAAATAGTAGTTGTATTTGAACTTATTGCAACGGTCAAAAACAGTTGTGGTATCACTATCTGTTAAAAATTAAAATTACCTATTGCAACGGTTATTAGCTGTTGTAATTTGACTTACTGCAACTGTCAAAAATAGTTGTGGTATCTTGTTTGTTGATAACTAATATGGACTATACAACGGTCATTTTTTGTTGCAAAAGGAGATATTGCAACAACAAAAGTCCGTTGCAAAAAGGTATACCGCAACATCTTATTGCAACGGGCAAAACCTGTTGCAGACCTTTGGCAACTTCGGCTATACCAACAGGCGCTGGCCTGTTGCAATAGGCCTACTGCAACAGATTTTGCCTGTTGCGATAGGGTATTTTTCTTGTAGTGAAGGGACATACTCAAAGCTCATCGTTATTTTACTTAAACCGATATTGTGATATTCGCTTCTCTACTTCTACCATACTTCTCCATCATCCCATTTTTGCTACGCTTTCGTCTTTTTCTCCCACACATCCGTCCTTAACAATTTCATGTTTAACTCCCTTATCTGCACCTTCCCAAAACCCTTTAACCTTCATTTCTCCATTATCATTTTCCACGCCTATACAAACTTTTTTTTCTTTTGTAAGAAGACAATGGAGTTTTAATGCAACATATATGCATTTGAAATAGTGCTAAAAACGATAATTTTTATTTCTATTTTTTGCCTCACACTACAAAAAACAAAAATTCAAAATCAACTTTAATACCATGCATTTGAAAGAATTTTAGTCTCGCTTGTGCTTATATCATTTGTATTACATACTTCAGTGTTATATATGCATAAATGATATTCAATATCTCATTATATAACATGATGCTCTCACAAAAATGATATCTACATATGTATAGAACTAATACTAAATATTAGTTTCATATAATATGATGCTATCATAAAGATGATACCCATATATGTGTGGAAATGACAATCGTTAATTGTTCCATGTAACATATTACTTTAAAAATATAATTATTTTTCGATAAAATTGTAGGTTAAGTATTGGTGAAAATTACTGTAGCATCCCTATTATGTTTGGAAATGTAAACGGCCTCCCTCTCTAAGTTTCCATGCAAACCTGGTCCCTATTTTCATACTTACGTGTTTTTGTAAAAAAAAAAAAAAAAAAAAAAAAAAAAGGCGGTGCTAGGTAAAGAAAAATAAAAAATTCTAAAATATGCAAACGTTCACATAAGTTTACGGAAAAAAAAAGTTGCGTACATGTATGCAACTATTAACAATAGTTGCATATATGTATGCAACTATTGCAGAAGTTGTTCCCATTGAAAATCTGGACCGAAACTTGCATACATGTGTGCAACTATTTGAAATACTTGCACACATGTTTGCATGTATTGCATGAAGAAAACTTAAGTGAAAATTTGCCTACAGATCGTTGCATACATGTGTGCAACTTTTCTGTTGTTTTGCATAATTAAATGCAAATAAATGTGAACTTATTTGCATGGCTGTGAATTATTGCACACTTTTATGCAAAAATTTTGCAATATTTGCACAGATGTATATAAGGAAACCAACACAGATGCATTACTGAAATACTTGCATGGATTTATGCAAGAAAATACAAATATGTACATATTATTATGCATTTAACTGTAGTTTCGCTGTTTTCTGTTATTTTTTGTTTTCGATGCGTTGTTCGATGGTTTTTTGATCTGAATTTTTTTTCGAATGCATGTCTAATTTAAATATGAATTTACGTATTTTTTTTATGAATTCTCGAAAAATAGGGACCTAATTTATAATAAGTTTAGGACTGGATGTGAGCCTAATTTTGAAATTTAATAGGGACCCGTGCCAAATGGACCCTAAGTATTATCGTGTTAATGTCGAGCTTTAGAAGGCGATTATTCTAGCGTAATTCTCCATCTTCTTCCCTTTAACCTCCTCCCTTGCGATTTTCTATCGCATCTCTTCCCTTTTTCTCCCCACGATACTGCTTATGGTCAAGAATCCGAGATTGAAAATGAGATTTTCAGCCTCTTTGGAATTTCGTTCGCCTTTTTCGCTCACTTGATCTGGACACCCATTTTTTGCTCCGATAGCCGCTGATGCTCTGTCCGATTCAAAGTCTGGAAGCACCGATGGCTTTCATTCTCCCCCTTCGGGGATCTCTACTTCCCTTCCAACCCACCCGCCTCATTGTTGAAAGACTTGACTACTAGGCCTGTTCCTAAATTTACTTTGATTTTTGGAAATTTCGGCGAGTCCCCGATCACCTCAATGCTTGCCTTCTCTCCTACGTCGTGCCCTACTCTTGTTAGTAGCCAATTGTGTAATGTTGTTGTGGATGTTCAGGTTGTGAAGGAATCTGAAAACACTGATGTTGCACAGTTATTGAAATCTGTTGGTGATATTCTTATGAATGATATCGATAACGGATAACGTGGAGGGTGGTTTGTCGTTTCCAGTTGTGCCTACCTGCAATAATATAAATTGCACTCCACCTATTCGGGGAAATGCCGATGCGGCTGTAGCTCCCCTGTTGGCCAAATGGTCTTCTCTATTTATATCTCACCCCAACATAGCTTGAAATTTCATCCCCGTTGACTTCTTAATCCCAGTTTTGGATTGTACCACCTGAAATTCTCAATAAAGCAGCTAAGTAATATTCGGAAGGACCAACTCGTAGGCTTCTTTTTAAAAGTTAATATGTGTATTGTATGTCGTTGCCCCCGGAGATTCCAATGTGTAGGGGTGTTATATGGGTAATCTTGAGTCGTATGACGGTTAAGAAAAAATTACCCAACTCATTTACAACCCATTTATTTTGATTCGTTTATCATAAAGATTTACCTAACGCAACCCACCTATTATGTGAGTTAATCATTTAACCTATTTAAATGTATTATGATATTTTCTAAGTGCAACCATTATTCACCTTACAAACTATAACCTTCGTTTAAAGTTGAAAAAAATGGTTTAAAATTTTAAATTTGAAACTTTAAATTGTAAAGTTTGAATTTGAAATTTAAATTTAAAACTTTGGGATTTAAAAATTTCGAAAATTTGATATTTTTACATAAAAAATATGAAATTTTGAAAATTGAAACCTTGAAAATCTAAATTTTGAAATCTTAAGTTTTGAAAATCTGTAATATGAAAATTTAAAAATTTAAAAATTTGTAACTTTTAAATTTGACAATTTTCTATTAATTTTGAATTTTTGAAGATTTAGGTTGGAGTTCATTGGTTGAAACCCCGTCCGGTTTCATGACAGTATGAAGAAGCTACATGTAATGACCCGTCTTTTGACCGTTTCAAATCGGTAATTAAACCAACACGAACCATTCAAAATGACAGATTGTTAGGGGTAGTTACACATAAGAACAAAAACAAAACAAACTTTTATTAATACAACAATACTTTTACATTAGATTTACAATTTTTTTTAAAGTACAATAAATATGCAACGGAAAAAAACCAAAGTACAACGGAAGTATACAGATGCTCCAATATAATCGCTCCATTCTAAATTCAACACTCTTTCTATAATATATCTCCAAACTATCTGCAAACCAAAAACAATCAGGCTTCCCGTATAGGAAAATATGGGCATCCACAATTTAGGTGGAAGAACAATAAACTCCAGGTCAGTCATAGGACTGATGCGAGAACTAAAAACAGTTATTTACATTTATTTTAAAGTAAGGTAAATCGTAAGACCATGCTGTATAAACATGGAAGGGTTTTTTCCCTTATGAATATTAGAGCATAAAATTTGCAATGCTTTTTAGAAAACGAAGCTACCATAAGGTCTCGCGGCGCACACAACGCAAATACAGACATATGCCAGCTTTCTCCTTATGATAACCAAAAGTGCTGATACACAGAAAATTTTCTGATATTGTTATTAGTGCATAATGTGAAAAATCATTTCACAAATAAATATATCAATCCTAGCTAGCATAATATCCCATACTATTATGTTGACATATAGTATACAACTGAAATCATATAGGCTCATAATGGAGAAATTGACACACGTTTATTTACATATGGCCAAGGAGTACATTCGACCGCCAATTAGTCCGAACTCAAAGTATATCAATCCTTATACTTATTCTTCATGACGAACAATTTAGAATCAATGGAACTGGCCCCAATTCTTAATTTGATCGTTGTGAAAAATCACCGTTTGGAACCGTAAATTGAATAATTAATGATCAATATTTAAATATCTAGTCATTGAAATATGGACGATTATAGATACGACATAGAATTATAATACAACATATTGAACAATAATAATTGGTGATATGCCTAGTAAGTACACATGTCAGTGAAGGTAATAGGGACTGATCATACTCAGGATCATGTCTCTAGTATAACCTTGTACTGACTATACATTGAAATCGAACTAGAAATAGAAACCGGCGAACGCATCTGCTCCAAAAGAACTTACACTCACGTCTCCTTTAGTCATTGGTTATCACTACCTCACCACACTAGTATCATGAAAATGATCTACCATTAGTTCGTCTATGCGTAACGACTACGGTCACGATACTGACATTGTCCCTTGTGTTAACTGACGGTTGACCTAGGTGACACCAAAGGAACTACATATACCAATAACGATAATATAATACTACTGTGTCATAGATCCGAGGCAAGATCCCACGATCAGGCCGCCAGGGTGAATACTGGCCATTCTAGCTCACTTCTGCAACAGATAGGAAATTGGTTAGTGATAGTCAGGTACTACTAACTAACACACACATATATATACACATAATGGAATAGTAATTCCACCGCAGCATACGAGACTATTCAAATACTGATTTATTACAAGATATCTATTAATATATAGCCGATGCATGACAATATATAATCATAGATCAATAAATGACTATTACACACACACAGATATATATATATATATATTTGTGTGTGTATGTGTGTGTGTATGCATCACAGTTAATACTATACACCTCCGATCACCGTATTAAGTGTTATACACAAGCAAAAGATAACCAGCTCCTCGGTGCCACATGCCTCTGCGTTTATTAATCTATTTATTTAGTGCTCGCTTATCCTTGATACTCTATATAGCAAGCCTAGTGAATAAACAGAAAAGTGATACCGAAAGTCTCATACAACACGGTATTAGAAAACCTTTTATTTAGATTCCTCAATATAATTATTATAAAATCATACAAAGATGTCATCAATGTATCATATTAAAATCTTGAACTAAATCCACGTCAATAGTGAATCTTTCGTAATCTAGAAATTCATACAAAAATAGATGAAACTAAAAAAATGAATAAAGATTATATAACGGAAATCTTATTCAAATTCCCAAAACAGGATTGAGTGTAAAATAATTCCAAATAACAATAATAAAATAATAACATATTGACAAAACATGTTTAAACATTTAAGACATAAATATATTCATATATAAGCATATAAAAATCATTTTATTAATAAAATATCTTATTAAATCCAAAATTATTTTATAAAGAGAACATTTCATACTTTAATATGATGTGAAATTATCGAATATTTGATTGAAACTAAATATAGTTGGCCTTATACAATTTACTAAAATAGAATAATATTATTCTAGATATTGATTTCTTATACGATGAAAAACCTAGTACGTAAAATTTATATAATCGATCTAATTTATCTTATTTATATATACTCACTGGGATATAGATTGAAACACCTATATTTACTCAATATATGTTATTTAGGTTCAATCTATTTATAATTCCAAACAACAAAGCAATATTTAGAAATGAGTGAATATACTTTGATTGTATAATAAATAATTTATGTAATCTTTAATAATTAATTTAAAATCATAAAATTAATAGAACATCAAAATATAACAATAACATAATGCAGGAAAAATTCAAGTACAAGATGGAAACAGTTAGCTTCTCCTTTGTATTTTAATACCTCTAAAAAACTCGAAATTTCTCAGTCATTGCTAGTTCATAAACAATTGCATAGCAATAAAATTAATATATTTCAACCAAGCGACCAACTCAAACATAAATAAAAATTTAAATTCAACAATCCAATCACCCAAGCAATTAGATCCTAATATGATAATGATATATAGATATACATAACTATACTAGATGTAGATATAAATGAACAAGGGTTACTCACTGATTAGATGCTCATTCAACAAGTTCAAAAATTAGACTAATGTTCTATATCATTACTTCATCGGCCTTGTCATCCACTGCCTTACTCCCTTTTCAAATCATTGCCACCACAAACAATACATCCATTGTAGCTCCTAAATCACTTCCCCTGCAATTCAACAACCCCTAAACTGCATGCTCTCTGCGCCTGTTGCCACCCTATCTCCTAGCATCGCATGCCTCAACTCACACAACCTAACATCCACGCCTCCACCTATATCACACATGGATGTCATCTCCTCGACTACAGTTTCCCACAAGCATGGTTGCTACTTTCTACAATCTTGAGCTCCTCCATTGCGCGCGCTTCACGCGCTAATCATCTCTATATGTGCCCTTTTGATCGAAGGATATCCCTTCGTTCTTTCTACTATATTTATAATTGTTGTAAATCCCTAACTCTAGGAACCCATCGAAAGAAAATTCCACAATCTTGATGATAAACCTCCAATATACGAGAAGAATGAAGAACAGAAATGTGTTTGGAGTTGGGCCTTAATCATTTTGAGCCCAATTCTAATTTGTCTCTAATGAGTTTATTTGCATCAACTCTTTGAATTTTTATTCCCCACGTTTGTTTATATGCATTTTTCATTCCAGTTTAAACAGATTCATGCTTTATTACATATTATATCTAACAATAATTATGTCATTTCTACTCAATTTAATGCTTACCTGATTTATTTATTAACTCAATGTTCAATACAACCAAAATATCTATTATCCAAAACTATTTTAAATCCATTACAATTTGATTTAGTCATGTTCGATAATTTGTTTGTTGGTTACATGTGACTTTATTTAACTCAATGCTCGGTGATTTATTCGATAATCCAACATTCAATATAAAATAATTATATTTTCCATTAATTTTAATTATATAAAAAAATATTTAATGTCAAGATAATTTTATTTAGTTTTACTTTTTTATTTAATTGACAAATCGCCACAATTCAAATTTATCAGTTCTATTTTTAATTAAATACACATAATTTTAACGAGGAAAACAAGGTTGTTACATCATTTTTTGTCGTAGCTTCTCTAGGGGTATATTTGATTTTTCCGCCTTTGGGTATTGTAATCTATCCACTCAGACCAAATCATACGATTGGCATTTCTTTGATTTTCTCTATAAGTAGCTAGTTCTTTTCATCTTCTCCATTTACTTGCATTTGTAAAATTCAAGCCTAAGACTCAAAGTTTTCAAAAGCTTCAAATTATTCTAATCCGTTCCAACTATAATCAAAGTAAGTATTCTTCTGATTTTAAATTAAGTTTTCAAATCAATTCCTGGTTCTCCATTTCTAGGATTTAGAAATTCATGATCATTATTTCAAAATTGATATAATTTTAATACTTGAAACCTTCCATGAATTATTTCAATATTTGTGCATTTAATACATATTAAGCCAAATCCTGGATTTTGATCTGATTTTTCATAAAAAATCATAATGTTTTTTATTTATTGGAGTGGGTTTTGGAAATCAAAATCTAATCTGTTTAATCTCAATTAGATGTAACTTTTTTAGTTTTCCAAGATAAATGGGTTTCGACCTGAAATCTACAATTTAAAAAAACTAAGGGCAATAACTAAGAAATGGTAAACTAATTAAAAATAGAACCCATTTTTTGAACTTTTTCGAAACTGCCCCTATTTATTTTTGCTATGGAAGGAGCCATTCTTTAAGCTTTCCATCAATGGATGATTTACAAAGGAATTGAAATGGTCGAACGGTATCCAAATTTTGCAAGAATTTTGACAGTTTTAACTTGGTTGAAAATCATTTTGCTACTTGTTTCCTTTTCATTCAAAAGTATTGATTAGCTAGACTGGCTCATATTTTCTATTTTCCTTTCGTCCTATAGTGCTATCAAAGGGAATCAAACTAAGATTCTTCCTAAGTAAGGGCTGCTAATTTTGTTTGACATTAATGGAGTGATATCACCTGAAGTATAATGGTAGAAAAGAAGAAAGTAACAAAGTAATCTAGTTTTAAGGTCCCTGCTCTTGACTAAGGCGAACCTTCTTCCCCAATCCGGATGTTATTCCAAAGAAAGTCGCTGCCACCACTAAATTCTCATTGATTGTTGCTCAAAAGGACGTTGATATGATATTTGGGGATTTCAGCATCAAAGGTGTTAAGGCTATTCCTCCTGGTATGGAAGATGCTATCAATAATCCTCCTAAAGGGTTCTTTGCTTACACAGCCGTTTATATTCAGCATGAAGCTTTCTTCCATTTTCGGACTTTATTTCCCGCTTTCTTCAACATTTACTATCCAACCTCACCCAAAGCATATACTAATTTGCTTGGTTTAGAAGTCTTATCTTTGGAATTGGGTGGCCTTTCTTTGAATACCCTTGCTTTTGAATGGTTGGTCCATGTGGCTAAGGTGAACAGTGCAAACCCTTGAATCTACAGAGAAAACCCTCTTACAAAATAGAATGTAAAGGGAATTAACAAGTCTAAGGACATGGAAAACCAGTTCTTCTATATCTGATCCTCTGACATTTCTAGGGCATTTTCCGCCTTTGGTAGCTATCTTGAACCTTCCATTATTTTATATTCTTTGCCATTTCTTTCTTCATAAGTCAAACTATTATTCTTCTTATTTGTTTTGCAGGCACTATTCCAAAAAATCCTAGTTCCACCAAAGAGGCTATCAGCAGGGTTAAGGCAGCTTCGGGGAGTCTTGGAAAGAGGACTACCTTAATCTCTCGCATTCAGATGAAATAATATATTTTTCCACCTTGTCAAGTGGCTCTATGGAGACCTGCAATAATGCATCACAATGTAAAAGGGGTTTTTATTTTGACCCAGAATGACCTACGTTGCTTCTCTTATATGTCCCTTACAAGTCCCGACATGCTGGAAAGTTTTTGAGTTTCAAATTTTGGGGCAGACCATTTTTTTTACTTAACAACTTATTTGTTAATCTCAACAGTCGTCTCTAGAGCTCTATCAGTAGTTCCGCTTTATAGTACTGCACCTTTGTTACCTCTTAAATTGGGTGTCGTGCATGCCATTCTCAATTCTGGAAATATGGGTAGAAAAGGTTAGTTGATACTCTTGTCGAAAGGTGCATTGACAAAAAGGCCAAAACAGCAGATTTCTCAGTTGTTAATGCTTCTAAAGGAGAAAGTGATGGTGCTACAGTAGCCGCCGAGGTAACTAAAGCACTTACTATCACTGTAACACCCCACACTTTTCTACACCTAAATTTCGATAAAAAATCGAAACTCAAACACATACAAGCATGAAGCGTGTAAATCTGGTACCTGCAATAAATGAGCATGAGCATAATTAGAGTAAAAGATAAGATGACTCACAGAGGAAACCAAACTGGTAAACTAGTATTAACTCAAGTAACTACCTTTTTCAAAATATGTCACTTTTCCAATACCAAGCATGAGAGAGAATGAGAACCTAAAGCCAAACTTAAACGCCTATGGGAACCCGTCCTTCTATAGAAAACCTGGATGGTTGTAATTAGGATGGGGGGTCAGAACAAAAAGATTCTGGTGAACAGGAAATGCAACACATACCATAATATAAAGATGTATCCCGTTTGGTTCAGCCCAAGATGTAAGCCCATCGAGGTTAGTGATTCTTGCCAAACCTAGTAAATGTTTATGCATGACTTTAGTATTCTTCCCTATATAGTAATCCCAAAGTACAATACCGAGATAGGAGGTTTACGAATATTTTTGTGAAGCCTTTATACCGGAGCATGGCTGGTTATTTAATTGAGGTTAGACCCATAATTATGGGGTTTATATATATATACATACATACATACATACATACTTTCGGTTACTCTTATTATTCCTCGAAGATTTATCTAACATTAACATAAACTAGAGGGCACTACTTACGAACCCTACTAGTTAAGGATTCCGTCGTTCATGCATATACTCTTGCCCCGCATAAGGTGAGAGATGGTATTTTATCGTACGCTATACCTTCTATCTCACCATATTAGATAACCCCCTTAGTCGCTTATTACTTCCCCTAGGATTGGCAGCCATATCTGATGTTTTAGTTTCCAAGTTTGGATAAGCCCACACTCACCTGCCATTTAAGACCCCTAAACTGAAAGACCTATTCGCAGGTGGACTCTTCAACATCGGCCGCTTAAGACCCAGGAAGCAGACTATGTGCCAAGGTTATTAAGTTATTCACATTTAGTCCCTCTATACAGAAACATTATACGTACACAATTCATTATCATCACGGGTTCTGACACGACCCGAACTTCCCCCTGAAGGAAAGCACGGATTGCGTTGAGGACAAGACCAATCATAACACAGACAGAAGAACATTTCATTGTATATTACAACAATTCCATCAGAATACAAGAATATACAGAGTATGAATAAATATTACACAGAAAATATCAGAGATTTAAATTACATTTAAATACATCACTGCAGCGGAAAATAATACAAAACACAACTGAAGGAGATATACGGATACAAAGCTTTCCGAATATCATTCCAGCTGTAAACCAGGATCCTGTGAATTTAAATCTGCAAAACCAAAACTACTAGCTGCCCATGTCAAAATAAGGGCACCCAGAGTTTAGGTTAAAACAATAAACTCCAGGTCAGTCATGGGACTGGTGTGAGAACTAAAACAGTTATTAATCTTTATTTTAAAATTAGGTAAATCAAGGGACCACGCCGTATAACACGGAATGGGTTTCCTCCCAAGAATACCAGTGCATAAAACAACAACGCAATGCTAAATAAAGAACAATGAAGCTATTATAAGACCCAGGTCCCATCACACAATGCAATACAAACCGGAGGATAGGGTTTTACCTTATAATAACCAAAGAATGCTTGATACGCTAAATCATCTTTTGATTCTTAATCAGACTCCAACCGTAAATTAGTAAGAGAACGATTCCCTAAGTAGTAACCCCGAAGGCCGAAACCAACATCAGACTAATACCCAGGAAACCACCCATCTTAGCTCGTTTCCAGTTAGTTTCTGATTTTATATACAATCATAGGCGGCATGAGCGCCCCATCCCACTATGTCGCCATATATAGGATTACAACTAAAACCGCAGAATCACGTATTTGGAAATTGGACTTCCATCTGTGAACCGAGGCAAAAGATAGTCCTCTACCGATTCGAGACAATCTAGCCCATGTCTCAGGAACAGAACGCATCGTCCCTTGGAGCCACAGGGCCGGTCCACCGATGTGGATTAGATGAAATCCTGAACACTACGTCTCACCGCCCTATGAGGCGTAAATGAGCCAACGAATGACTCCATCGGTTTGAGAACGACCGATATATCCGAGGCGCCTCGCAACAGCAACAACCACATAAGTCAAACTCGTCAGGGCGTGTAAAACCACTGACGCCACTTCTAGCTAGAAAGAGACGCATGTTCTCCCTGGATCCTTCTCCCGTTTCTGGTTCACAACCGGGGTGTGAGGCTCGCGAATCAACGCTACACAAAGCTACGCCACAAAGGCCGTGATTTGGTCATCAACTACAAGACTCTGCTTTTCAACAGGAGCCTTGATTAATTGCCACTTAGGCATGCCACACAGGCAATTCACTCCATGCGATGGATATCCATCAATATATAACCCCTGAGCTCGTACGTCTCAGAGAAGGGCGTTAAGCAAGAGAATAAATTCTCCGCCGCCAAACAGATATATATTTAATAGAAATCAATCACAAAGACTGAAATCCAATGTCAGACACACAGTCCATTTACAAGTTCGTTCTGGGACTGAACGAAACCGGAGGCACCTAGTACCCCGCATATCCATCGATCTTCAAGTACGTTTGGACGACTACCAACTGATTCCCTCCTCTTGGGTGTACGGCCCAATCAAGATCATCAGTAATTATCCAAACGACTTGAAGACCTCCGGTCGTCAACCACTGTCTTCATCTTCGACTAATCGCCGAATCAATTATTCAGAATGGGATAAACCCGGTCTTTCCGAATAACTCACGTATATAATAAACAAGTGTTACACAAAAACAACATACGCCTCATTCCAATTCATCAGTCGCTAACCGTAAATTAGTAAGGGAACAATTCCCCAAATATTAACCCCGAAGGTCAAAACCAACATCAGATCAATACACAGGAAACCATTCTTCTTAACTAACCTACAGTTAGTTTCTAAATTTCACATTCTTAGGGAAAGGTTCCCATTAATTTTATCAAAGATAAATTCTTTAAATTTATTCTTTAATCTTCTTTTGAATATCAATTCAAACTAGTCGGGGTTAGCGAACCACACCGAAGTAATTATTTGTTTTAATTTCCCAATCCCAACCTATTCATCCCGTGAAGTAAAACTGGTAATACTTCATATCTAACACCACAGTGTTATCAGTAAATTCAATTACCATTTCACGTTCAAATCTAATTAAAGATTTAACTATCGCATGGAGTAAAACTGGTGATACCCCATTCTTGATCTTTTCAATCTAATTAAAGATTCATTAAAACTCCACTTAGTTTTAATCTTTGACTGGGTTAAAGAATCAGTGTCATTTAAAACACGGTTCACGATAAACCCCAAAATCACATCACATTTCAATCAGTCCCTAACCGTGAATTAGCAAGTGAGAAGTTCCCTAAACAATAACCCCGAAGGCCGAAACCAACATCAGATCAATACCCCAGAAACCATTCAACTTAACTAATCTCTAGTTAGTTTCTGATTTTCTTAACTCCTTTGGGTCTAAGAACAGTATTATTGAAGATACCGTTCACGACAACCCAAAATCACATTCCATTAGTTATCGGGTTAAAGAACAAGTGTTATTTAAAACACTGTTCACGATAAACCCAAAAATCAATACCAATTCAATTCCAATTAAATGTTATTTAATTGGTTCACTTCATTAAATCCAAATAAAAAGATTTAATCTTTTTCTCAACTGGGTTTAAGAACAGTGTTAATGAAGACACCATTCACGACAAACCCAAATCCCATTTGATATCAAATACAAGGCTCTGAATAGAAAATATACCGGCTTATATTCAATATCAAATTCTACGACCAACAAATATCGTATTGGAAATAACGATATTAATATATCTTTCAAATTCCCATAACAATATCTGTATCATATCGAAATCCAACATCGAAATATTCCGGAGACAATTTCTATTCAAATCCATTCCAATTCAATTATTGGAAATTCTGGTTATTTTCAAAACCATTTCAAATCCAATTTATTTATTTTAAAAATAAATAAATTATTATTCTAGTTCAAAACTAGTTCATTTCGATAAAAATCTATTTTTATCTTTTCAAATATGGGATTTTTCATCCCAGTTCTTCCCGACTCACTTCTTATGATTTTACACAAATTATTGATATTTTTAATAATTTTATCAAGGCCCGTACAGTCGATTTCTATCAACGGCCATCGAACTGCACTTACAGCGACCTTTTTCAAATTTGATTTGGACATAATTCCAAATCCAACCGTTAGATTTCTGATTTCTAATATTTGTTAGAAAGCTATTTTCGATACGAACCCAACGGTTTCGGTTTTAGGAGAATCCGACTGTCGGATCTCCCGCAATATCCATTCGAAGTCAATGGTCGAAATTCGCGAACTGCCGCGGCGCGGCGCGTTCTATTCAGGCCATTATATTATATATATAATATATATAATATATACTTCGTCGATTTCCTTTTTAAAACGTATTTTATAAGTCGTTTTAAATTCGTTTTCAAAACAATTTCTGCTTCATATTCAATTTTAAATCAAAATTGAATTTTTCCTTATAAATTCCTTTCAAATTCATTTCAAATTGATTTCAATTCAAATTGATTTCTAATTCAATTTCAGTTCGTTTTCAATTCAATTCAATTTCAATTCGAATTCATTTATATTCAATTTCAATTCGAATTCATTTCTATTTAATCTCAATTCGAATTCATTTCTATTCAGTTTAATTCGAATTTCAATTCTTTTCAAAATATCAGATTTTGAAATCACTTTCGATATTCATTATAAAATGAATAAAATCGATATAAATATCGTTCACGTCAAAATGGCATCAATCTAATCAACACGGCTTCATATATTTCTATTTTCAAATATTCTATTTCAAATATTTCTTTTTCAAATATTCCTATTCAAATATTTTATTCAAATAGTCCTCTTCAAATATTCTATTTCAAAACTGGAATGAGGCCCAATCAATTACCATAGATTTTATTTCTATGGACTTCCATACAACGCATGTATATATCGACAACGACAAATAATCAACCATCATCCAAAGTGCATTCTACACTGTATAAGCATCAAATATAAATATTCAACGCTTATAACAATCTGTCAATCAATCGATCGACATACAACTAATTATTGAGATTAGTGTATGTCATATATCATTCCAATACCCGTGTGGGGTTTCAATCAATCAAACACAGATTTTATTTGTGCAATTGGGCGATGTGTAAAATTTATCGTCCCAATCAATATCAGTCAAATATGTGTATATAAACAAATCGTCCGATTCGTTTATAAATATTTATTTTATATACACGTTAAAAATTATATTTTTAACTATAAAATATTTTCCACTATAAAATATTTCATTTCATTTCACATCACATTACACAATCAACTACACATCAAAATCAAACAAACAAGCATACAAGCCATCCATGGTCTATGGACGACGGGTGTCGGGTGCTACTAAACACCGTCTGCATCCTAGTATATATTTTAACTAGAAAATTAAATTAAAAGTGAGAAGTTCTCACCGACTAGCTAATCCAATACCATGACTCTTCATATGTAGAAATCTTCGTCGTTCTCGCCTTTTGTCACTTTCGTTGCCCGTAGCCACTACATATATAAAAATCACATTTTTATATTGGTACTATATAGATAAAAATTCTATTTTTACATCGATGTTCATATAATAAAGATTATATTTTTATCACGCTATTCTCTACATAAAGATTTCGCCTTTTCAAATATAAAGATCTTGCCTTTTCAAATATAAAGATTTCGCCTTTTCAAATATAATAAAAATCATATTTTTATTTCAACCAATATATAATGAAAAATGAGATTTTTATTTCGCTACACATATAAAGATAATATTTTTATATTCTCTATTATATAGAAATTTTATTTTCAATACACTACTTATATAAAAATAGTATTTTTATATCGTCTATTATATAAAGGTCATTAATACTCTACACAAGTAAAAATCATATTTTTGATTCACTACATATATAAAAATCAAATCTTTACTTCGCTACTCAAATAAAAATCGAATTTTATTTACTCTATCTTATAAAAATCATTCTTTTATAATCTTCACAATATAAAAATCATATTTTTAATCCGCTATTCATATAAAAATCGAATCTTTATTTATATAAAAATCTGAACTTATATTTTAAACAAAACTGCTACATTTTTCTTTTCTATGATATTTTAAAACTGATCTTTATATATATATTTTTTAAACTAATTTCCCTAAACAAAAATAAAAATAAAGTAAATGCTTACTGTTTTTCAGCGA
Source organism: Allium sativum (assembly GCA_030737875.1). Lineage (NCBI taxonomy): Eukaryota > Viridiplantae > Streptophyta > Magnoliopsida > Asparagales > Amaryllidaceae > Allium > Allium sativum. The sequence goes on along the minus strand of CM060919.1, from coordinate 878,692,276 downwards.
AGGAAGGTGTCGGCTTCGTGGTTTAGTGGATTTGGGTCGATGGGGCAGCGGTTTCAAGAAGAGGGGGGGGGTGGGAATCTTGGCGTCGGCTGCTGCGGGGGGAGGGGGATGCGGTGGTCGGAGGCTGGGTGATGTCGGGTTTTGGGTAGGGGTGCGACGGTTTTGTTGGAGAAGGAAGCGGGGGGGGGGGGGGGGAGGATCGGGAGGAGGGGAGTTGAACGGTAGGAGGCGGAGGGAGGGGGTCTCGCGCGCCAGGCGCCGCGGCGCCCTAGTCGGAGGAGCGACGGCTCCTCCCTCTTCTCTTTCTCTTTTATTTATTTATTTTGTTCTGAACTAACGGGGGAGAAAGGAGGAAGGATATAGGGTTTTTATATAATTAATTTATATTTTATTATTTTTAATCCCAAAAATGTATCTTTTTATTTCGAACATGAAACGAAACCCCCCGCCTGTCGTCCCTAGCTAATTACCCCTATTCTGAACTCAATGGGATATGTCACGTAGGCCAATTTGGCCGTTACGATCAGTTTTCATCAAAATCAAAATATAACTCTATATATTGAATTTGAACGCGCATTTCAATTTAACGAGGTCACATACTAACTCAAAAAATTCCAAAAAAATATTTTCTGGCTTCATATTGACGATACGGTCCTAACAAAACTAGTTTCATCGAATTCTGAGACCGTTTAAAAAATGGCCATTTTCCAGTCGATTAAAATCAACTAAAACTGGTCAAATGCGTTTAACTTCGCCACGCTCACATATTGATTCGAAAAATTATGAAATTTGAAACCTAGCAATAACTTGACATCGCGGATCCAACAAAACTGGTTTCGTCGAAATCCGAGGTCGTTTGCAAAATGGCTATTTTTAAAGGCAGAAATTCCATAGTGACTATTCTGAATTTTCAACTGGACATATCTTTTGATCCCCGCTATGAAATTCCAATCTTTCAGATTCGTTGGAAATATATTCACAAATATATTCTAATATTTTGGGTTTCACTAAAATCCGGTTTATTTTGCACCCGGCACATTCATTTGAAATTGGAAATCGAATTATCGAACTACCGCGCCATTTTCAATTCCTTTTATAATTATAAATAAATATTTATTTTCTAACGGCGATCTATATAAATATATACGTTCGAATTATATTCAAAATAAATTTTTTGTCGTTATTATTTAAAATAATTCATTTTAAATAATCAAAATTCGCTAAAATTGCCAAAATAATTTTTTTAAATTGGCTCAGATTTCCGGGTTATTACAATTCATATGGATAATAATATTTTACATTGTTAACCTACTAAGTCCAACTCAATTTTTAATTATAAGTTCTATGTTAACTGGTATGAATAGGAAAGTTATGTCTCCTTACCCTAGGATATATTTAATTACCTCCCCTAGTTGGACTTAGTATTTTAAACAACAATCAATACCCATGAATCCCCTTATTCATCATTTATTTCGGCTTCTTTGTTTATTGCCTTTTATGACAATAACAGTCAGATTTTCCTAAGGAACTATTTATCAGTCCTATAATATCTATTTGTTGTACCCCAATAGACTCAATAGACAATTACAATTCTTATTATTCATTCATTTATTTGTTGACTATTATATATGTACATATATATGTATGTATGTATGTACCAGGCCCCTCACATTAAGTTGACTACATGTGGATGTTAGATTTGTCGGTCGGTTCCGGGTAGAATTCTACTACAAGTTGAACTTAACCTCGTGCCTTAGTACATTTATGTTTATCATTAGACCTCCCACATTAAGCTGACTACTTTTGGTTGCTGGATGTATCGGTCGGTTCTGGGCTGGCTTATACCACAAGTTGAGCTTAATCTCGTGTCTAAATGCGATTATCAAATTTCCTAATTGGGGTGCGCAACGTTAATCCTAATTAATTTAGGAATTTTAACCATTATCCTATTATATTTACTTTCCCCAATCAACATTGGTTACAATTGCTATATATTGATTTGCGGTCCTATTTATAGCAATTGATTATATTGGTTGCTACAAATGGTCACCACAAATATATTAATTCAATATGGATTATATTTATGTACAATTCCATAATTGAACCTTATCCAAACACTCAAACATTCCATACAATGAATGTTTTACTGTTTTACTTTGATTTTGACAGATAGTATGTATATATTTATCTTTTATGTTTTTGTGCGGTCAACATAGTTTATATTTATATTTTTATTATTATTCTTAAGTGATTTGGTTTAATTAACAATCAAACATTGATTTTTACATTCAATGTTGTCAAAAGGTTCCAAATCTTACAAAAAGACTTTTAGCTGTAATCATTGTAAATTATGCCTAATTAGTGGTATTGACATATTTCAAAATCATAAGAAATGTATGTAAATATAAAATTTGGAATAGTTGATGCAAATTACGCACAAATATGTATATTTATACGTACATTTACACCATTTTTCTTTTTTCAAATCTTTTTCTCATATCTCTTGTCATTTCAAAATAATTCCTTTTTATTCAAAAGGAGGAAAAAGGCATATTAACAACAACTAAGCCAAAATCCAACAATAATGAATTTAAACAGGCATATTTCTTTTAACATTACAATCACATAATTTACCACTCATATATTTTTCCCTAAATTCACATAATTTATTATTCAACAATGAACTAGAGATCTGGAATGTAACTACATCGAAATGGTGTTTAATGGGACTAATTTCTAGATCTACATTGCTTTTAAACCACCGCAATATGATTTACAACATAACTATAGGAATATATGTAAATTTTTTTAGAATCCTACAATTAATATTATGCATAACCACAATTTGCAATTCCCAAGTTTTGACAATTTTTATAATCAGATCTGATAGGTGCTAATTCAATTAGAATCATATTATAAGCAGATCTGATGAAAATAGGCATATAAACTTGAGATCTAATACAAACCAGATAAATACATTATTATAAATGTATATATAAATTTCCCACTCACCTGCAAGCATCCAAATCCAAAGTTTGAACCCTTTAGGTCAACAATCCCTAAATTCTTATAAATCTACAAACTATTTGCAAAGGAGAAAATCCCAGATCTGTAGAGATGTAAGAAAATAGAAAGAGAGGGGAAAATCTATTATTGAGCGCTAATTTGCATTCTTTTCCATTGGATCTGATAATCCTCTCAATTTCATATGAATTGGATTTGATTTGTTTGTATAAGAATATATTTTAGATTAAGAAATTAGGTTTGGAGAAGGAGAAAAATGCAGAGCTTCACTGCTGCCTACATCTTGTATGTAACAGAATGAGGCCTTACCCCTTTATTTATAGGGGTGGAATTAGCCTTGAACTGTTGGATTAGTTTTTATTATATCCGTCCATCCATTTCATATATATTATAAATCAAACCTTAAAAACCTAGCCGTCACTGGGCAAACTGACGCCCAGTAACTCCAAACATGAAAGTTGACCAAAATTCTGAGACAAATGCATCAATCAAAGTTTCGTGGCCAAATTCCATCATTTGCAGAATTTCCTATTTTTGAAATTCTAATAATTAATTTATATTGCCAAAATTCTGGGTTGTTAGATTTTTCCCTCCTTAAAAGGAATTTCGCCTCGAAATTCTGACGTCTATAAGCCTATCCTACACAACCAATTTGTGTTCATGCACTTTGCAACCATGTGTATATGTGCATGGTGTACATAGTGCAATTCAACCATTAAATATGCATGCAAGATAATTCTAATCGGATCCTCCTATATGTTTGCATTAAAATTTTGAAATACATTTGAAACCATGATGTAGAACATCTTAAATATACTGGCAGTTCTATATGAATGCAAAATTTGAAAACTCTTTTCATCCATTACCTTCACACAATTACGAATAAAAGTGTGTAGCACTCAATTTTGCATCCAAAATGTCACGCAATCTAACCGTTTCCTATTTAATATATCTTAAACCGGAAAAAGGAAATTAAAGCGAAGAATTTTAACATTTCCTCCGCTTACAAATATTCCATTTTCCGCCCTATAGTGGAATTTTCACCTCAGTTACCCAAATACTCCAAAAAATTCATTTGTAGACTGTAAAGTAGGCTTAAAACAAGCTCTAAAACGTAAAAGAGTTAATTTATAGCTCGCGTGCATCATTGACAAGGTATGGAAACAATGTTTCCAAGGCTAAAATAGCCTTTTCCTTGCTATCATTAATGTTTTTATCGTATCAACGGTCCTATTGGACCACTAAAATGGGCACACAAAGTATCCAAACTTCTTCCTTACACTATTTATGTGACCAAAAATTGTAATTTTCCATAAAAATAAATTTATGCTTAAAAACTTCTTATGTTTATTTTGAAAATTCTTTTTCAAAACCGTTTCACTTTCCTATAGAAATAAGAAAATGATAAAAAGCTTTCTTTTAACAAGGTTTTCCAAAACCTACAAAATATTTTTTTGTGAAAACTTAAATGATTCAAGTCACATGTTGGAGAAAAAGGAAGTTAGTCACGCAAAAATACGAAAAATGAAACTACATACAAAAGACCAAAAATAAAATTTAGCTTTAATAAGGAATGATGACTTATTTATTTATATACCTGTGATGTAGAATCGGTCCTTTGCTAAAATTTATCCAACACAAAATTATATTCTTTCCAGCTCTAGGACAACTGTTAGTTTAGAAAAGAAAGACGAGATTTCATTCAAACAGGCATGCGTGAATAACATAAATATCTCCAATCATAGAAATCTCATAACCTAAGTCGAGTGATTTAAACAAAGTTAGCAGTTACAAGCACGAATCACCATCGAGCCAAGAACCCAATGCTGGAAAGAGAAAACAACAAAGACGAAGACAAACCAACAACAGTGAAACTCCCAAAACAATGGCTATAAACAACGAAATGTCTTGCTCCACGACTGGAGCTCAAGCCAATTTTTTTCTTTAATTAACCATATTATGGTAGCAAAAATGCTCTATCTCATGTTTCAAACACTGTTGGTGTTGTTGGAGGTTTCCATATCATCATCTCTTCTAAAAGAAAATTTGTGATGAGAAAAGTAACCTACCACAAAACTGCTTCTCATGGAAATCCACCAAATATTGTCTAAAGACAAAATGGATAGGTTAATTTTACAAAGTGTAACTCCACGAGATTAGACACAATAACACAAGCTGAATCGAATATGATGAGGTACTAAATGATGGTTACGCCACTGATCAAGCAAAGGATTAAATTCCAACATCATGAGACAAATTTACTCATAACTTCCTATTTGTAGAATGATGTGATGGGTCATACGTCTATATGGGCAGTTCGAACATAGAGCCCTGGACTTAAGAAACGACATTAAGAAAAGAGACTTGCTGCAACGGTCAAACGGAAGACTATCCAAGTCTGTGTAAGACACAAATTCCTCTAAAATCTTATCGAGATTCTCCTTAGAAAAACCATCTAAAAGATAGCTAATCTTCATCTTTAAAACGACATTTCCTCTTGAAAGAAACTATTCTAACATGGTATAGCAATGGTGGATGCAACATAAACAACAACCTATTCTAAGATCTCGAAGCAACTGGTCGGTGCAAGTCCAACTGCCTCGACAAATTTTCTTATCCCTAAAGCGGTGAGACCATTTTGCTCATTCTGATCCAATCAAATGATCTCTACCTAAGGAGGAGGCTTAAATAGTGTGAGTAGGATCGAATATTGGAACTAGGAATTATAGGCCAAGAAATTGTCGAAGGGAAGAAATCAGAATTGGAGATTAGTGAGGCAAGATCTAATGTGCAAACAAGCGCGAAGAGGAGGAGGCGAGGCGACGACAAAGAAGGAGAAGAAGAATAGATATATGGTTCGGTTAGATGAGGAAGGAAGGACGAAAGGAGGAAGTTAAGGGGGTAATTTGGATGTAACTTATACGGTTGATACCTAGGTCCAAGTTGTACCAAAACTCATTAACTAGTTGACATTCTAGTATAACACTAAACAGTCAACTATAAGATGGGCTTTGGATAAAGGTTGAACTTTGGCCTTATTATGCTGGATTAAAATATTAATCATCCCGCGTCTTCTTTTAAAATTTTACGCGATCCAAAAAATAGTTATCCTCATCACTGCGGTATTTAAAGATCGTAGTTAAACTACGAACCAACTCCAAGAATTTATAGTCTTAACAACGATGTTGCGACTACACAACGAACGAACGAATTCTAGAAATAATTCAGCTAGAAATCCGTAATATAAATTAAAATGGTTTTTCCCCTTACCTAGCTAACAACAGCACGAAATCAAATACCCCAAAAATCAAGATGAAGGATTTCCTTAGCCTTCTCGAAGAAAAATGTAAAAAATTTCAAAGATGGAATTTAATATAATACCAACGGTTTCGTACTTATAAATCCAATATACTATCACTATTATCATTAATATTCCAAAATTGTTGGAACTTTAAAAAATTAAGGATAAATTGTGATAATTTCATTAAATTATCCAAAATATATAGGGAAAGGGATACTAAAAATCACAAGGAATAGATATTTATTATTTTCAAGTTTAGTGACATATTCCTTGTCATTTCTAACTCCATCTCTCCTACCAATCAGATTATATTTATTAAAATTACACTAAGCCCCAAAATTTTGAAAAACGAATGGATTAAAATTTAAAAATCATATCTTTATAAAACTAGGCTTTAACAAAATCAAATTTCGAAACTGTTGAAAACCGTAATTGTTTTTTTTATTTCTTTGGGTACTTCTTTTCCCCATAAGGATATTGAGTAGAAAGAACGTGAGGAGGCACCCCTTCTCCTGAATTTACGGGGCTATTTTGCCGAGTTCCGTAGAGAGAGTTGTCTCACACCCCTAGGTATTCTCTACCTACCCACCTGTGTCAGTTTCGGGTACATGTACCATTTTGTTGAAGATATAAGAATTCTTCTTGGGTCAATGCCCGAGCGGTTAATGGGGACGGACTCTAAATTCATTGACATCTGTCTACACTAGTTCAAATCCATCATTCAAAACCATCGAAGCCCATTGATTTTTGTAAATAGTTTTAAAAATAAATTTCTTCGAATACAAGGCCAAGAACTCAAATGAATATTTCAAAAAACACTGTGCCATAGATGGCCCATCGCAATGAAAACCCATGGTGTTGCTAGCTACAATGTTGCCATTGCTATGCTATTTTTTATCTATTGCAACGCACGCTCCAATGTGTTAGCATAGCTGTCAAATTGCGTTTAGTTATAGATATATTCAAATTAAAATAAATAGAAAATAAACGACACCTCAGTGATCCCCGCCTTTAGTTAAAACGAAATCCCAATCATTCGATTGACACCCTTGATCCGCACCTCACCTACTTCTATTTCCCGCTGTTATTTTCCTTTACCCGCTTATTTTCATTTCGCTAAGTCCCTAAATTTCCAAAATTAGTCAATTTTTTCAATAAATTTTACAATCAGAAATCAAATTAAAACCAAAATCTAGCAAATCGATAAACTTGTCGCTGGGTTGGTGCTCAGGTTTGAGAGTTTGATTGCGATTGGTAGAAACTAGATCTGATTTACAATCATATCTTCTCGATTTGGGGTTTGAGTGCTTGATTTCGGGTTTTTCCTGTTTCTTCTGCAACATTTGGATATGAAAATCTATTTTGTTATCCTACGATATAAGAAGAAATTGTAAATCAATGGTTAAGAAGGGATAACGCCTGCAACCATTTCCGATGACTCTAAACCAAAGGCCGACAGACGAAAACCCATGCCAATGCTCGAAAATGAGAGGCTTCATCAATTTCATTTCCGTTACTATATCGATTTGGGGATCCATAAAGCAGGATTTGGAAATCGTTACACAATCTGGGTAAGAACACTGTACTTGACTTTGAAATTTTGGATTTGGCAGTCAGATGTTTACTAGTTAGCCAATACTCAACGCAATATTTCATGGGCATGCATGATTTTTGTTGGCACTCCGTTGCTTAATCTCCGGTGCCTGATTGATTTGGTGATTATTAGTTAGAAATGGGATTCGGAAAACAAATGGAAATATAGTTAGGAATCCCTCTGTGTTTTCATGTTGTTGGTGAAACCGTGTTAATAACAAATCAAAGGTCAATTTGTAAATTTGCTTATTCAAGTATGAGTAAATTCTGGACTAAAACTGTTATAATGTTGAAGACGAGTTACAAATGCCAGTTCAAGGATATTTGATGCTATAGGAAATTGTGGGATTTTCTGGTCTGATAGAATTGTTCACATAATTGATCTGAAATAACATGGATTATCTGTCTTCCTTCTCTCAGATATTCATTCTAAGTTGTTGTCTAATTTATGCTTTGGTAGCCTTTCAATAGTACACACACAATTTTACGTTCAAATTGGTATAGTTTTGCAAATTGGTATAGTCATATATGGTGGAAGTGGAACTGCTTATAGTTTTGCAAATTGGTATAGTCTTGCATCTCATACTGTGAGCTTATATATTTGATGTACATGTTTAGCTGCTAGAAGAGTATGGGTTTTGTATAAATTATATATCATTTTCTTACCTCTCCTATAACCGTGCAGGGTGTAACGATCGGTTGTCCAAGCAGCCACGATCGAATGGTGTGTGCTGCATAATCAAGGGGTATAGCTAATGGCAATAGTAACTGCTACTGGACTCATTTTTCTACAGTTATTGTATTGAAAATACAAATCACTTCTTTATGCTACTGGACTCATTTTTCTACAGTGCTCTCCATGAAAAAGCATTCGAACGATTGAATAAATGTTTATTTAACAAATATATGTTTGATATTCATACACTTATTTAGTAAACGTTCTAACATTAAGCTTTTATTAAACTGATGTTCGGACCTTAGACATTGTGTTTAATAAACGTTTAAGGTTGAGGCCCTTTATAAGAAGAGTCTAATCTATTATCACTCATTTTCTTCACTATCAAATTTTGTTTAAAGTAGAAATAAATGTCGAGGTGGTGATGCACACCACAAAAGTCTTAAGACACACTGTTCAAAGATGGATAGTGGAGCATAAAATCTGGTAATGTATAATTTTCAAAATATTTTTTATTTTATTACTTTACAGTATAAAATCTGGTAATGTATAAAATCTGGTAATAGAAGATACCAATGCGAACTACCTATCGTCAACATCATCTGGGGTTCCATTAGCAAAACTGCTGCATTTAGTACTTTTAATTTGAGGAGAATGTGGTGTTAGATGATCGACTTGGTGCAGATCTTAGAGGTATTGATGGGAATGCAGGTTTTATCAGGATGCAGGTTATATATGAAGTAAATAATGTCAACATATGTGAGTATATAAATGTTTTTTTAGTCTAGTTCGCAAATTCTGTTACTAGCAATAAATTTTTCATATGCAAAAAACATTTTTGTAGAATCTGATGGATTTTTAATCCCGGTTTACCATTTTTCTTCTTTGGGCACTCGACAGTAGCATCCATTGTATTCAAGGTAAGACCTTTATTTTGTTCTTGTGAAGTATACACGTTAAAATTTCCTATTAATTCTTAATTACACTATTCTTTTCTTGATATCATGAAAGACAATATTAGATTCTAAGGTATGAGATTCTGTTTCTTGTGTGGTAGTAACATCTCTGGCTGTTAGCGTCCAGGCTTTCAGTCCTATTGTTGCGGTAAGTTAGTCATATCAGAATATGTATTTCTGTGATTTATGGTTATGCTATTTTGCAAATATGGCATTATGCATACATACATGACATAATGAAATTATAACAACCTATACATGACTAAGATGTTATTTCTCCACGTCTTTTTATTCAATTTTTATGTCAAATTTAGTTTTCCTTCAAATTCTTCTACTGGACCTCAAATTTTTTTGTTCTTACTATAAGTATTTGTGCTTCTAGATTGATCAATTTTGACGTGCTTGGGGTAGTAATGATGTGAATAATTTATGGTCATCTGCGGGTTGTTTGTCTTAGGTACATTGTCTTATGGGAGTTCTGATGTCGGCAATCGCTCTATGGAAAGGTTAAGACGATTCTAGTTTCTAAGTGTCATTGTCTTGAGTTTTTTTGGCTATATTTGTGGATTTTGGTGCTGGTTGTTGTGGTCTATGCTTAATTTTGATGTGTATGTACTTTTATTAAGTGTATGTACTTTTATTGATATATGCAATGAATTCAGCTATTTTTTGTGATGAAGTTACTAATTCATTAATGGTGTAAACTTGAAGTGTTTTTTTCTTAATGTGAGTAAATATGTTTATTGTTAGTGAAATAACGGTTATAATCATAATATTATGAAATCTTTGATTAGTAACACTTGACGTATAATTACTTTTAGCAACTGCTAGAAACAGTTGTAAAAAAGTTGAATTTATGACAATTGTAGATATAATTAGACATATTACAACTATTTTTGGAAGTTGTGAAAGGGTATTTTTGTTGTAGTGGTAACTATGGTAACACCTGTACTGACATTACCATAGGGTCGCAAAGGTGTTGCCTTTGACTCAAAGGCAACGCGGCAGAAGGAAACCCCAAGAAAGTGTTACCATAGATCATTTTTTGCCTATAGCAACACTTTTTGGCACTTCGTGCATCACTTCTCTGGTGTTGCAGTATGCAATCTATGGTGTAGTTAAAGGTAGATTTGGAAATTAACGACGTAACAAATGGATATAGCTCGTAATTATATTTCCGAAATAGATACGACATAATAACGTGGACTTTTCCTGTTTTGGATCGAGTAATGGTCTTAGCCGGAACTACATGAACAAAACCAAAAACCAGAAATCGCGACTATCTCGGTTGTAGCTAGATTTTCGTCCAGTCTCCAAATCTGAATCAACATAATCAACCATATACCATCCTCATGCCCTTCATGACGAGATCGCCAACGTATTGTGGGATAAGACAAAATTGGCTAGAAACCCAAACTCAACATATTTCAACTCTTAGTCGCTTAAAGACCATTTTATATATTTAGGCCCACAGCTATCTCATTGTCGAAATAAATTTAAGTCGAGTAAGAAAGACGAAGAAAAATAGAAAATAAAATCGAATTACGTTATCTCACAAGTCCTTATTTAACTACTTCCTCTGATCGTTTAACCTATGCTGTGATACCAAATGTAACATCCCACACTTTTCTACGCCCAAATTTTGATAAAAAATCGAAACCCATACACATCCAAGCATGGAGCTTGTAAATCTGGTACCCGCAATAAATGAGCATGAGCATATTCAGAGTAGATAAGATAACTCACAGCGGAAACAAAATAGGATAAACCAATATTAACTCAAGTAACTACCTTTTTCAAAGTAAGTCACTTTGCCAATACGGAGCATGAGAGAAAACGAGAACCGAAAGGCAAACTTAAATGCTTGTGAGAACCTGACCTTCTCTAGAAAACCTGAAGGGAGGGTCAAAACAACAAGATTCCGGTGAACATGAAATGTACAACATAGATTATAATACATAGATGTATCCCATTTGGTTCAACCCAACATGTATGCCCACCGAGGTTAGCGACTCTAGCCTAACCTAATAAATGTTTATGTGCGACTTTACTACTCTTCCCAAGGTAGTAATCCCAAAGTATAATACCAAGACAAGACGTTTACACATATTTTTGTGAAGCCTTTATACCAGAGCATGGCTGGTTATTTAATTGATGTTAGACCCCTAATTACGGGGTTTTTTATATATATATATGTACACGTTCAATTACGCTTATTATTCCTCGAAGATTTACCTAACATTAACATAAACTAGAGGGCACTAGCTATGGCACCTACTAGTTAAGGCTTCCTTTGTTCATGCATATACCTTAACCCGCATAAGGTGAGAGATGGTATTTATCGTTCGCTATACCTTCTAGCTGACCTTATTAGATAACCCCCTTAGTCGCTTATTACTTCCCGTAGGATAGGTAGTCATATATGACGTTTTAGTTTCTAGGTTTGGGTATGCCCACACACACCTGCCACTTAAGACCCCTAAATTGAAAGACCTATTCTTAGATGGACTCTTCAACCCTAGCCGCTTAAGGCCCAGGAAGCAGACTATACGCGAAGGTTATTGCTTCGTACCACATTAGCTTTTAATACCTTTCCCTATTTGGGATAAAGTAGACTATGTCATTAAGTTATTCCTGTTTAGTACATCTATTCGGAAACACTATACGTACACAATTAATTATCGTCACGGGTTCATATGATTAATAATATTTTACATTATTAACCTACTAAGTCCAACTCTATTTTTAATTATAAGTTCTATGTTAACTGGTATAAATAGGAAAGTTATATCTCCTTACCCTAGGATACATTTAATTATCTCCCCTAATTGGACTTAGTATTTTAAACAACAATCAATACCCATTAATCCCCTTTTTCATCATTTATTTCGACTTTTTTGTTTATTGCCCTTTATGACCATAACGATCATATTTTCCTAAGGCAACTACTTATCAGTCCTAAGATATCTATTTGTTGTACCCCAATAGACCTAATAGACATTTACTATTTATTTGTTGACTGTTATATATATATTTATGTACCAGGCGCTCACATTAAGTTGATTACTTGTGGATACTGGATTTGTCGGTCGTTCCAGGCAGACTTCTACCACAAGTTGAACTTAACCTCGTGCCTTAGTACATTTATGCTTATGCATTAGACCCCTCACATTAAGCTGACTACCCATGGTTGCTAGATGTGCTGGTCGGTTCCGGGCATGCTTATACTACAAGTTGAGCTTAACCTCGTGTCTAAATGCAGTTATAATTCAAATTTACTAATTGGGGTGCACAACATTAATCTTAATTAATTTAGGAAATTTAACCAATATCCTATTATATTTACTTTCCCCAATCAACGTTGGTTACAATTGCTATATATTGATTTGCAGTCCTATTTATAGCAATTAATTATATTGGTTGCTACAAATGGTCATCACAAATATACTAACTCAATATGGATTATATTTATGTATAATTCCATAGTTGAATCTTACCCAAACATTCAAACATTCCATACAACGTATATTTTACCGTTTTACGCTGATTTAGATGGATAGTATGTATATATTTATATTTTATGTTTTCGTGCTATCAACGTAGTTTTCATTTTCATTTTTATTTTTATTCTTAAGTGATTTGGTTTAATTGACAACCAAACATTCCTTTTTACATTCAATATTGTCAAAATTTTCAAATCTTACAAAAAGACTTTTAGCCGTAATTATGATAAAGTATGCCTAACTAGTGGTATTGACATATTTCCAAATCACAAGAAATGTATGTAAATATAAAATTTGGAATAGTTGATGCAAATTATGCATAAGTATGTATATTTATATTTATACTTACATTTGCACCATTTTTCCCTTTTCAATTCTTTTTCTCATGTCTCTTATGATTTTAAATAATGCCTTTTTATTCAAAAGGAGTAAAAAAGGAATATTAACAACAACTAAGCCAAAACCCAACAGTGTAAAATATAAATAGGCATATTTCTTTTAACATTACAATTACATAATTTACCAATCATATATTTTTGCCCAAATTCACATAATTTGTTATTCAAAACTGAATTAGAGATCTGGAAAGTAACTACATCTAAATGGTGTTTAATGGGACTAATTTCCAGATCTACACTGCTTTTCAACAACTGCAATATATTTTACAACATAATTGTAGGAATATGTATAAATAAATTTAAGAATTCTACAACTAATATTATGCATAACCAAAGTTTGTAATTCACAAGTTTTGACAATTTTTATAATCAGATATGACGGGTGCTAATTCAATTACAATCATATTATAAGCAGATCTGATGAAAATAGGCATATAAACTTGAAATCTAGTACAAATGAGATAAATACGTTATTATAAATGTATATATAAATTTCTCACTCACCTACAAGCATCCAAATCCAAAGTTTGAACCCTTTAGGCCTATAATTTCCAATTCTTATAAATCAATAGTTCATGTGGAAAGGAGAAAATCCCAGATCTGTAGAGATGTAAGAAAATAGGAAGAGAGGGGAGAATCTATTATTGAGCGCTAATTTGAATTCTTTTCCATTGTTTCTGATAATCCTCTCAATTTCATATGAATTGGATTTTATTTGTTTGTATAAGAATATATTTTAGATTAAGAAATTAGGTTTGGAGAAGGAGGAAAATGGCAGAGCTTCTCTGCTGCGCATAAATTTATGTGGAAAAGAATGAGGCCTTACCCCTTTATTTATAGGAGTGGAATTAGCCTTGAACCGCTAGATTATTTTTTATTTGTATTCGTCCATCCGTTTCATATTTATTATAAACCAAACCCTAAAAACTTGGCCGTCACTGGGCAAACTGACGCCCAGTAGGTCGACCGTAGCGGTCGACCGCTGATCAACCGTGGCGGTCGACCTCTATGATCGACCGCTTAGGGAATCAGATGCCTAGGTCAGTTGGTTATATAAGGTATAATATATATTTAAATTCTGATTTATTTTACGTCCATTTTCATATTTCGTCCGTAACCTTTTCATACGGACTTCGTTCGCAAAACTCCAAACAAGAAAGTTGACCAAAATTCTGAGATAAACGCAATGGTTAAAGTTTCGTGGCCAAATTCCATCATTCGCAGAAAGTTCTATTTTGAAATTCTAATGATTAATTTATATTGCCGAATTTCTGGCTCGTTACAATCACCAGCCAGCTGATTGCCAAAGGCCGTATTTCGGTGATAGTTCCCTTAACTAGGGAAGATCCCATAGATTACATCAATATCTTAAGCTCTCCTACTTCTTTGGGTCAAATATGAAGAGCATTGGATTTTCTTCCCTTATTCTACCTATTTATGATATTCTTGGTCCTTCAGCTTCATCACCTTCGACAACAGATTTTTTTTGACTTAGCAAAGGATATTATAGATTCATGATCATTTGGTATCCCAAAGTTACTTTGAGTTATACTTCCGGTGTTAGGTCGATTATTGATCAGTCACGTTCGATACGTTTCTTTTGTTTATGTCCTTTTATTAAGTTTTGTGCATAGGACCTCATTTTACACTTTATTCTGTACTCTATCAACTTATCAAGAGCTAGTTCTCCATTAAGAAGATATTTCTGAACTTTTGTAACTCAAGAAGGCGAACTAAACCTTAAGAGGCCAAGTGTCCACTTTGACTGCTCCAAGGGATGAAAAATTAAGAGAATTTCATTTGACAAAGGTAGCTATTTCTAAAAAGGAGAATGTGATACAGACTTTTTCTGATCAAAATATAGGTTCAAATATATCATTAGAAGAGTCTTAATAAGAGAGAAACAAGCTTGCATCAAAATATGTTTTACTTATATCTAGATTCAAGAAGAGAGTTATAAATGAATTTTTTTTGCTATTTCAAACATCCTCAATGCCTTTTTGGATGCAAAGAGAAAAGTGGATGAATTTCTAGTTGACTCTTTTGCGAAATCTTGGAAAATACATTCAAAAAAGCACTTTTAGTTGCATATTATGATAAAATAAAGGGTCCTGATTTGTTCTTTCCTTCCATTGGTTTGAAAATGAATGTGAATTTTTTAGCAAAGGTTGACAATCTTCATAAAGGGACTATGGTTCCACAGAAAGAAGCGGTTGATGCTTAAGAGATTCTTTCATTTGAAATCCCTGCTGTTGAGGTAGATGACTCCGAAGACGAAGATAGTTATGACTGGGATACCTAGGATGATAATGATGGTGACGCGGCGGGGCATCAATGGAACGATAATGATGATGACCATCATAATATGGCAATGGTGTTTGAAAAAGTGTTAGCAATCAAGGTGTTAGGGTGAGCGAAGTTGACCAAGATGAACGCCATGAAGGGGGAAATGATAAGGGCCCCCAACCTTTAAAAGAGAGTAGGTTTTTGAAAAAGGAAAAATCGGCATAACCTATTGGAGGTATTGTACACTTGGAGTCCGTTGACCCTGTTGATCGTCCAAGGACTTCTGGTTCCTATGATCCAAATGAAATGGCTTATTGCTCTAGCCTTAACTTCTTATTTCACATGTTTCTTCTTTTCTTTAATGTGTATTCATTTGGTTATAGCAAGTTAGATAACCATTTAGATAATTTTAGATTTGACAAAAGCCTTCGACCTCTTAAAGGGATAGACTTAACCAAAAATAGTTAGGGGTAGATGTCTAGCAAAGAGAGTTAGATAAACGTGTCGAAAATTATAATAACTCATCCAACAAGTACTTTAGGCTTGACAGAGCACCTCTACCTTAATGACTTTCTATAATGACAAAGTAGGCCTTCGCTTGAAATGAGCACATCGTCGAAACAAGAGGTTAAGGGATAAGAACAATGAATTGATGAACCTTTTTGGGTGATAATTGAAGAGAGGGACATTTTAGTAGGTTTTTTTGGAAGACTACTATTGGATTATTCATATTTCGGTGATTTTTATGGTAGTCTACATAAGCACTTCCCTCAAAAATACTTAGATGAAAATGGTTAGGACCCCTACTGGAAATACCATGAACATGCCAAAATTTTATTCAATTCCATTCGAGCTGCCCCATGAAATTTTTACTTACCATAAGGACAATTTTATTCCTGAAATGTTGAAAACAAAATCTATTTTGTTCAAATATATTAGAATATGATAAGTGTTGGAACGGTGATAGTATGAAATTTTTTCATGGTACACTTACATCATTAGCGTTATTTTATTGTGTTTCTCTTTAACACTCACTTTCCATATAGTCCACTTACATGGGACTTTTTGTCGAAGTTTGTGAAATTACAAAGTAACGATCAGGAAAATACCTTATTGGTTAAGACCTTAAAATTGGAACAATACTGTTCTCCAAGAGATTTTCACATACCACATATTTAATGCCATCGGTTCCATTTTGATTTCCTAGGCGATGAGAAAGTGAAACAACCCACAACCTTTAGCATTCACAAAACATGCCATACTAAGAGATGTGGAGCATTTAAAGGTATAAAGAAATAAGTCACAGAGACCAGGATTGAGCAAGACATGAAAATGGTAATAAAATACAAAAGAAAAAAAATAAAACTTAAGCATAACTTATTATTTTGAAACCCACAGTTCATTTGAGTCATAAGATATAAAGTAAAACCAGCAAATGTCAAAAAAGAAACCTCAATCTCATATATTAAAGTACAACAACAACAACTCCTTGCCACCATAAAATAAATTGTGGTGCTCAGACCAATGTCAACCTAGATGGTAAATCTCCTTACTATCCACCATGAAATAACTCTTTTCAACTCAAATCAGGCTTTTTGAACAAATCAAGTTCCTCCCCTAAGTCTGCCGGTGCTAACTCTAAAGTGCAAACGAACTCAGCTCCTCAACCTCAACCTTATGCACAGACCAATGTAAACCTAGGTGGTAAGATCCTTACTGACTACCACAAAATAACTCTTTTCAACTCAAATTAGGTTATTTGAGCAAACAAATTTCCTCCCCCAAGTTTGCTAGTGCTAACTCTAAAGTACAAACAAACTCAGCTAGCAAAAGCAGCCCCGTGGATAGTATACAAGAAAATGTAGCTTCCACCTCTTTTTCTATCAAGAAAAAGGTAAAGACACACAGGCTAACCCCTATGCACATTTAATTCCCCATGCGGCCTACAAGGCTCCTCCAGACTTTGAGGTCATGTTAAGCTTACCCCTGCCTGCTTCTAATTCTAGCGCTACCTCTGTCATAAGGAGCAAATCAAAAGGAAATAATTTCAGCACTTAGTATGAAGTGCTAGTAAAACTCAAGTCTACTTTTAACTTTGGGTTACTAATATGTTATTGAGATTGTCTTGCTACAATGCCATGTAATTGTCTGGGTCTGTTATTTTTCATTATTTATTGCTGAATCTGTTTTAGCCACCTTACCCTGTGTGGAAGGTTTCTTTCAGTATTTAGTAGATATGCTTTTTGTATATCTTCTGGCCTTGTTGTATTTATTATTTTCATATAATAAAAAGTGTTACAGATCACTTTAAAAACCGGTCAAACTTGCCAAAAATATAATAATATTCCCTCTTAATGTCAATAGTAAAACCCAAAAAAACTGAAACAAATACATATAGAAAAATCCATCTGAAAGAAATGAAATCTCCAATATGAATTCAAGATGTCTGCAACAATCAACCCTATGAGCCTATAGGGGAAGAAAAAGGAGGAAATGGGAGTGTGACAGACATGAAGTCTGGTGAATGAAGTAATAACCACATGATTAAGCAAGATAAACGAAATAGACTTAGTAGTAGTTCTAGTTTCATAAGGAAATTTGTATTGCACAACATAAAATGTTTTCTGAAAGAATCTAATTAACGTTCTAGTTGGAGCTAAATGATTGTTTGCACTGTTTCTATTATTTTGAAAACCTAATTAGGATAAAATTTCCCAAGTCCACTCATCGATCGACTTTTCTTACCTACCACCTATTAGCATGGTAGTCTATAACCTTTTATCATAGTAATACGCCAATATGAAGCTCTTTGTCATGAAACTGCATTAACAGGAGTCACCATCTGGCGATCCACTAGCGAATGAAACAAACTAGCACATGGACATCAATCCCCAATCAATTTCTCATACACGGAGATCCTCGAGCGCCTTAACTGACGCTCTAGCTATCTGACCAATTATGTACCAAAATTCAAATTGTTTTCCCAGTCTCCATCCCATATCTCAAATCATAATCCCTTAGCTTGATAGAGAATGCTATTGGGAAGGGTCCTAATAACCCATATTCTAATTACGCTCCAACTCCATATTATACATGAGTTTGATATATTTACCCAAACCCTGATTTGGGTTG
The DNA here is from genome assembly GCA_030737875.1 of Allium sativum. NCBI lineage: Eukaryota > Viridiplantae > Streptophyta > Magnoliopsida > Asparagales > Amaryllidaceae > Allium > Allium sativum. The sequence continues at coordinate 878,673,407 of CM060919.1, read as the reverse complement.
TATTTATTAACTTAATCCATGATCCAAGTTTCTTTTCTATGCCCAATCCCAGACCTAAGCCAAACCCATGAACTCAATCTACAACATGAGCCTATGATATTTTACTTTTATCAATAGGTTTGTAACATCTTAACAGGGTTTATTATTTTCTTCATTTTATTATAATGGTCTGACATACAATCCTTAGTTATCATAATAACCTATTCATTTTTCTCTTACTTCTTAAATTATAACTCTACGCATAATTTATTGCAAATTCCTACAAATTTATATAATTCCTTTTTAATATAGATCTACAATTTACACCGATGTTTATGTAATTCTACTTTTCTTTTATTTAATCCCTATTTAGGAAGTTTACACTTTTTATTCGTTTTTATAAATGCAAAAAGAGGATTCAATCTGAGTCTTTTAACTAACATTCATAGATCTAGGCTTTTTATAACAAAGTAAATAATTATGGAAAACCATTAATGGCGAAAGGGAATGAAATAATTGTTAATGGAAAAAGACTGAAACAAATTTATAGAAGTCAACAAAAAATATATAAGAAAAGGCAGAGAAATACTTATAGAAAAAACTGATTGAAAATTATAAAAGAAACTACAATTATTAATAAGCCTATTTGTTTAAATTTCTTAAAAGTCCAAATAATTACAACACTCGCCATTAGTCCCTAGTTCTTATGCGTGCTGCTTTCCCAAATCCCTGACTCTAAGCTAATTATAAATATTTTTTCTCTTTAAAATCTCCCCAAAGAAAATATTTAAGTTTTAGATCCATCTCAGCTAAGATAGAAATCGTAAGGAAAAGATTTGTGCTATAATAAATAGCTAGGTTTAGGGGCTTTTTTATCGTGGAGATAGGGGATCATATGTCATTAGATTAGTTGATTTAATCAGGTCTCGACATGTCATACATTCAGAAAGTAGCCATCAAATCGCAGCATAAACGACCCAGAATGCATTAAAATGATTTTTTATACTAAGTCAACTGGCACTTGGACTATTTGTAACACCCTGCCTCCGCTAGGGTCACTCGCAAAGGAATGCACTAGCTTTAGAGGGGCATTATTGGTAAACATGCACAGAAATATCACAAGACAGAACATATAAAATAGCGGAAGTAAAATCGAACTTTCATAAACATTAATAATTAAGGTCTAAAGCCTTTTACATCAGAGTACATCAAAACCTGTCTTGCAATAATAAAGAAGCATAAAAACCTTTTCATAAATTATTCCCCAAAGTAAAGCGGTGAGGCAGCCATAGCCAAGAGAAGACCAAGCTATACATCAAGCCATACATGATGACCTTCAACAGAAGAAGTCCGAACTAAACAACATCATTTCCTCCCTGAAACCTGGGGGGGGGGGACGGAAGACAAAGAGGCGAAAGGAAACGAGGTCAGTCATAAAGACTGGTAAGTCCTATCTACTTCCAGTATAAAAACAGGTAAAGGTAACATGACATGCATAAACTGAAAGTAAACATAAGGATGACTACAAGATAGATAAACTAAACCAGGGTAACAGGCTGAACTACTGTAGCAAGCTAAACTAAGGTATCGTGATAAACTACGGTGTCATGATAAATCAAGGTATCACATCGTCAGGTTTCTATCAAGTATACTATCCCAAGGTATCTACCCCGTCTAACATCCCACGGTATCTATTATGTATATTTTTCCTGGTTCTAACATGTATATTTGCTCTGCACCTCTCGTACTAGTATCCCTACCCGCGTCATGTGTTAACCATGAATGTCCCTTGCCCCATGTCATGAAATGGTCCATGTCATCCTAACATATAGCATATGTAGGTTTTCCCAACTCGTATGTTTCTTTCCATGTATAAGTTCAGTCCTTTGCCGTAGGCCATACGGGCTTTTCCATGTAAACGTTTTATCCTTGAAGTTGTTTTGGACTGCGACCCTTGATCTAGTTGTGTTTCCTTACCATGAACTATCGCGCGTCCACTTAGGATTTATACCACCTAGGACCGCTAGGGATTATGCTACCTAATGAACGTTTTCGTGTCTCGGTTTGGGTCTTGGCCACCTAGGACCACTAGGGATTACGCCACCCGTCAACCGCGCCCTTGATCCCACGTATGTATCGTGAATCGTTTTCCATGTCTAGATGCACATGTTCCCCAATGTGCCATCCGAGTTCCGTGCCAGGGCAAATCAAGAAATACGGAACTCGGTCGGGAGCTTTAAATCGTCTGCTGATGCAGATATCAAGGTCTGTTTTTGTACCCGTGGCTATGGTCCCACGTGACCCCTCCCTCAACTACTGAAAGGCAATCCAAGAAAAATCATGTATAAGAACCACTCCACGGCCCCACTATAGCCCCACTTTCCTACGGGCCAACCTCACCCATGACTCGATAGCAAGCACATGGTCTGTTGGGGGTTCCCTGCCTTTCCGCACGTACACGATTGACTAAAGATGGTAGGTAGTCGGCGATGTGCTATCCAGGGCAAAAACCAAGAATCGTCGACTCCACGCTAATCCATCCCAGTCTTTAGGTCGCTCGCATAGCAACCAAGGCATACTCTTGGTCCTTCTAACACAGACCTTAACCTCTCATGGGCCTAGTATAATTACCTGGCAGCCCACAGAGGGATCCCAAGAATATCCTCACGTCCCCCGAAGCTTCCACTTCGGCACCCAGTGCGCTGGAGCTTTTATCCAAGTCAGATAACTTGCTCCTCATCGTATACTAAGCGATGACCTACCGTATCAGGTTACTCATCGCTTTGCGAATTAATCCTATGTCCTTAGCTAAGAATTATTACTTAGTTACCCTTAACTAAGGTTTACCACTTAGCTTCCTTTCCCGTCATCCTTGATTAACCACGATTCTCTACCTAGTTCCTCTAACTAGGGTTTGTCTTATTGGGTTAAGTGTTATCATTCAAGTCCATGCCTTAACCCGCCCACGAATCACGTCAAGATTGGCTAAGTATTTAAGTTCAAGACTTAGCCCTACAAGTTGGTTAAGTGTACCCAGAGGCTCATGACTTAACCCTATCAAGTCAAATTGGTCAAGTACTAGCTTACCTTAATCCTATCGGATTATCTTGCTAGATCGATTAAGCATAGATTATCTTAATCCCATCAAATTATCGAGTCGGATTGGTTAAGTATAGGTGGGCTTAACCCCATCCTCTAATCGTACTACAATGGTTAAGTATATTCTAAAAAGGTCTTGTGACTTAACCTTATCAGGTCCGCGTATTAGATTGGTTAAGTGTAGGTTACTTAACCCCATCAAATCATCATGTATAATTGGTTAAGTATAAGTTGCTTAACCCCATTAAATTATCACGTTAAGTTGGTTAAGTATTGGTTACTTAACCTCATTGAATTACCAAATTTAAATTGGTTAAGTGTTTAACTTAACCCCATCGAATTACCGTGTTTAGATTAGTTAAGTGTGGATTACTTAACCCCATCTAATTACCGTGGTTAGATTAGTTAAGCGTTAATTACTTAACCCCATCTAATTACCGTGTTTAGATTAGTTAAGTCTTAATTACTTAACCCCATCTAATTACCAAGTCGGATTAGTTAAGTGTAAATTACTTAACCTCATCCCCTAATCATCTTGCATGGTTAAGTGTCATTAAGAAATCAAGTCCGGTCCCACTTAACCTACCCATTCGTGTCATATCGGTTAAGTGTCATTAGTCAAATTTACTTAACCTCATCACGTGGCATTAATTTAATTAATGCACCCTCAACCTCTCACATTAGACCTTGTTGTGGTTACTAGTTAAACCGGGCGGGTCCGGGTAGATTTACACCACAACCTAGTCTAACCTCGGGTCTTAAGCGCGACATGACCAACTTCTCACATTGGATCCTATTGTTTGTAGCTACTAGTTAAGCCGGGCGGGTCCGGGTAGATTTATGCTACAAACTCAACCCAACCTCGAGTTGGCCACTTCCATGTTTGGTCTAGTGTTATATTACACTTACAACCCATACGTGTCTAATTTCAAGTCCCAAGTTTACCCCACGTGTCATGCCCCCATTTTGGTTCAACTTACATGTCGTGTTCACATGTAACCTCAAGTCAAGTTTTCATGTCATATTCAAGTCAAGATTTCGCGTCATGTTCATGTTTATCTAACTACCCCAAAGTCGTGTTTTCCAACGCAAGCAAAAGCGAGTCAACATAGTAAGGATACTACGTCACATATTGGCCTCAAAACATGCATGATGCCAAAAAGGGATTGGCTTCCACATGCACAACCTTGGCCAAAAACATGCATAGTGTCATAAGGTGATTTGGCCAGAAACATGCATTCTATCACAAGGAAATTTGGCCACAAACATGCATAGCATAAAAGGGGATTACTTGCATAAGTGTTCATGTCATAAACCTATCATGAAGGGATGAACATGCCCATGTTACTCATGTGATAAAAAAGGTAAACTTGCATATTATCATAAGGGATTTCGGGTTCATATACTTGCATAGCCTCAAAGTCACATTCATGCACATGTTTCATGAGTCAAAGTGGTTTCAAGTGTGCATGCTAACATACCACAAGCAAAGGTCCAATCTTGCATGGCAAACTAGGTCCAATGTAACATGAATAGCATGGTTTAGTCGCTACAACATAACCCAAAGTCATATGTTCATGATAAAGGGGCAAACTAGGTTCCTATAGGCTAACATACTCATGTTACTTTGCATTTTATCCCATGTCACATCAAGATCATCGTTTAAATCTACAAGTAGCTAGAACTTACTTAGCGTGGCAAGAGGACTAGGAGAATGAATCGTTTTGACGAAGAAAGGTGGCTCCTTTGATGAAGATCCGTCATGAAACTCGCATAGCAACGTTGATTTGGCCTCTATTTGGTGTAGCAAGCTTGCACCTTTTGATTTGAACCCGATTTGAATGCATAGGCTCTAGGGATTGGAGATGGAGGCCATGATCAAAATTGATTTTGGCAGCACTTAGTTGCTAGGTTTGATTATTAGGGATTTAGGTTAGGTTTAGGGTCTTTTTATAGAGATTAGGATAGTTTTAGGCCCTTAGATTAACCCTAGGATAGATCTGAACCATCAAACCACGTCAGAAGCTTCCAGAACAAGACCAGAGACCAGTGCAGGTGCACCAAGCCAGGAATGCTCGTCTGAGCCAAGTCGACAGCCAAGTCGACAGGGCTGTCGACTTGGTCAGACCAAGTCGACAGGGCTGTCGACTTGGGTACTGTGGCGGGAATTTTTCCCGCCTGGCCCAACTGGCCCAATTTTCCAAATTCAAGTTTGAATTTGAAATCTGTTTTTACTTAGAAATTTTCTGAAAACTTCGTTGGGCCTTAACCGGGTCATACGGACTCCGATTTTCGAAAACTCGGACTCTATTTTGCGTATTTTTCCGAGACGAACGCAATGGCATAGCCCATTTCGCTTGATTCAGAATTTAAAATTAAATTCTGCCTTGATTCTCGTCTTAATCATGTTATCGAAATACGGGTTGTTACATTCTCCCCACCTTTTAGGATTTCGTCCCCGAAATCTCCAAGTTAGGAAGAACATATCCTACCATCCATCATCCATCTACTCAAAACATCATCCACAAGCAACCATTGTCCTTAGATGATTTCTAATGCTGTATGAATATATGCAAAACGTGTGTGTACATGTTCCTTAGCTAATGCTAATGATCAGGCCTGAATGATCTTTCTAATGCAAAATATGTATAGTGCCATGAATCCAACATGTATGCAAATAATCCTATTCATATAGATACTATATGCGTGCACAATCATTCATTCATATGCAACAGCCACATGATAATACATTCGATTTCATCCATAAACAAGTATAAATACTCGTGCATATGCAATATGAAATGTGACTGAGTCGAGCTAGTATCTAATGTGTATTCGCGCATCCACGAGCAACCACTTGCAACCACTTGCAACCATATCAATCATAACATGTTTCAAATACACGTTTACATCCATAGGGTTCTACCTAGGATTCCCTGAAACAGGGTCGAGAAGATAAACAAGACAAACTCCTTACGGGGTTTGTAACAGAAAATAGGACCAAGAAGATGTCCACAAAAGATAGCCTACAGGTAAGCTCTACAGAAAACAGGGATCAAGGATATACTCCCAAAAAGAGATATCATGCGTGTATCTAGTCTTTGACCTTCAAAGTCGTATTTCCTTGAGCTTAATTCCTTTGTGCTTTGACCATCCTTCAACTTCATGGTTTCGTAGCTCCTTATTTTTCCTGTTTCCATAACATGAGTTGGAACTCATTTCCTTGTCGCCTTTCGTTCCACCTCCACTTATTCTTAATCTAGAATACTTGGCTCAAACCTTCGTACTCATGATTCCATGCGAGCCCTCCAAAATTCACTAGTGAATCTTGGATCTCGTTTATATACTATAAGGTATTCCATGTAGAAGAACTTTCTCTTGAAAGTAAACAGATGTCAACCAGGTTACCAAGTGCACTCACTAGGGTGATTTCTATACCCCTTACATAAGTGAAATGAACCATCCGTCTTATTGGCGAACACCACTCGATCGGGTTTTAAATTTCCAATAAAGGCATCAAGGGATTCTAAGTAACTAGTCATGACAGAACCTCAAAAAGGTTGCACGATACTTTGAGGGCATTACCAAGGCTAGTCAAAAGGTCTAACTACCCTCCTATCAAAACCGAGAGTGGCACCCCCTACTGGATAACCACTTCATCCCTAGAATCCATCCATAGCTTATAAACATAAGCATTATTTCCAAACTCAACACTTGGCATAGACATTCTCAAATCCAAACAAGTCATGTATAAATGGACTGATTCTCCAATAGGACTTTGAGACAAAAATGGGATTCTCTATTACGCTAGTACTTAAGGTGCAGAGACTCAACTATCCAAGCAGACTTAAATGATACGATGATCAAGACAAAGTCTGGACGGGACGATAGAAAAGAACGACTAAACTTTTACCAGAAACGTCACCATTTCTTTTAGGTTCTCTAGAAATGGGAACGTACTATTTCCCTCTCCGCTGATCTTGTCCTTGTCCTCCTTGATGGACTAAGCCTTAACAACAGTTGCTTATCCTTAAGCTGGTATCCCTTACCCTTACTCTTATTCTCCTTTCTTGTAACACGGCAATGGGTCTCTCGTGAACCACCTCCATCGTACGGGAAACACCTACGTGGCTAGAAAAAGATTAGTCACAGTTAGAACTACTGTGACCACAGATGGAGGAAAGAAAGGAAATGAGATTCAATTCAAGGAATCAAAGGATGGTGCTAATGGCTTTTGGGGAATAGCCTTTTAAAGCAAACTTTTCTTGAAAAATGCTTCTTTATAAACGGTTTTTCAAATAGTTTTCAGAAGATCTTTAAAAACTTTAGCCCAGTCTGGTAACCTTCTGCTCTGATACCAAATGTAACACCCTGCCTCCGCTAGGGTCACTCGCAAAGGAATGCACTAGCTTTAGAGGGGCATTATTGGTAAACATGCACAGAAATATCACAAGACAGAACATATAAAATAGCGGAAGTAAAATCGAACTTTCATAAACATTAATAATTAAGGTCTAAAGCCTTTTACATAAGAGTACATCAAAACCTGTCTTGCAATAATAAAGAAGCATAAAAACCTTTTCATAAATTATTCCCCAAAGTAAAGCGGTGAGGCAGCCATAGCCAAGAGAAGACCAAGCTATACATCAAGCCATACATGATGACCTTCAACAGAAGAAGTCCGAACTAAACAACATCATTTCCTCCCTGAAACCTGGGGGGGGGGGGGGGGAAACGGAAGACAAAGAGGCGAAAGAAAACGAGGTCAGTCATAAAGACTGGTAAGTCCTATCTACTTCCAGTATAAAAACAGGTAAAGGTAACATGACATGCATAAACTGAAAGTAAACATAAGGATGACTACAAGATAGATAAACTAAACCAGGGTAACAGGCTGAACTACTGTAGCAAGCTAAACTAAGGTATCGTGATAAACTACGGTGTCATGATAAATCAAGGTATCACATCGTCAGGTTTCTATCAAGTATACTATCCCAAGGTATCTACCCCGTCTAACATCCCACGGTATCTATTATGTATATTTTTCCTGGTTCTAACATGTATATTTGCTCTGCACCTCTCGTACTAGTATCCCTACCCGCGTCATGTGTTAACCATGAATGTCCCTTGCCCCATGTCATGAAATGGTCCATGTCATCCTAACATATAGCATATGTAGGTTTTCCCAACTCGTATGTTTCTTTCCATGTATAAGTTCAGTCCTTTGCCGTAGGCCATACGGGCTTTTCCATGTAAACGTTTTATCCTTGAAGTTGTTTTGGACTGCGACCCTTGATCTAGTTGTGTTTCCTTACCATGAACTATCACGCGTCCACTTAGGATTTATGCCACCTAGGACCGCTAGGGATTATGCTACCTAATGAACGTTTTCGTGTCTCGGTTTGGGTCTTGGCCACCTAGGACCACTAGGGATTACGCCACCCGTCAACCGCGCCCTTGATCCCACGTATGTATCGTGAATCGTTTTCCATGTCTAGATGCACATGTTCCCCAATGTGCCATCCGAGTTCCGTGCCAGGGCAAATCAAGAAATACGGAACTCGGTCGGGAGCTTTAAATCGTCTGCTGATGCAGATATCAAGGTCTGTTTTTGTACCCGTGGCTATGGTCCCACGTGACCCCTCCCTCAACTACTGAAAGGCAATCCAAGAAAAATCATGTATAAGAACTACTCCACGGCCCCACTATAGCCCCACTTTCCTACGGGCCAACCTCACCCATGACTCGATAGCAAGCACATGGTCTGTTGGGGGTTCCCTGCCTTTCCGCACGTACACGATTGACTAAAGATGGTAGGTAGTCGGCGATGTGCTATCCAGGGCAAAAACCAAGAATCGTCGACTCCACGCTAATCCATCCCAGTCTTTAGGTCGCTCGCATAGCAACCAAGGCATACTCTTGGTCCTTCTAACGCAGACCTTAACCTCTCATGGGCCTAGTATAATTACCTGGCAGCCCACAGAGGGATCTCAAGAATATCCTCACGTCCCCCGAAGCTTCCACTTCGGCACCCAGTGCGCTGGAGCTTTTATCCAAGTCAGATAACTTGCTCCTCCTCGTATACTAAGCGATGACCTACCGTATCAGGTTACTCATCGCTTTGCGAATTAATCCTATGTCCTTAGCTAAGAATTATTACTTAGTTACCCTTAACTAAGGTTTACCACTTAGCTTCCTTTCCCGTCATCCTTGATTAACCACGATTCTCTACCTAGTTCCTCTAACTAGGGTTTGTCTTATTGGGTTAAGTGTTATCATTCAAGTCCATGCCTTAACCCGCCCACGAATCACGTCAAGATTGGCTAAGTATTTAAGTTCAAGACTTAGCTCTACAAGTTGGTTAAGTGTACCCAGAGGCTCATGACTTAACCCTATCAAGTCAAATTGGTCAAGTACTAGCTTACCTTAATCCTATCGGATTATCTTGCTAGATCGATTAAGCATAGATTATCTTAATCCCATCAAATTATCGAGTCGGATTGGTTAAGTATAGGTGGGCTTAACCCCATCCTCTAATCGTACTACAATGGTTAAGTATATTCTAAAAAGGTCTTGTGACTTAACCTTATCAGGTCCGCGTATTAGATTGGTTAAGTGTAGGTTACTTAACCCCATCAAATCATCATGTATAATTGGTTAAGTATAAGTTGCTTAACCCCATTAAATTATCACATTAAGTTGGTTAAGTATTGGTTACTTAACCTCATTGAATTACCAAATTTAAATTGGTTAAGTGTTTAACTTAACCCCATCGAATTACCGTGTTTAGATTAGTTAAGTGTGGATTACTTAACCCCATCTAATTACCGTGGTTAGATTAGTTAAGCGTCAATTACTTAACCCCATCTAATTACCGTGTTTAGATTAGTTAAGTCTTAATTACTTAACCCCATCTAATTACCAAGTCGGATTAGTTAAGTGTAAATTACTTAACCTCATCCCCTAATCATCTTGCATGGTTAAGTGTCATTAAGAAATCAAGTCCGGTCCCACTTAACCTACCCATTCGTGTCATATCGGTTAAGTGTCATTAGTCAAATTTACTTAACCTCATCACGTGGCATTAATTTAATTAATGCACCCTCAACCTCTCACATTAGACCTTGTTGTGGTTACTAGTTAAACCGGGCGGGTCCGGGTAGATTTACACCACAACCTAGTCTAACCTCGGGTCTTAAGCGCGACATGACCAACTTCTCACATTGGATCCTATTGTTTGTAGCTACTAGTTAAGCCGGGCGGGTCCGGGTAGATTTATGCTACAAACTCAACCCAACCTCGAGTTGGCCACTTCCATGTTTGGTCTAGTGTTATATTACACTTACAACCCATATGTGTCTAATTTCAAGTCCCAAGTTTACCCCACGTGTCATGCCCCCATTTTGGTTCAACTTACATGTCGTGTTCACATGTAACCTCAAGTCAAGTTTTCATGTCATATTCAAGTCAAGATTTCGCGTCATGTTCATGTTTATCTAACTACCCCAAAGTCGTGTTTTCCAACGCAAGCAAAAGCGAGTCAACATAGTAAGGATACTACGTCACATATTGGCCTCAAAACATGCATGATGCCAAAAAGGGATTGGCTTCCACATGCACAACCTTGGCCAAAAACATGCATAGTGTCATAAGGTGATTTGGCCACAAACATGCATTCTATCACAAGGAAATTTGGCCACAAACATGCATAGCATAAAAGGGGATTACTTGCATAAGTGTTCATGTCATAAACCTATCATGAAGGGATGAACATGCCCATGTTACTCATGTGATAAAAAAGGCAAACTTGCATATTATCATAAGGGATTTCGGGTTCATATACTTGCATAGCCTCAAAGTCACATTCATGCACATGTTTCATGAGTCAAAGTGGTTTCAAGTGTGCATGCTAACATACCACAAGCAAAGGTCCAATCTTGCATGGCAAACTAGGTCCAATGTAACATGAATAGCATGGTTTAGTCGCTACAACATAACCCAAAGTCATATGTTCATGATAAAGGGGCAAACTAGGTTCCCATAGGCTAACATACTCATGTTACTTTGCATTTTATCCCATTTCACATCAAGATCATCGTTTAAATCTACAAGTAGCTAGAACTTACTTAGCGTGGCAAGAGGACTAGGAGCATGAATCGTTTTGACGAAGAAAGGTGGCTTCTTTGATGAAGATCCGTCATGAAACTCGCATAGCAACGTTGATTTGGCCTCTATTTGGTGTAGCAAGCTTGCACCTTTTGATTTGAACCCGATTTGAATGCTTAGGCTCTGACCGGACCCTCTTGAGAGTCGACCTATGGGTTGATCCGATCTAAGTATGGGTCGACCCTTTCTGGTCATGTTTTTTCCTTTCTAATTTCTGCATTTTGTCCGTTTAATTAAATTTTCATATGAACTCTGATTTCGAATGTTATATACGTAAATTGCATAGAAAATTACCACATACCCTATAATGCAACTTTCGTAGCTAAATTCAGACAACTTCACTGACTTATTTTCATTGTTTGATTAATTTGTTAATTAATTAATATTACTTATATTTTTGTATTATTACATTCTCACTCCTTAAAAGATTTCGTCCCTAAAATCTCCAAGGATAGAAGAATGAAATAAATGATTCCTATACCAACATCCATCTCCTCCGACGTCACCGATTGCATCCATTGTCCTTTTATTTTTCTAATGAAATTTACATTACTATGCAATAGTGTAGTCTATATGTTCCTAACTAATGTAAAATATTAGGCGATTTACCGATTCAATCGACTCCTTTTTATGCAAATATGTTTGTTCCATGCATCCAAAAGTATGCAAAAATCCTAATGATAACTGATGATTTTATATGTATACCACAATCATCATCCATAAGAAATAATTATATGAAAATCATCCATTTATAGCAATCACGGAAAAAAATGCACAGACATCCATACGCGAAAGCTTGATCCTTAGTTTTAGATCTCTAATATTTTCTAGTGTGTGTACATCCGTCCGTTTGTATCCACTAACGAACACTTGCAACCACTTACGTCCATCATTCATAATATTTTCCAATAACATGTTTGAAATTAACCCTATCATCCATTGGTTTTATCCTAAGATCTACTCTCTTAAAAGGTACAAAAAGTAAGAACCTAAACAAAGGGAAAACTAAAAATTCAGAATGTACCATCAAAGATATAAGGGCAAGAGTACACATCTAATCCTCGGCCTCCTATGTTGCGTCTTATACACTGTCTCCTAGATGCACCTTAACCAATCGAACTTCTTTATTCCTAATCCGCATGACAGTATTTCCAATAATCATAGTGAGGATGCAGCGAACTGATGATGCCTCTTTCTCCACGTCCACTTTCCCATGCTGGCTGGGTCAACTACCTTTACTGGATCATGAAAGAACTTTCCCAAAAAGGAAAACATCTAAACCCTTTGGAGCCTCTCCTGTAGCTTAATCCGTCATGCCATTTTCCTTATTCTTGCGACTATGGGGAACTGTACACGAATATGGCGATGAGTTCCTAACCGATCCAAACTTCAGTACATTCCTTAGCAGTGACACCTTGATAAAGACCAAATCTCCTTTCTCAATTTTGATGTCCCCGTTCTCTTTTTGGAGTAATATTTCTATCTATCTCAGGATTCCTTCATTACCTTCTTAATCAAATCGATTCTTTTTTTGAAGTTCTCTAAAAATATTGGGTCCAAGTAGCAATCAATCAGTAGTGTCCCGCAAACATGAAAGTAATCTACATGGTCTTCCTTAAGAAGCATTCAAATGAGCCATCCCAATGCAATTTTGAAAACTATTGTTATAAGCGTCCACCAATGGAAGTTACTTCTCCTAAAGTCTCTCTGAAACCAAGGATGCGTAATCTCAACAAATCCTCAAGAACACTACTCACCCTCTCCGTTTGGCCATCTGTGACAACCCGAATTCCGACGAACCGATTTTTTTTCAAAATTCCAGTCCATCGAAACTCAGATTGGTTTGCTGTGGTATCCTGCATAAAATACAGAGACATAGAATATGTCAGAGCTCAAAAAATATCTCACAGCGGAATGGATAAAATATAGTGTAATCAAAACATAGCCTTACCGTATTATTAATACTGCCTAACTAGTATCCAAAGCTATCATGTCTCTGCCACAAATCTAACCTGCAAGTATGTTTTAAGAAGGGGGTCAGAACACAAGTTCTGGTGACTGGATCTAAATTATACACTTTGGATAACACTACATATACCGTTCAATCATGTTTTCTTATTTATTAGGTTACTTGGGTTAACAACACTCAAGGCTTACACACGCATCATACCCATTTACTTCCCAGTGGATTAACCTAATTTAGTATATATGCAGCTACCCCAATATTGAGGTACACCCCATTGTACCCCACTCGCACGGTCTCCACCGTAACACCATCGAAATATACGTAGTCCCTCATCCTACGTTGATGTGATGTATTGATAACAATATTACGTTTCACATATATCTGTCATTACTATGCTACGCAAACATATGGACTACCACCTTTGTTCGAATCCGAATTCATACTGGAGTAATTCCCTCAAGCCTATGATACACCACCCAGAGCCGACATGCATGTATCTAGACTGTCCACCATAGATATTTTAAATTGTAGCTTGATGCCTCAGTCACACGTCCTCTAATGTGCACCGAGTTCCATGGAAGGGCGATGCAAGAAACACAGAACTCGGTCGGGAGCTTTTCCATATCTATACAGGCCCGTCTTTAAAGACCCTCTATATACAGATATACCTAGGGTCTATTTTCCCGGTGGCTATGGCCCCACCTCGACCCCTCCCTCAACTAGTAAAGACTACAAGAGCTAAGCGACTGCCTCTAATAACAAATAATCTAAACATCCATTTGGCATCTCCCCTCAACCACTAACCCCGACAGTGAAGGGTGAATGGTATCTTGGGTTTAGCTCTAGCCTTTCCGCATCCCACTGGCTGTCGATGACAGGTATCCGACGATCTACTATCCTTGTTGGTCGTGAGCCTCCGCCTCCCCATAAAGGCAATCGCTGAATCACCCTGGTGTCACCGCATCATAGCATTATGACTGCATAGCTACATCTGCAGTCAAGGCCCACCCACCTAGTAGTTACGCGCAGACCCAACCTCTGCGAGCACAACCAAAGAAATCTGCCACCGCATAAAGGACTACTAAGAGCACCTTACATACCTCAGGAAGACGCGTGCTTCCCCTTCCAGTCCTTTGGAGCCGTCAGAACAATCAGTTGAATGTGCGCTCCCCTCGTGCCTTATAACACCTCGATGATCTACCCCCTTGGGTTATTCACCCTCAAACGTATAAACTGGTCCAAGCGCCTCACTTTAATATGTTGTTAGACCCTGTGTCTAAACATTCTTTTACGCACTTGCTTTTCCTTACCGGGTTTCCTTTTAACTTGGTTATTCCCATTCACATTAAATTCCTCATGAGTTACTAAGTTCCTCTTGCTTATTAATTTCAGTTATAACTTAACCCATTTAAGTTTAATAATAAGCCCACAACATGTTATTCTCCAGATTGTGGCCCAAGGTCTGTAATCCACAATCTCTTTTATATTCTTGTTTGATTTCACCATTACAATAAAATGTTTTACTTAATATGTAATTAAGCATATCTCAGTTCACATGTTTTCTTATTAACATGTCACTTACAATTTATGATTAAATATAACTTATTTCATTTCATAAATTTTCCTCATCCTTTCTCATTTAAACATGATTCCGCTTTACATCGTCAATACAACTTATCGTTGTTTACTTATTAACTTAGTTCTATTAACTAGGAACCATTAATAAGTTTCTCTATCCATTTATTATAAACTATGTTATAATTTCCTCTTGTCCCTAGGAAAAGTCTAAACATGCTATTCTTATCAGCTGGTTTCTGACCTCCAAGATTTCGGATTACGTAATTTATAATTAAGTACAATATATTTTCTCCCTTTTCTTAACTGGTTTCAGGTTTTCCACTTTTCTGATTGCTTAATTTACAATTAAGTGTCCCTTATCTCATTTCACCAGTTATCCAATTTTCTTATTAGTTTATTATAACCTAAGTTATAATCCCCACTTGCCCCTAGGACAAGTCTATCTATTATACAACATTTTCTTTAATGTTATTTATTTATAATAGGTGATTATTATTCCCCTTTTAAACCATTTTCTTTTACTGAGTATCTTCATCCACTTTAATATATGTTCCTTATTTTAATTAAGGAAAACACTTCACGCACCTTATCAGTTTGATAGAAGGAATCAGTGATTTGTTTTCATAACATATTCCCATCTAAATTCGTGGCAGCAAGTAATTTCTTTAATTTATTTACTGTGGCTTACATGCAGCCACATTCTCAAAAGTAGATTGGCCTGTGCAGTTCCTGTTTTCTCTAACAAACTTCTGCAGTCCATAACTTCTTCATACGATGTCTGTTTTATGCAAACTCGGACTCTACCTGAACTAGAATTCCGAGATGAACGCAACGATACAATCCATTTTATTTGATTGAATATTTAATTAATTTATTCTTATTTTATTATCTTGAGTTAAAAATGCGGGGTGTTACATTCTCCCACCCTTAGGAAATTTCGTCCCCGAAATTTAATAAGGGTAAAATCAATTAACCCCTCGCATAAAATACATCCATCGTGTGTGCATCCCATTTTTGCAAACATCGTGCACTTATGCAAAGTGAAATACAACATAATAATGCATGTATGCCTAAGCGATACCTCCTATGTCTATGCAAATTTTCAAAAATTCTTTATAAAATATGATCCTCACATCCTAAATATACTGGCAATTCTACATGAATGCAATATTTTGAAAATCAGAATGCTTTTTCATCAAAATTTTCCCACACTCTTACTAAGTAAGAGCGTAGTTCATCCAATTTTAGCATCCATAATCCTACCAACCAACTTTATTTTTTGAATTTGAGAAAAATCTAATTTTCTAAATTCGATTTCTTATGTTACAAAAAGGTGGAAAACGGAAAACTCCGCATCTTCCATTTTTCTTTTTCAACCTATTTCTAACTATACTTGGATTTTATGTTACTATTTATAAAGATTCTCCTATTCTCCTATCCAAGCACATCCCATATAAGAAAATATTCTTTTTCATCTTATCTTGGAAATTTTCCATTCTTATCCATCTTTTCTCATAATTTTCCATTTTTGTTGGTTGATTGAATTTTCTGTTTCCTTTTTAGTTGTAACATTTCTCTTTTCTTAGCTTATTTAATTATCTAGTCTTAGCTTAAATTTAAATAAGCCTTCTAGTCTTTCAACTAAAACAGGAGAACAGACACCCTACACAGCTACTACTAAGGGCCAAGAATCTCGGGACTATGCCCCCCTTAGATAGAAAAGTTCAAAACATAGGATCTACGACAAGTTTAGTGTTACCCTAACTCCCCAACAAGAACAATATAATGGAACGATCCCAACCGAAATGTAGTAACGGGTTTTACCCCTAACATGAAAATTAGTAACTGGATCTAAACACTTACTTGCCCTTTTCTATCTAGTAGTCACAACTAACTCTAGCTATGTACTAACAATTATTTCAAGCAACACCCTAGGCTTTCACTGCTTACGCGTTCAACGGGAACTTATTATTATTCCAAGATAATTCTCGTTATTTACTTCATCGCCTCAAAACTTTTTCCGTCTTCCCTAGGCACAAATCCTTACCTACTCCATACTTTTAAAACACGTTTTGGCCTATTTGTTTATACTTTCTTCCAAAAATTTAAAAGTGCCCAAACTTTAATTTTCTCACGAAAACTTTCACTTGCCAAACCATAAAACATGTCACCTTTAAAAAATGGAAATCATCTTTTTTTTTTTTCAAATCACAAAACTGCAGTAGATATGGACAACTATTTTCTCAATCGGGTTTATGACTTATTCTTACCTATAAGGTCGGTTTATTCTCTTGCTACAAGGTGCCAACATCCACTCTATTCTTATTTTCTACAACTTATTTTGTCCACCCAACAAAATTATCTTGTTAAAATAATTTATCAAAAATGGTTATCATAAGGATAGAGATTTCAAATCTTTCTTTATTAAAAACTCTTGTATAACAAGAAAACTAGTGAGCTATAAATGCTCTATAATATGCACCTTTTTACTGAGAGAATTTTACTTTAGACAAAATTTTGGCAAGAAATCACTATTTGCAAAATATACCCCATTTTACTTTAAAACTCAATATGTATACTTCATATATATAAAACTATAACTTTTAAGATTAAAACTTGAAAACACCATAAACTATTTTCCCAAAACTTTTATAATTTCAAGTTCTTAAAAGTTAACAATGGGGTTAGACTCAAAGCGGGTCTCCAATTTTCTAGGCTTTCCTAGACACTCCCCAAGGTCAATCCTCTCAACTATATATATTCCTAATCCATTTTCCTCTTTTCAACCTTTTCCAATTTATAAGGTTTTCAAGCCCACTAACCCAAAATACTAATCATATGGGTTTCACTTTCCTTCCATACGAAGTACATTGTACACTCTCCACCCAAATTACCTAAGGGTCTCAGATTTCCTTATTCATTCTTTTAGTGTACAAAACTAACATCCCATTTTTTACCATATTATACTCTTTCTATTTAGTGGGTTCCTCTATGGATCTAGGAATATATATATATTTATATTTTTAAAAATACAAATACGTTCACTTATTATTTATATAGGAATCCTAAACCTAAGCTCTGATACAGGATGTGACAACCCGAATTTTGACCGACCGATATTTTTTTTAAAATTCCAATCCATCGAAACTCGGATTGGTTTGCTCTGGTATCCTATAGAAAAGACAGAGACATAAAATACGTCAGAGCTCAGAAAATATTTCACAGCGAAATGGATAAATATAGAATAATAAAAACATAGCCTTACCGTATTATTAATACTGCCTAACCGGTATCCAAAGCTATCATGTCTCTGCCACAAATCGAACCGGCGAGTATGTTTTGAGGAGAGAGTCAGAACACAACTTCTGTTGACTGGATTTAAATTATACACTTTAGATAACACTACATACACCCTTAAATCATGTTTTCATATTTATTAGGTTACTTAGGTTAACAACACTCGGGGCTTACACACACGTCGTACCCATTTACTTCCCAGTGGATTAACCTAATATAGTAGCTACCCCAAATATTGAGGTACACCCCATAGTACCCCACTTGCACAGTCTCCACCACAACACCATCGAAATATACGCAGTCCCTCAACCTACGCCTTAGTGACGTACGGATAACAATATTATGTTCTACATATATCTGTCATTACCATGCTACGCAAACGTACGGACTGCCAACTTTGTTCAAATCCGAATTCATACTGGAGTAATGCCCTCGACCCTACGATGCACCACCCAGAGCCGACATCATGTATCTAGACTGTCCACCATATGTATCTTCAATTGTAGCTTGATTCCTCAATCGCATGTCCTCTAATGTACACCAAGTTCTATGCAGGGCGATACAAGAAACACAGAACTCGGTCGGGAGCTTTTCCATATCTATACATGCCCGTCTTTAAAGAGCCTCTATATACAGATATACCTAGGGTCTGTTTTCACGGTGTCTATGGCCCCACTTTGCCCCACCTCGGCCCCTCCCTCAACTAGTAAAGACTACGAGAGCTAAGCGACTGCCCCTAATAACAAACAATCTAAACATCCATTTGGCGTCTCCTCTCAACCCCTTACCCCGATAGTGAAGGGTGAATAGTATCTTGGGTTTACTCTAGTCTTTCCACATCCCACTGGATGTCGATGACGGGTATTTGACGATCTACTATCCTTGTTAGTCGTGACCCTCCACCTCCCCATTGAGGAAACCACCGAATCACCCTGGTGTCAACGCGTCATAGCATTCTGACTGCATAGCTACTTCTGCAGTCAAGACCCACCCACCTAGTAGTTACGCGCAGACCCAACCACTGCGAGCACAGCCTAAGACATTTGTCACCGCACAGAAGACTACTAGGAGCACCTTACGTACCTCAGGAAGTCACGTGCTTCCCCTTTCAGTCCTTTGGAGCCGTCAGAACAATCAGATGAATGTGCGCTCCCCTCGTGCTTTATAACACCTTGGTGATCTAGCCCATTGTGTTATTCACCCTTAAACGTATGGATTGGTCCAAGCGCCTCACTTTAATATGTTGTTAGACCCTATGTCTAAACATTCTTTTACGCCCTTACTTTTCCTTACCAGGTATCCATATAACTTGGTTATTCCCATTCACATTGAATTCTTCATCAATTACCAAGTTCCTCTTGCTTATTAATTTCAGTTATAACTTAACCCATTGAAGTTTATTAATAAGCCCACAACATGTTATTCCCCAGATTGTGGCCCAAGGTCTGTAATCCGCAATCTCTTTTATATTCTTATTTGATTTCATCATTACAATAACATGTAATTAAGCATATCTCAGTTCACATGTTTTCCAATTAACATATCACTTACCATTTACGATTAAATATAACTTATTTTATTTCATAAGTTTTCCTCATCCTTTCTCATTTAATCATAATTCCGCTTTACATCGTCAATACAACTTATCGTTGTTTACTTATTAACTTAGTTCTATTAACTAAGGCCCATTAATAAGTTTCTCTACCCATTTATTATAACCTATGTTATAATTTCCTCTTGTCCCTAGGACAAGTCTAAACATGCTATTCTTATCAGCGGGTTTCAGACCTCAAAGATTTCGGGTTACTTAATTTATAATTAAGTACAACATATTTTCCCCCTTTTCTTAACTGGTTTTAGGTTTTCCCCTTTTCTGATTGCTTAAAGTACAATTAAGTGTCCCTTATCACATTTCACCAGTTATCCAATTTACTTGTTAGTTTATTATAACCTAAGTTATAATTCCCACTTTCCCCTAGGACAAGTCTACCTATTATACAACATTTTCATTAATGTTATTTATTTATAATAGGTGATTATCATTCCCCTTTTAAACCATTTTCTTTTACTGAGTACTCTTCATCCATTGTAATATAAGTTCCTTGTTTTAATTAAGGATAACACTTCATGCACCTTATCAGTTTGATAGAAGGAATCATTATATATTTTTAATTTTGCACTTAGACCCCTCACATTAGATTTACCACTTGTGAATGCTGGATATGCCGGGCGGGTCTGGGCAGACTTCTATCGCAAGTGCAATCTAACCTCGTGTCTAAGAGCGTTGCAATGTCAAATTAATGTGAATTTAGGCATGTTCGTTCTTTAACAAATATTCCCATTTCATAAATTTTTTAGGCATATTATCCTTATTATTGTAATCTAGTTTACTATAATCTAATTTACATGTCATCCAATTTTGCCTATGTTTTGTCGCATGTCCTTTTCAACATATGTTTAATTTTGTTTTTGACATGTAAACATTCAATCGGGTAATTATCCAGGTCTAACAGGTTAACACGTCATTTAATCAGCAACATGCCACAAGTGCATCATGGAATTATAGCCACAGTAATCGTTATTCATATTCTAACAAATTTGTTTTCAACATGTAAAGATTCAACACATTTAGCCAATTAAAAATATGAATTTTCTTATCTATTCATATTAACATCTCAACTTGTTATAACAGCAGTTTATAATTAAACTGGCAATTTCATAATTTATAAAAAGGGGAATGCTAAACGATAATATTATATAAAGGCTATAACTTAAATCCACTCACCTTTCATGCTTTTCCCAAAATTTTGGATCTGATCCGTTCTATCATCCACGGTTTTCCTTTTCCCTTTAATTTGATTTGAAACCTAATAACCGTGGATTGACTATTTTCGTTAAAAGAGAAAGGAAAGAAATATGAAGAATATGAATAGATTGGATCCAGAAGTTTACCATACTTTCATGATTCAATAATCTTTTTATTAATGTTGATTCTCTCTTCCAGATATGGATTCATAATTTTCCTAGGCTAAATATTTTAATTTTCAGAATAGAGTTGGGAAGAGAGAGTGAGAGTAATGGCAAAGCTCCAGCGTAGCCGCCGAATTATGAGGTTTAGGGTTAGGTCAAAGGTCTTATTTATAGGTGTATGGAGCAACCAGGACCCTCAGATTTTACGAAAAGCCATCAGAATCGTCCAGAAACTCAAAAACCCTAATCTGCCAAAATCCGCCACTGGGGGTTCGACCCCCCCTTGATGGGGTCGTGACCCCTTCATGTGGGTCGACCCCCCTTCATGTGGGTTGACCCACCATGAAGGGGTCAACCACATGGGTCCGGGGGTCCAGAATTGGCCTGTGCAGTTCCTATTTTCTCTGACAAACTTCTGCAGCCCATAACTTCTTCATACGTTGTCCGTTTTACGCAAACTCGGACTCTATCTGAACCGAAATTCTGAGATGAACGCAAGGTACAATCCATTTTATTTAATTCTGAATATTTAATTAAGTTATTCTTATTTTATTATCTTGAGTTAAAAATGCGGGGTGTTACATCATCCTTTAAGGATGATAGGATGTGCTCAATATTCGTTGCATCTCCAAAGCCTCTTGTATGATTTTATGAAATCACTTGTAAAAATAGGATATCTATCCCTTACGATATTGGAAGAGACTCTACGAAGTCTTACTATCTCATGAACGAATAAAGATGTCAATGAAGTTGCGCTTTACTTGGTCTTAATGAGAATGAAGTTACTGATGTGGAGGACACAACATAATCCATATCTACTTAGCCATCCTTTACCATCTATTGAATAACACTGGAGATGTCCGAGACCTCCCCTTGACTAATCCAGCCTAGGATATCAACAAGGTCTAAATCCTCTAGCTGCCACGAGTCAATCTGATCCATAAGAGTAGCTGAACCTATAATGTTGGTAATAATCCAGGGGTATAGTCTATAGATGCTTAAAATCAGAAGTAGAGATAAAATATAATCTCTTCCACTTTACGATTATAGGACTTAAAGGTCCACTTTTCTTACTCAATTCGTCTTCCACGACATACCCTTTGCCTAGGGTATAAGATATCTTAAAATAATAACACGTTAGGAATTCCACCTAATGTCACTCTCTTAGATTTAGATCCTTCTATGAAAATAGGTATTTCAATGACTTGTGATCATTATAAAGCTCAAACCTCTCCGAGAAGATAATGTCTCCATAACTTGAGCGCGAGTACAAAAGACACCTAATCCCAGTCATAAGTAGGATGGTTTCTTTTATTGATCTTCAACTGCCTACTCCCATAACTTACTTCCCTCCTGTCTAGCATCAGTATCCCCCCTAAGATAGTACCGCATGCATTCATGTAGCAAAAAGAACTGAAATTACACTAACACTCGTGCATTAATAAGGGTCCCCTTGAATTTCATGAAGAAATCCTCACTGAAATCATCCCACATAAATGCTAAAATTTTCTTAGTAAGGCTGGTAAGCGGAGCTGAAATTCGTGTAAAATCCTTAATGAACTTCCTGTAATACCCAGCCAAACTAAGAAAGTTTCTAACCTTAGTAGTGTTCTTTGGGTTTTCCAATCTTGAACTACAACTACCTTAGCAGGATCCACACTTAACCTCACTTGAAAAAATATGCTCTAAGAAACGCACCTCCTCTCGCTAAAAATGGCACTTCGAAATTTTCCCCCTCAAACGATGCACTAGAAGAGTGCGAAGAACATCCTCAAGGTGTACAACACGCTCCACTTAAATCTTAGAGAACACAAGAAAATCATCCATGGACACCACAATGAACTTATTAAGAACATCCTTGAAGACTCGACTTATCAAAACCATAAGTATGTTAAGGCTTAGTCAGCCCAAATAGCATGACTAAGCACTCGAAGAATCTGCCTTATGCCAAACGTTGTCTTATCAATGTTGTCATCTGCTACCCGAAGCTCATGAAAATCGATGGCTAAATCTAGTTGAGAAAATACTTTAAAACCAACCAACTGTTTGAAGAGACCATCGATCTACATGAGTGGATAACGGTTCTTTTTGGTGAGCTTATTTAATTCTCAGTAGTCAACATAAAGTCTAAGGGAGTCGTCGTCCTTTATAGCAAAGACAACCGGTGACTCCTACTTATGTATACTCTATAGAATAAAACCCTTCTTCAAAATCATTCCTATCTTCTTATTCAACTCTTTTCTCTCCCTTTGAGCCATATGCCTTATGGGTAATGCCACTGGTTTAGCATTTCACAAAGATAGTTCGTAAAGTCGATCTCTCACTTAGGAGGTAGCACCTCACCTCCTCAAAAACGTCTAGGAAATCTTTAACAACAGGAACTCAATCAATATAGCCTAGATATGAATCAAGGGAATATAGGAAGCTCAACATGACTGACTCATGCGGGTTGCAAGAAATATTAAGAGTCTGTCCGCTGCATACCCCTAGCTAAATGACTTCCTTCTTATAGTTCAGAATAACCTCATATCTGGCTAATAATCTATACCTAGTATCATCCCATACGCATGAATCCCAATACATAGGCATTGCAAACAAACTCTACACCTAGTATCAAAGGTTTCCCACCCCTATAAATCATCTGTATATGTGTCGATCATCCTAAAGGCTTGAAAAAACTATTGGATCAAAAAACTTAAAAGATTTTTTTAAGTGCAAACGATCAAGTAGTGAAGTAGACATAAAATAATGTGATGCTCCTGAGTTAGAGATTGTACGAATTAGGAAGTTTGAAATAAAAATCAAACCTTCCACTATGACTTTCTTACCTTAGTCTAGTTAACTACTAGAAGGAGATGCATCGAAGACCTGAATCTGTGCTACTAGTGCATGAGTCCTATGTGATTCTCCAACCCTCCGAGGACATGCCTTTATAAGTTATCCTGGTTGAACATAATTTTATCACTTCCCCTTCATTAAATCCTTATTGCATTCCTTAACATGATTATCAGGTAATCCATAATTGTGAAACCTAACATCCTTCTTAATATGACCCTTTTGGGGTACTTCACCGTTCTTCTTATTTTTCCCTTCTTATTTTCCCACCATTTCTTCTTCGAGCCTGAAGCTTTAGGAACTTCCTTGACATCATCTTTAGTGACCTTGGATATAAGATCCATTTCAACAAGGTAATCAAATGTCACTTCCATGGGCATGTGAGCTAGAGCCAACCTTTGGAGAGGCTAGTTCAACCTTTAGCAAGCTTGACAACATTATTAAAATATATTTGATTAAGATGACAAGTCTTCATTACTAGCTTTTTAGCTTTTGGCTCTTTTTAAGAGAACAGAAAATAGACATTAAAATTGTATTTTACTTATGTTATTTAATAATAATTAAATAATATCACTTGGCAGTATGATGGCTAATAAGAAGGAAACAATCACCTGGCAAAGTACATTTTCCTCCCCCAAACTGGAAGGAATTTCAAAGATGCTAATTACTTCCTCAAAGTATTCCTTATTACCACTCAAGAAGAGGTCAAGTGGAAAGATTTCAAAATATCGAGGATTAATGCCATTCCACCTAGAGATAAAGATACTATCGATGAAGGGTTTTTGAAACACCCCACCTCCGTTAAGATCACTCACAAAGGGAATGCCTTAACTTTGGTGGAGGGTTATAGGTACAAGACACAGAAAACTTTACAAGTCAGATAAATAAAAGCAGCGAAACTCAAATATTTATTGCATACGTGGTTCAATACAAAAGTATTACATCAAATTGTCTCAAAACAACTTCCAAAACATTACAACATAATTTCTGTCTTGATTATTTAATAAAGAAGCATAAGTCATAAATAAAACTGCATAAATCCCTAAGGATAATGTCCAAGAGCCATAGTCAAGTTTGAGAGAGAGTCCAAATCATACATCTACTTTCTTGAAGCTTGCAAAAAGTCTGACTAAGCTACATTATTCCCTCCCTGTGGATCTGGGGGGGGGGGGGAACGGGAGAAAAGAGGACGAAAGAAAACGTGTCAGACAATAAGTATGGTAAGTTCGGTGATTACTAGTATTTAAACAAGGAAAGGGGTTCATGACAGTAATAACAGAACATAGGACAATACCCTAATATAAGATAAGAGAAACATGTGATTGCACCCATTACTATAGTCTCTGCACCTACTTAACCATTGGTTCAACCAGCCCTACGTGTTCACAACAAACGATCCCCTTAAAGATCGGATCCTACTCGCATGCATTCATATCCTGTGTCATTCGGCCCCGCTTGACTTGAGATACCTGTGCTGGTCCCACCATGGGGTGTATCAGTCTCTTTGGTGGCAACCTGACACGATTCAAGATGCACAGTGTATACTACTAATGCCCAGTGCCTGATTTTTCCACTCCGGAGTACGTGCATGCCCATACTTCGTCGGAACCTACACTGGCCCACCAACCGCCGACGTTTTGACCGCTTATACTCAGCCCAGTAATCGTGCCCCACCCTGCCTAGTTTCAGGGTACCATGATACATCTATGTGGGTTACTGCTAAAATGGGTCCCCGTTACTAGGGTTTTCTAAACAACATGTTTATTTGGTTAGGTGTCCAAGTTTACCTAACCCCACCCATTCGTTTAGTTAACATGTTGAATCGGTTAAGTGTTTCCCTAATTGACTTAACCCTACCAATCCTGACTTAGCTTTAATTTATTAAAGCACCAACCACTCACATTAGACATGTCTTGTTGTGGTCACTAGATGTGCTGGTCGGTTCCGGGCAGGTTTACACCACAACTTAGTCTAACCTCGGGTTCTTTTTGGGCTTGATGCACTAACCACCCACATTAGACAGGTCTTGTTGTGGTCACTGGATATGCCGGTCGGTTCCGGGCAGATTTACACCACAACTCAGTCTAACCTCGGGTTAGGCATATTCGTCTTTTTCTAAATTCACATTTTTCTATATATGTCCAATTTCTTTATGTAAATTTAATTTAATCATGCCATAATTATCCTTTTATTTTGCTCACCATAAATCGTATATCAAATATACCATTTTATGAACAAATCTATGCCATGAATTTTCTTATTTTCCCATCGTTATCCCCGTGGAACGTATGCATGAATCACATAAAATGTTGGGCTAATAAATTAGCTCAAACCCATAAACAAAAAGGGTAATAAACAAGGGACATGAAATAAATATAAAATAGCATACATTTCAACTTATCATGTGTAACTTGGCATAGATGTATCATTAACTTTAATTAAATGGGTAAAGGTGAACTTGTGACTAAGTTGGGTCTAATTGTCATGTAAACTTGACAAAGGTCTAGCATGGAGGTTTAACATATAATCACAGTTTCAACCCACAACTTAGCATATTAACTTATGTATGTCAAAACATAAGAAAGCTACTATAATCATTTTTAAATCACAACTTAGCATGTTAACTTATTTGTGTTAAACATAAGAGAACTATTATCAACATATTTGAATCACAACTTAGCATGATGACTTATGTGTTTTAAACATAAGAGAGTTGTTATAAACATATTCGAATCACAACTTAGCATGATACTTACGTGTTAAAACATAAGTGGGCTGTTATAAACATATTCGAATCACAACTTAGCATGATACTTATGTGTTAAAACATAAGAGGATTACAATTCCAAATTTTACAACATAAATAGATTCAACCTAACATGAATATACATGAGTGTTGATCTAACATATAAGCATGTGTTTTAGATCATAAACTTGCAAATAACCACCAATTTATAACATGACATGTTTCACCATTTAATTGGCAAAATAAATCCATTACCCAATCATAATAGATTCCAATAACATACAATATGTTCATCACCACCAGCATATAGATATGATTAATATATAATATGTTCATCACCACAAGCATATAGACATGATTAATTACAACGATACTTTAAGATAAACGAGAATCAAATCTTATACATAAGCATCATTCTACATTCAAATTACAACATGTCATGATTCATTTGAAAGAACATTTAAATCCGCGTAATAACCAACTTACAAACTAAAAATGAATTCTTGCGTTCTGAAATCTGAATTCTGAAATTGGTAAGCTTGCCTTTGATTAAGATCGTTGAATTTGATAATCTTTTAATTTTATTTTTGATTCAGGTTCTTATCTTGTATTTGAATTGGTGACGGCTACTCCAAGTTTTCCATTGACAGCATGATAGTTCTAGGATTATTTTTGTGTGATTTTTATGTTTGAGCATTGGGTTGTTTATATAGAATTTCAATTCAATTTGAGCCGTCTGATGATCCTAGGGTTAACCACAACCATCCAGTCAAGATAGGGTGACACCTCAGCCCTAGTGACTCGGCATTGAGTCACAAAATCGTCACCTTTCAGATCTGCCCGGGGGGGGGGGGGGCTGGTTGACCTGTAGGGGGAGGTCGACACTAGGGTCGACCCCCTGATCGACCTGGGTCCTGGGCGGGAATTTTCCCGCCCAGCCCGCTTCTGACTTCTGATTTGAATTTGAATTTGTTTTCGAGATGTTTAAATTTATTTGAATTTTCTGGAAACTTCCGACAACCATAACTTCTTCATACGAAGTCCAATTTACGCAAACTCGGACTCTATCTCAACCAGAATTCCGAGACGAACACAATGGCGTAACCCGTTTCCCTTAATTCTCACATTTTAAATTAAGTATTGTTTAATTCGTTACTATACCGTTAACAGAAAATACGGGGTGTTACAGTATTTCACTTATATTGCTTTCATCTCTCGATTTCTTTAACACCTTGACGTTCTTCAAGTTCAACTTTCCCCAAGTACACACATACACACACACATATACACACACACACACATACACACACACACACATTGTTTGGAAGTTCTTTATGAAGAATTCGGGGGTAATTCCTTAAGTGCCTCTACCCAAAAAATCTTGTTCACCTTGGCAAGATAAGCGATGTAAACCCACAATTTTCAAGGTGAACCCATCCAAAAAGCTGATTGCCGAAGGTATCAACAAGACCAAAGAATGGGAGAATCGGTTCTTTTATATTAAATGTCCCTCTAGGATTATTGGGAGATTTGCCCCTCTTGGTAATTTCTTCAAACTTTAGTATTGCTTATTATTTGCATTCCTTTCCCTTACCCAAGCTCATTGTAGTAATAATTATATGTCTTATAAGTAGCATTCCAAAAGTCATGATGGTGAGGTAAAGAAAATAATTGGTATTAGTGAATGAGGATTCGAAAAATTTAGTTAATATGATAACTTTGCTAACATCAAGCCTTTTGAAAAAAAAAGTAATTGTCTCGGCCATAAAATTCTTTTGCAAGCTCCAGTGATGCAGTGCACTTCAAAGGGGGTCGTGTCTTTTTTTGAAGTGGTCCTAACAAATTTTCCATCTCGTCCCTAATCATTCTTAGTTAACATTGTAAGTTTTGGGTTTAATGCTTGTGGATAGCATTTATCTTCTTACTTAATCGTTTTCCAGTTGATTTAAATGCTATTACTAGTGCATTGTTTTTCACACCAATTTCTAGCAAGCCATCTTCCCTACCCCAAAAGTTAAGCATGGCGCAAGCATTTCTCAAATCAATACTCGTATCCCTCAAAAGATTAAGTCTCACTTGTACTAAGGTGTCTATTTCAAAGAAAACCAAAATGACTTATTCCCTTGTTATTGCTGTCACTGAAGGGGGGAAAAGGGTGTTGTAAAAGGCCCGAAAGTTTTGGGAACACCTATTAGTGACACCCAACCAACTGTCAAGGGTGGCACATCCGCAGAGTCTCCCCTTAGCAAATATGACCCTCTTCACATATTAATCTTTCCGTTTCTCCATCCTCCCTGTTTTAACAGAGAAGGAATTGGCCTTTTCGCCCCTTTCTCCACCACTTTCCAATATTCCTGATACTTCTGCTTTGCCGACATCGGCAGTTGATTTATCTGAATTAGCAAAAGCCATTATGATCTCCTCTTCATTTGCTTCCACTAAAATTCTTCCACGTTCTTATGTAGATCCAAATGTTATAATAAGGTAAGACATGTTGGTTTATTCCCCTTCTTTGCATCTTTTCATTGTTAGCTTCGCATCGTATCTCAATTTGTACTTTGTCTCTTTTTCTTCTTTAATTCATCATAAGTCAGTTATCTTTCCAAAGGAATGCTTCTGATCCAAATGCAAAATTTCTGAAGCTCAAGGAGGAGAATCAAGCCTTAAAGGGTTGCGCCGGAGAGACTAGTACATGACTATTTTCTTAGTGCTAAAAGTATTATGTTTACAAATATATGGAAATGCTCTTTGAAAAATTGTAAAAAAAAAATTTAATTAATAAGAGAGTTAAATAAATGAGACTTAGTGGTTTACATGGGAAACTAAATTTATGGTGATTGATTGTCTGTTATTTTGGCAGTTAAATAACCAACTATCAAATTTTGGTCTAAAGAAGAAATCTTTTTATATTGGTTTTGTGGAACATTTTCCATACTTAACATTAAAAGATTTAACTCGAGAAATATATTGAAGACATGGAAATATATTGGCACAATAACTGTAGGTGGTATTATACTATATATGAACTCATGTATCTTCTAGGAAAAAAAGGAGATATGTTCACTTAAAAGGTTAGGGGGTAATCCTTACTTTTGTGCATTGTCTGATTATTTCCAAAAGAACTAAAGGTGAGCTCATTGGAAAAATCAATTGTTTGGCTTGAGAAGTTCCAAGTAAATGGGAAAGTGTACTCTAAGCGATACTTGAACAAGAACCACTCCGAAAACCATATATGTGTTATATAGAGGAGAATCGAGATTTATTATGGATGTTGAAATTCACAAAGGATTCCTAGACCCGTAGGGGTCTAAGGAACCATATGTGATTCCAAGACCTTTGAGATGTATGAAATCTGTATATGATTCTAAAATCTATTAAGGTATAAGAATCCTTGTTATTTCGTCTAAATGCGATGAATAGGCTAAGATTAATGGATATAGCCCCATTATCGATAATGACTAATATTAGAGATAGAAGACATGGCCAGTAGAGTCGGAAAACCCATAAGGTTAAGTTGACTCCCTTTTTCTCAGTACCTTGGAAATAGTTCTAGGCATGCTAGTTGCGATGCACTCGATATTCAAATGGATTAGTTATGTTTTGCATATAGTACTTGGGCTAGGTGGGTACAATGGCTAGGAGGGATTAATTTAATCCTTTTGTCAGAGTATCGTTTCTTAACATACTAAGGGCACCTTTTTGGAAATTTTACACAATTAACATAGGAGCCTTATTGGTTTCAATTATGCACCTAGTGTTGTTGTGTTCTACACTCATAAACATCACACAGACTTGATTATTTATATTTTTATATTATACATTATTATTTTATTAGTAGATTTTCTAATATACATTGTGTCGCTTGTTAAATAAAAGTCTATTTGCGAATATGTGTAGCGTAGTATTACAATACCGTTTATTTGGAGGATATTTATTGCGTCAAAATCCAATTAGGGTGTATTTTATTATGCCAGTTTACCAGACTGGTCCGATTGTTATTTTTTGTAAGACTTATAAACTTTTAATTTATACTTCTTGGTGTTAAAATTAAGAAATGCATTATAACCTACTTACCTACGATATCCTAAAAGTCGGCTTGTTACATTTCCCTTGATGTTGGATTGCCTGATGAATTTCCGGTGAAAATGGTGGATGGCTCTGAACATTTTCAAGTTCACTATTAATGAAGGCTTGACATTTTTAACTTTTGTAAGGTGTTTGGTCATTTGGAGGAGGAAGGACACAAATGCATCAGAACAGAGGAAAGTGCACATGCTATTATACCTAAAACTGAGTTGGTTATATCAAAAGGGTGGTGTTTGCTAAGAATATTAAATTGGTTATGATTATTGAGAAGCATGATACAGTTCCCCCTATGAAAATGAAAAAATATGGACCAAAATTAAGACAATAAAAAAGGAAGTAGCTTTACTAAAGGAACTGAAAAAAGCAAAGTGTTAATGCTAGATGCAAATCTTATTTGTAATGTCACTGCTCATATCCCTGCTTTAAGTTTGGAAGTGAAATATGCTAATGCTAAAGAAAGTAATGCTTAAAGGATAAAGCCACTCCTGATTTGTGTGATGCAGTTGTTACTTTAAAAGATGACAATTGCACTAAATCCTACGCAGTCGAAAATGTGAATGCTCTGTTCAAATGAATGTAATTAATGAAACTTTGGTCTTATCTACCAAATTTGAGGCGCTCATGCAACATGAAAATGAAGAAATCATTGGGTGTGATCTGGATTCCAATCTGGAGCTAGAAGATGGTGAAATTAATCAAACATCAGCACTTGCATTTGATGATCTTGACCCAATCGAAAACACCTACTAATCCCCAATACAACATTCCACCAAACAACCCAAACAAATCATGTTATCCTTGTGCACATGCACAAATGTGATATATTGAAATACAAATCAATTGTTGCTTCTCCAAATCCTAATCGCAATTCCTCTTCCACTCATAGTGTCTTCCTAAACAAATCTCATAGCCCAATATTTCTTGCACCATCTGATGAACCTGACCTGTTCTTCAATGAAAAAATTGAAAATGAAATATTGCATTTATGTCAAACTATACAATTACATGAGCAGCTATCAAACCATGAACACTTTTCCCTACATACCCCTGTCTCTCTTCCCTTCATAATTACCGATTGCTGCTTTCCATGCATAACTTCTCAATACTTTCATGTTCCTATGCATAATACTTCCCCCATAAGTCATAATGCTAGCATTCTACCTCCGATGTTTCATGAACTGAACCACTACCACTTCACTAAAACCATTCCTGATTGGCCACCTTTCCCACAATCATCCATTATAACTGGCTAAATTCATTCCAATTTCACCACTCCCTAAAAAGAAACCCCCTCAGACAAAACTACCAAACTATGTGTCTTCTAAAACTCGAAGCATGGCATCCTGCAAACAAAACCACCTGTAATATCTCAGTATTACGCAACTTAGCTTCATGGAACATTCGAGGTGCTCATCTTAACCTCAAACTTGATCAAGTTAAGAACTTAATTCATGAATATCATCTTCAGTTCTTTTTGCAATTTTCGAAACCAGATTAAACCTACCGCTAACCATCTCCTCCTCAACCTACATCAATTCAAACTTGGACATTATCTCGTAACCTACCCCAGGCTCCTTATGTTAGAATTATAGTCATCCTTGACCTTAAAAGCCAATCTCTTAATCAAATTTTCACCATTAGATAAATAATCCACTTCAATGCCACCTCAATTTCTTGACCCACCTTTTTGCAATGTAGATACATTTCAGGTTTCTGGCCAACGAAGTGATTAGGAATTGCGAATGGGTTTAGGCAAGCTCAGATTACCTTATTTTAAAGCGGTGGATATCTTAAAAAGTTGGAATTCAACAAAAATAATTTTTGATTCAGCCATCTCGTCGGCCATCTAAGCCTAGCCATTCAGATTTGGCCTTCAACAGTTCAATGTGGGGACCACCAACAATAAGCAAGATGAGATCCGGTTCGACATGGCTTCCAGTTCGGCATGGCTTCCCGTTTGGCATGGTGCCCAATTCGAGCATCTCCACCTCGCTTCACTCTGTATCGGCCATGTCGAACTGAAGGGGACATGTTTCAGTGAAGTATCCCAAGTTCTACACTTCCTCATCGTGACTAGGTCCTTGATCACTACTTCTAGATCGGCCTCCATATGTCCATTTCAAATCGAATTCAGATTCTCATATAAACACGACAGATGTGGACATTTCAAAGGATCTTAATCTTCTAGTTTTCATTTATACATGCAAGGACATTGCCATGGCACTATTCTACTATTTTTGTAACTTTCTTACTAAGAAATCAATTGTATTTGTAATCATACAGTATAATAAATGATACGTTACATCTAGCAGACATAGGCCTGATTGTTGAACCACTATAAATGTGTACGTCCTTTACCATTACTATTACTTTTTGTTTGCATATTATGTGATTTGATTTTGAGTGTTGTACTCAGAAGAACCAACTTCTATTTTAACATTCTGACACACTAGGTGGGAGTCACACAACTTTGCTTCTAGCTTAAAGGAAACATATTACTTTGGAATTTGAAGATGGTTAAGAGGAAGAGGAATGATGCCAATATTAAAGCAGACGACACAAGGAATAAAGGGTGTTAGGAGGCTTCCTTTGCCAGCAACCAGTCCATTTATCTTACAAGAGTGGAAATGGATGAAGTGTTGAAAGACTTAGAGTCGTGTATGACCTGGCAGGATGAGCTCCTCCATAGACAATAGGAGATGATAAATAATTTCCTATCGAGAATTAAATAATTTGGAAGTCCAAGAGAAAGAGTCTTAGTCGCTAGGGAAGGACCCAACCATGCGGTAGTGATCGACCTAACAGTCGTTCCCTGACCGAGATCCAATTCAGTGTCAAGTTTGATTTGGTATGGCTCAACATCAATGCTGAGTCGGTCCTGCCCAGGGGAGACCACCATGGAAATGTTGGTATAACTGACGATGCTACTATTCGTGATGTTCTGGATCGTGGCATTGGAATTATGGGTCAATCTCAACCCTATGTGGCTTTAGAGAGAAGTAACGCTGCTACGCAAGAAGCCTAATCAGACCATGCCGAACCGAAACCTGGGGGCAACTCAAAAATGAATTGATTGGTTCTTGGAATGAACTTGTGGATAGATTCATGGGGGTAATTCAAAGTTCACATTGCTTTCCTAAAGAACATTATGACATTGATGACAATACGACAAAGACCAGGAGAGACGTTAAGGTGCTTCTTGGAAAGATTCAATGTATTCAAAAGGATACCCTGAGAGATTTCGACGAGTTCTTCTTCGAAGTAAACCGATATGTGTGGTAAGAGGATGTGTAGGCGCAAAGTAGAATTGAAGCAAATTTGTTGAATGACCAGGAAACACTTGACGTTTGATTCAAGCTTAATAAAGAAAAAAAATAAGGGCGAGAACGAGCTTGATGACTAGAAGAGGAGAGGAATGATCAGAAATATCCTTTCTACACAAAGTTGAATAAGTCCCCGAAAAGAATATACCTGGATACTCGGAGGCAGACACTGTATCAGAAACCGCCTCCTAGAGATTTTATTGAAAAGGAAAGGAGGACAAGAAAGTTCTACCTATTCCATAAGCTTGATGAGCACACTACGCTGGAATGTAAGCACCTCAAGGATGAGATAAAAGAGCACTTAGGAGTGGATGACTCGTAGAATATGTTAAGGCAGGAAGGGCAGCCTCAAAGCACGGGCAACCGTCTACTACACAAAATCAAGGAGGGTCTAGTTCCAGAGGGAAATTCGGTATCTCACGATAGAGATGGCGTTGGACGGAGATCGATGACTGCTATCCCCAGGGAATCGACCACTTGTACATTTGCGGGACCATGATTCGGCCCTCAAGCATGCCTTGAGTGATGTTGAGTTATGAAGCCTTGAGAGGCTCCACCCTGTTTAGATTTTCCTTTCTTTTTTTTAGAGGAAGACGGATGTGTAACATGGTGCTACACTAGATTTCCCTTTCTTGTATTTTCATTTATACATTTTCTTTGAGGTATCCTTGGTGATGAATAATATGGGTTACATCTTTTCTTTGACTAGAGAGATGACGTTAGAGCACCCAACTACGAGCTCCTATCACTAAGTGGTGATTGACTAGGCTTATGTGATTTGGCTGCTAGTCCCATTCACTAGATGGTGATTGAATGGACTTGTAGGAACCAACCATGAGTCTATTTCATTAGAAGTGAATGGACGAATTCATGCAAATGAAGTATGGGTTCCATCACTGGAGAGTGATCAGATGAACTCATATCGATGAAATCCAAACTACTTTCATCGGAGTGCATTGGAAGAGTTTGTATAGATGAACTATGAATTCCTTTAACGAAGAGTGATTGGATGAATTTGTGTCGGTGAACTATGGGTTCCGTCACAGGTGAGTGGTTAGATAAATTTGTATCGATTAACTGCGAATTCCTTCATCAAAGAGTGATTGGATGAATTCGTATTGGTAAACTATTGGTTCCATCACCAAAGAGTGGTCGGATGAACTCGTATCGATGAACAATGAATTCCTTCACTGGAGAGTGACTGGATGGATTCATATCGGTGGACTGCAATTTCCTTCACCTGAAATTAATTGGATGAATTTGCGTAGAATATGATGCTGCTTTAGAAGAAAGTGAGGAGATTGCTTCATCATGACCTTAGAATGGATTATATTTTCTTTGATAGACCCGACGAGGCCATGGATTTCGGATTCTTGAATATGTATTTCCCTCATAATACGATCCAGAGAGATTGTGGGGTTATATTGGTTTTCTCTTATCATACGATCTGAAAAGATCATTAGCCTATATTATGATCCGAAGAGACCAATGGACTTCATTGAATTTCGGGTTTATGATTTTTTGTTAGTACTTTAGCGCGATCTCGAATTTCTTGTCTTTGGATATAGGATTTCGGCTCGGACTTCTTTTTATTTCTATTGGGTTTTTGGATAATTCAAAACACGTCTTTCACCGAAAGACATGTTTTGAAGGGCAAGTGTTGACCCGTCTTTTTGCAAAGAAGTCACATTTCAGATCTTTGGCTGACGAATTATTCAGGACTTGATGTTTAGACAAGCTCGGATTTTCTTAAATTAAAGCACTGGATATCTCGAAGAATTGGAATTCAACAAGGTAAAGTTATGGTTCAGCGATCTCGGTTCGGCTATTTTGGTTCGCCCTTCCCCGATTTAGTGTGGGGCCCACCAATGGTAAGGAAGATAAGATCCAGGTCGGCGTGGCTTTCGGTTCAGCCATCCCCACCTCGCTTTACTACGAATCTGTTGGAGAATGGAGTTTTGATGACAAAAACCTTATTTCAATTATTGTTGATTATAAAATATATAACACTTTTTTATATAGAATATATATATACACATATATATGCAGGAATTATATACAGGAAATATTTCCGAAGACTATACAGTTATAAAGATGATAGAGATTAAAAGATCAAAGAAATTTCAAGACTCATGAGTAATCAAGATTTCAAGAGTTCAAGATTAACATAGTTATAGAGTCTAGATTTTGTAAGACACTAAATAGCACTCATGGTTAAAATTCAAATTCTAATTTTCAAATTCTGATTTTCAATTCTATCCTCAATCCTCTCTATTTTATTCTTCTATTTTTATTTTTTTATTCTTTTTTGTTTTCCAAACTTAAGTTTTATATATTTATATACATTATAATTATATTCTTATACCTTATATAGTTTAAAACGTTATAATTTTATAAATATATTTATATAGTTTAAATTTATGTTTTCATATGTTTTTCTATCATATAATATTAATTTACAATACTAGATTTTTATTCAAGAATTTCTAGAATTATTTTAATATCAAAACACTTGAAAATGCTTTGAAAATCAAAAATATACAAGGGTATGTCGACATACCAAAAACACCATGTCGACATATAAATGTCATTTTTCCCAATTTTGAAAGGAAGTGCCTTTACACTATTTGAAATGATTTAGAACCATTGCAACCTTTCATACGCTATAAAAAGGGGTTAAAACCGATTTTTTTATCATCTCTTCTTCTCTAACTTCATCCTCTTTCTCTACATCATTATTCTTAATCATTTTTATGGTTTTTACACTTATACACTGCCGAATTCAATTCCGTTTTGATTAAACTTCTTCTCTCTACACTCTCTAATCTCTGAATCAAGTGCTATTGAAGAGTTATAGGGCTGTTTGTAATTGTTTAAACTGAGTAAAAGTTGTTTGGGTTGAGTAAAAGTAGAAATTGGTGTTTTTTTATGAGCTGTGAAATCAGGGAAGTAGGAATCGGTGTGTCCTTGTAAGCCGTGAAATCAGGGAAGTAGGAATTAGTGTGTCCTTGTAGCTGAGAAATCAAGGGGGTTGTACTTGACTATTGGAAATAGTAATAAAACTCTACGCAATCCAGCGTTGTGCGGGACTGGACGTAGGAGCAATCCGAACCAGTTTAAAATCCGGTGTTTTCTTTCCTTTTCTGCATCTTCATTTCTGTTTATTTTGCATTTGTCTGTGATTGTGTTTATGGTGTTTGATTCATTCCGTAATTCACATTATTTTTAGATTTTGTTTAAATTCTTACAAACACTATTCAGCCCCTCTAGTGTTTACTTTGCCTTAACGATCCATTCCGCATTCCCTAACAATTGGTATTAGAGCAAGGTTTTTCAAAAAGTTCATAA
This sequence comes from Allium sativum, assembly GCA_030737875.1. Taxonomy (NCBI): domain Eukaryota; kingdom Viridiplantae; phylum Streptophyta; class Magnoliopsida; order Asparagales; family Amaryllidaceae; genus Allium; species Allium sativum. Next base: position 878,636,014 of record CM060919.1, on the reverse strand, counting down.
TTAATTTTTGAAAATAGTGATAATGGTAACCAACACTGGTAGCAATAATAGTTCTGTTATTTAGGGTCAGTCCACTATTAGACCACCATTGTTTAATTGTAGTAATTATTCATATTGGGCATGTAGAATGAAAATCTATTTACAGCCAATAGGATTAGACACATGGAATAGTACACAAAATGAATACGTTGAACCCACAACTACATTTGCACAATGGACAGATGAACAAAAGGCTGCTACACAGAGAAAATCTAAATCCATGAATATGCTATTTTGTTCATTAGATAGGAATGAGTTTAATAGAGTATCAGTATGTAAGACTGCTTATGAAATCTGGATAACTTTTCAAATTACTCATGAAGGAACTAGTAAATTAAACAGATTAAGATAGGCATGTTAGTTAATCAATTTGAATTATTCAAAATGAACGAGAATGAGTCTATTTCAGATATGTATTACAGATTTCAAGAGATAGTGCATTCGCTAACAGGATTTGGAAAAACTTATTCAGAAGCAGATCAAGTCAGAAAAATATTGAATTCACTAACTCAAGAATGGGATCAGAAGACTTTAGTTATTGAAGAAGCCAATAATGTCAATGAAATGAAGATTAATCAGAAATTTGATGTCATATGAAGTCCAAATACAAAAAAGAAAAGAAGGTAGATCAACTGAAAAGAAATCTATTGCACTGAAAGCAACAATAAATGATTCTGATTCGAGTAGTGAAGATGATGAATAAACAACACTCATGACAAATCATTTTAGAAGATTTCTAAAATATAGGAAGAATGGGTATAATCAAGCAAATTCAAAAGTAAATGATGGACGATGTTTTAGCTGCAACAAACTATGTTATATAAAGAAAATGTATCCATATTCAAACAAATCTACTCAACAAACGGACAAAAACAATTCATCAAGGAAAAGAAAGAAAGCATACGAAGCAACATTAGATGATTCAGATTCGTCATCAAGTGATGAAGAACCAAAAACCGGTAATATAGATATATGCTTTACGGCAATTCAGAGTTTAGAAAATCATGAAGAAAAGGGTAAAAACTGGGTATGCATTAATTAAATTCTAATTTTATTTGGTTGAATGGTTGTTTTGGTTTTTGAATTTAAAACTTTAGAAACAAAATTTTGAAATTAGAAATTCAAATTTGAAATTTGAATCAATAAATTAATAAAATATTTTTTTTGAGTGTTTATTAGGATTAGAATTATTTCCGGAAAATGTTAAACCTGAATTATAAATCGATAATATATTTCAAAACATATAAATCCAATTTCCTTTTGAAATAAGCCTAGTACGTCGACATACAAAAAAATACATGTCGACATATCAAACCAGTTTTGAAATTTAAATTTTGAATTTCAAAAGTTTAAACTTTCAAACTTCCCTCCAATCTTTTCACCAACTCCCAAGGTCTGAAAAGGTGTCCTTTCAATCTGAAAAATTGTGCCTATTTAATTCATATTCACTCAATTCATATCTATTCAATTTCTATATATACATCTATCATTTCTACCTTTCATTCACAACTCAAAACAATATTCTTCATATCTATCCTCTTCAAAATTGTAATTTCAATGGCTTCCTCAAGTTCATACCAGAAATTGAAGATAACCAAAACCATTAAAGGTAATCTTTACAATGACAAAGAGGCCTTCAAAACCTATGGTAACTATTTAGCAAATGCTAAAGTTAACAGGGTGCTTTCGCCGTCTTTAGCGATTTTCCATCTTATGATCTCGTCTCTCTTTATGAACACACCGAAATCTTGAGTCTAATTGACTCTCGTGATAACGACGAAGTATGTTATCCCAAATTCATTAAGATGTTCTATGCAAATCCCAATCGCGGATTTTATAAAAGCAACGAAACAAAATTTGGAGTAGTGCCAAGGGAACTCAAATTATTCTCAATGCCGAACTTTTAGGCGAAATTCCAAATTGTAGAAGCATGGGCTCAGATTTCTCAACTTTTGCTATCGACGAAACAGATATGGAAACCTTTCACGATATCTTTGAAGATGGTGCTCCAATGGATTTAAAAAATTGTTTCTGATGTCCAAAAACAAGAATTGTCAACCTTCTCCTTCAACACACCATCAATCCGCGTTCCGGAAATTTCAACAATCCAACACTTAAAGTCCAAAAGCTCTCTTTGCTATTATGGGTGGATGTAATGACCCGGACTTCCGCGTGAAGGAAAGCCCAGATTGAGTTGAGAACATGAAAAATCAGAACACAAACAGAAGAACATTTCATTGCTTATTACAACAATTTACATCAGAGTACAAGAATACACAGAGTATGAATAAATAATATACATTTGATAAATATCAGAGATTTAAATACATTACTGCAGCGGAAAATAATACAAAACACAACTGAAGGAGATATACGGATACAGAGCTTTTCGAATATCATTCCAGCTGTAGACCAGGATCCTGTGAATATAAATCTGCAAAACCAAAACTACTAGCTGCCCGTGTGGAAAATAAGTGCACCCAGAGTTTAGGTTAAAACAGTAAACTCCAGGTCAGTCATGTGACTGGTGTGAGAACTAAAACTGTTATTTAAAACTTTACTTCAAAAATAAAGTAAATCAAGGGACCACGCCGTATAACACGGAACGAGTTTCCTCCTAAGAATACCAGTGCATAGATTAAACAACGCAATGCTTTTTGGAAAAATGAAGCTATTATAAGACTCAGGTCCCATCACACAATGCAATGCAAGCTGGAGGATAGAGTTTCACCTTATAATAGCCAAACATTCTCGGTATGTTTAATACAAATCATTTTGATACTATTATAATGTAAAATATATGAAAATGACTTCAAATATAAATGTATAATCATAGACGGCATAGTGCCCCTTCCCACTATGTCGCCATACTAGGCTCTACAAATAAAACCGAATGTCACGTATTGGAAATTGGATTTCCATCTGTGAACCAAGGCAAAGGGAATATCCTGTGCTAATTCGAGACACTCTAGCCCGTGCCTCGGGTCCCAGTCGCAACTGCACCCAGATCGTCAGGGTCGGTCATCCGTCGATGATTGGTAATACCATAAACTATGTTCTAGTCTACCCTATGGGGCACAAAATGGGTCTGTATAAAGACCATACCATCCATCGACCCCGCAGTGCCGATATATCCGAGGCGCCTCTCTATCCATCAAGTAATAATAAGCAACATCCACATGAGTAAAATGCCAGGGCTTGCAAAACGCTGACACCACTCCTAAATAGAAACCAGCATATGTCCATTTCCCTGATGTCCTTCCCTTTTCTGGATCACACCGGGGTGTGAGGCTCGCGAATTAACGCTATACACAAAGCTATACTGTATTAAAGCCGTGCTTTGATCATCAACCACAAGACTCTGCTTTTCAATAGAAGCCTTGATCATTTGCATCTCAGCATGCCACACAGGCAATTCATACCATACGAGTGATATCTATCGATATATAACCTCTGAGCTCATAGTCTCAAAGAAGGACGTTAAGCAAGAGAATAAATTCTCCACTGCCAAACAGATATATATTTAATAGAAATTAATCAACACAGAATAAAATCCAATGTCAGACACACAATCCATTTACAAGTTCGTTCTGGGTCTGAACGAAACCGAAGGCACCTTATTCCTCAACATATATGTCCAATACTGGAGAGAGGCCCTCGCATATCCATCGATCTCCAAGTACGTTTGGACGATCACCATTTATTACCTCGTCTAGGGTGTACAGCCCAATCGAGACATTAGTAATTATCCAAACGATGTGAAGACCTCCGGTCTTCAACCACCGTCTTCATCGTCGACTTATCATCGAATCAGTTATTTGGAATGGGTATAAACCCGGCCTTTCCGAATAACTCGCGTATATAATAAACAAGTGTTATAAAAACACAACAAATGCCTCATTCCAATTCAGAATATTTTTTTATTCAAATATTCACATTCTTAGGGATATATTCCCATTAATTTTATCAAAGATAATTTTTTTTAAATTTATTCTTTAATCTTCCATTGAATATCATTTCAAACCATATCAAGGTTTTCCAAACTAGTCAGGATTAACGCACCTTACCGAAGTAACCATTTATTTAATTTCCCAATCCCAACCTATTCATCCCACGGAGCAAAACTGGTACTACCCCATAACTAACACCACTGTATATATATCGGCTTATATTCAATATCAAATTCTGAAATCAACAAATATCATATTGGAATAACAATATATATCTTCCAAATTCCTCCACAATATCCGTATAATCACGGAATCCAATATCGAAATATTCCGAAGACAATTTCGATTCAAATTCATTCCAATTCATATATTAGAAATTCTGGTTATTTTTAAAACCATTTCAAATCCAATTTATTTAAAAATATTGGATTATAATTCTAGTTCATAACTAGTTCATTTCGATCAAAATATATTTTTATCTTTTCAAATACGGAATTTTTCATCCCAACTCTTTCCAAATCATTTATTATGATTTTACACAAATTATTGATAATTTTAATAATTTTATCAAGGCCCGTACAGTCGATTTCCATGAACGACCATTGAACTGCACTTACAGCGACCTTTTCCAAATTTGATTTGGACATAATTCCAAATCCAGCCATTAGATTTCAAATCTCTAATATTCTTTGGAAAGCTCTTTTTGATACGAACCCAATGGTTCTGGTTTTAGGAGAATCCGACGGTCGGATCTCCCGTAATGTCCGTTCGAAGTCAATGGTCGAAATTCGTGAACTGCCACGGCGAGGCACGTTCTATTCAGGCCATATTATATAAATAATAATATAAACATTATATATATATATATATATTTCATCGATTTCCTTTTAAAACAATTTTATAAATTGTTTTAAATTCGTTTTCAAAACGATTTTAACTTCATATTCAATTTCTAATCAAAATTGAATATTCCATATCATCGATATATAAATGATAGTATTTTCAAAACATTAGATTTTGGAATCAATTCCTTTTTGATATTCATTATAAGAATGAATAAAATCGATATAAATATCGTTCATATCAAAATGGCGTTAATCTAATCAACACGGCTTTATATATATTTAAATATTTTCATGTCCATCCCAATGGGACATCAAAATTAGATTTTGATCTTTTATTGAATATTATTTTAAAATATTCATTATTTTAAAATATTCATTATTTTAAAATATTCATTATTTCTGAACTGGAATCAGACACAGTCAATTACCATATAATGTGATTTATATGGATTTCATACAACACATGTACACAACAACAATCAAACACAGTCAGCCATCATCCAGAGTGCATTCTACACTGCATAAGCATTAAATATAAATAATCAACACTTATAATAGCCTGTCAACCAATCGATTGACATACAACTAAATATCGGGATTAGTGTATGTCCAATATCATCCCAATACCCCTGCGGGGTTTCAATCAACAAATAATGAATTTTATTTATGTAGTTGGGCGATGTGTAAAATTTATCGTCCCAATCAATATCAGTCAAATGTGTGTACATAAACAAATCGTCCGATTTGTTTATGAATATTTATTTTATTCAAATACACGTTAAAAATTATATTTTTAACTATAAAACATTTATTTCAATACATGAATATTTTATTCAGTCCATTTCATATCACAACCAATTTTCACACCACAATCGAACAAACAAACAAGTCATCCATGGTCTGTGGACGACGGGTGTCTGGTGCTGCTAAGCACCATCTACATTCTAGTATATATTTCTAACCGGAAAATAAATTAAAGTGAGAAGTTCTCATCTTTGGGTTTCCACTCCTCCAATCTCTATTTCTGAACGGTTTGGATTCCATTTTTCTCCCAGTCAGTTTCATCGCCATCTGTTTCATGCGGTTTATATTAAAAATTATATTTTTAACAATGCTATTATATATATATAAATCACATTTTTATGACGCTACACGTATAGAAAAGATTATATTTTGCTATATGTATATAAAAATCAAATTCTTTATTTCACTACCACATTATAAAAATTATATTTTTATAGCGCTTTATATATAATAAAAATTATATTTTTATATCGCCTTTCAAACAATAAAAATCATATTTTTATTTCACTAACTTTATAATAAAAATCCAACTTTTACATCGCCACTTCATATATAAAAATCGAATTTTTATATATTTTAAAAATCATACCTTTGCAACAAAAATCATATTTTTATTATCTCTATAATATAAAAATCATATTTTTATTCCATATCTCATGTACTAAAAATTTTATCTTTACAAAATCAAAATCGCATCTTTTTGTTTATAAAAATATAACATAGCTTTTCAAAAAAAAAATTAAAACTTTATACAATGCTTTTCATTTACATAAATAAAACTGAATTAAAAACCATGTTTTTTAAAAATAGGAAAGCAAGAAGGAACTCACTGTGTTCGTGGACTGGGGGGGGGGGGGGGGATTCGCAGCAGCGTCGGAGAGAGGGGGTCTAGAGGGCGGTGCCGGGTCGGTGGAAGGTCGGGGGAGGCGTAGTTGCCCTTTGGCGACGACGGCAGGGTATGAGGTGGCTAGGGTTAACTAGAGTCGCGGGTTTAGGGGTCTTGTTGGTTGAACGGAGAAGGGGGAGAGAGGAGGGGGGTCTGAGGCATCGGAGGGGGGGGGGGGAGGGGGTGGAGGCGGCGACACCATTGTAGGGGGGCGACTCAGGGGCCATTGCGGGGTTGAGGGTTTCTTTTGTTTTTTATTTAAATGAACGTTGACTTGGTAAAGGAGAGAGAGGGATGAGATTTATATAAATATATTTATTTAATTAATTTAATTTTAAAAAGCAACATTTTCGTTCTATCTCCGAATCGTACTGTAATAACCCGAAAATTCTGGGCCAGTTTAAAAATTTTATTTTGGCAATTTTAGCGAATTTTGAATATTTAAAATGTATTATTTTAAATAATATCGACGAGAAATTTATTTTGAATATATTTAGAACATATATATTATATACGTCGTCGTTAGAATATAAATATTTATATATAATTATAAATAGAATTGAAAATGGCGCGGTAGTTCGATAATTCGATTTCAAACTTCAATTAAACGTACCGGGTGCAAAACAATCCGGATTTTAGTGAAACCAAAAACATTAGGATCTATTAGATTATATCTTTCCAACGAATCTGAAAAATTGAGATTTCATAGCGGGAATCAAAAGATATGTCCAGTTGAAAATTCTGAATAGTCGCTATGGAATTCAGGCCCTTAAAAATGGGAATTTTGCAAACGACCTCGGATTTTGACGAAACTACTTTTGTTGGATCCGCAGTGTTAAATTATTGCTAGACTCCAAATTTCATAATTTTTCGAATCAATATGTGAGCGTGGCAAAGGAAAACGCGTTTGACCAGTTTCAGTTGATTTTAATCGACTGGAAAATGGCCATTTTTCCAACGGCCTCAGAATTCGACGAAACTAGTTTTGTTAGGACCGTATCGTCAATACGAAGCTAGAAAATATTTTTCTGCAATTTATAGAGTTAGTATGTGGCCCAGGTATATTGAAATGTACGTTTAAAATTCAATATAATTATTTAGTTGTAAATTTGAGGGAAACTGATCGAAACGATCGAATTAGCCTACGAAACATATCCCATTGTGTTCGGAATGGGGGTAAATAGCTAGGGACGACAGTCGGTGGGCTCAATTTCGAGTTCGAATTTTAAAGTAACCTTTTGGGAATTAAAATAATAAAATATATATATAAATTTTCAATTAAACACCCCCTCCTTTCTCCTTAGCCAAGTCAACCCCCCCGTTTCAGTTCTTCGATCCAAATCAGAAAATGGAAAAAAAAACCCTAACTAAACCCGTCGCCCTCCTGACCTCCGACCGACGCACCTAGCTCCGCCCTCCGACGAGCTGCTCCTCTCTCCAGCCTCCTCCCTCTCTCCTCCTCCATACACGAAGACCGAACCCGAGACCACCCACCTGACGCGAGCACCCAAACCCAACCGCACCCCCCTTTTTTCGCGACTGCCCAACCACCGGAGCATCGTCTGGCCTGACACCACCCGCCAGAGCGTCGGCTGCCAAGGCTCCTCCCCACGACGACGCCGACCAAAGCAAACTCGCCCCCCTTTTTTTTCAAAATGAATTGTAAGTTTTTTTCTTCTTCTCTCTTAGTTTATTTAATTTAATACTTAAGTTGATTTTAGTTTTTGTATAAGTAAAGTCTGTTTAAATTTCTGTTTTAAAAAAGGGATTATATTTTTGAAAATAAAAAGAGATGATTTTTGTTTATAAAATCGTGGGATTTTTGTTCAAGAAAAGATTATATTTTTATCAATCAAAAGATTGTATTTTTATAACGAAAAATTTGATTTTAAACAATAGGAAGTTTATATTTTTTAACTTATGAAAGATAATATTTTTATTCGAACAAAGACAAAAATTTTATATAAACAAAGTTTGAATTTTTATTTGGAAGAATTCAAAAGAAAAATATAATTTGTATATAATCAGGAAGTTAAAAATATAATCTTTACTATATAGATGACGTAAAAATATGATTTTGTTTATGTAGAGAAGTAAAAATATAATTTCTACATGATAGGAATATTAAAAATAGCATCTATATGTGTGTAGTAAAATAAAGATTGATTTTTAAGAAAAGACGATATTTTGAGATGAGTAGTGAAGTAAAAATATGATTTTTACTTCGAGAAAAATATAATTTTTATATTATAGAAAGGCAAATCTATATTTTTGAAAAGGCGAAATCTATATTTTTGAAATGGAATTTTTATCTATATGACATCGTAATAAAAATTCGATTTTTATATATTGAATAGCGAAGTAAAAATGGGATTTTTATATATTGAATAACATAGTAAAAATTCTATTTTTATATATTGAATAACATAGTAAAAATTGGATTTTTATATATTGTAAAGCAAAGTAAAAATTCGATTTTTATATATTGAATAGCAAAGTAAAAATTCGATTTTTATATATTGAATAGCGAAGTAAAAATTCGATTTTTACATATGTAGTGGCTACAGAAACGAAGATGACAAAAAGGTGAGAACATTGAAAATTTCTATCAACGAAGAGCCGTGGTATTGGGATAGCTTTCAATGAGAATTTCTCACCTTTCAATTTCATTTCTATTTATATATGTATACTAGGATGCAGACGGTGTTTAGTAGCACCCGACACAATCGTCCACAGACCATGGACTTGTTTGTTTGATTGCAAAAATTAGTTAGATTATTTGATTGAAATTGAATTGTTGGGTGAAATGAATGGATTTGATTGATGTGTGAATGGCGTGGGCCTTCACTAGACCGGGGATAAGGCTAGGCCTTGTCCCGTTTCTAGTATCGTGCCCTTATGCAGCCGAAATTTTCTAAGATATGTTAGAAAAATAAAAATATCATTTTTATTTTGTAAATGAACTGAATAAAAATTCATATGTTGAAATAAAATGTTTTATCGTTAAAAATATAATTTTTAACGTGAATGTGAATAAATAAATATTCATTTACAAACCGGACGGTTTGTTTTTGTACACCTATTTGAAGGACATTGATTGGGTCGATAAATTTTACACATCGCCCAACCGCACAAATAAAATCTGTGTTTGATTGTTTGAAACCCCACACGGGTGTTGGGATGAAATTTGAAGTCCACTCATTCTGATTGATTAAATATGTCGATCGATTGATTGACAGGCTGTTATAAGCGTTAAATATCTATATTTGATGCTTATACAGTGTAGTGCACTTTGGTTGATGGTTGATTATTTTTCAATGCTATTATATACGTGTGATGTGTGAAAATCCATATAATTAATATTATATGGTGATTGATTGGGTCTCATTCCAATTTAGAAAATAAAGGTCTTTATAAAATAAAGGTTCATGTGTTGACTGTACTCATCCGTTGAGATTAGTCATGTGTTGAACGAAATATTTTAACAATAAAATTTATATCTTTATCACTATAAAATAAAGGTTCATGTGTTGACTGTACTCATCCGTTGAGATTAGTCATGTGTTGAACGAAATATTTTAACAATAAAATTTATATCTTTATCACTATAAAATAAAGGTTCATGTGTTGACTGTACTCATCCGTTGAGATTAGTCATGTGTTGAATGAAATATTTTAACAATAAAATTTATATCTTTATCACTATAAAATAAAGGTTCATGTGTTGACTGTACTCATCCGTTGAGATTAGTCATGTGTTGAACGAAATATTTTAATAATAAAATTTACATCTTTATCATATATAGAATTAGAAATCAACTGGAAAATAGATGAGATGAGTGGTCTCCTGGATATTAATCTGATGATGGTTTCGGCCTTCGGGGTTAATATTCAGGAAATCATTCTCTCACTAAATTACGGTTGGAGTCTGATTCAATATCAAACGATAGATACCTTAATTTTTATAAAATATATTAAATAACAAAAATAGTCACACGTGGACAGTACTCATTCGTTGAGATTAGTCGTGTATGGACAAAAATAAATATTCATTTATTGAATAGAATATTTGAAAATAGAAATATATGAAGTCGTGTAGGTTAGATTGACGCCATTTTGACGTGAACGATATTTATATCGATTTTATTCATTTTAAAATGAATATTGAAAAGTGATTTCGAAATCGCATATTTTGAAATGAAATTTGAATTAAATTGAATAGAAAACGAATTCGAATTGAATATATAACGAATTGAATTCGAACTGAATATAAAACGAATTTGATTTCAATTGAATATATAATGAATTTGATTCAAATAGAAAAAAAGAAATGAATTGAATATAAAACGATTTCGAAATGAATTGAATATAAAACGATTTCGAAATGAATTGAATATAAAACGATTTCGAATTGAATTGAATAGAAAACGAATTCGAAATGAATTTAAATTGAATTGAAATTTGAATTGAATAGAAATGAACTATAAAACGAATTTATAAAGCAAAAAAATTTAATTTTGATTTGAATTGAAATGGAAGTTGAAATTGCTTTTGACACGAATTTAAAACTATTTATATAATTCATTTTAAATAGAAATCAACGAAATATATATTATATATATTATATATATAATATAATGGACTGAATAGAACGCGTCGCGCCGCGGTAGTTCGTGAATTTCGACCATTTATTTCAAACAGACATTACGGGAGATCCGACCGTCGGATTCTCCTAAAACCGGAACCGTTGGGTTCGTATCGAAAAGAGCTTTCTATCGAATATTAGAAATTCAAAATCTAACGGTTGGATTTGAAGTTACGTCCAAATCAAATTTGAAAAAGGTCGCTGTAAGTGCAGTTCGATGGCCATTGTTGGAAATCGACTGTACGGGCCTTGATAAAATTATTAAAAATAGTAATAATTTGTGTAAAATCATAAGAAATGATTTGGGAAAAATTGGGATGAAAAATTCCATATTTGAAAAGATAAAAATAGATTTTTATCGAAATGAACAAGTTTTGAACTGAAATTAAAACTCATTTTTTTTAAATAAATAAATTGGATTTGAAATGGGTTTTAAATAGAATTAATTTGTGGGTTTATCGTGAACAGTGTTTTAAATAACACCAGTTCTTTAACCCGATAATAAATAGAATGTGATTTGGGTTTGTCGTGAACTGTGTTTTAAATGACATTAGTTCTTTAACCCAATAAAAGGAGTTTTAACGAATCTGCAATTAGATTGAAATGTAAATTTGTAATCTAAATTATCAAATTTGGCAAATGAGCGAGAATGGAGTATCACCAGTTTTGCTCCAGAGCGATAGTTAAATCTTTAATTAGATTTGAACGTGAAATGGTAATTAATTTTACCGACAACACTGTGGTGTTAGATATGGAGTATTACCAGTTTTTTTCATGGGATGAATAGGTTGGGATTGGGAAATAAAATAAATAATTACTTCGTTACGGTTCGCTAATCTCGACTAGTTTAGAAAACCATAATTTGGTTTGAAATGACATCCAAAGGAAGATCAAAGAATAAATTTAAAGAATTTATCTTGGATAAAATTAATGGGAACCTTTCCCTGAGAATATGAATTGGAATGTGGCGTTTGCTGTGTTTGTGTAACATTTGTTTTTAATATACGCAGGTTGTTCGGAAAGGCCGGGTTTATACCCATTCTGAATAACCGATTCGACGATATGTCGAAGATAAAGACGGTGGTCGAAGACCGGAAGTCTTCACATCGTTTGGGTAATTACTGACGATCCTGATTGGGCTGTACACCCAAGAGGATGGAAATAGTTGGTGCTCGTCCAGACGTACTTGGAGATGGATGGATATGCGAGGAAAGTGCCTCCGGTTTCGTTCAGACCCAGAACGGACTTGTAAATGGATTGTGTGTCTGACATTGGATTTTATTCTGTGTTGATTGATTTCTATTAAATATACATCTGTTTGGCGCCGGAGAATTTATTCTTTTGCTTAACGCCCTTCTCTGAGACGTACGAGCTCAGAGGTTGTATATCGATGGACATCAGTTGCATGGCATGAATTGCCTGTGTGGCACGCTAAGATGCAATGATCAAGGCTTCTGTTGAAAAGAAAAGTCTTGTGGTTGATGATCAAAGCACGACCTTTGTGGCGTAGCTTTGTGTATGGCGTGGATTCGCGAGCCTCACACCTCGGTATGAGTTAAAAACGGGATACGGACTGCAGGGAGAGCACGACGTTTCTTTCTAGCTTTGGTGGTGTCAGTGACTTACCAGCCCTGACATTTATATACTTTTCACCTATGTGGTTGTTGGATGAGGCGCCTCGATTTTAGGTCTGTAAGGACCGGGAAACGTGTGTTTAGGCATAATTAATCCTCTAACGTAAGTGAGGACCGGCCCTGAAGATCCAGGATTGCCCAGAGTGTGTAGTCCTGAGACATTTGCTAGAGTGTCTCGAACGCGGAGAGGAGTTTGCCCCTTGCCTCGACTCATTATGGAAATCCATTTTCCAATACGTGTATTGCAGTTTTAATTGTAGAACTAGTATGGCGACATGATATATGGTACCCATGCCGTCTATGATTTATATTTATGATTGAAATTGTTTTGACACTATACACTTATTATAGTATCAAATGATTTGTTTTAAACGTACCAAGCATGTTTGGCTATTATAAGGGAAAACCCTATCCTCCGGCTTGCGTTGCATTGTGTGATGGGACCTGGGTCTTATAATAGCTTTATTTTTCGAAAAAGCATTGCGTTGTTTATTGATATGCACTGGTATTCTTGGGAGGAAACCCGTTCCGTGTTATACGGCGTGGTCCCTTGGATTACTCTCTTTTAAAGTAAAGTTTTAAATAACTGTTTTATTTCTCACACCAGTCACATGACTGACCTAGAGTTTATTGTTTTAACCTAAACTCTGGGTGCCCCTATTTTCCGCACAGGCAGCTAGTAGTTTTGGTTTTGCAGATTTATATTCACAGGATCCTGGTTTACAGCTGGAATGATATCCGGAAAGCTCTGTATCCGTATATCACCTTCAGTTGTGCTTTGTATTATATTCCGCTGCTATGTAATTTATTGTAATCTCTGAATTTATCAAATGTAATTTATTCATTTATACTCTGTATATTCTTGTATCTGATGGAATTGTTGTAATATACAATGAAATGTTCTTCCGTCTGCGTTCTGTTTTGTCTTGTCCTCACAGTAATTCGTTCTTTCTCATCTCTTCGGAGACCGGGGAAGTTCGGGTCGCTTCACGTACCCAACGACTGTCGTCCCTAGCTAATCACTGCCATTTCGAACACAATGGGATGTGTCCGGTAAGATGGTTCAATTGTTTCGATTAGTTTCCATCAAAATCAAAATATAAATCTATATATTGAATTTGAACGCACATTTCAATTTACCGGGGCCACATACGGACCCCAAAAATTCCCGAAAAATTATTTTTAGCTTCGTACTGACGTTACGGTCCTAACAAAAATAATTTCATCAAATTTGAAGACCGTTTGAAAAATGGCCATTTTCTGGTCGATCCAATTTGACTGAAACTCTCAAAACACGTTTTCTTTTACCACGCTCACATATTAATCCCAAAAATTATGAATTTTGGAATCTATCAATAATTTGACATCCCGGATCCAACAAAAGTTGTTTTGTCGAAAACAGAGGTCGTTTGCAAAATTTCCATTTTTAAGGGCTATATTTCCATTGTGACTATTCTGAATTTTCAATTGGGCGTAACTTTTTATTCTCGCCATGAAGTTTCAATTTTTTAGATTCGTTGGAAAGATATTTTCAAATAGATTCTAATATTTTTGGTTTCACTAAAATCTGGTTTATTTTGAATCCTGTACATTCATTTGAAATTTGAAATCGAATTTTCAAACTACCGCACCGTTTTCAATTCCTTTTATATTTAAAATAAATATTTATATTCTAATTTCGATTCAAATAAATATATGTACATTCTAATTCAATTAAAAATAAATTTCTCTTTATTATTATTTAAAATAATTCATTTTAAATATTCAAAATTCATTAAAATTGCTAAAATAAAAATTTTAAATTGGTTCTGATTTTCCGGGTTGTTACAATCTCCCCCACTTAAAATCTTTTAGTCCTCGAAAAGAAACGGAGCTGAAAGTTGTTTAACTAATCAACTCAACTTTCAGTTTGGCTTTCATTCTTCAACTTTTCAATTTCTAAGAATTTTCCAATTCTTCAAAAATTTGGCTAACACCCTAAATTTTCGAAAAATTTCGCCATAACCTCCTTTGTACGGGAGCACCTGGAAAATCCCCAAACCACCACACAGGCCCTCTCATCTCAAAAAGAAAAAGAAAAAGCAAAGCGGCTAGCCAATCGGCTCATAAAATCATCCAAATCCAAGAAATTAGTAAACATGTACCTATTTGTCGGGCATACAATTCTATTCCTCTGCTATAGCCTCCTTGCTATATATACATGTATATACATGCAATTTCAAACAATTTTCAATTCAGTCCAAAATTTGACTTGATTTGGCTAATTTACCTTTCATTCACTAATTGGTTTCAATAATTCCTTTAGTTAACTAATAATCAAACAACACAATTGTAACAACCCGGAAAATCTGAACCAATTAATTTTTTTTAATTTGGCCATTTTAGTGGATTTTAATTATTTAAAATAAATTATTTTAAATAATAACCACGAAAAGTATATTTGAATCGATGTTTGAAAATAAACATAATTATTTTAAATTATAAACAAGGCCTGAAATGGCGCGGCAGTTTCAAAAATTGAATTCAAACTTTGACTGACTGTACCGGATGCAAAACAAAACGGATTTTAGTGAAACCAAAAATATTTAAATCTGTTAGTGAATATCTTTCTAACGAATCTGAAAAATCGAAATTTCATAGCGGGAACCAAAAGTTATGGCCAAATGAATTTTCAGAAAGGTCGCTATAGAGTTTATATAGCCCGTGAAAATGGCCATTTTGCAAAGGACCTCGGAATTCGACGAAATCACTTTTGTTGGATCCGGGATGTCAAATTATTGCTAGATTTCAAATTTCATAATTTTTGAAGTTAGTAGGTGAGCGTGGCAAAGGAAAATGTGTTTGGTCGATTTCTGTTAAATTGGATCGACCAGAAAAGGGCCATTTTTCAAATGGTCTCAGAATTCGACGAAACTAGATTTGTTGAGACCGTATCGTCAAAACATAGCTAGATTTATTTTTCGGGAATTTTTAGAATTAGTATGTGGCCCCGGCAAATTGAAATGTACGTTCAAATCGAATATTGAATGTTTTATATTTTATTTTGAAGAGAAACTGACTAAAACAGTCGAATGGGTCTACGAAACATATCCCATTATGTTCGGAATGGGGGTAATTAGCTAGGGACGACAATCGTTGGGTTTGGATTGGAGTTCGTGGGACATAAGGGGTATTTTTGAATTTTTAAAAATATATAAATAAAAGGAAAAATTCTATTGGCCAGTCAAACCCTCTCTCTCCCCGATCTTCTTCTGCTCGACGACAGATAGAGCTCCCGTGCTTCCCTCCTCCTTCTCTCCCTCCACATGCACCGATAACCAACGCCCCAGTTAAGGTTTTTGAAGTACTCTTCACGCTCTTCAAATCCATACCCGTCTCCCCCTCCTCATCTTGTATTTTGGCTGAATCGACCCCCTGAAGAACCGCCGTTCGAAGCCCTCCACCTCCTCCCAGTCGCCGTCGAGTTCATCAGAGCGGGGATCCGCCGGAGCGCCTCTTGGAGATGGAGAACGTGGTGCAACCTGATCGACCTCACGTGCTACGGATCGGAAGTAATTTCAAAACCTAGTTTTGAAGAATTTTGAAAGGTAACGGCTTTATTATATTAAACTATTCTATAGCATTTCTGAACGCTATGGTTTATGATTTCACTGTAAAAATCATATCTTTCTCGTTTGTTGACGAAATCCAGTGAAACAAGATACAGTGAACTCGTGTGGACGTCTTCTACATTCTAGAAGAGACCGGATATTTTTTTGAGCCTTCTACAATTTTTGGTGGAGTGGAACCCAATGTGAGATTTCTAAATTATAAACGATATGGAAAACAACGATGTATAAATTATATAGTCGAAGTATAAGTTATATAATCATTGTACACCACATGAATAAGCATTGTATAAGTTGTATGTTCGATGTATAAGTTATATATGCGTTGTAAAAATGACATATGCATTGAAATAAATTGAAATGATATTGAAAGGAAATCGAAATATAGTTATATACGTATATATATACCCCTCGTCCACAGACCATGGACGATATATATTGGTTGTGATATTGTTTGGATTATGGTTAATGTGAAAATTTGGTGAATATCATGAATGGTTGATTTGAAACGATTGACTGTGGTTGAAATCCTAATAGGATTAGTATATGGGAAAATTCGTCTACGTACGAAGTAAATATTGAAAATCCCAATTGTCAAAAGCTGCGAGGCTTTAAGGTAGAGCGAGGAGCCATACTAGGGACGGTCCCGGTTTTAACTACCCTGCCGTTATGCTGCCGAAATTTTCTGAAATATTTCTGTGTTTGATTTAAGTTCATGTGTTGAATGTTGAAGTAATATTCATGTGTTGAATGGAGTTCGTGTATTGAATAAATTCTTTGGAGGATGAAAATAACATTTTTATCATACATATAAACTATATAAAATAATCGTGTTTTGAAATAAATTGTTTTGCAATAAAAATAACATTTTTATTGTATATATAACTTATATAAAATAATCGTGTTTTGAAATAAATTGTTTTTCAATAAAAATAACATTTTTATTATATATATAAACTATATAAAATAATCGTGTTTTGAAATAAATTGTTTTGCAACAAAAATAACATTTTTATTATATATATAAACTATAGAAAATATTCATGTGTTGAATGTTGAAATAAAATTCATGTGTTGAATAGAAATTCATGTGTTGAATAGAAATTCCTGTGTTGAAATAAAATATACAAAATTCATGTGTTGAAATAAATATCTATTGGATAAAAATATCGTTTTTATCAAATATATGAAGTGAAAATGGTTTTGAAGTCGAAGAATTGATTATATATATATATATAATTAAAATACATCGAATAACGAAGCTGCAGTTCATGTTTCGAAGCCCTGATTTCAAACGATTAGTGCGGGAGATTTGACCATCGGATTTTCCCGAAACCGAAACCATTGGGTTCTCCTTGGAAATATCTTTCCAACGACACCCACTTTGTGAAGATCCAACGGTTGGTTTGTCTGGAAGGTTCAATTCAAATCTGAAGAAAAACAGCGCCAGAATCGATTATATTTATATATATAAATATAATTAAATTAAATTGAATGACGACGCTGTAGTTCCTATTTTGAAATCAAAACTTCAATCGATTGTACCGGGAGATCCGACCGTCGGGTTTTCCCAAAACTGAAACCGTTGGATTCGTTTTGAAAAGATCTTTCTAATAATGTAAAATTTGTGAAGATCCAACGGTTATATTTTCAGATATGTGTAAATCAAATATGAAGGAAAACAGCGCCACGGCCACGTTATGGCCTGAAGCGTCGTTTGAATGAATTGGCTATTTTTAAATAAATAAAAATAGCGATAAATCGTTATAAAATATTATAAACGATATGGAATGGAAATAAACCGAATTTACCCGGTTTAGTGGATATTTAATGGTTGAATGTGTTTGGCGTGAATTGTTGTCGAATAATTTAACCATTGAAATGAATTGATTTAAACTCTAAATATACGTGAATTATTTGTAAAGGCCGAGTTAAATCTCATTTCAAATAATTGATCGGCGATAAGAAGTCGATGATGAAGACGGTGGTTGAAGACCGGAGATCTTCACCTCGGTTGGATGATAATTGACATCTTGATTGGGAGGCATCCTGAAATATAGATAATAAGTGGTGATCGTCCAGACGTACTTGGAGATCGATGGATATACGAGGTATATAGTGCCTTCGGTTTCGTTCAGACCCAGAACGAACTTGCAAATGGACTGTGTGTCTAACATTGGATTTTGTTCTGTGCTGATTGATCTATATTAAATATATATCTGTTTGGCGGCGGAGAATTTATTCTCTTGCTTAACGCCCTTCTCTGAGTCGTACGAGCTCAGAGGTTATAAATCGATAGAAATCAGTCGCAGAGAGTGAACTGCCTGTGTGGCATGCCTAAGTGGCAGATGATCAAGGCTTTTGTTGAAAAGCAAAGTCTTGTGGTTGATGATCAAAGCACCGCCTATGTGGCACAACTTTGTGTATAATGTTGATTCACGGGCCTCACACCCCGGTATGAGCTAGAAACGGGAGAGGACATCAGGGACGACATGTGTTTCCTTCTAGCTAGGGTGGTGTCAGTGACCTACCAGCCCTGACATTTATATTATTTTCACCTGTGTGGTTGTTGCTGTTGCGAGGCGCCTCGGATATATCGGTGACTATGTAGAGCCGATGGAGTCATTGGACTCATTTACGCCCCAAAGGGCAGGGAAACGCAGTGTTCAGGCATTTTAATCCACATCGGTGGACCAACCCTGACGATCCAAGGGCTCACCTATGTCTGGTTCCTGATGCTCGGGCTAGACAGTCTCAAATTCGGTAAGGACTATCTTTTGCCTTGGTTCATGATGGAAATCCTATTTCCAAATACGACACCGTGCGGTTTTGATTGTATACCTATATATGGCGACATAGTGGTATGGGGCATTAATGTCGTCTATGATTGATACTTGTTATTTGAAGTTGTTTTTGAAACATATTAATACTGGTAATAATATCAAATGCTTTTGTTTTATTCGTATCAAGCATATTTTGGCCATTATAAGATAAAAACTCTATCCTCCGGTTTGTGTTGCATTGTATGATGGGAATTGAGTCTTATAATGGCTTCATTTTTATAAAAAGCATTGCGATGTTTAAAAGATTTACTTGTTTTAAAGCACTGGCAATCCAATGGAGTAAACCCGTTCCGCGAAAGTGGCGTGGTTCTGTGATTGGCCATATTATAAAATATGATAAGTAGATTTCTCATACCAGTCCCATGACTGACTCGTAGTTTGTTTCACTTGCAAACTCGGCTGCCCCTTTTTCTATACGGGCAGCCTTGTATTCAGGTTTCATCAGGCTCTTTCTGGATAGCTGGAGCTAAAGATGGATTCTACCATTTATCTCTTTTCATGCTGTTCAGCTCCTATTGTACATATTATGTTTTGTTTTCCGCTGTAGACATTTATGTATAGCTGAACTGTATTTTGTATTAAGTATGATCCTGCTACTGTGTAACTCTGATGATTATGTTTATCCAGTGTATTATTTGTACATTATCTGGTGTATTTATTTAATTCTGTTCTGCTATTATCTATTTATGTGTTATATTCCAAAGATTACCCTTGACACCGTCGTACGAGGTTTTGGGGTCGTCACATCGTGGTATCAGAGCCAGGTTAAGCTTAGTTCTGGAATATAACATATTAACGAATTCGTCAGAAATAGAACCAGTAGTGTTCTAGGACAAATAACTCATTACAGATAGGTTCAGTAATATCCTAATATGAGTATAGCAGAATGAAATGCACCCCGATAGACACATTTACATACAAGTATATGTTTCTATGCTTTATAATATCTTTTCTGTTGACCTGACACTTGGTATGCTATTTGCAGAAGAACTAGAAAATGAGTGTTAGAAACAGAGGAAGGAACACAGAACTAAATCTAGAGGCTCTATTTAAGAGATATTGAAATCTGGGTGGAGTACAATTCTCGAGCAATGAATCGATTATTCAAACTCAAGCTTGGATGAGTTCTGCTGAAAGAATTTTTGAGCGTTTCCAGCTAAGAGATGATCAGAGAAGAATAGTGTCATCTTTGGCGCTCAAAGAAGAAGCTTTATTTTGGTGGGAAATAATCATTAAGGATAATCCCGAAGGTGATATCACCTGGGATAGATTCAAAGAGATTTTCAGCGAAAGATTTACTCCTCTAGAAGCAACTGAGCGGTTATGTGATGAATTCTACTATTTGATACAAGGAGATATGAATATCCTAGAATATCATAAAAAATTCAATGAACTTTCCCACTTTTCCCCTCATCTATGTGACGGCAAGGAATTTCGCTCGGTCCGAACCAGTCGCTAAACCGATTCAGGCCGTTCGAAACGCCCTATCGTTTGAGAACAGGACAAAACAGAACGCATACAGAAGAACATTTCATTGTATATTACAACAATGCATCAGATTACAAGAATATACAGAGTATGAATTAATATTACACAGAAATATCAGAGATTTAAATTACATTTAAGTACATAGCAGCGGAAAATAACACAATACACAACTAGAAGAGATATACGGATACAAAGCTTTCCGGATATCGTTCCAGCTGTAAACCAGGATCCTGTGAATATAAATCTGCAAAACCAAAACTACTAGCTGCCCGTGTCAAAATAAGGGCACCCAGAGTTTAGGTCAAAACAATAAACTCCAGGTCAGTCATGTGACTGGTGTGAGAACTAAAACAGTTATTAATCTTTATTTCAAATCATTAGGTAAATCAAGGGACCACGCCGTATAACACGGAACGAGTTTCCTCCCAAGAATACCAGTGCATAAAACAAACAGCGCAATGCTAAATAGAGAAAAATGAAGCTGTTATAAGACCCAGGTCCTATCACACAATGCAACGCAAGCCGGGGGATAGGGTTTTCCCTTATAACAGCCAAAGAATGCTTGATACGTTTAAAACAAATCATTTGATACTATAATAAGTGCATAGTGTATAAAATAACTTCAAATCATAAGTATCAATCATAGGCGGCATGGGTACCATATATCATGTCGCCATATATAGGTTTACAAATAAAACCGCAAATGTCACGTATTTGGAAATTGGATTTCCATCTATGAACCGAGGCAAAAGATAGTCCTCAACCGATTCGAGACGCTCTAGCCCGCCCCTCAGGCAAGCGCGCAGGCAAGCCTTGGATCGTCAGGGCCGGTCCACACGGAGTGGATTATTATGCCTGAACAATACGTCTCCCCACCCTATGGGGTGTAAGTCTGGTCCGTCAGCCGACCAGAATGCATTCGGCCGAAACCGATATAACCGAGGCGCCTCGCAACCGCAACAACCACATAAGTCAAACTCGTCAGGGCGTGTAAAACCACTGACGCCACTTCTAGCTAGAAAGAAACGCAAGTCCTCCCTGAGGTCCGTCTCCCGTTTTTGGTTCATACCGGGTGTGAAACACGCGAGGTAAACGTTACACAAAGCTACGCCACAAAGGCCGTGCTTTGATCATCACCACAAGACTCTGCTTTTCAACAGAAGCCTCGATCAATTGCCACTTAGGCATGCCACACAGGCAATTCACTCCATGCGTTTGATATCCATCAATATATAACCCCTGAGCTCGTACGTCTCAGAGAAGGGCGTTAAGCAAGAGAATAAATTCTCCGCCGCCAAACAGATATATATTTAATAGAGATCAATCACACGGACTAAAATCCAATGTCAGACACACAGTCCATTTACAAGTCCGTTCTGGGTCTGAACGAAACCGGAGGCACCTAGTACCCCGCATATCCATCGATCTCCAAGTACGTCTGGACGATCACTAACTGTTTCCATCTTCTTGGGTGTACAGCCCAATCAAGATCATCAGTAATTACCCAAACGACGTGAAAACTTCCGGTCTTCGACCATCGTCTTCATCTTCGACTTATCGTCGTATCAGTTATTCAGAATGGGATTAACCCGGTCTTTCCGAATAACTCGCGTATATTTTAAATAAGTGTTACACAAACACAACATACGCCTCATTCCAATTCATTAGTCACTAACCGTAAATTAATCAAGAGAATAATTCCCCAAACATTAACCCCGAAGGCCGAAACCAACATCAGATCAATATCCAGAAAACCATTCTGCTTGGCTAACCGACAGTTAGTTTCTAAATTTCACATTCATAGGGAAAAGTTCCCATTAATTTTATCAAAGATAAATTCCTTGAATTTATTCTTTAATCTACTTTTGAATATCAATTCAAACTAGTCGGGATTAGCGAACCTTACCGAAGTAATCATTTGTTTTAATTTCCCAATCCCAACCTATTCATCCCATGAAGTAAAACTGGTTATACTTCATATCTAACACCACGGTGTTATCGGTAAATTCAATTACCATTTCACGTTCAAATCTAATTAAAGATTTAACTATCGCCTGGAGCAAAACTGGTGATACTCCATTTCGATTATTTCAATCTAATTAAAGATTCATTAAAACTCCACTTAGTTTTAATCTGTGACTGGGTTAAAGAATCAGTGTCATTTAAAACACGGTTCACGATAAACCCAAAATCACATCACATTTCAATCAGTCCCTAATTGTAAATTAGCAAGTGAGCAATTCCCTAAGTATGAATCCCGAAGGCCGAAACCAACATCAGATCAATACCTCGGAAACTATTCAACTTAACTAATCTCCAGTTAGTTTCTGATTTTCTTAACTCCTTTAGGTCTAAGAACTGTATTATTGAAGATACCGTTCACGACAACCCAAAATCACATTTCATTAATGATCGGGTTAAAGAACGAGTGTTATTTAAAACACTGTCCACGATAAACCCAAAAATCAATATCGATTCAATTCCAATTAAATATTATTTAATTGGTACACTTCATTAAATCTAAATAAAAAGATTTAATCTTTTCTCAACTGGGTTCAAGAACAGTGTTAGTGAAGACACCATTCACGACAAACCCAAATCACATTTGATATTAAATACAAGGCACTGAATAGAAAATATCCCGGCTTATATTCAATATCAAATTCTACGATTAACAAATGTCGTATTGGAAATAACGATATAAATATATATCTTTCAAATTTCCATAATAACATCTGTATAATCACGAATTCCAACATCGAAATATTCCGAAGACAATTTCGATTCAAATCCACTCCAATGCAATCATTGGAAATTTTGGTTATTTTTAAAACCCTTTTCAAATTCAATTTATTTATTTAAAAATAAATAGAATTATAATTCTAGTTCAAAACTAGTTCATTTTGATAAAAATCTATTTTTATCCTTTCAAATATGGAGTTTTTCATCCCAAACTTTCACAAATCATTTCTTATGATTTTACACAAATTATTACTATTTTTAATAATTTTATCAAGGCCCGTACAGTCGATTTCCATCAATGGCCATCGAACTGCACTTACAGCGACCTTTTTCGAATTTGATTTGGATGTATCTCCAAATCCAACCGTTAGATTTCAAATTTCTAATATTCGTTAGAAAGCTCTTTTCGATACGAACCCAACGGTTCCGGTTTTAGGAGAATCCGACGGTCGGATCTCCCGTAATGTCCGTTTGAAATAAATGGTCGAAATTCACGAACTGCCGCGGCGCGGCGCGTTCTATTCAGGCCATTATATAATATATATAATATATATAATATATATATCGTCGATTTCTATTCAAAACGAATTATATAAATAGTTTTAAAATTCGTTTCAAAATCTATTTCAACTTCTATTTCAATTCAAAGCAAAATTGAATTCTTCTTTATAAATTCGTTTTAAAATTCATTTCTATTCAATTCGAATTCCAATTCAATTTGAATTCATTTCAATTCGCTTTCAATTCCATTTGAATTCGTTTTCAATTCAATTCATTTCGAAATCGTTATATATTCAATTCATTTCGAAATCGTTATATATTCAATTCATTTCGAAATCGTTATATATTCAATTCATTTCGAAATCGTTATATATTCAATTCATTTCGAAATCGTTATATATTCAATTCATTTCGAAATCGTTATATATTCAATTCATTTCGAAATCGTTATATATCGATATAAATATCGTTCGCGTCAAAATGGCGTCAAACTAATCAACACGGCTTCATAAATTTCTATTTTCAAATATTCTATTTCAAATATTTCTTTTTTTCAAAATAGTTGTTATTATCAAAAATATTTCGTTCAACACATGACCAATCTCAATGGATGAGTACTGTCAACACATGAACTTTTATTTTATATCGATAAAGATGTAAATTTTAATATTAAAATATTTCGTTCCACACATGACCAATCTCAATGAATGAGTACTGTCAACACATGAACTTTTATTTTATATCGATAAAGATGTAAATTTTAATATTAAAATATTTCGTTCAACACATGACCAATCTCAATGAATGAGTACTGTCAACACATGAACTTTTATTTTATATTATTCTTTGTTTTTCAAATTGGAATGAGGCCCAATCAATTACCATATAAAATTAATTATATGGATTTTCATACAACACATGTATATAATAGCATTGAAAATAATCAACCATCAACCAAAGTGCACTACACTGTATAAGCATCAAATATAGATGTTCAACGCTTATAACAGCCTGTTAATCAATCGATCGACATATTTAATCAATTAGGATGAGTGAACTACAAATTTCATCCTAACACCCGTGTGGGGTTTCAAACAATCAAACACATATTTTATTTGTGCTGTTGGGCGATGTGTAAAATTTATCGACCCAATCAATGTCCTTCAAATAGGTGTACATAAACAAACCGTCTGGTTTGTAAATGAATATTTATTTATTCACATTCACGTTAAAAATTATATTTTTAACGATAAAATATTTTATTCCAACATATGAATTCCTATTCAGTTCATTCTTTAAATAAAATGATATTTTTATTTTTCTAACATATTTTAGAAAATTTCGGCGGCATAACGGCACGATACTAGAAACGGGACGAGGCCTAGCCTTATCCCCGGTCTAGTGAAGGCCCACGCCATTCACACATCAATCAAAATCAATTCATTTCACCAAACAATTCAATTTCAATCAAATAATCTAACTAATTTGCAACCAAACAAACAAGTCCATGGTCTGTGGACGATTGTGTCGGGTGCTACTAAGCACCGTCTGCATCCTAGTATATATATATAACTAGAGAAATTAAATTGAAAGGTGAGAAGTTCTCACTTATAGCTATCCTAGCTCCACAGCACTTCTAATGCAGGAAATCTTCACTGTTCTCGCCTCTTATCCCTTTCTTCACCCGTAGCCACTACATATATAAAAATCGAATTTTTATTTCGATGTTCAATATATAAAAATCACATTTTTCATTGCTATTCAATATATAAAAATCGAATTTTTCTTTCGAAGTTCAATATATAAAAATCATATTTTTCATTGCTATTCAATATATAAAAATCGAATTTTTCTTTCGAAGTTCAATATATAAAAATCATATTTTTATTTCGAAGTTCAATATATAAAAATCATATTTTTAATTCGAAGTTCAATATATAAAAATCATATTTTTAATTCGAAGTTCAATATATAAAAATCATATTTTTAATTCGAAGTTCAATATATAAAAATCATATTTTTCTTTCGAAGTTCAATATATAAAAATCATATTTTTAATTCGAAGTTCAATATATAAAAATCATATTTTTATTTCGAAGTTCAATATATAAAAATCATATTTTTCTTTCAAAGTTCAATATATAAAAATCATATTTTTATTTTGTCTTTTTATATGAAAAAATCATATCCTTTACCAATCAAAAATTATTTCTTTTCATGACTAAAATATAATCTTTTCAAAATAAGAGTATAAACTTTCATGAATAAAAATATAAGTTTTCATATATAAAAATATAAGCTTTACTATATTAAAAATATATACTTTTCCCTTATAAAAATATTCGCCTTTCCTTATATAAAAATACGACCTTCCTCTTATAAAAATATGACCTTTTACTTTATGAAAATACCATCTTGATTATCAATAAAAATCTCAACTCAGGTTAAAAATAAATAAAACTGAAAACACTTACAGTTACTCTAGAAAAGGGGGAGGAAAGAGGTCTCGTTTTGGGCTGATTTGAGATGGGGACCCGCACTCGAGGGGAGGAGGAGCTAAACGAGGCGTCGCTCGAGCAGGGGGGTGCTCAGGTCGGCCATCGACTTCAGGGGGGGGGGCGCTGCATACGGTGGCAGTGGTAGAGGATCCGGCGGTCTTCAACTTAGGGGTTTAGGGCGTGGTTTTCGCTGGAAGAGGAGGGTCGCGAGGGGGATAGGCCGGAGAGGTAGAGGAAAGCGGAGGAAGAAGAGGGGGTGGAAGCGGCGGGGTCGAGGTCCTGACCGCCGACGAGCGGTTTTTTTTTTTTTTTTCTTTTCGATTTACAGAAGAATGATGGGGGGGGGCCTGGTTAAGGGAAGAGAGGGATTTTTTTTTATTATTTAATTAATTGCAAAAAGTTGACTTTTCATACGACCTCGAAACGAGGCCCACCGCCTGTCGTCCATAGCGTTTTACCCCCATTCCGAACACAATGGGATCTGTATCGTTGGCTGAATCGATCGTTTGAATCAGTTTCCGTTAAATTTACATTTAAATCACTATATTGAATTTTAAACGTACATTTCAAATTACCGGGGTCACATACTAACTCTATAAATCCCACAAAAATATTTTCTAGCTTCGTATTGACGATACGGTCCTAACAAAACTAGTTTCGTCGAATTCTGAGACCGTTAGAAAAATGGCCAATTTCCAGTCGATTAAAATCAACTGAAATTGGTCAAACGCGTTTTCCTTTGCCATGCTCACATATTGATTCGAAAAATTATGAAATTTGAAACCTAGCAATAACTTGGCATCACGGACCCAACAAAAGTGGTTTCGTCGAAATCCGAGGTCGTTTGCAAAATGTCCATTTTTAAGGGCCTGAATTCCATAGCGACTATTCAGAATTTTCAACTGGACATATCTTTTGCTTCCCGCTATGAAATCTTGATTTTTCGGATTCGATAGAAAGATATTATCAATTAGATCCTATCATTTTTGGTTTCACTAAAATCCGGATTGTTTTGCACCCGGTACATTCAATTGAAGTTTGAAATCGAATTATCTAACTACCGCGCCATTTTCAATTCTATTTATAATTATATATAAATATTTATATTCTAACGACGACGTATATGATATATACGTTCAACTTATATTCAAAATAAATTTCTCGTCGATACTATTTAAAATAATCTATTTTAAATAATCAAAATTCGCTAAAATTGCCAAAATAAAAATTTTAAACTGGCCCAGATTTTCGGGTTATTACAATCTAATTCAAAATCCGAAGAGGAAGAATCTGAGGTTTATTAATGGTCTTCAAAGGAAGTACCAGAATAGTGTGATGGGGCATGTGAAGCTTCCTTTTACTGAAATGATATACATGGCTTATCAGTATGAAGATCTTGATAAGCGAGGTCTTTTTGTCGACGAAGAGGAAGCTAGCGCTAGCAACAAAAGGAAATTTGGAACTGATAGCCCAGAGACAAGTACGCATACTAAAGCAAGTACAAAGTCTGAAGGCAATAAGAGACCAAAGGCTAGTCGGAAAAAGGTTAAATCTGAGAAAGAACCAATAACGACTGCCATATGCCTTAATAGCAATCAAAAAGGCCATTTGTCCAGAAAATGTAAATCTTTAAAGAAAGGTGGATTTAAACCTGGTAGGAAGTCTCGAGAGATTAGAAAATGCCAGAAGTGCCATCAGGCTGGTCATATTGAGAAGAATTGCCAGCTATTAAAGAAAAAGTCTGAAGCAGTACATGTGAATGAAGTGGCAGAAACTTCTGAGCCCTCAGCTAGTCAGGGCAGGTCTGATGTTTGGAAGGCACGCTTACTGTCAAAAACTTTCCAGTTAAAGTACTGTTTGATACAGGCGCGTCACGAAGCTTTATTGCAAAGAATGCAGTTAAGAAATTGGATTTGAAATTGAAAAAGCTCAAAGAACCCATCACTGTCCATAATCCGGTTGGGGGTTCCCTCGATCTTAGTTGGATTTCTAGTGTTCCTGACTCTTTTTCCTGTTATAAGTTCCCTACCATCTCTATCATCATGAATTTTACTGAATTTGATCTTATTTTGGGATTAGATTGGTTAACCAAATATGAGGCAGAGGTTGGATGCGCCGAGAGAGTTGTTAGGGCAAAGATCAAATCAGGGAATTATATAACCATACCATGTGAGGGCCCGAATTCAGATAGAAAAGACTTTTGGTCAGCTCTTGATGTTTCTCCTACTCAAATAGAAAATATCCCTGTAGTCACAGAGAATATCCCGGACCTCATAAAAGATATTCTTGTCTTCAAGAATTATGCAGATGTGTTCGAAGAAGTTGTTAGCTTACCTCCGAAGAGAGAAATTGATTTCAAGATCGCTTTAATCCCGAATGCAAGGCCAGTAGTGCATGCTATTCAGAGAATGACTCTAAAGGAGAAAGAAGAATTAGATAATCAAACTCGACAGCTTGTATGGAAGGGTCAGATCAGGCCTAGTTTCTCTGATTGGGGAGCAACAGTGGTGTTCGTCCCAAAGTCAGACGATACTCTTCGATTATGCGTGGATTATCGTGACTTGAACAAGAAGACATTTAAGAATAAATATCCATTGCTGCGGATTGATGATTTGTTGGATCAATTGAATGGTGCACAAGTATTTTCAAGGATGGACCTAGCTACAGGCTTCCATCAGCTTCGTATTGCCGAAGAGTGTGTTCCTATGACAGCACTCAGAGGTCCCGATTTGTTCTATGAGTGGTTAGTAATGTCGTTCGGCTTATGTAACGCTCCTGCCTATTTTGTCGATTTGATGAACCGGGTATTCAGAGAAGTCTTGAATAAATTTGTTCTGGTTTTCATTGATGACATATTAATCTTCTCTAAGTCAGAGAGCGAGCACGCGGAACATTTGGAACAAGTGTTAGAAATTCTCAGAAAGAACGTCTTGAAGGCCAAACTTTCCAAATGTGTATTCTGGCAAGAAGAAGTCAAATTTCTTGGCCATGTTGTATCGAAAGAGGGAATTTCTGTGGATCCCGGTAAAATCACCGCTATTCAAAATTGGAAGCAGACTAGTACTCCCACAGAAGTTCGAAGTTTTCTGGGATTGGCTAGTTATTATCGAAAGTTCGTTAGAGATTTTTCGAAGATATCTAGTTCCTTAACAAAGCTTACCAAGAAGCACGCGAGATTCAAGTGGACTCCCGAATGTGAGGAGGCTTTTCAGAAGCTAAAATTAAGATTAACAACTACTCCAGTGTTAACGATTATCGTTGGCAATCAAGACTTGAAAGTCTGGACAGATGCCTCTAGAGAAGGCCTTGGTGCAGTATTAATGCAAAGAGGTCAAGTGGTTGGTTATGCCAGCCGTCAGCTGAAATCGAATGAGAAAAATTATGTTACTCATGATCTTGAGTTGTTAGCCATTGTATTTGCTTTAAAAATCGGGAGGTACTATCTTCTGGGTGAGAATTCGAACTGTTTACGGATCACCAGTCGTTAAAGTATCTGTTCACCCAGAAAGACTTGAATCTGAGGCAGCAACGGTGGCTAGAATTTCTGGCAGTGTTGGCTAGCTTTTTGACCAAGCCATCCAGGTTCATTCACAAGAGGAAGGTATGAAACTATATGCCCAAGTGCGTGAAGGAACGGATCGCATCTTCGACTCGCCAGAGGACGGATCGTCCGCTATCGGATCGCCCCCACCCCATCGGCGAAATGAATCCTCTATGCGACTCGATCCGAACTTATATTGTTGCCCAGGGTAGACCGATCCGATCCCCTGATGCATGGCGAACCCTCTGAACCGTTCAAGCGTGAGCTAGTCTTCAGTGATCCGAGTCGCACGGATCTAGCGACACGTGTCCCTAACCGTCATTTGGACCGATTCTTCCCATCTGCACGATCCGATTTTCAAGCAGATCGCGACACCTGTCCACAACGGCTAATTTGACTATTTCCTCAACGGTGGCGATGCGATCCGATGTTCTCGGGATTCGTGCCACGTGTTACCACGACCCGCCTGACAAAATCAGCTATAAATAGCCCGAAGCTTGGCATTTTTTGGGATCCTTTTGGCAATACTGAGTACTGAATCTGCCATTATTGTCAAACTACTTGATCACTGAGAGAAATAACAAATGTAAAAGTGAGCTTGAGAGAAATCCTTGATTGCACCGACATTCAAAGTATAATCAATATTATATAAAGTGGACGTAGGCTCATTAACGCCGAACCACTATAAATTCTGTGTGTTATTTCCTTTTTCCTCATTCTTCAGTTGAAACTCTATAAGATTCAGAACAATTTGGGTGTTAGGTCCAAATTTTGATCTAACATTTTGGTGCTTTCACTGAGAGAACGATCCTAAAGTTTCACTATTCACTTCTTTGAAGATTCCAGCGATTCGGACATTATGGCTGGAAAAAGATCTAAGGAAGCATGAGATTCGCAAACCAATGAAACAATTGAAGAAAGTGTGCACGAGCTAGGCAACGAGGAGACTCTGGATCGCGGAGTGCAGGGGGCGAACCGATCCGATGAAGACGCCATGCTCCGAGTCGACGAGAACGAGGCGATCCGGACTGCTGAAGGGGTTGTTACTCGATCCCGAGGCAACGTCTCGAATCCTCCACGCACCGCGACCGCGAATCAATCTCAGGGGGGCGTTGCAAGCCGCCATCCTCGAACCACAGCGATTCGAATTGATGATCAGACTACAACTCGACCTGGAAAGGAGCCTATGGCTCGCTCCTACCGTCCTGGCCCATCCGCTCGGCCTGGCTCAAGCTCTTTGCGCATAAGAGAAAGTGATGATGATCAATATAATCCTGCAGCTCCCGTTACTGAGGGGGATCTCTCTCGCTTTTCCGAAATGTGGGAGAGGCTGTTTGATGAATTGGCTGCCCAAAGGCAGGAAAGCTCCGTCCTACGACAAAATTTGACTGCTATGGATAGAAGGCTTGATGAGCTCGCAAGGCAAAGGACGTCGCCGGTTCGTCCACTCACTCCAGGATATTCTTCTTCGTTTGAGGAATCGCCGAGACCTCCGTGACGACCGTATGAGAGAGCCGAAAACATAGAGCAGCTTCGGTTTGGAACCCTGCCATCACGGGAAGAAGAAGCACTGGGGGCGGGGCCCTCAGACCGTAATGTGAACGATCAAGCCACAACTCCCAGGACTCGAGATGTGGACAGCCCTGTACATAACAGACTACCTCAGCCCCTTCGCCGCGCACATGCTTATGGTAACAGGGTGCAACGGAGCCCTATCCGAGCCCCGGATTTTGTGACTGCTCCCGGAAGAGAAATTAGAGAACCCCGCCGAGCCAGAGGCATTGACCCTGAACCTCCGTTGACCAGTGCAAATGTTGCAGCCATGATCCATCAGATTCTAGCAGATAGCCGCGGACAACGGAACGAAGATTGGGGAATCGACCGCAGTCACACTCCTTTCACTGATGATATTTTGGATGCGACTTTCCCAAGGCGCTTCAACATGCCACAGATGAATCGATACGCGGGCAGTTCTGATCCCGTCCAGCATCTAATGAGGTATTCTTGGTCAATGACCGCTGCCGCAGCTTCTGATGCTGTCAAGTGCAAGGCATTTCCCATATTCCTGGAGGATGTAGCATTGTTATGGTTTACTCGCTTGCCAGCAAGATCAATTTCTAGCTTCAGGGAGTTGAGTGAGAAGTTCGTAGAACAATTCCGTATATATGCACAAAAAACAAAAAGTGTGATTGACTTTTTCCTTGTCAAGCAGCGACCAGGCGAGAGTTTGAGGGTGTACCTAGACCGTTTCAATTTGACCGCTACTGAAGTTAAAGATCCCCATGAACCAACCGTTGTTGCAGCATTGATTGACGGGGTAGATAAAGACACTGAATTCGGGAGATACCTGGTAGGCAAGCCACCCCATACTCGAGAATTATTCTACGAAAAAGCCAACGTACACTTGCGCCGGGAAGAAGTATATGCTAACCGAAAGGAAAAAACGGCTGATAAGGAGGAAATCCAGAGCAATGTCGCCATTAAGCAGACAGGAGACAGCTCAGGGAAGGTCGAAGTTAATGTTGGAAATCAGAATCAGGGTGGTCGTCAGTCGGGGAACAATGATAATAATACTAATGGCAATAACCGGAAGAGAAACCGAGGGAACGACTCCCAGAGAAGGACTCTTCCCAGGGCCTTTGAGAGTTATACGCCACTAAATGATACTCTGGAAAACATCTTCATGGATTCTTACAATGTCCTCCAGAATAAGAGGCCACCTCCTAGAGAGTCGACAGAAAAAGAACGCGAAACGGGGAAGTTTTGTCTCTTTCATCAGATTCACGGCCATTCGACAAATGAATGCCGTCACCTAAGAGATGTAGTCGAAAGACTGCTTCGAGAGGGAAAGTTAGATGAATACAGAGTAACGCCCAGAGACAGGGGGCAAGCAGTACAGGCCCCAAATCAGAACCAGAATCAACTTGCTGCTAGGCCGACTGCCCAGCAAAAGGGAAAGAACAATGTTATCAATACCGTAATCGGAGGACTTTATCTCGCCGGGCATAGCTCCAAGGCATTGGATCAATACATCAATGCATCCAAACAACATCTCGAGGTAGGGGAGTGTAGCAACCCTGAGGATAATATCCCGGTAAAGCAACAAAAGATAATGACCGACGATGTAGTTTTCCGAGAACGAGAAAGCATTGGAGTCCATGCTCCGACAGAAGATCCATTTGTAATTACAGTACCTATTGGACCAGCCACTGTTCATAAGGTTTTAGTGGACAACGGGAGTTCCGTCAACATTCTTTTCAAAAGGACATTTGATCATATGAACCTCGAAATAAAAGACCTGAAGCCCTGTCAAGGATGGATCCGTGGATTCAACGGAGCATCTACCGCTCCAATGGGTTATGTAGAATTACCGGTTACGCTTGGGGAAGGGGAACGCCAGAGAGTGAGAATCCTTCCCTTCGTGGTTTTGGACGTTGAATCGACCTACAACGCCTTCTTGGGCTGACCGGCCCTCGCAAAGTTTAGAGCCTTTATAGCCCCCTGGTGCTTGTTATTGAAATTCCCCACAGAAGCCGGCACTGGTATCGTCAGAGGAGATCAGGTTGCTGCGCGAGCATGTTATGTTGCCGAACTAAAGCTACTCCACAATGGAGGGGATATTGAAACTAAAGGCGCTTCTCCCCCTACGGGGGCGGAGACCTTATAACAACTAAAGAGGATAGTCGTGGGAGAGTCGCCCAGAGAGATGCTCGAGGATATAGATCCCAGAGAGGATCAAGAACCCGGGGGCAGAATGGCGACTCCTAACGAGACGACTGTGGATGTACCGATCGATGACAGTGACCCGGAGAAGGTCCTTAAGATTGGATCCCAGTTAAATCCGAGTCTCGCTAAAGAATTGACGGATTTCTTAAAAAATAACTTGGATGTATTTGCTTGGACTCATGCAGACATGTGCGGGATATCCCCATCAATCATGAGCCATTCATTAAGCATTAACCCTAAACATCCTCCTGTAAAGCAAAAAAGGCGAATGTTTGGCCCGGAGAGGTCTGCTGCCTTGAGAGAAGAGGTCGGAAAGCTAAAGAGTAATGGATTTATCAGAGATTCAACCTACCCAGACTGGATTTCGAATCCAGTCCTAGTAAAGAAGGCCAACGGGAAGTAGCGAATGTGTATCGACTTCTCGGATTTGAACAAAGCCTGTCCAAAAGATAGTTTCCCGTTACCCCGGATTGACCAGTTGGTGGACTCGACAGCGGGTCATGAGCTTCTCTCATTTATGGATGCTTATTCAGGATATAACCAGATTCTGATGCATGTTCCAGATCAAGAGCACACTAGTTTTATCACGGATCTGGGATTATATTGTTATGTGGTGATGCCCTTTGGCTTAAAGAATGCGGGCGCTACATATCAACGTTTAGTCAACAGAATGTTTTATAACCAGATCGGGAAAACCATGGAAGTATACGTCGACGATATGTTGGTTAAGTCCAAGCAATCTTCCCTACACATTACTGACTTGGCAGAGATGTTCGGCATTCTTCGACAATACGGAATGAAACTCAACCCAACCAAATGTTCATTCGGTGTTGCCTCCGGAAAATTCTTGGGGTTCATCGTTAGTTCCTGTGGTATTGAGATTAATCCAGATCAAATCGTGGCAATCAGAGATATTCAGGAACCTAGGCAAATTAGGGATGTACAAAGCCTTGCAGGAAAAGTGGCCGCACTAAGCAGATTTATCTCCAAGGCTACGGATAAGTGCATCCCATTCTTCGAATTAATAAAGCGGGGAAAACGACACTTCAAATGGACGCCCGACTGCATAGAAGCGTTTCAGAATTTGCTCAGACACCTGGAGAAACCTCCGGTATTATCTAAGCCAATGGATCACGAGGACTTATTCGTGTATCTGGCAGTGTCATCCCATGCAATCAGTTCAGCGTTGGTAAGAGAAGAGGATAAGATCCAAAGTCCTGTGTATTACGTGAGCAAAAAATTAACGACAACAGAGCGTAATTACCCAAGGATAGAAAAGTTGGCGTATAGTTTACTGATCGCCTCTAGAAAGCTTCGACGTTATTTTCAGGCGCATCCTATCACTGTATACACCGATCACCCGCTCAAGCAAGTCCTACAGAGACCTGAGGCATCTGGAAGGTTACTCAAATGGAATATTGAGCTAAGTCAATTTGATTTGAACTTTCAGCCCAGACGGTCAATTCGGGGGCAAGTGATAGCCGACTTCATAGCAGAGTTCACTGTCCCTGAGGAAGATATAGCAAACGAAGAAGTTGATCCTTCAAAATTACTTTTCGATCCCAATGCCTGGAGATTGTATACTGATGGCGCTAGGAATGACGAAAGATCCGGCGCTGGAATAGTGCTTGAAACCCCCGAGAAACGATTGATAACCTATGAAATCCGAATGGAGTTTCATGCCACTAACAACGACTCCGAATATGAAGCTCTGATAGCCGGATTAAAGATTGCAAAGGAACTAGAAGTCACAAAGCTGAACATCTTCTGCGACTCCAAGTTAGTTGTGAACCAAGTTACTGAAAAATTCCAAGCTAAAAGTGCAAGATTGATTTTATACTTAAAGAAAGTAAAAGAATTGCTGAACGATTTTGATCACTACAGCATATCTCATATTCCGCGGTCAGAGAATCAGCAGGCAGACAAGTTGGCAAAGATGGCTAGTTCCGACGATCCTGAAGTGACTGGGCTAGCCCTCATTGAAGTACTCCGGTCCCCTAGCATAGATCAAATGGAAATCGACCTAGTACTAGAGACGGAACCAGAAAGGGAGTCCTGGATGACCCCTCTAAAGAATTTCCTGATGAATGGAACGCTTACGACCCAGAAAAGCGAGAGGCGTAAAGTAATTCGTAAAGCCGCCCGATATGTTCTGCAAGGCGGAGTTCTTTACAGACAAGGGTTTTCAATGCCCCTCCTTCGGTGTATAGCCCACGATGACATCAAACGTGTGCTGCAAGAAGTCCACGAAGGCGAATGTGGCGACCACACTGGAGGGCAAACTTTGGCAAAAAAGGTGTTGCGGCATGGTTATTTCTGGCCTACCATAAACAAGGACACAGCAAGATACGCACGATGGTGTGTTGCGTGCCAGAGATTTTCAAAGATACCTAGAACACCTCCTAATCAGTTAAAATCGATGATGAGCCCATGGCCTTTCGCTATGTGGGGAATTGATATCATTGGAAGTCTCCCCATAGCAAGGGGCGGAGCAAAGTTCGCTATTGTGGCCGTGGATTATTTCACTAAGTGGGTCGAGGCTGAACCACTAACTACAATCACAACCAAACGAGTGATCAACTTTATCGTGAGAAACATCATCTGTCGATTTGGGATTCCAAAGATTGTAATAACGGATAACGGAACTCAGTTCGATAGTGCTGAATTCAGAAACTTCTGCCAAAAATACCACATTGAGAATCAATACACCTCTGTGGCGCACCCGCAATCGAACGGACAAGTCAAAGCGGCGAATAAAGTGATTAAGTCTATTCTGAAAAGAAGACTGAAGCGGGCTAGAGCCATGTGGGCTGATGAATTGCCCTTGGCACTATGGGCCTACAGGACAACATATAAATCGGCAACAGGACATACCCCGTTCTCCCTTGCCTTTGGAACGGAAGCAGTCATCCCGGTTGAGATAAAGGTACCTTCTCACCGGGTGACTTATTATGATCCAATGACCAATAACGAATTGCTCCTTGAGTCCCTAGATATGATCGAAGCAAAGAGGGATGAGGCGGACCTGCGCGCCTTGAGATGCAAGCAACAGATCGCTCGATATTATAACAAAAAGGTTCAAGCCCGAACCTGGGAACCCGGAGACTTGGTTCTGAAACGTGTCTTTCCACCCCCAACTCATATGGGAGCGAAGTGGGAAGGACCATACTCCATTCTGAGCAAGTTTGATAATGGAACCTTCAAGCTGGCAACCGTAGATGGAAGGGAAATCCCCAGAGTGTGGAATGCCCAACATTTGCGGCCATACTTAACATGAAAGTTTCAAATTTATTCTTTTGCTTTGTTAAAAAACCATGTATAAGGCATGACTTGCCTAGAATAGTCTGATTCCTTAAAGCAAAAGAATATAAAGTGGACGTAGGTCATGATTCGACCGAACCACTATAAAAATATTGTGTGTCATTTACCTTTATTGCACCTTTATTTATCTGCCTGTTTATCTGTTATAAAGATCGTTGTGAATAATCCAACAATCCCTGAAGCATATAATCATAAATGCCGTCCATCAGAATGGAATGTAATCACAAGTCAAAATTCTGAGGATACAATAAAGTAAATCACATCGTTGATAGCGCTCTAACTCTCCAGAGCAGAGAGGGAACATAACAGACATGAAGTCGATGTCCATAAGTCATGGCGGTATACCATGATCGGAACCGCCTCGACGAAACTCTAACTCTCCAGAGAGAGAGTATAAAAGCGTCTCTGATTGAGCGCTGAGAAAGAGCTCATTCCCCGCTGAAGGATCGGGGAGCGACAGAACAACTGAGCTCAAACTCTAACTCTCCGGAGAGAGAGAGAGTATAAAAGCGTCTCTGATTGAGATCCCCGCTGAAGGATCGGGGAGCGACAGAACAACTGAGCTCAAACTCTAACTCTCCAGAGAGAGAGAGAGTATAAAAGCGTCTCTGATTGAGCGCTGAGAAAGAGCTCCTTCCCCGCTGAAGGATCGGGGAGCGACAGAACAGCTGAGTTCGAACTCTAACCTTGGCGACCGCCAGGAGAGTATAAAAGCGTCTATGATTAAGCGCTGAGAAAGGTGCTGAAGACTCAGCACCCCCATAATTCCTGCTCTGCTGAAGGATCGTTGAGCATATCATGAAGCAAGCAAGAGCTTCTTACCTGTTGAAGGAACAGGGACCAACTGAATTATTGAGTTTGAACTCTAATCCTGGCAACCGCCAGAAGAGTATAAAGGAGTTTATCATTAGGCACTGAGAAAGGTGTCAGAAGTTCAGTACCATAAGAACAGTTATCTTATGAAATTTTCTAAGTCCCCCATATTCATAAATAGGGGACAACGTGCAAATAAGGCTAATCGATTGTTAATAAGCCCTAGTTAAGCGTTACGCCAATGACTGATTATGGGCCATTCGCATATTCACATGAATTTTTATGTAGCAACGCAACATGAAAGTTTTCTCTATTATTTGATTGACTTGTAGTTATAACTAGATGGTCTGTAACTAACCATGGAAAGTTTACTTGAATACAGGTACACAATGATGCAAAAAGAGATAAAACTTTCCTTAATATACTGCAAGCCTACAAAGTGAGAAATAACCTAGAAAACAAAAGTGAGGGCCAGTCTCACAATTACACTTCCTGGCCAGTAGAAAACCTAAAGACAAAATATAAACCAGAAACAGTATCCTATTTACGCTTTGGCCTCTTCTCCTGCTTCTGTCTCTCCAGCCTTGCCTTGTCGGCATCAGACTGATCCCCTTTCTTCCTCTTCCTTTTTCTATGAGAGGAACATCCGACTCTTCTGAAGATTCCTCTTCCACCTCTTTTCTCTTCCTTCTATCAGAAAGGGAAGCCGGGAAGTCATCGGGATTTGCAAAATGAAGCTGTCGGCTGATGGACTTGGGATGGATTTTCACAATCATCCCAGTTTTGGGATCGAATTCTGCAAGGGGGACTACTCCAAAGCCTCATCTCCCACCTTCTTCGAGGCCAACTCTTTCTCCTGCCTAGCCTTTCGGCTGGCCAAGGTTTCGTCGTCATCATCGTCGGCTTTTTTGGCGCCTGTAATGTCCTCCTTATCCTCTACATGGCGCCCATCCATGTCTTTCAAGGCCTCGATGGTCTCAGCATCCTTGGGAACATCAGTACTAGGTACCGGGATGCTTTTCTCTGCTGTTGTGACCTCAGCCTGTTTTGATATATCAATACCGGCACCTTGCGTGACAGCCTCCTTCTCCGCCTCTTTTTCTTTTTCGGCACCCTTGTCGACGGGCTCGCCACCTGTATTATGAGGAACACACGTTACAAATTCAATTGGTTGTTCTACCAGACGACGACCATTCACAATTGCTTTGACAAATTGTGGGGAAAAGAGAGAGATACCTTCCGCTGATCCTCCTTCTTGAGTAGTCGCAGAGGATCCAACGGCCACGGGATTTAGGCCCAAAGGGATTAGTGGATCATCGGGATGGTATTCCTCAACTCCGGAGGTTTTGGGCTCCACGGCAGAACTTGAACCTTCATCAGCTTTGCCTTTACCCTTAGCCAAGGCCCTCTCCTTTTCCATCTCCGCTAGAATCTGACGACGACCCTCTGCTAGGTCCTCAAGCTCATTATCCCTTAAGATGCTCTTCATCAACTCATCCTCATCGATTTCTTCGACCCCCAATCTATGCTTTTCACCCTCAACAATGGAATCCCATAAATTGGCTAATGTAACGTGGTAATCCGGGATCCACAAGATGTTGCGAGTTTTGAGAACCTGGCCAAGGAAGTCGAAAATCATCTCTTCAAACCCCTCGATCTCCTTCTCTCTTTCGAGGAGCTTGTTGTTAGAAGCAGTGGCCATCTCGATGGCACTATCAACATTCTGTTCGGTGAGAGCTACCCGTCTCTCTGCGTCAGCGACTTGATCATTCAAAGTCAGCGTTTCCGCTTTAGCCAAAGCCAAACTTTCTTTCAAACTTGCTCTTTCTGCTTCCCAAGCAGCTCTCTCAGATTCGAAATGGCCTTGTGCTGTTTTCAACTCGATGTTGGCCATTTTGAGATCTTCAACCTCCTTCTTTAAGGCCTTTTTCTCTTGGCTATTGGAGTCAAGTTCCGAATGGAAGCGCCGCTTAGCATTCTCTAATTCAATCTTATAATTTTCAGCGTCCCTCCGTGCTAAAGCAAGCTGGGATTGAGCATCTTCCAGGTCCTTCTCCATCTTGGTCCTGGCCCTTTCATTGTTTTCAAGTTTCGCCTTAGATCTGTGTGCTTCTATTTCAAGCGATCGGATGACTTCTGAAAGGTTAACTGCATGTTTTTTCATCATCTCATATTTCCTGGCAACATGGCGGATATGCCCGACAACTTCGCTATCCCAGTTCTTGGGGACCGGTTCCATGGCTGGAACGAATGTCATCCGGTCAAAGAATATGTCTGGGAATTGTTCCCGCTGCTTTTCCAGCCTGCCTTGAATCTCGGGACCATGCATGTAATCCCGCGACCCTGGAGCAGCCAACTCTGGCTGGCTGGAGGGGACGATGTCACTCCTCTCCTTTTCAGATTCTTTGGATGCATCCTTGCCCTTATCTTTAGATTCGTGATGCCTTTTTGACGACCGGCTGTGGGAAGGTGCACTCATTGGAGGAGTTAGCTCTTTAGGAAGTTTCTTTCCCCCTGTAGGAACTGCCGGGTAGCTAGAAGGCTTGGTAGAGGTCGATTTTGGTGGAGACCGAGGTTGCGAGGAAGTCGGCCTGTGAGAAGGACCACGAGAGCGCTCAGTATCCGGACGAAGGCTGGGTGTGCCCTCACGAAGAGAACGATACGAGTAAGATTTCATATGGGACATCGTTCCTGCAAAAAAAGAAAAGAGCATATTAAAACTTTGAATACCCATGATATAAGAGTGCAGGGTCAGATAGTGTGTGTGATTTGTGCATCCCATATAATTCCCCCTAACAGACACGGGCCTGAAGACAGGCTCATCTGACTAGTTTCTTGTTCTCCAGCTGGAGCGATGGCCTCCTCAGAACCAGGGAAGAATGGCTCCCCTTCAAAGTCCCTCTCTGTATATACATCATCGGGCAGAGGAATTTTGCTCAGCTCGGCAAATAACTGCTCTTCTGTCAAATCATCGGGAGCAGCGGTTTCGATTGGAGTAGAAATTGGGATTTCCTTGGACTTGTCACCGTGGGCCTCATCCCCTCTGTATATGTTCAGGTCCTCATCGTCTTGGATGACTATCGGAGAAGGACTCTTGCAAAACTTAGTTGTTTCTACCGCTTGCGAAGTTCCCTCTCCCTCCGTTGGGGGCACGTACTTATAAGGTCTGCCGCCAGTGCCAAGTCCAAATCTTCTATCCAGAAGACGATGCTTATGAAGATTGTCATTAGTAATGCATTTTTTGATCCTTAAAAAGTCGGATCTGCTTTGTAAAAGAATGGACAATCGATTGTTGTATAGTGGACCCTCCGTTTTCGGGAAGACGTGATCTGTTTAAGACAAAGAAAAAAGGCGGAAGAATGTTAACGCCTAGACTTCCTGAACAAGATATTCGATTAAAAGCTTAAAGTTTACTTGATTTAAGCCATCTTCTTGAGCATCCGGCCTGTTTCTTTATATCAAACCAATCAGATTTAGGATCCCCTATATTGCTATATCCATCATACAGAACCTTCCTATTCGCCACCGATTCAAAGAAAGAGAAGTTTGGAGTTGCCGAAGAACGGTGCTTGAAAAGAAAGAAGAATGTCAAATCTCTGAATTTAAGCTCGGCGTGTAGGATCTCCGCGTATGCAACATATAGGGTGTATAGAGAAGCGTAAGCATTAGGATGGAGCTGCATCGGAGCAATACCCAGTTGCTTTAAAGTTTCGATAGCGATTGAAGGAAACGGAGGAATAGCTCCTACCAAGCACATGGTTCGACTAATTGCCATATATCCTTCCGGAGCTAGGTGGGGTCTATCTTTGCTACCGG
Source organism: Allium sativum (assembly GCA_030737875.1). Taxonomy (NCBI): domain Eukaryota; kingdom Viridiplantae; phylum Streptophyta; class Magnoliopsida; order Asparagales; family Amaryllidaceae; genus Allium; species Allium sativum. The sequence goes on along the minus strand of CM060919.1, from coordinate 878,594,314 downwards.
GTGTCAAGACGTCATCCCAAGGAATCCCGTGTCTCAAGCAGATTCTTTTAAGCTTTATGTCGTCAAGCTTAGATGCTAAAGAATCAAAAAATTTATCTATTCCGAGCGCGCCAGGAATCTCGTCGGGAGCTCGCCCATCTACCTCAGACTCTTCGCTAGATGAAGTACTTTCGGACGGATCTGATTCCGTGGCCTCGTACTCAGATCCAGAATCTTCACCTCCTGGATTAATTGGAGGAATCTCGGGGTTGTATTTCTCAGGAACCTCGGATTCCACTTCTGTTGCGGATCTTGAAGAAGATTGATTATTCGACATTACTGCTAGGCGAGAAAACATGAAAAGTGAGATTAAAGCTACCCGTCCCCCGTGTGTGCAAGTGTCGGTGTGTGTGCTTGTGCATGCATTAAAGATAAAGCATAAAAGCTATCAAGATTATCAAAGTATTAGTCGTCATATGCAGTTAAAATTATGTGGTCACTCAGTCCAGAAAGTCCAAATCAAGGCCCTAGCCTAACTGTTCAGAGTTTTATGGTGACAAGGCATCGTCTAAGGTTCAAAGATTCATTTGGATCGTGAACTACGAGTCGGATCGCAAGATAAGGGATCGCCCTCCTTCGGATCGCAGGGTAAAGGGATCGCCCTCCTTTGGATCGCCCTCCTTCGGATCGCCCTCCTTCGGATCGTAAAATTAAGTGATTGGGGTCTTTGCCGAATCGTCGCAGCCCCCCCGCGGTACGTGCCTCTGCCATCTTCACGATCCTCCGTCTCGCCACTCGCCTTCATCTTCTTCCTCTCCTCTCCTTGCCCCCGATCCAAACCGGTTTTCCTTCTTCTTCTTCCTCCGTTTTTCTCCTCTCCTTCCCATCCTCGAACTCCGACCTCTACGCCCATCAGCCATGGCGTCTCGATGGATTCCCCAGAAAATCGCAAATTTCCAACGTTTCTCCCTCAAATTATTCGAAAAAGTTCGTGAAACAACAGCGTTTACGAATAAGAATGCTTTCGGTGGAATTACCTTTCTAAAAAATTGGGAAAGTGATCGGATTTTTGAAGGTTTGAAATACTAGGGTTCGTTTTTCAACAGTGCATGCGAAACGATACGGTAGAAAAAAGAAGGAGGAAAGTGAAGGGGGGGTAGACTTATATAGGCAAAAGGGCGACCGTTTGTCTCCCCTTTTTTGTCCTATTCGGTCCACGAAAATAGGCGGGCCGCGAACCAAAAGCCCACCACGACTCGAGGAGGAGCCCGTTTCGTTCCGAGGCCCAAGTGTACACCAAAGAAACGAAACGAATGGCTTGATAACGGAACGCGACTCGAGCACGCGATCCGAATCGATAAATTCAGTAATGAAGGCTCTGAAAAATCCCAGAAAAGGAATTGTTCACTGATTCGCGACTCGTTGTGAAAGGACGATTTTATAGCTTCGAAGCATGTTCCATCATCAATAAAACATACTTCGAGGGGGCAAAATGTTGGCTAGCTTTTTGACCAAGCCACCCAGGTTCATTCACAAGAGGAAGGTATGAAACTATATGCCCAAGTGCGTGAAGGAACGGATCGCATCTTCGACTCGCCAGAGGACGGATCGCGCGCTATCGGATCGCCCCCACCCCATCGGCGAAACGAATCCTCTATGCGACTCGATCCGAACTTATATTGTTGCCCAGGGTAGACCGATCCGATCCCCTGATGCATGGCGAACCCTCTGACCCGTTCAAGCGTGAGCTAGTCTTCAGCGATCCGAGTCGCACGGATCTAGCGACACGTGTCCCTAACCGTCATTTGGACCGATTCTTCTCATCTGCACGATCCGATTTTCAAGCAGATCGCGACACCTGTCCACAACGGCTAATTTGACTATTTCCTCAACGGTGGCGATGCGATCCGATGTTCTCGGGATTCGTGCCACGTGTTACCACGACCCGCCTGACAAAATCAGCTATAAATAGCCCGGAGCTTGGCATTTTTTGGGATCCTTTTGGCAATACTGAGTACTGAATCCGCCATTATTGTCAAACTACTTGATCACTGAGAGAAATAACAATTGTAAAAGTGAGCTTGAGAGAAATCCTTGATTGCACCGACATTCAAAGTATAATCAATATTATATAAAGTGGACGTAGGCTCGTTAACGCCGAACCACTATAAATTCTGTGTGTTATTTCCTTTTTCCTCATTCTTCAGTTGAAACTCTATAAGATTCAGAACAATTTGGGTGTTAGGTCCAAATTTTGATCTAACAGGCAGCATACGATTTTGAGATTTTGTACACTCCAGGGAAAGCCAATGTTGTGGCCGATGCACTAAGTAGAAAGAATGTAATGATCACCAGCTTCATTATTATGACTTCTTTGATTGACAAAATATTTATTCTTCAGAAGGATGATAATTTTATTAAGGATATGATCAGAAGGATTCAGAAAGGCGAACCCTCGGGTTTTCAAATAGATAACGATGGGATCCTGAGATTGAGAGGAAGGATTTGTGTCCCCGACATCCCCGAGCTCAAAAGGGAAGTGTTAGACGAATGTAACAAGTCCAAACTGAGTATCCATCCAGGTGTGACCAAAATGTATAACGATCTCAAGCGAACATTCTGGTGGAAGGCTATGAAAAGGGATGTTTCAAGATATGTTAGCAGGTGCTCTACTTGCCAACTAGTCAAAAGCGACCAACAGAAACTTGCCGGATTGTTGCAACCACTAGACATTCCAGGTTGGAAGTGGGAACATATTTCCATGGACTTCATAGATGGTTTGCCCAGAACCAGGAAAGGAAATGACAATATTTGGGTGATCGTAGAGCGCTTCACGAAGACCGCCCATTTTATACCTGTCAGATCCAATAGAACCGCTCAAAGTCTAGCACAAATTTATTTCAAAGAGATTGTTAAGCTACATGGAGTGCCGATCAGTATAGTTAGTGATAGAGATCCAATATTTACTAGCAAATTCTAGGAGGCATTTCAAGTAGAACTGGGAACGAAGCTGAACTTGAGCACCGCTTATCATTCTCAGACAGAAGTTCAGACAAAGAGGGTGAATCGTATGCTAGAAGATTTATTGCGGGCTTGTGTTCTTGATTTTGGTGGATCATGGGAAGACCATTTGCATTTGGCTGAGTTCTCATATAACAACAGCTACCAAGCGAGCCTGACAATGTCATCATTCGAAGCATTGTATGGTAGACCGTGCCGATCTCCTGCTTATTGGGTAGAACCCAGTAATAGGCTTGTATTGGGACCCGATATGATTCGAGAAGCTGCGGATAAAGTCGATTTCATTAAGAAACGATTGCTAGCGGCTCAAAGCCGACAGAAGAGCTATGCAGACTCGAGAAGGAGGGATTTAGCATTTGCTGTTGGAGACTATGTGTATCTAAGGGTTTCACCGATGAGAGGAGTAATTCGATTTGGCAAAACTGGGAAGTTGGCACCCAGATTTATTGGTCCATTCCCTATACTTGAACGGATTGGAACTCTCGCTTATAGAGTTCAATTACCTGATTGGTTGCCTGGATTACATGATGTATTTCACGTTTCTCAACTTAAGAAGCATGTATAGGATCCATAATCGGTTGTTGAAGAAGCCACGCAATAGGAATTGGAAATTACTCCAGAACTGGCTGTGAGAAGAGAGCCAATAAAGATTATTGGTAAAGAAACCAAAGATCTGAGGAACAAGAAGGTTCACTTAGTCAAAGTGCAATGGAGTGGAGATCCGCGAGATTGTACTTGGGAAACAGAGGAAAGCATTAAGAAAGCATATCCTAAGTGTAGGGTGGGTATCTCTGATTGACTCTGGTGCAAGGTACATTTACCATATTTTGAAATTTCCATTATGTTCTCTACTTTGTTGTTATTTTCTTTTCATGGATGTAAACTTTTAATTCTATAGTCTGATTATTTTGAAAGAGTATATGAATCAATTAGTATATTTCTGAAAAGTCAAAAACAAATTGATTGTTGTTTGTGTTGTGTGATAGTGGATTTGATTAAATAAATTATTAGAATGATAGTTAATTTAATCAATGAATCAAGGGTAAATCTATGCAATTAACTCGCATATTGAACTGATTTAAAAATAGATAGAAATATATACATGTGCATTATATATGTTTGAACAGGTAAAAGGATTAGCTATTGAGTAAAGAATTTATTTGCGTGCCCGACAAATAGGTAAACCTTAATGAGTTGGATGTGCAATTTTATTATTATATCAACTCCTGTGAATGTCATTGGATGCAGAGTGCTAGTTGTTCTGTGAGTAATAATAAGTGTCGCCATAGGATAGTAACAATTAATTTTGAACTACACTACATGGCATACTTCTTGAAGATAGGCATACTTCATCGTATACCACATAATCATTTGGGGCTTGTGTGACGAGGTTGAAGATTTACCATACGAGCGAGAGGCTTGTATGGCGATGACTATACATTACAGGTTGAACTGATGACTGATATGGACCATATAAAATGTAACGGTAAATTGCTAGATTAATAAAAACTCCACACGGGTCTGGAGATGACAATAAACACGTCTCTCTGGTCATTAAGGCACAAAAACCATTTATAGGATGACGAGAATTTATTCTCTGGAGTTATGATCTATACACACTCCCCTGTGGACACCGGAATATATCACTATAAATATGTGCATGCTTATTAGGATTTATTGGGTACCTAATACGACCCAATAAATTTCCAAACCCCTCCCCGTACAAAGGAGGTTATGGCGAAATTTTTCGAAAATTTTGGGTATTGGCCAAATTTTTGAAGAATTAGAAAATTTTTAGAAACTAAAAAGTTGGAGAACGGAAGCCAAAAGGAAAGTTGAGTTGGTTAACTAAACAACTTTCGACTTCGTTCCTTTTCGAGGACGAAAAGTTTTAAGTGGGGGAGATTGTAACAACCCGGAAATCTGAACCAATTTAAATTTTTTAATTTGGCCATTTTAGTGGATTTTAATTATTTAAAATAAATTATTTTAAATAATAACAATGAAAAGTATGTTTGAATCGATGTTTGAAAATAAATATAATTATTTTAAATTATAAACAAGGCCTGAAATGGCGCGGCAGTTTCAAAAATTGAATTCAAACTTTGACTGACTGTACCGGATGCAAAACAAAACGGATTTTAGTGAAACCAAAAATATTTAAATATGTTAGTGAATATCTTTCTAACGAATCTGAAAAATCGAAGTTTCATAGCGGGAATCAAAAGTTATGGCCAAATGAATTTTCAGAAAGGTCCCTATAGAGTTTATATAGCCCGTGAAAATGGTCATTTTGCAAACGACCTCAGAATTCAACGAAACCACTTTTGTTGGATCCGAGATGTCAAATTATTGCTAGGTTTCAAATTTCATAATTTTTGAAGTTAGTAGGTGAGCGTGGCGAAGGAAAATGTGTTTGGTCGATTTTTGTTAAATTGGATCGACCAGAAAAGGGCCATTTTTCAAACGGTCTCAGAATTCAACGAAACTAGTTTTTTTGAGACCGTATCGTCAAAACATAGCTAGATTTATTTTTCGGGAATTTTTAGAATCATTATGTGGCCCCAGCAAATTGAAATGTACGTTCAAATCGAATATTGAATGTTTTATATTTTAATTTGAAGAGAAACTGTCTGAAACAGAAGAGTGGGCCTACGAAACATATCCCATTGTGTTCGGAATGGGGGTATTTAGCTAGGGACGACAGTCGTTGGGTTTGGATTGGAGTTCGTGGGACATAAGGGGTATTTTTGAATTTTTAAAAATATATAAATAAAAGAAAAAATTCTATTGGCCAATCAAACCCTCTCTCTCCCCGATCTTCTTCTGCTCGACGACGGAAAGAGCTCCTGTGCTTCCCTCCTCCTTATCTCCCTCCATACGCACCTATAGCCAACGCCCCAGTTAAGGTTTTTGAAGTACTCTTCACGATCTTCAAATCTATACCCGTCCCCCCCTCCTCATCTTGTATTTTGGCCGAATCGACCCCCTGAAGAACCGCCGTTCGAACCCCTGCACCTCCTCCCAGTCACTGTCGAGTTCATCAGAGAGGGGAACCACCGGAGCGCCTCTCGGAGCTGGAGAACGTGGTGCAACCTAATCGGCCTTACGTGCTACGGATCGGAAGTAATTTCAAAACCTAGTTTTGAAGAATTTTGAAAGGTAACGGCTTTATTATATTAAACTATTCTATAGCACTTCTAAACGCTACGGTTTATGATTTCACTGTAAAAATCATATCTTTCTCGTTTGTTGACGAAATTCAGTGAAACAAGAGACAGTGGACTCGTGTGGATGTCTTCTACATTCTAGAAGAGACCGGATATTTTTCTGAGCCTTCTACAATTTTTGGTGGAGTGGAACCCAATGTGAGATTTCTAAATTATAAACGATATGGAAAACCACGATGTATAAATTATATAGTCGAAGTATGAGTTATATAAGCGTTGTACACCACATGTATAAGCGTTGTATAAGTTGTATGTTCGATGTATAAGTTATATATGCGTTGTAAAAATGATATATGCGTTGAAATAAATTGAAATGATATTGAAATGAAATTGAAATATAGTTATATATGTGCGTGTATATATATATATATATATATATATATATATATATATATATATATACTCCCCTTGTCCACAGACCATGGACGATATATATTGGTTTTGATATTGTTTGGATTATTGGTTGATGTGAAAATTTGGTGAATATCATGAATGGTTGATTTGAAACGATTGATTGTGGTTGAAATCCCAATAGGATTAGTATATGGGAAAATTCGTCTGCGTACGAACTAAATATTGAAAATCCCCATTGTCAAAAGCTGCTAGGCTTTAAGGTAGAGCGAGGAGCCGTACTAGGGACGGTCCAAGTTTTAACTAACCCGCTGTTATGCTGCCGAAATTTTCTGAAATATTTCTGTGTTTGATTTAAGTTCATGTGTTTAATGTTGAAATAAAATTCATGTGTTGAATGTTGAAATTAAATTCATGTATTGAAGTAATATTCATGTGTTGAATGGAGTTCGTGTATTGAATAAATTCTTTGGAAGATGAAAATAACATTTATATCATATATATATAAACTATATAAAATAATCATGTTTTGAAATAAATTGTTTTGCAATAAAATAACATTTTTATTATATATATAAACTATATAATATAATCGTGTTTTGAAATAAATTGTTTTGCAATAAAAATAACATTTTTATTATATATATAAACTATATAAAATAATCGTGTTTTGAAATAAATTCGTCCCCTTTCATGTCTTCCCACGTCCCCTGTCCTTTCCCGCCCAATCCAATCGCCGAACCTGTCCCCTCCTTCACTATCTCGAGCCAACCGCCAATCTTTCCTCCGCCGCCAGACCCCCCCCAGCCCCGCCAGACCCTCGTCCAGCCGTTCCTATTCTACCTTCCGTTCCCTCTTCTTCAAGTGAACCACCAGATAGCAATTCTTCCCCAAACAAAGACAAAGTGATTCAACAGCCATGGACTTCTTTCTTATTCAAGCGAAAGCCGTTAAACGCTGGGAAGTACATACCTGTTGAATTGATTCCAACAATAGTGAATGGTGCATTGAAAATGATTCCTGGTGTCCCTGAAGCAGGAATGGAGGTCTGGAACGACTCTGTTGTGGGCTTCTTCTTGGATAAACCCTGTAATACACTGCTGTTGTAACTAAACTCAACGCGCTTTGGAGGCTCAAGGGATCTGTCAAGGTAAAATCAGACGGGGTTTTGTTCTTGTTTGAATTCACTTGTGATGAGGATAGGAAAAAAGTTTTGCAGGCGGACCCAATCGTAATGAATAACAAGTTGTTTATTATCAAAAAGTATGATCCTTCGATAAGTAACGTTTGTGGTAATGTTAAATCGGTACCGGTTTGGGTTAAGTTCTATAATATTCCGATTGCAGCGTGGTCGAATTTTGGAATAAATTGGATAAGCAGTATGCTCGGAAATTTACTTTGCATGGATGAAATGACGGAGACGAGGCGAAGACTTGAATATGCGAAGTGTTTAATAGAGGTGAAACCAGAGAAGGAATTATTGAATGACTTTCTTGTCGAAACAGTCGAGGGAGGTGTGCAGCGAATTTATGTGGAATATTTGTGGAAACCGGATATTTGTAGTCTGTGCTAATCATTCGGACATAATAATACAAATTGTGATAGGGAAGGTAAATCCAGCGAAGTGGAAGTTATCGAAACTAGGAGACAACAACAAATAAGCCAAGACAAAGTTACAAGAGCTTTTCAAGACAAGCAACCAAAACAAGGCGAAGTTCATAGAGATAAATGGCAACTAGTAGGCAACAGGAGGGACAGGAATACTGTTAAAACAAGAGGAGTCAACTATGGTAATGATAGACATGAAAGTTGGGTAAGGCAGAATACAACTGAGGTGGAGGAAATTCAAAAAGGTAACAGTTTCTCTGTTCTTGAAGGAGGGGAGATAGATGAAAACGCGAACCAATCGGTGCTAAATAAAGCTAGTGAGGAGGATAGTTATGAGATTGAAGATGAAATTGTTAGCATGGATACAACTGAAATTGCCAATATCCCAATGCCGTCACTCCAAAGCCTGTTGTTAGCCAAAGATAAGTTTTCTTTAATTCACAAACATGTCACAACAGAAGCACGTGAAATTAATGAGGAAAAGGAAGCATAGCAAGAAGTCTACAATTTTTTCCATGAATTGATTATGCAAGAGTGTCTGAAGGATAGGAGAAGAGATATCAAGCAAGGGAAAGCAAAGGTGGTTGGATCTTTAAATGAGAAGAGTTGTGAGGAGAATAAACAAAGTAATGAATCAGCTAATATCTTACCAACCGATTTAAATGAAGCCAACCTTTCGTTGAACCCTTTACATGGCAATATTCCTCCCATCTGTGTTACTGCATGCATGCAACTCCCTGTAACAAATAATAAACCTCCTGAAGACAACAATATCTATGCAAAAATCAAACCACCTCTTGCTTTTAAAGTCCCACCTCTAGACTCATTTACCCCAGCACCACCTGACAAAAACAACTCCGAACCTTACTTGAGCACTCCTAGTTCTGCCCAGAAGCAGTACTTGTTAAGGAGCACGAAATATAGAGGTGCCCCTCCAGCGCAGTTTAATTAATGGTGAAAACTATATGTGTGTGGAACATTCGGGGTTGTCATGACGACAATAAGCTAGATCAATGTAAACTCTTAATTCGTGAAAATAATCTGAGCATCCTCGCCATAGTAGAAACGAAACTCAATTTGGAATTGTCTATCAGAGCAGCACATTATATTGATCCAGCTTGGTCTTTCCTTCACAACTTATCTGAAGCCCCTTACGGGAGAATTCTCGTAATGTTTAACCCTGACATAGTGACCTTGTCCCCTCTCCATTCATCTGATCAACATATACACTTCCATGCCTTAAACCTTAGAGACCACACCTCCTACTACTACACTTTCATTTATGCAGCCAATAGCCTTCTTCCAAGACAACGTCTGTTTAAAACTATCCTATCTCTGAGACAGTCCTCACATCCATGGATCATTCTTGGCGACTTTAACTGGTGTTTTGAAACGAGCCAACGTTTTGGAGGTAATCTTCTCTCAAACGCTGAGATTCTTCCTCTTCGAGAGACAATTGATCATGCCGAGCTTTTGAGTATCAAACGTATGGGCATGCCATTTTCTTGGAATAATAAAAAAAGGACCGGGCCGAGAACCTACTCTTTGATTGATCATGCTTTCTGTAATGACAATACCCTTAGCGTTTGGCCAACCATACACTATATCCTTCCACCGCCTCTACTCTCCGATCACTCTCCGATCCTTCTACACCTACGTGAGCTTGACATGAAAGGAAAATCTAGTTTCAAATTTTTTAATAATTGGCTTAATGAACCTGAATTCTTTAGCTTTGTTCAAGGAATTTGGGCGAAACCGACTTTTGGTAACCCTCTTATTATCTTGCAGGCGAAACTGCGTGATGTGAAGATCAACCTTAAAATTTGGGCTAAGGATAAATATGGAAATGGTAAAAAGCAGAGCATTGTTTTGAGAGAGAATCTGAAGCAAATGCAAATTAAAATGATGGAGGATCCAACTAATCCAGACCATTCACAAGCTGAAACTTTAGCGGCAAAGCAGTATCGTAATGCACTATCAATTGAAGGAGCGATGATCAAACAAAAAGCACGTATAAGATGGAAACTTGAAGGAGACAAAAACAGTGCTTACTTTCATGCAACCCTTAAACATAAACAATGCAAAGATAATTTTGTTCGCATCGTTGATGGTAATGGAGCAACCATGGATAAGCAAAGTGATGTGGATAAAGCTTTTGTTTCTCACTTTTCTCAACTTTTCGGCAATCATGAAAACTTTCAACCAGACCTGGACTTAATAAACCCATACATCCTCCCTAAATTTAGTGCTGCGGATTTTGATTCTCTGTGTATCGAAGTGTCCGACAATGAAGTCAAAGTAGCAATGCTCTCCCTCAATAAAAACTCTGCTGGAGGTCCTGACGGGTTCAACGCGTTCTTCTATTCGTCTTGTTGGCAGTTTATAAAAAATGATGTTTGTAAGGCTGTACGGCATGTGTTCCTCAAATCTAAGTTACTGCCATCTTTCAACGCCACCAATATAGCTCTCATCCCGAAAAAGAGAAATGCTACCGGTGTTTCTAACTACAGACCGATATCATGTTGTAACGCGATCTACAAGTGCATTTCTAAGATCATTGCAACAAGACTTAAAAAGGTTCTTCCGACCATTATCTCTCCGAACCAGGCAGCTTACTTGGCAGGACGTAACATTCTTGACAACGTTCTTCTCTCTCATGAACTATTAAACGGATATACTCACTCCAATATTAGCCCGAGGGCAATGTTTAAACTCGACATTATGAAAGCATTCGACATGGTCCAGTGGGATTCCATTGTGCTAATTTTAGGCTACATGAACTTTCCGCACCACTTCGTGGCTTGGATATACACTTGCTTCTCGACAGCCCATTTCTCTGTTCTTGTTAACGGGTCTGCGGTTGGTTATTTCACAAGCGTGCGGGGGATTCGTCAAGGGGATCCAATTTCGGCATATATTTTCATTATAGTCATGGAAGTTCTAAATCAAATGCTGAATAGGAAGATAGACTGTGGTCAGTTCAAGCTTCATCCTAGGTGTCATACGCCAAGAGTGTCCTCTCTAATGTTTGCTGATGATTTGGTCATTTTCTGTAATCCTACGGCCCAGACTATTAATGCTATCTTTGAAACATTGGCTGATTTCTATAATATGACTGGACTAAGGGTTAATATTCAGAAATCTAGCATGAAGGTGGCTGGTGTTTCTGACGCTCAATTTCAACAAAAACAGGTAAGGACTGGCTTATTACATGACTTTGATGCGTTATCTTATCTTGGTCTCCCGCTAACGACTTCTAAGATTAAGGTAAATCAATGCTTACCGCTGTTCAACAAAATCACGTCTAGATTGAACTCATGGTCTAATCGGCTATTAAGCCAAGCGGGAAGACTAACGTTGATAAAGTCAGTCATTTTTTCTATGCAAGTTTATTGGTCGAGGACCTTTGTACTCCCCGCTAAATTGATTGCAATGATACGGTCTGCGTTCATGCGCTTTCTCTGGAAAGGCAAAAATGAGGGAAGATACTTAGCTCCGGTTGCATTTAAGAAAGTGGAGAGTCCCACTGTTAAAGGAGGGCTGGGTATTGTGAGCCTCAAGCATTGGAATATGGCGGCATTCACAAAGCATATTGACGATTTTTTAAACGATACTGACAGTTTATGGGTGCAATGGTCAAAAGATAATGTCGTTAAAGGAAAGAATTTCTGGGTTATGAATCAACCACAAAAGTTAAGTTGGACTTGGCGAAGTATTTCAAATTAAGAGCTCTCATCCTACCTAATTTTAAGTATGCTATCACTTTAAATTCTCCTGTTAGGTTGTGGGATGACCCATGGTTAGAAGACAGTCTGATTCTTGCTGAAACCTTAACCAATCTTGAAATCATGGCGTCGGGTATTAGTCGCAATGCCAAGGTATCAGATTTTGTGATTAACGGCAGAGTTTGTCTGCCAATGTCTGGCGTAGCCAGGATCGATCAGCAGTGGGCGAGAGCTTTTGGTCTGAATCTTTGTAACCATGGTGATCTTGTCACTGTTTGGTGTGGAAATATGGAAGTTTTCAGAATCAAGACACTTTACGAAAGACTTTCTGGTATTGATGGTATGCCAATAAGTCAATGGAGTAGGAAAATTTGGTGCGCTGACAACAGTATGAGAGAAAACTTGTTCATGTGGAAAGTTATAAACAGTGCAATCTTTACTAGAGATAGGCTGATGCGAAGAGGAGTTCAATGTGACCAACTTTGTGTCTTCTGTGGAAGTGAAAATGAAACCGTCCAGCACATTTTCTTTCAGTGCCATTTTCTTTTCAATGTGTGGAGAGAACTGCTTTATAATATTGGAAGGAGTGATGCGAATCAAAATTCAACAATTCAGTGAAACATCTTGATGAACCAAACTGGAAGGCGCAGTAAAAAAGGAAGAATATTGAACTTTGTACTGAAGAAGTTTATGTACAATGTGTGGAAGGAGAGAAATGCCCGTATCTTTACTACTAGTAATGGGAAAACCAACTTACTTGTTAGAAGCAGTGTACGAAATGACATAAGGGAAGGCATTAAGCTGCTGAGCTTCACTTATGACCCGGGGATTATGGACAATCTTAAGTAGTGTGGTGTAGTGTGTGTTGCGTCGTCTTCTTATGTTTTGAGAACCGTGTTTCTATGTTTTCTGGGTTTCGTGTTTGGTGTGTGTTGTATTTTAAAATTCTTCGATTCTTTAATAAAGTGGTAGGGGCCCACTAAACCCCGTAAGCCTTGCAAAAAAAATGTTTTGAAATAAATTGTTTTGCAATAAAAATAACATTGTTATTATATATATAAACTATAGAAAATATTCATGTGTTGAATGTTGAAATAAAATTCATGTGTTGAATAGAAATTCATGTGTTGAATATAAATTCCTGTGTTGAAATAAAATAAACAAAATTCATGTGTTGAAATAAATATCTGTTGGATAAAAATATCGTTTTTATCAAATATATGAAGTGAAAATGGTTTTAAAGTCGAAGAATCGATTATATTTTTATATATATAAATATAATTAAAATATATCGAATAACAAAGCTGTAGTTCGTGTTTTGAAACCGTGATTTCAAACGATTAGTGCGGGAGATCCAACCATCGGATTTTCCCGAAACTGAAACCGTTGGGTTCGCCTTGGAAATATCTTTCCAACGACACCCACTTTGTGAAGATCCAACGGTTGGATTGTCTGGAATGTTCAATTCAAATATGAAGAAAAATAGCGCCAGAATCGATTATATATATATAAAAATATAATTAAATTAAATCGAATAACGACGCTGCATTTCGTATTTTGAAATCGAAACTTCAATCGATTGTACCGGGAGATCCGACCGTCGGATTTTCCCAAAACTGAAACCGTTGGATTCGTTTTGAAAAGATCTTTCTAATGATGTAAAATTTGTGAAGATCCAACAGTTAGATTTTCAGATATGTGTAAATCAAATATGAAGGAAAACAGCGTCACGGCCGCGTTATGGCCTGAAGCGTCGTTTGAATGAATTGGCTATTTTTAAATAAATAAAAATAGCGATAAATCGTTATAAAATATTATAAACGATATGGAATGGAAATAAACCGAATTTACCTAGTTTAGTGGATATTTAATGGTTGAATGTGTTTGGTGTGAATTGTTGTCGAATAATTTAACCATTGAAATGAATTGATTTAAACTCTAAATATACGTGAATTATTTGAAAAGGCCGAGTTAAATCTCATTTCAAATAATTGATCGGCGATAAGAAGTCGATGATGAAGACGGTGGTTGAAGACCGGAGATCTTCACCTCAGTTGGATGATAACTGACATCTTGACTGGGAGGCATCCTGAAATATAGATAATAAGTGGTGATCGTCCAGACGTACTTGGAGATCGATGGATATACGAGGTATATAGTGCCTCCGGTTTCGTTCAGACCCAGAACGAACTTGCAAATGGACTGTGTGTCTGACATTGGATTTTGCTCTGTGCTAATTGATCTCTATTAAATATATATCTGTTTGGCGGTGGAGAATTTATTCTCTTGCTTAACGCCCTTCTCTGAGACGTACGAGCTCAGAGGTTATATATCGATAGAAATCAGTCGCATAGAGTGAATTTCCTGTGTGGCATGCCTAAGTGGCAGATGATCAAGGCTTCTGTTGAAAAGCAAAGTCTTGTGGTTGATGATCAAAGCACTGCCTGTGTGGCATAGCTTTGTGTATAACATTGATTCGCGGGCCTCACACCCCGGTATGAGCTAGAAACGGGAGAGGACATCAGGGAGGACATGCGTTTCCTTCAAACTAGGGTGGTGTCAGTGACCTACCAGCCCTGACATTTATATTATTTTCACCTGTGTGGTTGATGCTGTTGCGAGGCGCCTCAGATATATCGGTGACTATGTGGAGCCGATGGAGTCATTGGACTCATTTACGCCCCAAAGGGCGGGGAAACGCAGTGTTCAGGTATTTTAATCCACATCGGTGGACCAGCCCTGACGATCCAAGGGCTCACCTGTGTCTGGGTCCTGAGGCTCGGGCTAGACAGTCTCGAATTTGGTAAGGACCATCTTTTGCCTTGGTTCATGACGGAAATCCAATTTCCAAATACGACACCGTGCGGTTTTGATTGTATACCTATATATGGCGACATAGTGTTATGGGGCATTAATGTCGTCTATGATTGATACTTATGATTTGAAGTTGTTTTTGAAACATATTAACACTAGTAATAATATAAAATGCTTTTTTTTATTCGTATCAAGCATATTTTGGCCGTTATAAGGTAAAAACTCTATCCTCCGGTTTACGTTGCATTGTGTGATGGGAACTGAGTCTTATAATGGCTTCATTTTTATAAAAAGCATTGCGATATTTAAAAGATTTGCTTGTTTTAAAGCACCGACAATCCAATGGAGTAAACCCGTTCCGCGAAAGTGGCATGGTCCGGTGATTGGCCATATTATAAAATATGTTAAGTAGATTTCTCATATCAGTCCCATGACTGACTCGTAGTTTGTTTCACTTGCAAACTCGGGTGCCCCTTTTTCTACACGGGGAGCCTTGTGTTCAGGTTTCATCAGGCTCTTTCTGGATAGCTGGAGCTGAAGATGGATTCTACCATTTATCTCTTTTCATGCTTTTCAGCTCCTATTGTACATATTATGTTTTGTTTCCCGCTGTAGACATTTATGTATAGCTGAACTGTATTTTGTACTAAGTATGATCCTGTATACTGTGTAACTCTGATGATTATGTTTATCCAGTGTATTATTTGTACATTATCTGGTGTATTTATTTAATTCTGTTCTGCTATTATCTGTTTATGTGTTATATTCCAAAGATTACCCTTGATACCGTCATACGGGGTTTTGGGATCGTCACATCAACCAGCAATCAATTAGTTGATTAGCTTTTGAAATAGATAATTTTCTATATATACATGAAAATCATATTTTGTGTGTCAAATCACAACAATAAATCCTATATAATTTTGGTTCTCACACCAGTCAATTGGAAATATATAGAAATCCCACCTTCGAAACTCGAATATAAATTCTGATGATGTATGTACTATAGCGATCATTAGAACCATCTCCGGGCGACTAGAGTGTGATTCTATATCTTTTCAATTATTAAAACTTCGAATATACGTTTGCAAGGCGTATATGCAAAATGTTTATATATTGGATTGTCCAAATTCAATACAAATAAATATTCAAATACATAGAATAAGATTTAAATTTTCAAAACAATATTTGTTTTCATTTTAAAAATATACTCTTCACACTCGTTTTAGGATACTACTGATCCCATCTCTAACGAGTCATTCTCATTGGATATTACTAATCCAATCTCTAATGAATTCTTTCTTTTGGTTCAAATGTGCCTTGTTCTCGAGCTCTGTAAACCAAAGCTCTGATACCAAATATAATGACCCGAACTTCCCCGTGAAGGAAAGCCCGGACTGAGTTGAGAACACGACAAATCAGAACACAAACAGAAGAATATTTCATTGCTTACTACCACAATTTACATCAGAGTGCAAGAATACACAGAGTATGAATAAATAATATACATTTGATAAATATCAGAGATTTAAATACATTACTGCAGCGGAAAATAAACCAAAACACAACTAAAGGAGATATACGGATACAGAGCTTTCCGAATATCATTCCAGCTGTAAACTAGGATCCTGTGAATATAAATCTGCAAAACCAAAACTACTAGCTGCCCGTGTGGAAAATAAGGGCATCCGGAGTTTAGGTTAAAACAATAAACTCCAGGTTAGTCATGTGACTGATGTGATAACTAAAACAATTATTTAAAAGTTTACTTCAAAAATAAAGTAAATCATGGGACCACGCCGTATAACACGGAACGGGTTTCCTCCTAAGAATACCAGTGCATACAATAAACAACGCAATGCTTTTTGGAAAAATGAAGCTATTATAAGACTCAGGTCCCATCACACAATGCAAGCCGGAGGATAGAGTTTTACCTTATAATAGCCAAACATGCTTGGTATGTTTAAAACAAATCATTTTGATACAATTATAATGTAATATGTATGAAAATGACTTCAAATATAAATGTATCAATCATAGACGACATAGTGCCCCATCCCACTATGTCGCCATACTAAGCTCTACAAATAAAACCAAATGTCACGTATTGGAAATTGGATTTCCATATGTGAACCAAGGCAAAGGGAATATCCTGTGCTAATTCGAGACACTCTAGCCAGTGCCTCAGGTCTCAATCGCAACTGCATCCGGATCATTAGTGCCGGTCATTCGTCGATGATTGGCAATACTATAAACTATAAGCTAGTCTGCCATACGGATCACAAAATGGGTCTGTATAAAGACCATACCATCCATCGGCCCCGCAGTGTCGATATATCCGAGGCAACTCTCTATCCATCAAGTAATAATAAGCAACATCCACGTGAGTAAAATGCCAGGTCTTGCAAAACGCGGACACCACTCCTAGTTAGAAACCAGCATATGTTCATTTCCCGGATGTCCTTCCCGTTTCTGGTTCACATCGGGGTGTGAGGCTCGCGAATTAACGCTATACACAAAGCTATGCTGTATTAAAGTCGTGCTTTTATCATCAACTACAAGACTCTGCTTTTCAACAGAAACCTTGATTATTTGCATCTCAGCATGCCACACAGGCAATTCATGCCATGCCACTGATATCTATCGATATATAACCTCTGAGCTCGTACGCCTTAGAGAAGGGCGTTAAGCAAGAGAATAAATTCTCCGCTGCCAAACAAATATATATTTAGTAGAAATCAATCAACATAGAATAAAATCCAATGTCAGACACACAATCCATTTACAAGTTCGTTCTGGGTTTGAAAGAAACCGGAGGCACTTTATTCCTTGTCCCATATGTCCAATACAGGAGAGAGGCCCTCGCATATCCGTCGATCTCCAAGTACGTCTAGACGATCACCACTTATTACCTCATCTTGGGTGTACAGCCCAATCAAGACATTAGTAATCATCCAAGCGATGTGAAGACCTCCGATCTTCAACCACCGTCTTCATCGTCGACTTATCGTCTAATCAGTTATTCGGAATGGGAATAAACCCGGCCTTTCCGAATAACTCACGTATATAATAAACAAGTGTTATAAAAACATAACATATGCCTCATTCCAATTCAGAATATTCTTTTACTCAAATATTCACATTCTTAGGGATATGTTCCCATTAATTTTATCAAAGATAAATTCTTTTAAATTTATTCTTTAATCTTCCATTAAATATCATTTCAAACCATATCAAGGTTTTCCAAACTAGTCGGGATTAACGCACCTTACCGAACTAACCATTTATTTAATTTCCCAATCCCAACGTATTCATCCCATGGAGAAAAACTGGTATTACCCCATAACTAACACCACAGTGTTGTCGGTAAATTTAATTACCATTTCGCGTTCAAATCTAATTAAAGATTTAACTATCGCTAGGAGCAAAACTGGTGATACTCCATTCTCGATCATTCCCCAAATTTGATAATTTAAATTGTCAATTCCCTATTCAATCTAATTAAAGATTCATTAAAACTCCACTTAGTTTTAATCTTCCCAGAATCAATATTAATGATTATTTAACTTTGGAAAACACAAACATGTCGCATCGAAAATCTACACCATACTATTGATTTTTGCCAACATTTAACCTCTAAGCTCGTAGGTCTTAAAGAACGGTGTTAAACAAGAGAATAAATTCTCCGCCACCAAACAAATATATATTTAGCAGAAATCAACAATACAATTCGAAATACAATGTTAGACATGTAATCCTGTCTTTAACTGGGTTAAAGAACTTATGTCATTTAAAACACAGTTCACGATAAACCTAAATCCTCTTCCATAAAAATGGAATCTTCACGGAAAACAAATCAATATATAATCGATATCAATTTCTATATCTGACTAATAATATAAATGGAATAACGACAAAGCCTTTTAAATTCCATATATATTAATAGTCTTCCTCCATAAAAGCTCATTTCGATTATTATCAAATCGAATTCCATTCAATTCCAATTTAATATATTAAATTGGAAAAACTTTACTTTGGAAAATTCCCGTTAAATATTAATAAAAAGATTTATAAATTCCAAATCCCATTTCATTGTAAATCGGGTTAAAGAATGAATGTCGTTAAAAACACAGTTCGCAATAAACCCAATTCACACTCCATTTCAAATCCAATTAAATGTTAATTAATTGGTAAATCTGCTCTACATCTTAATTAAAACATTTATTCTTTTTACATGGGGTTTAAGAACAGTGTTACTGAAGACCCCATCCCATCAGTCTCTAACCGTAAATTAGTAAGAGAACAATTCCCTAAGTGTTAATTCCGAAGGCCGAAACCAAGATTAGATCAGTACCCATGAAACCATTCAACTTAGCTAATCTCTAGTTAGTTTCTAATTTTCTTAACTCCATTGGGTTTAAGAACAGTGTTACTGAAGACACCATTCACGACAAACCCAAAATCCAATTCAATATTAAATATAAGGCTCTGAATAGGAAATATATCGGCATATATTCAATATCAAATTCTGAAATCAACAAATATCGTATTGGAATAACGATATATATATCTTCCAAATTCCTACACAATATCCATATAATAACGGAATCCAATATCGAAATATTCCGAAGACATTTTCGATTCAAATCCATTCCAATTAATATATGGGAAATTCCGGTTATTTTTAAAACCATTTCAAATCCAATTTATTTAAAAATATTGGATTATAATTCTAGTTCATAACTAGTTCATTTCGATCAAAATATATTTTTATCTTTTCAAATATGGAATTTTTCATCCCAACTCTTTCCAAATCATTTATTATGATTTTACCCAAATTATTGATATTTTTAATATTTTTATCAAGGCCCATACAGTCGATTTCCATGAACGGCCATCGAACTGCACTTACAGCGACCTTTCCCAAATTTGATTTGGACATAATTCCACATCCAACTATTAGATTTCAAATCTCTAATATTCTATGGAAAGCTCTTTTTGATACGAACCCAATGGTTTCGGTTTTAGGAGAATCCGACGGTCGGATCTCTGGTAATGTCCGTTCGAAGTCAATGGTCGAAATTCGCGAACTGTCGCAGCGTGTTCTATTCAGGCCACTATATATATAATATATATATTATATATATTTCATCGATTTCCTTTTAAAACGATTTTATAAATCGTTTTAAATTCGTTTTCAAAACGATTTAAACTTCATATTCAATTTCTAATCAAAATTGAATATTCCATATCATCGATATATAAATGATAGTATTTTCAAAACATTAGATTTTGAATCAATTCCTTTTCGATATTCATTATAAGAATGAATAAAATCGACATAAATATCGTTCACGTCAAAATGGCGTTAATCTAATCAACACGACTTTATATATTTAAATATTTTCATGTCCATCCCAAATCGGACATCAAAATTAGATTTTGATCTTTTACTGAATATTATTTTAAAACATTCGTTATTTTAAAATATTCATTATTTCTGAACTGGAATCTGTAACAACCCGTAAAATCTGGGCCAGTTTAAAATTTTTATTTTGGCAATTTTAGCGAATTTTGATTATTTAAAATGAATTATTTTAAATAATATCGACGATAAATTTATTCTGAATATAATTCGAACGTATATATTATACGCGTCGTCGTTAGAATATAATAATTATATATATAATTATAAATAGAATTGAAAATGGCGCGGTAGTTCGATAATTCGATTTCAAACTTCAATTGAATGTACCGGGTGCAAAATAATCCGGATTTTAGTGAAACCAAAAATAATGGAATCTAATAGTGAATATCTTTCCAACGAATCCGAATGATCAAAAGTTCGTAGCGGGAATCAAAAGATATGTCCAGTTGAAAATTCTGAATAGTCGCTATGGAATTCAGGCCCTTAAAAATGGACATTTTGCAAACAACCTCGGATTTCGACGAAACCAGTTTTGTTGGGTCCGTGGTGTCAAGTTATTGCTAGATACCAAATTTCATACTTTTTCAAATCAATATGTGAGCGTGGCAAAGGAAAACGTGTTTTGATCATTTCAGTTGATCTTAATCGACTGGAAATTGGCCATTTTTCCAACGGTCTCAGAATTCGACGAAACTAGTTTTATTAGGACCGTATCGTCAATACGAAGCTAGAAAATATTTTTCTGAAATTTTTAGAGTTAGTATGTGACCCCGGTAAATTGAAATGTACGTTTAAAATTCAATAAAGTGATTTAAATGTAAATTTAATAGAAAAGGATTCAAACAGTCGAATCAGCCTACGCAGCATATCCCATTGTGTTCAGAATGAGGGTATTTAGTTAGAGGCGACACTCGTTGGGTTTGATTTGGGGTTCGTGAGGACAAACGAGAAATTGGAAATAAATAATATTAAAATGAAATATAAATTCCTATAAATAACCCCCCCCCTAAAACCTAGTTCCCTTTTTGATTTCTTGGCCGCCAGCATTTAAAACGAACGGCGATAAACGCCCAATACTCCTCGCCATTTTCTGATAAATCCTCCAAGAAATTTCTGTAATTTAATAAGCGGAAATCAAAGAGGGAGATGAGCTTCTAATTCATACAAGCTAGATCGGGTATTGTGATGTGGCTCGAGCGATTTCTCCGCTCAAAGTCGCTCTGTTCAAGCTCGATTTCTGGGCTCCGTCGACCGCCGAAGGGGACGCCACTCCCGGCGTTGGAGGAGGGCACGACAGGCTTCATCGTGGTGGGTCCAGATCCGACTCCGGCAGCTTGTGTTGGTGGCGGCCTTGAACCCTAGGGCGAGAGGGTAGTTCGACGCCACGAAGAAGATGAAGATGAATTCTGCAGTGAGCTTTTTTTATTATTATTATTTTTTTTCCTTTCTTTTTATGCTATATAAATGCAGATTTTTTTTTTTTTTTTTTTTTTTTTTTTTGTAATATAAATGCAGATTTTTTTTTTTGTAATATAAATGCAGATTTTTTTTTTTGTAATATAAATGCAGATTTTTTTTATGTAATATAAATGCAGTTTTCTTAAGGTAATATAAATGCAGATTTTTTTTTTTTGTAATATAAATGCAGATTTTTTTTTGTAATATAAATGCAGATTTTTTTTATGTAATATAAATGCAGTTTTCTTAAGGTAATATAAATGCAGTTTTCTTAATGTAATATAAATGCAGTTTTCTTAAGGTAATATAAATGCAGTTTTCTTAAGGTAATATAAATGCAGTTTTCTTAAGGTAATATAAATGCAGTTTTCTTAATGTAATATAAATGCAGTTTTCTTAAGGTAATATAAATGCAGTTTTTTTATGTAATATAAATGCAGTTTTGAATAAATATAAAGGCAGCCTTTATTTTCATTATATATATATATATATAGCATTATGAAAATAAAGTTAGAAAGGTTAAAATAAAATTAGGAGTGATTTGGAAAATATAAAACAGGATAGTTTTGGAAAAATAAAATACTTTCAAATAGAAAATATAAATTAGACTTTGACTTAAAAATAAGATTACCTCTGATTTGAAATTAAAATCATCTTTGTCTATAAAATATAAACCATAGTTTAAAAATGAGATTTTAAAAAGGGGGAAAGGTGAGATTTTTAAATAGAATAAAAAATTCGATTTTTATATATTGAACTTTGAAATAAAAATTCGATTTTTATATATTGAACTTTGAAATAAAAATTCGATTTTTATATATTGAACATCGAAGTAAAAATTCGATTTTTATATATTGAATAGCGAAGTAAAAATGTGATTTTTACGTATGTAGAGAATACGGGCGAAAGCGACAAAAAGGCGAGGTCGACGAAGAATTCTGCAAAAGAAGAGTCAAGATGATTGGATAGCTATATGTGAGAATTTCTCACCTTTCAATTTATTTTTCTAGTTATATATATATACTAGGATGCAGACGGTGCTTAGTAGCACCCGACACAACCGTCCACAGACCATGGACTTGTTTGTTTGACTGTTTGGTGATTGATTGCGATATTGGTTTGAATGTGGTTTGTGGTGTGAAAAATCGAATCGATAAATTGGTTAGGATTAGACGTGCGCCGTTATAAGGCGTAGGAGTAAGGCTAGGTTAGACCCTTACTCCAAATTTTGTGGTTTGCAAAATAAAATTGATTTGATTGATGAGTGAATGGCGTGGGCCTTCACTAGATCGGGGATAAGGCTAGGCCTCGTCCCGTTTCTAGTATCGTGCCGTTATGCCGCCGAAATTTTCTAAAATAAGTTAGAAAAATAAAAATAGCATTTTATTTAAAGAATGAACTGAATAGAAATTCATATGTTAAAATAAAATGTGTTATCGTTAAAAATATAATTTTTAACGTGAATGTGAATAAATAAATATTCATTTACAAACCAGACGGTTTGTTTATGTACACCTATTTGAATGACGTTGATTGGGTCGATAAATTTTACACATCGCCTAACTGCACAAATAAAATATGTGTTTGATTGTTTGAAACCCCACACGGGTGTTAGGATGAAATTTGAAGTTCACTCATCCTGATTGATTAAATATGTCGATCGATTGATTGACAGGCTGTTATAAGCGTTGAATATCTATATTTGATGCTTATACAGTGTAGTGCACTTTGGTTGATGGTTGATTATTTTCAATGCTATTATATACATGTGTTGTATGAAAATCCATATAATTAATTTTATATGGTAATTGATTGGGCCTCATTCCAGTTTTGAAAAAGAAATATTTGAAATAGAATATTTGAAAATAAAGGAATATATGAAGCCGTGTTGATTAGATTGACGCCATTTTGACGTGAACGATATTTATATCGATTTTGAAAACGATTTCGAAATGAATTGAATTGAAAACGAATTCAAAATGAATTGAAAACGATTTCGAAATGAATTGAATTGAAAACGATTTCGAAATGAATTGAATTGAAAACGATTTCGAAATGAATTGAATTGAAAACGATTTCGAAATGAATTGAATTGAAAACGAATTCAAATTGAATTGAAAACGATTTCGAAATGAATTGAATTGAAAACGATTTCGAAATGAATTGAATTGAAAACGATTTCGAAATGAATTGAATTGAAAACGATGTCGAAATGAATTGAATTAAAAACGAATTCAAATGGAATTGAAAGCGAATTGAAATGAATTCAAATTGAATTGAAATTCAAATTGAATAGAAATGAATTTTAAAACGAATTTATAAAGAAGAATTCAATTTTTGATTTGAATTGAAAAGAAAGTTGAAATAGCTTTTGAAACGATTTTAAAACTATTTATATAATTCGTTTTAAATAGAAATCGACGAAGTATATATTATATATATTATATATATAATATAATGGCCTGAATAGAACGCGCCGCGCCGCGGCAGTTCGTGAATTTCGACCATTTATTTCAAACGGACATTACGGGAGATCCGACCGTCGGATTCTCCTAAAACCGGAACTGTTGGGTTCGTATCGAAAAGAGCTTTCTAACGAATATTAGAAATTTGAAATCTAACGGTTGGATTTGGAATTATGTCCAAATCAAATTCGAAAAAGGTCGCTGTAAGTGCAGTTCGATGGCCGTTGATGGAAATCGACTGTACGGGCCTTGATAAAATTATTAAAAATAGCAATAATTTGTGTAAAATCATAAGAAATGATTTAGAAAGAATTGGGATGAAAAACTCCATATTTGAAAAGATAAAAATGGATTTTTATCGAAATGAACTAGTTTTGAACTAGAAATATAATTCTATTTATTTTTAAATAAATAAATTGAATTTAAAAAGGGTTTTAAAAATAACCAAAATTTCCAATGATTGCATTGGAGTGGATTTGAATCGAAATTGTCTTCGGAATATTTCGATGTTGGAATTCGTGATTATACAGGTGTTGTTATGGAAATTTGAAAGATATATATATTAATATCGTTATTTCCAATACGACATTTGTTAGTCGTAGAATTTGATATTGAATATAAGCCGATATATTTTCTATTCAGAGCCTTGTATTGAATATCGAATGTGATTTGGGTTTGTCGTGAATGGTGTCTTCACTAACACTGTTCTTGAACCCAGTTGAGAAAAGATTAAATCTTTTTATTTAGATTTAATGAAGTGTACCAATTAAATAGTATTTAATTGGAATTGAATTGATATTGATTTTTGGGTTTATCGTGAACAGTGTTTTAAATAACACTTGTTCTTTAACCCGATAATTAATAGGATGTGACTTTGGGTTTATCGTGAACCGTGTTTTAAATGACACTGATTCTTTAACCCAGTCACAGATTAAAACTAAGTGGAGTTTTAATGAATCTTTAATTAGATTGAAAAGATCGAGAATGGAGTATCACCAGTTTTGCTCCAGGCGATAGTTAAATCTTTAATTAGATTTGAACGTGAAATTTAGAAACTAACTGTCGGTTAGCTAAGTAGAATGGTTTTCTGGATATTGATCTGATGTTGGTTTCGGCCTTCGGGGTTAATATTTGGGGAATTATTCTCTTGATTAATTTACGGTTAGTGACTAATGAATTGGAATGAGGCGTATGTTGTGTTTGTGTAACACTTATTTAAATATACGCGAGTTATTCGGAAAGACCGGGTTTATCCCATTCTGAATAACTGGTACGACGATAAGTCGAAGATGAAGACGATGGTCGAAGACCGGAGGTCTTCACGTCGTTTGGGTAATTACTGATGATCTTGATTGGGCTGTACACCCAAGAAGATGGAAACAGTTAGTGATCGTCCAGACGTACTTGGAGATCGATGGATATGCGGGGTACTAGGTGCCTCCGGTTTCGTTCAGACCCAGAACGGACTTGTAAATGGACTGTGTGTCTGACATTGGATTTTAGTCCGTGTGATTGATCTCTATTAAATATATATCTGTTTGGCGGCGGAGAATTTATTCTCTTGCTTAACGCCCTTCTCTGAGACGTACGAGCTCAGGGGTTATATATTGATGGATATCAAACGCATGGAGTGAATTGCCTGTGTGGCATGCCTAAGTGGCAATTGATCGAGGCTTCTGTTGAAAAGCAAAGTCTTGTGGTGATGATCAAAGCAAGGCCTTTGTGGCGTAGCTTTGTGTAACGTTTCCTTCGCGTGTTTCACACCCGGTATGAACCAAAAACGGGAGAGGACGTCAGGGAGGGCATGCGTTTCTTTCTAGCTAAAAAGTGGCGTCAGTGGTTTTACACGCCCTGACGAGTTTGACTTATGTGGTTGTTGCTGTTGCGAGGCGCCTCGGATTGATCGGTCGTTCTCGAACCGATGGAGTCATTTAGTTGGCTCGTTTACGCCCCAAAGGGCGGGGAAACGCATGTTCAGGCATTTTAATCCACATCGGTGGACCGGCCCTGAGGATCCAAGGGTCGATGCGCTCTGACCCTGAGGCTCGGGCTAGACAGTCTCGAAGTCGGTGAGGACTATCTTTTGCCTCGGTTCATAGACGGAAATCCAATTTCCAAATACGTGGCATTTGCGGTTTTAATTGTAATCCTATATATGGCGACATAGTGGGATGGGGCGCTTATGCCGCCTATGATTGATACATATGATTTGAAGTTGTTTTATACACTATGCACTTATTATAGTATCAAATGATTTGTTTTAAACGTATCAAGCATTCTTTGGCTGTTATAAGGGAAAACCCTATCCTCGACTGCGTTGCATTGTGTGATGGGACCTGGGTCTTATAACAGCTTCATCTTCTTTATTTAGCATTGCGCTGTTGTTTTATGCACTGGTATTCTTGGGAGGAAGCCCGTTCCGTGTTATATGGCGTGGTCCCTTGATTTACCTAATGATTTAAAAATAAAGATTAATAACTGTTTTAGTTCTCACACCAGTCACATGACTGACCTGGAGTTTATTGTTTTAACCTAAACTCTGGGTGCCCCTATTTTCGACACGGGCAGCTAGTAGTTTTGGTTTTGCAGATTTATATTCACAGGATCCTGGTTTACAGCTGGAATGATATCCGGAAAGCTTTGTATCTGTATATTCTTGTAATCTGATGCACTGTTGTAATATAGAATGAAATGTTCTTCTGTATGCGTTCTGTTTTGTCCTGTTCTCAAACGATAGGGCGTTTCGAGCGGCCTGGGTCGGTTTAGCGACTGGTTCGGACCGAGCGAAATTCCTTGCCGTCACAGTTGGTATCAGAGCTTTGGTTTACAAAGCTAGAGAACAAGACACATTAGAACCATACGAAAGAATTCATCAGATATTGGATTAGTAATATCCAATTAGAATGACTCGTTAGAGATGGGATCAGTAGTATCCTAGAACGAGTGTGAAGAGTATATTTTTCAAGTGAAAACAAATTTTGTTTTGAAAATTTAAATCAATCATTCGTATTTGATTTTCTATTTATATTGAGTTGGACAGTCCAGTATATAAAGATTTTGCGTATACGTCTGATCCACGTGTGTTGGAAATTTTAATATACTGGATAGATATAGAATCACACTCTAGTCGCCCGGAGATGATGTTGATAATGACCATGGCATCATCAATGTTTATGTTCGTGCTCCGAAGGTGTGATATTTATATATTTCCTATTGATTGGTGTGAGAACCAAAAATTAGATAGGGCTTATTGTTGTGATTTGGCATCAAAAATCTGATTTTTGTATATGTATCAAAATTATGAATTTGAAGCTCTAATTCACTAATTGATTGATGTTTGTGTAGTTTGTTTGTTTGTTTGATAATTTAGTGCCATTATGCCTAATGTGATCGAATAATGAATTGTATTGAAATTTGGTTGTGTTTGCTAGCATATACATATATATCGTTGAACAGGTCATAGCAAGGAGGCTAGAGCAGAGAATAAAATTTGTTTGCCCGACAAATAGGTACATGTTTACTACATAATTTCCTGTTTTGTTTGGGTGATGATGATTTTGTGAGCCTATTGGCTAGCCGCTTGGCTTTTTCTTTTTCTTTTTGAGATCTGAAGGACCGGGGAAGCTATTTGAAATTCCCCGATGCTCCCGGTGCAGGGGAGGTTATGCCGAAATTTTTCGAAAATTTAGGGTGTTAGCCAAATTTTTGAAATTTTGAAAATTCTCAGAAACTAAAGAGTTGGAGAATGGAAGCCAGATCGAATGTAGAGCTTATTAATCAAACCACTTTCGACTTTGTTCCTTTTCGGGGACGAAAAGTTTTAAGTGGGGGAGATTGTAACAACCCGTAAAATCTGGGCCAGTTTAAAATTTTTATTTTGGCAATTTTAGCGAATTTTGATTATTTAAAATGAATTATTTTAAATAATATCGACGATAAATTTATTCTGAATATAATTCGAACGTATATATTATACGCGTCGTCGTTAGAATATAATAATTATATATATAATTATAAATAGAATTGAAAATGGCGCGGTAGTTCGATAATTCGATTTCAAACTTCAATTGAATGTACCGGGTGCAAAATAATCCGGATTTTAGTGAAACCAAAAATAATGGAATCTAATAGTGAATATCTTTCCAACGAATCCGAATGATCAAAAGTTCGTAGCGGGAATCAAAAGATATGTCCAGTTGAAAATTCTGAATAGTCGCTATGGAATTCAGGCCCTTAAAAATGGACATTTTGCAAACAACCTCGGATTTCGACGAAACCAGTTTTGTTGGGTCCGTGGTGTCAAGTTATTGCTAGATACCAAATTTCATACTTTTTCAAATCAATATGTGAGCGTGGCAAAGGAAAACGTGTTTTGATCATTTCAGTTGATCTTAATCGACTGGAAATTGGCCATTTTTCCAACGGTCTCAGAATTCGACGAAACTAGTTTTATTAGGACCGTATCGTCAATACGAAGCTAGAAAATATTTTTCTGAAATTTTTAGAGTTAGTATGTGACCCCGGTAAATTGAAATGTACGTTTAAAATTCAATAAAGTGATTTAAATGTAAATTTAATAGAAAAGGATTCAAACAGTCGAATCAGCCTACGCAGCATATCCCATTGTGTTCAGAATGAGGGTATTTAGTTAGAGGCGACACTCGTTGGGTTTGATTTGGGGTTCGTGAGGACAAACGAGAAATTGGAAATAAATAATATTAAAATGAAATATAAATTCCTATAAATAACCCCCCCCTAAAACCTAGTTCCCTTTTTGATTTCTTGGCCGCCAGCATTTAAAACGAACGGCGATAAACGCCCAATACTCCTCGCCATTTTCTGATAAATCCTCCAAGAAATTTCTGTAATTTAATAAGCGGAAATCAAAGAGGGAGATGAGCTTCTAATTCATACAAGCTAGATCGGGTATTGTGATGTGGCTCGAGCGATTTCTCCGCTCAAAGTCGCTCTGTTCAAGCTCGATTTCTGGGCTCCGTCGACCGCCGAAGGGGACGCCACTCCCGGCGTTGGAGGAGGGCACGACAGGCTTCATCGTGGTGGGTCCAGATCCGACTCCGGCAGCTTGTGTTGGTGGCGGCCTTGAACCCTAGGGCGAGAGGGTAGTTCGACGCCACGAAGAAGATGAAGATGAATTCTGCAGTGAGCTTTTTTTATTATTATTATTTTTTTTCCTTTCTTTTTATGCTATATAAATGCAGATTTTTTTTTTTTTTTTTTTTTTTTTTGTAATATAAATGCAGATTTTTTTTTTTGTAATATAAATGCAGATTTTTTTTTTTGTAATATAAATGCAGATTTTTTTTATGTAATATAAATGCAGTTTTCTTAAGGTAATATAAATGCAGATTTTTTTTTTTTGTAATATAAATGCAGATTTTTTTTTGTAATATAAATGCAGATTTTTTTTATGTAATATAAATGCAGTTTTCTTAAGGTAATATAAATGCAGTTTTCTTAATGTAATATAAATGCAGTTTTCTTAAGGTAATATAAATGCAGTTTTCTTAAGGTAATATAAATGCAGTTTTCTTAAGGTAATATAAATGCAGTTTTCTTAATGTAATATAAATGCAGTTTTCTTAAGGTAATATAAATGCAGTTTTTTTATGTAATATAAATGCAGTTTTGAATAAATATAAAGGCAGCCTTTATTTTCATTATATATATATATATAGCATTATGAAAATAAAGTTAGAAAGGTTAAAATAAAATTAGGAGTGATTTGGAAAATATAAAACAGGATAGTTTTGGAAAAATAAAATACTTTCAAATAGAAAATATAAATTAGACTTTGACTTAAAAATAAGATTACCTCTGATTTGAAATTAAAATCATCTTTGTCTATAAAATATAAACCATAGTTTAAAAATGAGATTTTAAAAAGGGGGAAAGGTGAGATTTTTAAATAGAATAAAAAATTCGATTTTTATATATTGAACTTTGAAATAAAAATTCGATTTTTATATATTGAACTTTGAAATAAAAATTCGATTTTTATATATTGAACATCGAAGTAAAAATTCGATTTTTATATATTGAATAGCGAAGTAAAAATGTGATTTTTACGTATGTAGAGAATACGGGCGAAAGCGACAAAAAGGCGAGGTCGACGAAGAATTCTGCAAAAGAAGAGTCAAGATGATTGGATAGCTATATGTGAGAATTTCTCACCTTTCAATTTATTTTTCTAGTTATATATATATACTAGGATGCAGACGGTGCTTAGTAGCACCCGACACAACCGTCCACAGACCATGGACTTGTTTGTTTGACTGTTTGGTGATTGATTGCGATATTGGTTTGAATGTGGTTTGTGGTGTGAAAAATCGAATCGATAAATTGGTTAGGATTAGACGTGCGCCGTTATAAGGCGTAGGAGTAAGGCTAGGTTAGACCCTTACTCCAAATTTTGTGGTTTGCAAAATAAAATTGATTTGATTGATGAGTGAATGGCGTGGGCCTTCACTAGATCGGGGATAAGGCTAGGCCTCGTCCCGTTTCTAGTATCGTGCCGTTATGCCGCCGAAATTTTCTAAAATAAGTTAGAAAAATAAAAATAGCATTTTATTTAAAGAATGAACTGAATAGAAATTCATATGTTAAAATAAAATGTGTTATCGTTAAAAATATAATTTTTAACGTGAATGTGAATAAATAAATATTCATTTACAAACCAGACGGTTTGTTTATGTACACCTATTTGAATGACGTTGATTGGGTCGATAAATTTTACACATCGCCTAACTGCACAAATAAAATATGCGTTTGATTGTTTGAAACCCCACACGGGTGTTAGGATGAAATTTGAAGTTCACTCATCCTGATTGATTAAATATGTCGATCGATTGATTGACAGGCTGTTATAAGCGTTGAATATCTATATTTGATGCTTATACAGTGTAGTGCACTTTGGTTGATGGTTGATTATTTTCAATGCTATTATATACATGTGTTGTATGAAAATCCATATAATTAATTTTATATGGTAATTGATTGGGCCTCATTCCAGTTTTGAAAAAGAAATATTTGAAATAGAATATTTGAAAATAAAGGAATATATGAAGCCGTGTTGATTAGATTGACGCCATTTTGACGTGAACGATATTTATATCGATTTTGAAAACGATTTCGAAATGAATTGAATTGAAAACGAATTCAAAATGAATTGAAAACGATTTCGAAATGAATTGAATTGAAAACGATTTCGAAATGAATTGAATTGAAAACGATTTCGAAATGAATTGAATTGAAAACGATTTCGAAATGAATTGAATTGAAAACGAATTCAAATTGAATTGAAAACGATTTCGAAATGAATTGAATTGAAAACGATTTCGAAATGAATTGAATTGAAAACGATTTCGAAATGAATTGAATTGAAAACGATGTCGAAATGAATTGAATTAAAAACGAATTCAAATGGAATTGAAAGCGAATTGAAATGAATTCAAATTGAATTGAAATTCAAATTGAATAGAAATGAATTTTAAAACGAATTTATAAAGAAGAATTCAATTTTTGATTTGAATTGAAAAGAAAGTTGAAATAGCTTTTGAAACGATTTTAAAACTATTTATATAATTCGTTTTAAATAGAAATCGACGAAGTATATATTATATATATTATATATATAATATAATGGCCTGAATAGAACGCGCCGCGCCGCGGCAGTTCGTGAATTTCGACCATTTATTTCAAACGGACATTACGGGAGATCCGACCGTCGGATTCTCCTAAAACCGGAACCGTTGGGTTCGTATCGAAAAGAGCTTTCTAACGAATATTAGAAATTTGAAATCTAACGGTTGGATTTGGAATTATGTCCAAATCAAATTCGAAAAAGGTCGCTGTAAGTGCAGTTCGATGGCCGTTGATGGAAATCGACTGTACGGGCCTTGATAAAATTATTAAAAATAGCAATAATTTGTGTAAAATCATAAGAAATGATTTAGAAAGAATTGGGATGAAAAACTCCATATTTGAAAAGATAAAAATGGATTTTTATCGAAATGAACTAGTTTTGAACTAGAAATATAATTCTATTTATTTTTAAATAAATAAATTGAATTTAAAAAGGGTTTTAAAAATAACCAAAATTTCCAATGATTGCATTGGAGTGGATTTGAATCGAAATTGTCTTCGGAATATTTCGATGTTGGAATTCGTGATTATACAGGTGTTGTTATGGAAATTTGAAAGATATATATATTAATATCGTTATTTCCAATACGACATTTGTTAGTCGTAGAATTTGATATTGAATATAAGCCGATATATTTTCTATTCAGAGCCTTGTATTGAATATCGAATGTGATTTGGGTTTGTCGTGAATGGTGTCTTCACTAACACTGTTCTTGAACCCAGTTGAGAAAAGATTAAATCTTTTTATTTAGATTTAATGAAGTGTACCAATTAAATAGTATTTAATTGGAATTGAATTGATATTGATTTTTGGGTTTATCGTGAACAGTGTTTTAAATAACACTTGTTCTTTAACCCGATAATTAATAGGATGTGACTTTGGGTTTATCGTGAACCGTGTTTTAAATGACACTGATTCTTTAACCCAGTCACAGATTAAAACTAAGTGGAGTTTTAATGAATCTTTAATTAGATTGAAAAGATCGAGAATGGAGTATCACCAGTTTTGCTCCAGGCGATAGTTAAATCTTTAATTAGATTTGAACGTGAAATTTAGAAACTAACTGTCGGTTAGCTAAGTAGAATGGTTTTCTGGATATTGATCTGATGTTGGTTTCGGCCTTCGGGGTTAATATTTGGGGAATTATTCTCTTGATTAATTTACGGTTAGTGACTAATGAATTGGAATGAGGCGTATGTTGTGTTTGTGTAACACTTATTTAAATATACGCGAGTTATTCGGAAAGACCGGGTTTATCCCATTCTGAATAACTGATACGACGATAAGTCGAAGATGAAGACGATGGTCGAAGACCGGAGGTCTTCACGTCGTTTGGGTAATTACTGATGATCTTGATTGGGCTGTACACCCAAGAAGATGGAAACAGTTAGTGATCGTCCAGACGTACTTGGAGATCGATGGATATGCGGGGTACTAGGTGCCTCCGGTTTCGTTCAGACCCAGAACGGACTTGTAAATGGACTGTGTGTCTGACATTGGATTTTAGTCCGTGTGATTGATCTCTATTAAATATATATCTGTTTGGCGGCGGAGAATTTATTCTCTTGCTTAACGCCCTTCTCTGAGACGTACGAGCTCAGGGGTTATATATTGATGGATATCAAACGCATGGAGTGAATTGCCTGTGTGGCATGCCTAAGTGGCAATTGATCGAGGCTTCTGTTGAAAAGCAAAGTCTTGTGGTGATGATCAAAGCAAGGCCTTTGTGGCGTAGCTTTGTGTAACGTTTCCTTCGCGTGTTTCACACCCGGTATGAACCAAAAACGGGAGAGGACGTCAGGGAGGGCATGCGTTTCTTTCTAGCTAAAAAGTGGCGTCAGTGGTTTTACACGCCCTGACGAGTTTGACTTATGTGGTTGTTGCTGTTGCGAGGCGCCTCGGATTGATCGGTCGTTCTCGAACCGATGGAGTCATTTAGTTGGCTCGTTTACGCCCCAAAGGGCGGGGAAACGCATGTTCAGGCATTTTAATCCACATCGGTGGACCGGCCCTGAGGATCCAAGGGTCGATGCGCTCTGACCCTGAGGCTCGGGCTAGACAGTCTCGAAGTCGGTGAGGACTATCTTTTGCCTCGGTTCATAGACGGAAATCCAATTTCCAAATACGTGGCATTTGCGGTTTTAATTGTAATCCTATATATGGCGACATAGTGGGATGGGGCGCTTATGCCGCCTATGATTGATACTTATGATTTGAAGTTGTTTTATACACTATGCACTTATTATAGTATCAAATGATTTGTTTTAAACGTATCAAGCATTCTTTGGCTGTTATAAGGGAAAACCCTATCCTCGACTGCGTTGCATTGTGTGATGGGACCTGGGTCTTATAACAGCTTCATCTTCTTTATTTAGCATTGCGCTGTTGTTTTATGCACTGGTATTCTTGGGAGGAAGCCCGTTCCGTGTTATACGGCGTGGTCCCTTGATTTACCTAATGATTTAAAAATAAAGATTAATAACTGTTTTAGTTCTCACACCAGTCACATGACTGACCTGGAGTTTATTGTTTTAACCTAAACTCTGGGTGCCCCTATTTTCGACACGGGCAGCTAGTAGTTTTGGTTTTGCAGATTTATATTCACAGGATCCTGGTTTACAGCTGGAATGATATCCGGAAAGCTTTGTATCTGTATATTCTTGTAATCTGATGCACTGTTGTAATATAGAATGAAATGTTCTTCTGTATGCGTTCTGTTTTGTCCTGTTCTCAAACGATAGGGCGTTTCGAGCGGCCTGGGTCGGTTTAGCGACTGGTTCGGACCGAGCGAAATTCCTTGCCGTCACAGAATCAGACACAGTCAATTACCATATAATGTGATTTATATGGATTTCATACAACACATGTACACAACAACAATCAAACACAGTCAAGCATCATGCAGAGTGCATTCTACACCGCATAAGCATTAAATATAAATAATCAACGCTTATAACAGTCTGTTAACCAATCGATTGATATACAACTAAATATCGAGATTAGTGTATGTCCAATATCATCCCAATACTCGTGTGGGGTTTCAATGAACAAATAATGAATTTTATTTGTGTAGTTGGGCGATGTGTATAATTTATCGTCCCAATCAATATCAGTCAAATGTGTGTACAAAAACAAATCATCTGATTTGTTTATGAATATTTATTTTATTGATATACACGTTAAAAATTATATTTTTAACTATAAAACATTTATTTCAATACATGAATATTTTATTCAGCCCATTTCACATCACAACCAATTTTCACAATACAATCGAACAAACAACTCGTCCATGGCCTGTGGACGTTGGGTGTCGGGTGCTGCTAAGCACCGTCTACATCCTAGTATATATTTCTAACTAGAAAATAAATTAAAGTGAGAAGTTCTCACCTTAGGGTTTCCACTCCTCCATTCTCTATTTCTGAACGGTTTGGATTCCAATTTGCTTCCAGTCAGTTTCATCGCCATCTGTTTCACGCGGTTTATATTAAAAATTATATTTTTAACAACGCTACTATATATATATATATAAATCATATTTTTATGACGCTACACGTATAGAAAAGATTATATTTTTCTACATGTACATAAAAATCAAATTCTTTATTTTGCGACCACACTATAAAAATTACATTTTTATAGCGCTCTATATATAATAAAAATTATATTTTTATATCGCCTTTCAAACAATAAAAATTATATTTTTATTTCACTAACTTTATAATAAAAATCCAACTTTTACATCGCCACTTCATATATAAAAATCGAATTTTTATATATTTTAAAAATCGTACCTTTGCAACAATAATCATATTTTTATTATCTCTACAATATAAAAATCATATTTTTATTCCGTATCTCATGTATTAAAAATCGTATCTTTACAAAATCAAAATCGTATCTTTTTGTTTATAAAAATATAACATAGCTTTTCAAATAAAAAGCAAAACTTTATACAATGCTTTTCGTTTACATAAACAAAACTAAATTAAAAACCATGTTAGTTGAAAATAGAAAAGCAAGAAGGAACTCATTGTGTTCGTGGACTGGGGGGGGGGAATTCGCGGCACCGGGTCGGTAGATGGTTGGGGGAGGCGCAGTTAACCTGTGGCAGTGACGACAGGGTATGAGGTGGCTAGGGTTAAATGGAATCACGGGTTTCGGGGTCTTGGAGTTAGAACGGAGAAGGGGGAGAGAGGAGGGGGGTTTGAGGCGTCGGAGCGAGGGGGTGGAGGCGGCGGCACCACTGCAGGGGGGCACGACTAAGGGGCGACAGGAGAGGGAGGTGAGCACCGCGGGATCGAGGGTTTCTTATGTTTTTTCATTTATTTAAATGAATGTTGACTTGGTAAAGGAGAGAGAGGGGTGAGATTTATATAAATATATTTATTTAATTAATTTAATTTTCAAAAAGCAACTTTTTCGTTCTATATTCGAATCGGACCCAACGACTGTCGTCCCTAGCTAATCACCCCCATTTCGAATACAATGGGATGTGTCCGGTAAGCCGATTCGACTATTTGATCAGTTTCCGTCAAAATCAAAATATAAATGTAAATATTGAATTTGAATGCACATTTCAATTTACCGAGGCCACATACGGACCCCAAAAATTCCTGAAAAATTATTTTTAGCTTTGTATTGACGATACGGTCCTAACAAAACTAATTTCATCAAATTTGAAGACCGTTTGAAAAATGGCCATTTTCTGGTTGATTCAATTTGACTAAAACTGTCAAAACACGTTTTCTTTTGCCACGCTCACATATTAATCCCAAAAATTATGAATTTTCAAATCTAGAAATAATTTAACATCCCAGATCCAACAAAAGTGGTTTCGTCGAAAACGGAGGTCATTTGCAAAATTTCCATTTTTAAGGCCTATATTTCCATAACGACTATTCTTAATTTTTCAACTGAGCGTAACTTTTTAATCCCGCTATGAAATTCCAATTTTTCGGATTCGTTGGAAATATATTTTCAAATAGATTCTAATATTTTTGGTTTCGCTAAAATCCGGTTTATTTTGAATCCTATACGTTTGTAATGGCCCAAATTTCCATACACTTTGAGTCGACTAATAACAACACACGTCTAACCCAAATTGCATAGAAATATGAATCATTATTAGAAAGAAGTTAGAGGATGAGAAATAGGAAGAAAGAAATATTAGAATAGAAGAAAACGAAGATCACAAACTCACAGTGGAACGAATAAAATATATTAGGTAACATAAACTTTGAAATATAATTCAGTAACTTTATATACATACCATCATCAGAGCACAACAACTATTTCTAGAACAGTTATAAACACCTGTTTCCAGATACAACATAGTACACAGCGGAAAGTATGATAGTCTATAGCTAACAGGAGAAGCGTCCTTCTTCAAGCTTCTCCGAAGTGAATCTGTAAAATCTCGACTACTTGACTGCTCGTACAAATATGGGCACCCAAGAGTTTAGGGAAAACAAGACAAAATAAACTCTGGGTCAGTCATGGGACTGGTGTGAGTAAACTCCAACCATTTGTTTAACTTTAAAATCCTTTCGAAAGAAATGATAATCGTAAGACCGATCCACACATAAACACAGATGGTTTTTACCTTACGATAACCAAAAATATTTTTGATATCAAATCCAATGATATTACAATAGTGTCTACAACAAATAAATAGAATCTACTGGAACACTTGCATCTCACGCTCCATATATAATATAAAATAAAAAACCGCAGAGCGCTTATTGGAGATTGGATTTCCAACCTGACAAGGTATGGAACCACCTTCTGATAGTGTATCTCTAGAGGGGAATACACTGGGTTCAACAAGAACGTCTTGCAACCTGACCCACACATGACTGACCACTCATTTCGCTTGAGTGTATCGAATGTATATCACCAACGGTTGGGATCAGCAACTGTTTCCCGAAAGGGACAGCATCGAAATATATTAAAGAAGGAAATGGAATTTCTCTAGATAGGTGATTATACACCCTAATGGGAGCATAGCCGTGCTGCCTACCCGATTTTTGTCAATTCCCGGTTGTGAGGCTTGAGGTTTGAATTATCTTCTAGAACATCTGGCCACCATTCACTTTGAATGCCACATCGTCAGATCCATCGGAAATCACTAATTTCCCACAAAAATACTCAGATTGTTAGGTTAAAGAAGTTTCCCTTCTTTGCCACCAACTTTGTACGTTTGAACGAATCAATGTACGTAATCCCTTTGGAAATACTATGTCAGACACTCGTCCTTACAAGTTGTCCTGGGTCTGGAAAAACTGAAGGCACCATTCTATTAAAGCATCTTCGGCAATTTCTACCTAGGGTTAATAGAACAGCTCTTGCATCTTACTCCGTCTTCAATTATCTCTAGCATAATTTGATATGTAACGCTTATACCAATACAGAGTGGTTTTCAGATATTAAATCTGATCCCGGTCTCTCCATATTGACAATAGAGGTATATAATAAACCAAAACTTCAACAGTTGGTGATTTAACTATCAAAGAAACACCCATACAATCAACGGTCCTATTTCCAATTGGAAATTCTACTGATCAGGCATCAAACAACACTGGCCCCTTTTTATATTAATTCCTTTCTATATTATCGATTCGAAATTCCCTTTTTCCCTCTTATAGATTCTTTCAACTTTCAATCGTCTTTCTCGATTCTAGGAAAAACATTTCCCATATCAAAATTCCTTTATTCGAGAAAATATTTCTTATTCTTGTTAGGAACATTTCTATATATTCATGAATCCTTATTTTCTATATTCAGAAAATATACCTTATTAATATCGGAAAATATTACCATATTCAATTTCTTAATTCCTCGTTGACCAACCCATTACGCATAGAAAATATCTCTCATTTTATATGGGGAAAAACATTTCAAAATCCTTTAAGTTAACACGATGTTATAAAGCATGGTTATTATAACTCAAGCTATAAATCATTTATTAACTTACCATATTGCTAACCAATCTTCACTATCGAACCTTAACCATTCCTCCATTAATCATGAAGTCAATCAAGTTGGGGTATAATTACCTCTCAGACCTTAATTGAACAACATTCTCAACTTTGAAATAGTCAAAGCTCACAACTTCAAACAAAACTTCGCTTACATGACTCTCGAATTCAATCTAAGAATCACTTCTTTTACGGAAAAATATTGATTATAACGGTAGCGTTATAATCGTTGTTTCCAAATATTTATTTATAACTGTAGCGTTAAAATCGCTGTTTAAATTTATAAAACATTTATTATAACAACAGCGTTAAAATCGCCGTTTCCAAATAATTGGTATAAAGAAATATAACTTGTACTTATTAATTCAATAAATAATTAGATTTGATTCAAAATGGAAAGTAAAAATAACTACTTCCCTTAATTTGATATAATTGAATTCCAATAAATAACTCTCTTCGAATAATCTATATTCGATTATATTCCGAACTTCGGAATTTATCTACCACTTCAAGTTCATTCCAATTCCAAATTCACTTTCGAATTTATCCTTTCCAAATCATTACCAAATGCCTTTATAACCATTCTAATCTACAAAACTTAATCACACTATATTTTATATTCTGAATTTTGAACTAAAACGATTAACCATTTCCCTTTAAACCATTATTCACTTTAATCGTGAACATATATATATAATCAAATCAATTTGATTTCGTATTTATAAATAATATCTTAAACCCAAATTCTATTCTTTACTTCTATTCAGAATCTTACATACAAATCTCATTTCTTATTCCAATTATTTAAAACCTCTTTTATCATTTCCTTTAAAATTTGCTAAGTTCAAATCTATTTCAAATACTGGTTTCAAAACCGATATTTTACTTACCCATATAAATTCATATTTGAACTTATATTTCAATTTATCCAATGATTTATAATTCACTTTATTTATAATTTTATTTATAACAACTTCTTGATTTATGCACTTGAACAAATTTTTATTTTCACCTCTATTCGAAATTCTATTTCTAATTTGGAAATAAACTCCATTTTTAAATCCCAATTTCCTTTTCTACGTTCGAAAATATTTTACGGTATCTAGAATACCAAGTTTCTAGGGCCAGGGTAAAAAAAACACAACATATCCAATCATGGTTTATATAACACATCATATATCACAATCAAAGAAAACAGTGATATAAATTTGAGGAATCTAGTTGGATCCCTCCAACCTATTCTCCTACATCCACAAACGTTAATCAACATCAATATTATTATTTCACATCAATATGATATATCAGAACTAATAATTGATCAACAATGTAATCATATCAACCAATTTTATCAACTATTCAACCAAGCAACCATCACATAGTGTAAAATTTAAAACTCGTTTATATATAAAATATAAATGACACGACCCGAACTTCCCCATGAAGGAAAGCACGGATTGCGTTGAGGACAAGACGAATCAGAACGCAAACAGAAGAACCTTTCATTGTTTATTACATCAATTCCATCAGAATACAAGAATATACAGAGTATGAATAAATATTACACATTCGATAAATATCAGAGATTACAATAAATTACATAGCAGCGCAAAAATATTACAAAACACAACTGAAAGTAACACACGAGTACAGAGCTTTCCGAGCATCGTTCCAGCTATAAATCAGGATCCTGTGAATATAAATCTGCAAAACCAAAACTACTAGCTGCCCGTGTCGAAAATAAGGGCACCCAGAGTTTAGGTTAAAACAATAATCTCCAGGTCAGTCATGTGACTTGTGTGAGAACTAAAACAGTTAGTTAAAACTTTACTTTAAAAGAGAGTAATTCAAGGGACCACGCCGTATAACACGGAACGGGTTTCCTCCCAAGAATACCAGTGCATAGAATAAACAGCGCAATGCTTTTTCGAAGAATGAAGCTATTATAAGACCCAGGTCCCATCACACAATGCAACGCAAGCCGGAGGATAGGGTTTTCCCTTATAATAGCCAAACATGCTTGGTACGTTTAAAACAAATCATTTGATACTATTATAAGTGTATAATGTCAAAACCATTTCAATCATAAATATCAATCATAGACAGCATGGGTACCATATATCATGTCGCCATACTAGGCTCTACAAATAAAACTAAAATATCTCATATTGGAAATTGGATTTCCGTCATGAGTCGAGGCAAGGGGCAAGCTCCTCTCCGCTTCGAGTCACTCTAGCAAATGTCTCAGGACTACTCTCTCTCGGTAGCCTCTGGAATCAGCTGGGCCGGTCCTCACTTATGTTTGAGGATTAGTTATTCCTGAACACACGTTTCTCGGTCCTTACAGACCTATAATCGAGGCGCCTCGCAATCCAACAACCATAAAGGTGAAAATAATATAAATGTCAGCTAGTTTAAGCACTGACACCACCGTAGCTAGAAAGAAACGTCGCATTCTCCCAGCGGTCACTATCCCGTTTTTGACTCATACTGAGGTGTGAGGCTCGCGAATTCACGTTATACACAAAGCTATGCCACATAGGCCGTGCTTTGATCATCAACCACAAGACTTTACTTTTCAACAGAAGCCTTGATCATTTGCCACTTAGGCATGCCACACAGGCAATTCACTCCATGCGACTGATGTCCATCGATATACAACCTCTAAGCTCGTAGGTCTCAGAGAAGGGCGTTAAGCAAGAGAATAAATTCTCCGCCGCCAAACAGATGTATATTTAATAGAGATCAATCAACACAGAATAAAATCCAATGTCAGACAGACAGTCCATTTACAAGTTCGTTCTAGCTCTGAACGAAACCGGAGGCACTTTCCTCGCATATCCATCGATCTCCAAGTACGTCATGGACGATCACCAACTGATTCCCTCCTCTTGGGTGTATAGCCCAATTAAGATCATCAGTAATCACCCGAACGATGTGAAGACTTCCGGTCTTCAACCACCGTCTTCATCTTCGACATATCGTCGAATCAGTTATTCAGAATGGGTATAAACCCGACCTTTTTGAATAACCCGCATATATAATAAACAAATGTTACACAAACACAATATACGCCTCATTCCAATTCATCAGTCACTAACCGTAAATTAGCAAGAGAACAATTCCCCAAATATTAACCCCGAAGGCCGAAACCAACATCAGATCAATACCTAGGAAACCATTCTTCTTAGCTAACCTACAGTTAGTTTCTAAATTTCACATTCTTAGGGAAAGGTTCCCATTAATTTTATCAAAGATAAATTCTTTTAAATTTATTCTTTAATCTTCCTTTGGATGTTATTTCAAACCATGTTAAGGTTTTCCAAACTAGTCGGGATTAGCGAACCACACCGAAGTAATTATTTATTTTATTTCCCAATCCCTACCTATTCATCCCATGAAGCAAAACTGGTAATACTCCATATCTAACACCACGACGTTATCGGTAAAATTAATTACCATTTCACGTTCAAATCTAATTAAAGACTTAACAATCGCTTTGGAGCAAAACTGGTGATACTCCATTCTCGCTCACTTTCCAAATTTGATAATTTAAATTATCAATTCACATTTCAATCTAATTACAGACTCATTAAAACTCCTTTTACTGGGTTAAAGAACTAATGTAATTTAAAACACAGTTCACGACAAACCCAAATCACATTCTATTTATTATCGGGTTAAAGAACAAGTGTTATTTAAAACACCGCCCACGATAAACCCACAAATCAATTCTAATTCAATTCCAATTAAATATATTAATTAATTGGAATACTTCATTAAATCTAAATAAAAAGATTTAATCTTTTCTCAACGGGGTTTAAGAACAGTGTTGATGAATACACCATTCACGACAAACCCAAATCCCATTTGATATTAAATACAAGGCTCTGAATAGAAAATATATCGGCTTATATTCAATATCAAATTCTGAAACCCACAAATATCGCTTTGGAAATAACGATATAAAATATATCTTCAAAATTTCCTCCAAAATATATGTATAACCGCGAAATCTAATATTGAAATATTCCAAAGACAATTTCGATTCAAATCCATTCCAATTCATATATTGGAAATTCTAGTTATTTAAAACCCATTTCAAATCCAATTTATTTATTTAAAAATAATTGGATTTTAATTCTAGTTCAAAACTAGTTCATTTCGATAAAAATCTATTTTTATCTTTTAAAATATGGAGTTTTTCATCCCAATTCTTCACAAATCATTTCTTATGATTTTACACAAATTATTGATATTGTTGATAATTTTATCAAGGCTCGTACAGTCGATTTCCAACAACGGCCATCGAACTGCACTTACAGCGACCTTTTCTGAAATTGATTTGGACGTATCTCCAAATCCAACCATCAGATTTCAAATATCTTGTATTCGTTAGAAAGCTCTTTTCGAAACGAACCCAATGGTTCCAGTTTTAGGAGAATCCGACGGTCGGATCTCTCGTAATGTCCGTTCGAAGCCAATGGTCAAAATTCACGAACTACCGCGGCGCGGCGCGTTCTATTCAGGCCATTATATATATAATATATATATTATATATATTTCGTCGATTTTCTTTTAAAACGAATTTTATAAATCGTTTCGAATTTGTTTCAAAAACAATTTCAACCTTCATTTAAAATTCAAATCAAAATTGAATTTTCAATTATAAATTCTATTTACATTCATTTCTATTTGATTTCAATTTAAATCGATTTCAATTCAATTTTAGTTCGTTTTCAATTCGATTTGAATTCATTCCAAATCGATTTCACTTCGATTTCCAATTTCATTTCTATTTAATTCAATTTCAATTCGATTACAATTCGATTTGAATTCATTTCAATTCGAATTCATTTTATATTCAATTCAATTCAAATTCATTTTCTAAATATTCGATTTTTAAATCTCTTTTCAATATTCATTATAAAAACGAATATAATCGATATAAATATCGTTCGCGTCAAAATAGCGCATCTCTAATAAACACGGCTTTATATTTTTCAATAACTTCGTTATTCTATTCAACAAATGAATATTTATTCTATTCAACACATGAATCTATATTTCTTTCAACACATGACTAATCTCAACAAATGAGTACTGCCAACACATAACTATTTTTGTTATGTAATATATTTTATAAAATTTTGATTTCTATCGTTTAATTTTTAATCAAACTCTAACTGTAAATTAGCAAGAGAGCAATTCCCTGATTATTAACCCCGAAGGCCGAAACCAACATCAGATCAATATCCAAGAGACCACTCATCTTATCTATTTTCCAGTTAGTTCTAATTTTATATATGATAAAGATGTAAATTTTATTGTTAAAATATTTCGTTCAACACATGAATCTATATTTCTTTCAACACATGACTAATCTCAACACATGAGTACTGTCAACACATGAATCTTTATTTTATAATATTCTTTATTTTCCCAATTGGAATGA
The DNA here is from genome assembly GCA_030737875.1 of Allium sativum. Classification (NCBI taxonomy): domain Eukaryota; kingdom Viridiplantae; phylum Streptophyta; class Magnoliopsida; order Asparagales; family Amaryllidaceae; genus Allium; species Allium sativum. The sequence goes on along the minus strand of CM060919.1, from coordinate 878,550,140 downwards.
GGCCCAATCAATTACCATATAATGTTAATTATATGGATTCCATACAACACATGTATTTAATAGCAACGATAAATAATCAACCATCATCCAAAGTGCACCACACAACTGCATAAACATTAAATATAAATAATTAACGCTTGCACGCTCTGTTGACCAATCGATCTACATACAATTAAATAATTGGGATTAGTGTACGCCAAATATCATCCCCACACCCGTGTGAGGTTTCAATCCACAAACACCAAATATTATTTGTGCATTTGGCGACGTGTAAAATTTATCGTCCCATTCAATATCCTTCAAATAGGTGTACATAAACAAACCATCTGATTTGTAAATGAATATTTATTTATTCACATTCACGTTAAAAATTATATTTTTAACGATAAAATATTTTTAACTATATAAATATTTTATTTTATTTCACATCACACAATCAATTTTCATCACAGCAAACAATCAAACATACATGCCATCCATGGTCTGTGGACGACGGGTGTTAGGTGATGCTAAGCACCGTCTGCATCCTAGTATATATTTTTAACTAGAAAAGGAAATTAACAGTGAGAAGTTCTCACAGTGGGTTCCACTCCGTCGTGCTTTGCTTCTGAACTGCTAAACCATCTGGATCTATTTGAAATTCCAATGCAGTCCTTTCCACGCTGTAAATAGTAAAAATTATATTTTATTGCTTCTTTTCAATAAATAAAAAATCACATTTTTATTTCTACTTCATATATTTTTACAACGCTTCTTTCTATATAAAAATTATATTTTTATATACCTACTTCATATAAAAAGATCGATTTTTTATATCATCGCTATAAGAATCACATTTTTACTTTACTATATATATAATAAAAATCAGATTTTTATTTCGCTGCATATATAAAGATCAAATTTTTACTAGTTATATAATATAAAAATCGTATTTCTATTCATTCTATACGATAAAAATCATATCTTTATTATCTGTATTATATAAAAATCATATTTTTAATCTTCTACTAATATAAAAATTATATTTTTAACCTTCTACTAATATAAAAATTATATTTTTATTATTTCTATAATATAAAAATCACATCTTTATATGATAATAATATAATTAAAAATCAAATCTTTATATGTTAAAAACTGCATTTTAAGATCAACACCCTTCATGTAGAAATCACATTTTTAAAATGAAGGTTATTCCTATAAAAAATCCTATTTTTACTTTCCATATATAAATAAAAATTATAAATTAAAACATAATAAAGGGAATGGGGTGGGGAATGGCTTATCGGAGTTGGAGGTGTTATTTGCAAATTCAGAAAAGCATAAAAATCGGATTTTTATTTGTGGAGGGCCCCGTAGCGTCGGTGGAGGGTTCATGGAAGTGCTGAAGTGGAGAGGGAGGCGGCATGGGGGGTGCTGAGGTGGCAGGGGAGCGGCGCCGGTCGCGGTTTGGCCAGTGGTGGCCGGATTTGGTTCGAATGGGGTAGGGTTTCATTTGGGGGAAAACGGAGAGGAGCTGGAGATGAACATAGAGGGGGGGTACGGCGGCGCCTGGAGGGGGCGGTGGCCACCCGCGTCCGTGGGTGGCGGATCGCGCGGCTATGCTGCGCGGTCTTCTTCCCTTTTTTTTGGTCTGAAGAAAAGGGAAGAGAGAGAAAACAAAGGGGGAGGGCCATTATATATAATTTAATTATTTTATTTATCTTCAAAAAGCAACTTTTAAATTCGATCTCAAAATCGAACCCACCGATTGTCACCACTAGCTAATTACCCCCATTCCGAACACAATGGGATATGTATCGTAAGCTGATTCGGCCGTTTCGATCAGTTTCCGTCAAAATCAACATATAACTCTATATATTGTATTTGAACGTGCATTTCAATTCACCGGGGCCACATACTAACTAGAAAAATTCCCAAAAAATATTTTCTAGCTTCGTATTGACGATACGGTCCTAATAAAACTAATTTCGTCAAATTCTGAGACTGTTTGAAAAATGGCCATTTTCCAGTCGATTAAAATCAACTGAAACTGGTCAAACGCGTTTTCTTTTGCCGCGCTCACATATTGATTCGAAAAATTACGAATTTTGAAACCTAGCAATAATTTGACATCACGGATCGAACAAAAGTGGTTTCGTCAAAAACCGAGGTCATTTGCAAAATTCCCATTTTTTAAGGGCTAGAATTCCATAGCGACTATTCTGAATTTTCAACTGGACATATCTTTTGATTCCCGCTATGAAATTTCAATTTTTCGGATTCGTTGGAAAGATATTCTCGATTAGATTCAAATATTTATGGTTTCACTAAAATCCGGTTTATTTTGCACCCGGTACATTCATTTGAACTTTGAAATCGAATTTTCAAACTACCGCGCCATTTTAGGCTCGTTATATAATTAAAATAAAATATTTATATTCTAACGTCGATCTATATAAATATATACGTTCGAATTCTATTCAAAATAAATTTCTCATCGATATTATTTAAAATAATTCATTTTAAATATTCAAAATTCATTAAAATTGCCAAAATAAAAATTTTAAATTGGCTCAGATTTTTCGGGTTATTATAATCCCCCCCACTTAAAAATTTTCGTTCCCGAAAAGGAAAGAAGCTGAAAGTTGTTTAACTAATCAACTCAACTTTCACTATCCTCATTACGGCTTAAGTTCTTCAACTTTTCAGTTTCTAAGAACTTTTCAATTTTTTCAATAATTTGGCTAACACCCTAAATTTTCGTAAAATTTCTCCATAACCTCCCCTGCATCGGGGACTTCGGGATATTTCATATAGCCTCCCATGTCCTTCTTCAATCCAAAAGAAAAAGAAAAAGCCAAGCGGTTAGCCAATCGGCTCATAAAATCATCCAAACCCAAGAAATACAATAAACATGTACCTATTTGTTGGGCAAACAATTTTATTCTTCTGCTCTAGCCTCCTTGCTATGACCTATTCAATGTAAGTACATGTATATGCATGCAAATGTGACTAATTTTCAATATAACTCAATATTCGGTTCAATTTGGCTTAAATGGTTCAAAATATCTAACAAATAAACAAACAACACAACTACCAATCAATTAGTGAATTAGCGTTTCAAATTCATAATTTTGATATATATACAGAAAATCATGTTTTTGATGCCAAATCACACCAATAGATCCTATCTAGTTTTGGTTCTCACACCAGTCTAATGGAAATATATAGATATCACACTTTCGAAACTCGAATATAAATTCTGATGATGTACGTACTATAGCGATCATCAGAACCATCCCCGAGCGACTAGAATGTGATTCTATATCTATCCAGTATATTAAAATTTCGAATATACGTTCATGACGCGTATATGCAAAATCTTTATATATTGGATTGTCCAAATTCAATACAAATAAAATATTCAAGTACATATAAAACGATTTAAATTTCAAAACAAAATTGTTTTCATTTGAAAAATATACTCTTCACACTCGTTCTAGGATACTACTGATCCTATCGCTAACGAGTAATTCTCATTGGATATTACTAATCCAATATCTGATGAATTCTTTCGTATGGTTCTAATGTGTCTTGTTCTCGAGCTCTGTAAACCAAAGCTCTGATACCAAACTGACACGACCCAAACTTCCCCGTGAAGGAAAGCACAGATTGCGTTGAGGACAAGACGAATTAGAATGCAAACAAAAGAACCTTTCATTGTTTATTACAACAATTCCACCAGAATACAAGAATATACAGAGTATGAATATATATTACACATTCGATAAATCAGAGATTACAATAAATTACATAGTAGCGCAAAAATATTACAAAACACAACTGAAAGTAACACACGGATCCAGAGCTTTCCGAGCATCGTTCCAGTTGTAAATCAGGATCCTGTGAATATAAATCTGCAAAACCAAAACTACTAGCTGCCCGTGTCGAAAATAAGGGCACCCAGAGTTCAGGTTAAAACAATAAACTCCAGGTTAGTCATGTGACTGGTGTGAGAACTAAAACAGCTAGTTAAAACTTTACTTTAAAAGAGAGTAATTCAAGGGATCACGCCGTATAACACGGAACGGGTTTCCTCCCAAGAATACCAGTGCATAGAATAAACAGCGCAATGCTTTTTCGAAGAATGAAGCTATTATAAGACCCAGGTCCCATCACACAATGCAACAAAAGCCGGAGGATAGGGTTTTCCCTTATAATAGCCAAACATGCTTAGTACATTCGAAACAAATCATTTGATACTATTATAAATGTATAGTGTCAAAACCATTTCAATCATAAATATCAATCGTAGACGGCATGGGTACCATATATCATGTCACCATACTAGGCTCTACAAATAAAACCGAAATATCTCGTATTGGAAATTGGATTTCCGTCATGAGTCGAGGCAAGGGGCAAGCTCCTCTCCGCTTCGAGACACTCTAGCAAATGTCTCAGGACTACTCTCTCTGGGTAGCCTCTGGAATCGGTTGGGCCGGTACTCTCTTACGGTTGAGGATTAGTTATTCCTGAACACACATTTCCCGGTCCTTACAGACCTATAATCGAGGCGCCTCGCAATCCAACAACCACAAAGGTGAAAATAATATAAATGTCAGCCAGTTTAAGCACGGACACCACCGTATCTAGAAAGAAACGTCATGTTCTCCCAGCGGTCACTATCCCGTTTTTGACTCATACCGAGGTGTGAGGCTCGCGAATTCACGTTATACACAAAGCTCTGCCACGTAGGCCGTGCTTTGATCATCAACCACAAGACTTTGCTTTTCAACAGAAGCCTTGATCATTTGCCACTTAGGCATGCCACACAGGTAATTCACTCCATGCGACTGATGTCCATCGATATACAACCTCTGAGCTCGTACGTCTCAGAGAAGGGCATTAAGCAAGAGAATAAATCCTCCGCCGCCAAACAGATGTATATTTAATAGAGATCAATCAACACAGAATAAAAAGCAATGTCAGACACACAATCCATTTACAAGTTCGTTCTAGGCCTGAACGAAACCGGAGGCACTTTCCTCGCATATCCATCGATCTCCAAGTACGTCTGGACGATCACCAACTGATTCCCTCCTCTTGGGTGTACATCCCAATCAAGATCATCAGTAATCACCCAAGCGATGTGAAGATTTCCGGTCTTCAACCACCGTCTTCAATGGGTATAAACCCGGCCTTTCTGAATAACCCGCGTATATAATAAACAAATGTTACACAAACACAACATACGCCTCATTCCAATTCATCAGTCACTAACTGTAAATTAGCAAGAGAACAATTTCCCAAATATTAACCCCGAAGGCCGAAACCAACATCAGATCAATACCCAGGAAACCATTCTTCTTAGCTAACCTACAGTTAGTTTCTAAATTTCACATTCTTAGGGAAAGGTTCCCACTAAATTTATCAAAGATAAATTCTTTTAAATTTTTTCTTTAATCTTCCTTTGGATGTTATTTCAAACCATGTTAAGGTTTTCCAAACTAGTCGGGATTAGCGAACCACACCGAAGTAATTATTTATTTTATTTCCCAATCCCAACCTATTCGTCCCATGAAGCAAAACTGGTAATACTCCATATCTAACACCACGGTGTTATCGGTAAAATTAATTACCATTTCACGTTCAAATCTAATTAAAGACTTAACTATCGCTTTGGAGCAAAACTGGTGATACTCCATTCTCGCTCACTTTCCAAATTTGATAATTTAAATTATCAATTCACATTTCAATCTAATTACAGACTCATTAAAACTCCTTTTACTGGGTTAAAGAACTAATGTCATTTAAAACACAGTTCACGATAAACCCAAATCACATTCTATTTATTATTGGGTTAAAGAACAAGTGTTATTTAAAACACCGTTCACGATAAACCCACAAATCAATTATAATTCAATTCCAATTAAATATATTAATTAATTGGAATACTTCATTAAATCTAAATAAAAAGATTTAATCTTTTCTCAACGGGGTTTAAGAACAGTGTTGATGAAGACACCATTCACGGCAAACCCAAATCCCATTTGATATTAAATACAAGGCTCTGAATAGAAAATATATCGGCTTATATTCAATATCAAATTCTGAAACCTGCAAATATCGCTTTGGAAATAACGATATAAAATATATCTTCCAAATTTCCTCCAAAATATTTGTATAATCGCGGAATCTAATATCGAAATATTTCAAAGACAATTTCAATTAAAATCCATTCGAATTCATATATTGGAAATTCGGGTTCTTTAAAACCCATTTCAAATCCAATTTATTTATTTAAAAATAATTGGATTTTAATTCTAGTTCAAAACTAGTTCATTTCGATAAAAATCTATTTTTATCTTTTCAAATATGGATTTTTTCATCCCAATTCTTCAAAAATCATTTCTTATGATTTTACACAAATTATTGATATTTTTGATAATTTTATCAAGGCCCGTACAGTCGATTTCCAACAACGGTCATCGAACTGCACTTACAACGACCTTTTTTGAAATTGATTTGGACGTATCTCCAAATCCAACCATCAGATTTCAAATCTCTTGTATTCCTTAGAAATCTCTTTTCGATACGAACCCAACGGTTCCAGTTTTAGGAGAATCCGACGGTCGGATCTCCCGTAATGTCTGTTCGAAGCCAATGGTCGAAATTCACGAACTGCCGCGGCGCGGCGCGTTCTATTCAGGCCATTATATATATAATATAATATATATATATATTATATATTTCGTCGATTTCCTTTTGAAATGAATTTTATAAATCGTTTCAAATTTGTTTCAAAAACAATTTCAACCTTCATTTCAAATTCAAATCAAAATTGAATTTTCCATTATAAATTCTTTTTACATTCATTTCTATTTGATTTCAATTCAAATCGATTTCAATTCAGTTTCAGTTCGTTTTCAATTCGATTTGAATTCATTTCAAATCGATTTCACTTCAATTTCCAATTGCATTTCTATTTAATTCAATGTCAATTCGATTACAATTCGATTTGAATTCATTTCAATTCGAATTCATTTTATATTCAATTCAATTCGAATTCATTTTCTAAATATTCGAATTTTAAATCTCTTTTCAATATTCATTATAAAAAGGAATATAATCGATATAAATATCGTTCGCATCAAAATATCTCATCTCTAATCAACACGACTTTATATTTTTCAATAACTTCGTTATTCTATTCAACAAATGAATATTTATTCTATTCAACACATGAATCTATATTTCTTTCAACACATGACTAATCTCAACAAATGAGTACTGTCAACACATAACTATTTTTGTTATGTAATATATTTTATAAAATTTTGATTTCTATCGTTTAATTTTTAATCAAACTCTAACCGTAAATTAGCAAGAGGGCAATTTCCTAAATATTAACCCCGAAGGCCGAAACCAACATCAGATCAATATCCAAGAGACCACTCATCTTATCTATTTTCCAGTTAGTTCTAATTTTATATATGATAAAGATGTAAATTTTACTGTTAAAATATTTCGTTCAACACATGAATCTATATTTCTTTCAACATATGACTAATCTCAGCACATGAGTACTGTCAACACATGAATCTTTATTTTATAATATTCTTTATTTTCCCAATTGGAATGAGGCCCAATCAATTACCATATAATGTTAATTATATGGATTACATACAACACATGTGTATAATAGCAACGATAAATAATCAATCGTCATTCAAAGTGCACCACACAACTGCATAGGCATTAAATATAAATAATTAACGCTTGCACAGTCTGTCGACCAATCGATCGACATACAATTAAATAATTGGGATTAGTGTATGCCAAATATCATCCCAACACCCGTGTGAGGTTTCAATCCACAAACATCGAATATTATTTGTGCATTTGGGCGACGTGTAAAATTTATCGTCCTATTCAATATCCTTCAAATAGGTGTACATAAATAAACCATCCGGTTTGTAAATGAATATTTATTTATTCACATTCACGTTAAAAATTATATTTTTAACGAGAAAATATTTTTAACTATATAAATATTTTATTTTATTTCACATCACACAATCAATTTTCATCACCACAAACAATCAAACATACAAGCCATCCACGGTCTGTGGACGACGGGTGTCGGGTGCTGCTAAGCACCGTCTGCATCCCAGTATATATTTTTAACTAGAAAAGGAAATTTAAAGTGAGAAGTTCTCATAGAGGGTTCCACTCCGCCGTGATTTTCTTCTGAACTGCTAAACCGTCTGGATCTGTTTGAAATTCCAATGCAGTCCTTTTCACATTGTAAATAATAAAAATTATATTTTATTGCTTCTTTTCAATAGATAAAAAATCACATTTTTGTTTCTACTTCATATATTTTTACAACGCTTCTTTCTATATAAAAATTATATTTTTATATACCTATTCCATATAAAAAAAACGAATTTTTATATCATCGCTATAAGAATCACATTTTTACTTCACTATATATATATAATAAAAATCAGATTTTTATTTCGCTACATATATAAAGATCAAATTTTTACTAGTTATATAATATAAAAATCGTATTTCTATTCTTTCTATACGATAAAAATCATATATTTATTATCTATATTATATAAAAATCATATTTTTAATCTTCTACTAAAATAAAAATTATATTTTTAACCTTCTACCAATAGAAAAATTATATTTTTATTTTTTCTATAATATAAAAATCACATCTTTATATGATAAAAATATAGTTAAAAATCAAATCTTTATATGTTAAAAACCGCATTTTAAAATCAACACCCTTCATATAGAAATCACATTTTTAAAATGAAGGTTATTCCTATAAAAAATCCTATTTTTACTTTCCATATATAAATAAAAATTATAAATTAAAACATACCAGAGGGAATGGGGTGGGGAATGGCTCATCGGAGTTGGAAGTGTTATTTGCAAATTCAGAAAAGCATAAAAATCAGATTTTTATTTGTGGAGAGGCCCGTGTCGTCGATGGAGGGTTCATGGAAGTGTTGACGTGGAGAGGGAGGCGGCATGGGGGTGCTGAGGTGGCAGGGGAGCGGCGCCGGTCGGGGTTTGGCCAGTGGTGGCCGGATTTGGTTCGAACGGGGTAGGGTTTCATTTAGGGGAAAACGGAGAGGAGTTGGAGATGAACGGAGAGTGGAGGGGGGGGGGGTACGGCGGCGCCTGGAGGGTGCGGTGGCCACCCGCGTCGGTGGGCGGCGGATCGCGCGACTATGCTGCGCGGTCTTCTTCCCTTTTTTTTGGTCTGAAGAAAAGGGAAGAAAGAGAAAACAAAGGGGGAGGGCCATTATATATAATTTAATTATTTTATTTATCTTCAAAAAGCAACTTTTGAATTCGATCTCAAAATCGAACCTACCGACTATCGCCACTAGCTAATTACCCCTATTCCGAACACAATGGGATATGTGTCGTAAGCTGATTCGGCCGTTTCGATCAGTTTCCATCAAAATCAACATATAACTCTATATATTGAATTTGAATGCGCATTTCAATTCACCGGGGCCATAAACTAACTAGAAAAATTCCCAAAAAATATTTTCTATCTTCGTATTGACGATACGGTCCTAATAAAACTAATTTCGTCAAATTCTGAGATCGTTTGAAAAATGGCTATTTTCCAGTCGATTAAAATCAACTGAAACTGGTCAAATGCGTTTTCTTTTGCCACGCTCACATATTGATTCGAAAAATTACGAATTTTGAAACCTAGAAATAATTTGACATCACGGGCGGTGGCCACCTGCGTCGGTGGGCGGCGGATCGCGCGACTATGCTGCGCGGTCTTCTTCCCTTTTTTTTGGTCTGAAGAAAAGGGAAGAGAGAGAAAACAAAGGGGGAGGGCCATTATATATAATTTAATTATTTTATTTATCTTCAAAAAGCAACTTTTAAATTCGATCTCAAAATCGAACCCATCGACTATTGCCACTAGCTAATTACCCCCATTCCGAACACAATGAGATATGTATCGTAAGCTGATTCAGCCGTTTCGATCAGTTTCCATCAAAATCAACATATAACTCTATATATTGAATTTGAATTCGCATTTCAATTCACCGGGGCCACAAACTAACTAGAAAAATTCCCAAAAAATATTTTCTATCTTCGTATTGACGATACGGTCCTAACAAAACTAATTTCGTCAAATTCTGAGACCGTTTGAAAAATGGCCATTTTCCAGTCGATTAAAATCAACTGAAACTGGTCAAACGCGTTTTCTTTTGCCGCGCTCACATATTGATTCGAAAAATTATGAATTTTAAAACCTAGCAATAATTTGACATCACGGATCCAACAAAAGTGGTTTCGTCGAAAACCGAGGTCGTTTGCAAAATTCCCATTTTTTAAGGGCCAGAATTCCATAGCGACTATTCTGAATTTTCAACTGGACATATCTTTTGATTTCCACTATGAAATTTCAATATTTTGGATTCATTGGAAAGATATTCTCGATTAGATTCAAATATTTCTGGTTTCACTAAAATCCGGTTTATTTTGCACCCGGTACATTCATTTGAACTTTGAAATCGAATTTTCAAACTACCGCGCCATTTCAGGCTCGTTATATAATTAAAATAAAATATTTATATTCTAACGTCGATCTATATAAATATATACATTCGAATTCTATTCAAAATAAATTTCTCGTCGATATTATTTAAAATATTAAAAATTAATTAAAATTGCCAAAATAAAATTTTTAAATTGGCTCAGATTTTCCGGGTTATTACAATAAACGAAGCAGAGTTAGTGAGTTTACTCACCTTGTTTGCAGTTGATGGCTCTGCTTTTATTTCGTTTTAAAATCTAACAGGAAATTGATTTTATCACGAAATTCCAGATTCTCTACTCTCAGCCACGTTAGTCCCATAATGAAGACCTTGTCGCTATGATTCCAATGTGACTGACCTGGTTCAATTCTGTTCACGTGTGAACAATATACCGACGTTACGAGATTTAATTTGATTTTAAATAATATATAATTAACTAAATATCATTAACCCTTTTAATTACCATGTTTTAAACATTTGATCTTTCTCCCAAGGTTAGGTAAGCATAATGATACCTCCTGCCACTGACAACTGAAATCCTCTATCCAATCTTCACCAAACATATACCATTAAACCATGCTTTTAAATCCTTAATTAGCATGTCAGTTAATACTACTTCTCAGCCAAACAGAACTTGCTCCTATTCATTTTTCGTTTGAATCCATCCCATAGCCAAACTTTAATCCCCCCTACACACTACCATTGTTCAATTTCAAGTTTTCAGTTCACTAGTAATTAACTTCTATTTTTGCACTTTGATTTTCACTCTTCAGTAGTGCATTTCCCATTCAGCTACATCAAGCTCGAGACCGCCCTTCATTGAATCCACGCCTAAATCAGTTAATGTTCACACCTTCCACCACAACCCTGCACCATCACATTCACGTCTTCATTGCTTGTACAAAAATTACAACACTAATACTTCTTAATCACAACCTCCTTCTTCTCACGCTACCTCATTAAACTCGCACTCACCATTTACTGTTACTCCCTTCTCCTCTCTCTGCTTCACTACTTCACAATGCAAGACACACTTAAACTCCTCTTCCACGTCCTAATTTCCAGTCCTACTTCAAACAATAGAAAATAGCCCATGCAGCTATCGTAACCCCTCTTTCCATCTCAAATAAAACGCCATTTCACTAATTACCATGTTTAACTCCCTTAATCCACCTCAGCAAGTACTTCCATCAACGCCCAGATGAACCTGCAAAGACCATTAAACCGCAAGCCCTACATCACTAGAATCTCCCTACCTCAAACCTCCTCACCACATCCGACTGTCCTCAATCATCACCAGGACCCATGACCTCTGCATAGTATAGTATTCATGCGACAGAAAATATCACCAACTTCCTTCTTCACTTAACAAATACAAACCTCACTGTTAATCATACGAACAACATTTACAGATCTCGACCCCCTTCCTTCCTTTTCTTCGATTCACCACAAATCCAACAAAAACCCTCCACCTTCAAAACTAATGCAATATCCTTCCTTCCTCCCTCATATAAAACTCACGGTCTTCATGGCAACAACAAAAAACCGAGCTCTTTAGCATTCGAAAGTCACAATCCATGTTTAAACCTTGCTGTCACCGAACATCAGGAAGCCTCACATGAAGATCGAAACTTGTAGACTCGATTTCTAGTGCTACCCAACACCAATCGAGATCTTCAGGAACCCCACTAGAACGAAGAGCGAAGCACCATGAGTTCAACGAGATTAGCAATGAATTTTATAAAAATTAATTTGATTTGGTTTTTTTTCCCTTTTCGTGGTTGATTACTGGAAAAGAGGAAACAAGAAAAGAAAAGGCGAGGAAACGAGAAAGGCTATCAAAAAACAAGGGCGTACAGTATTTAAAGTAGAAATAACTTGGCAGCCACGGGTACAAGCCTTGGAGCTCACGGTATCAATTTGCTTGGCTTGCACGGTTTTCAAATGTCTTGGCACCCACGACACGCTGTTGAATGGAAACAAGGTTTTATGTACATTTTTATTAAATGACTTTGGTACTATTTCTTTTTCACTTGCGGCTAGTACCAGACTTAGGGCGTGGGTAGGCTTGGGATTTAGGATAGGCATGTGAAATGAACTTTAATGTGAAATTCGCATGTATACTTGATGATATTATTTGAGTTATTTGAATAACATATGTATGTGTTGCTTCTAAGTTCGATGTATATTTTACAATGAATGGTGCAATTGTTCTATGTAATGCACACGTTGAAATAATGTGCATACAATGGGTAACATAAGCTAGCATGTTTAGAATATTTATTTGGTTTTCTGCTATACAACATCTCGTTCACATATGAATTGCTATCGACCAAAATAAAAATACTATCATCTCGAGCGAGGTGCCATGATCCCAAAAATATAATAATATCGGTAGTTTAACTTATATTATGAAACCCCAAAATATTGATATGGGGTGCAAAATACTCCAAATAAAAAGTTGCGTATTTAATTAATTTAAAATTACGGTAAAATTCTAAAAATTAAATTATAACTACGTCTCAAAGATCTTGTCCAAATTCGAATCCAATATTTAATTATGTTAAATAAACCGTTATGGCTTATACATGACGCCACAACGACTTTCTGAAAATTTGATTTGGACATAACTCCCAATATATGAGACGAAATCTCGAATTTTCTCTTCCGTTAGAAAAATATAGTTAAACAGAACCGAACGTTTCTTGTTTTAAAGAAATCCGACTTATTTTGAATCCTCTATATCTAATTGAAGTTCAAAACGTAAAATTACGAACTATCGTGACTTTACGAGCTCATTTTAAATTATATTATAAATTATATGTTTAAATATCATTTTATTAAATAATTTCGTATAAATTCCTATACATAACTCAAATAACAAATTCAAATATTCAGAATTCAATAGCTAAAAATCCGGGTCGTTACAACATTCATTTGAAATTTGAAATCGAATTTTCAAACTAACACGCCATTTTCAATTCCTTTTATATTTAAAATAAATATTTAAATTCTAACTTCAATTCAAATAAATATATGTACGTTCTAATTCTATTAGAAATTAATTTCTCGTTATTATTATTTAAAATAATTCATTTTAAATATTCAAAATTCATTAGAATTGCTAAAATAAATTTTTTAAATTGGTTCTGATTTTTCGGGTTGTTACAGTGGATATCTTATCAATTGGGCCTAAGTGATTCTAAATGAAACTAAGCCCATAGATTTATCCACAAGAGAAAACACTCTTTACTATGGTATTTATCTCACTCATATTTTCAAACACTTTAATGTTGATCTTCATGGAGAAGAATTATCCCTAGAAAAGTGTTTGATGCATCAAACATTCATCTCATGCAAATTCCTCTCACTTTTAAACCATATGATACATTCGAGGCCAGACAAGCTCGATTGCAACAATAACAAGAGCCAATGGTAGCTGAAGAAGAAGAGGCTTCTATGAAAAGCATTGAGTATCCTACCTCAAAGCGTATCTACAATGACACGATTGTTCAAAATCAAGTGAAAATCGTCAATAATCAAAAGAAGCTTAACAAGAAACTTTCCAAAATATCCAAATTCATGGTCAAGATAGGAAGAAAGCTTGGAATTTCATCTTCCTCATCATCATCCAAAAAATAGGCCATCTAGTTTAATCTATCTTTATTTATTTCCTCCTATTTGCTTTCGAATCTTGTATTTAAAGTGTGTCTTGTTAGTTGGATGTATTTGCTTTCTATTAAGTAATGAATGGAGTTTTATTTCTGATAAAATCATCTTTATGTTTCTGGAAAAACTATAAAACAAATTATGATATTACAAGAGTTCAAAAGAATTCAAAAAAATTCTAAAATTTTCAAAATTCACTATAATACGTCGACATGACAAAAAGAGTATATAGACATATAACTGACATATTTTCAAATTATTTCAAATTTTAAAATTAAAATAACTACTCATGTCCATTCAAAATCCAACGAATTCCAAATCCTACTTAAGTATATTTCCTTTAGAAAAATTCATTATTCCATTACTCTTTCTTCATTATTCATTTCTCATCAAATCCATGGCAAATCCTATCCATAACCCTAATGAAAATCTAGAAGAAACTCTCAATTCTTTCAAAAATATTCTCACTATCATTCTACGAAATCAGCGCCATCTTGAACTAAGTCAAATAAAGATGTTCGAACAACAAGAAAAGCATTTTGATGTAATGCGATGGCTAATCTCTTCTCTTTTCAGAGATGAAGGAAATAATCTCGCAAAGGCTCCACCAACCAAAGAATATGAAGACTGGGAAGTAATTTAGAAGGATCCTATCTTTGGAGAAGATGGTTGGGTTGAAGTTCCAAGAAACGTTTAATTATTCGGTACGATTTGATTGATTTGTTTAAGTATTCTAAAACATATGGTGTGGTGTGATTTGGATTCTATTGTTTGAAACTTGTATATATTAAGACATATGGTGTGATTTGATTTGGTTTGATTTATATATATATCAGACAAACATATGTAATAAAGATACTTGAATTAATTTGTATTTATTCATCATATTATGTATTATTATAAGTTTGAATAGATTAAGGGAGTATTCTACTTAGAAATAGTTAATTGATTGAGGAGGAGTATTTTTATTGGGATACTTACTTATGTTCTATTCAGAGAATTATACAATTTAGGGGGAGTATGTTTAGAATTTATTTTTTTGATAATGACAAAGGGGGAGAAATTATAAAATATAGGCATAGTTTATAGGATTCTTACAGACAGAGGGAGTATAGAAGGAACATGATCAAACAGGTATATACAGGTATGATATTTTATAAACCAAAGTTGTCATCATCAAAAAGGGAGGGATTGTTGGAGAATGGAGTTTTGATGACAACAACCTTATTACAATTATCACTGATTATAAAATATATGCTAACACTTTTTGTATAGAATATATATATATATATATGCAGGAATTATATACAGGAAATATTACTGAAGACTGTACAGTTATAAAGATGATAGAGATTCAAAAATTAGAGAAATTTCAAGACTCATGAGTATTCAAGATTTCAAAATTTCAAGAGTTTAAGAGTTTAAGAGTTCAAGATTAATATAGTTATAGAGTCCAGATTTTGTAAGACTCTAAATAGCACTCCAGGTTCAAATTCAAATTTTCAATTCTATCCTCAATCCTCTCTATTTTATTCTTGTATTTTTATTTTTTTATTCTTCTTTGTTTTCCAAACTTAAGTTTTATATATTTATATACTTTATATTTATATTCTTATACCTTATATTTATATAGTTTAAAACCTTATAATTTTATAAATATATTTATATAGTTTAAATTTATGTTTTCATATGTTTTTCTATCATATAATATTAATTTACAACACTAGATTTTTTACTCAAGAATTTCCAGAATTATTTTAACATCAAAACACTTGAAAAATGCTTTGAAAATCAAAAATATACAAGGGTATGTCGACATACCAAAAACATCATGTCGACATACAGCTGTCATTTTTTCGAATTTTGAAAGGAAGTGTCTTTTCACTATTTAAAATGATTCAGAACCATTGCAACCTTTTATACTCTATAAAATGGGGTTAAAACCGAATTTTTTTATCATCTCTTCTTCTCTAACTTCGTCCTCTTTCTCGACATCATTATTCTTAATCATTTTTATGGTTTTTACACTTATACTCTGCCGAATCCAATTATGTTTTGATTAAACTTCTTCTCTCTACACTCTCTACTCTTTGAATCAAGTGCTATTGTAGAGATATAGGGCTATTCGTAATTGTTTGAACTGATTAAAAGTCGTTTGGGTTGAGTAAAAGTAGGAATCGGTGTTTTCCTTGTGAGTCGTGAAATCAGGGAAGTAGGAATCGGTGTGTCCTTGTGAGCCGTGCAATCAGGGAAGTAGGAATTGGTGCGTCCTTGTAGCCGAGAAAACAAGGAGGTTGTACTTGGCTATTGGAAATAATAATAAAACTCTGCGCAATCCAGCGTTGTGCAGGACTGGACGTAGGAGCAATCCGAACCAGTATAAAATCCGGTGTGTTCTTTCCTTTTCTACGTCTTTTTTTTTTGCATTTATCTGTGATTGTGTTTGTGGTGTTTGATTCATTCCATAGTTAACATTAGTTTTAGATTTTGTTTAAATTCTTACAAACAATATTCACCCCTCTCTAGTGTTTGTTTTGCCTTAATGATCCATTCCGCATTCCCTAACAGAATCAACATGTCTGGTTCAGCATGTCAAATCGGCTTGGTTCGTCGTGCCAAATTGGAGGGGACACATCTTAGTGACATGTCCCATGTTATCCACTTCTTCATCGTGACCGGTCCATGATCTCCAATACTTCTTAATTGGCTTCCACGTTCTCGTGCCAAATCATATTCGGCTTCTCTTATAAATTCAAAAGACATTTCAAAGGATCTTTGGCTTTTTGTTTTCACATATACATGCAAGAACATTGTCGTGGCTCTGTTCTACTCTTTTCTCTACTTTCTTACTAAGAAATAAACTATATTTGTAGTCATACAATATAATAAATGATACATTATATTAAATGGACGTAGGTCTGATTGTCGAACCGCTAGAAATTTACGTGTCCTTTACCTTTACTATTTTGTGTTTTGATATTGCTATGGTTCTGCAATTATGATTGGACTTCGGGTTTTGTATTCAGAAGAAGCAACTTCTGCGTTAACAACCAATAACACAACTTTCTATTTAACCATCACCTATGCTGATAATACCATTAATTCAAGACAATCTATTTTTGATCTTCTTCCTTCTTTTAGACAACTAACACATCCTTGGTTAGTTCTTGGTGACTTCAAATGCTGCTTGAATTTAAATGACAAACATGAGGTAGTTCCCCTTCTACCTAAGGATATCTCACCACTGTATACTGCTATCTTTGGTGCATATATCTAAAGCATTAACAAATCTAGAGCTCAGTTCTCCTAGAATAATAGAAGAAGAAGTGGTGTTCCCACTTTCACTAACATTAACCATTCTTTTTGCAACTTCAATGCCCTTTCCAACTGGCCTAACCTTCTGTTGGTAATAAAATTTAGTATATAAGGGGAAGACTTTTTTATTATCTTATCACAAAACAATGGAACCATACATACTTATAGTGCATGAACAGACAACACCCAATGGACATGACTCTTAAGTATTTTAGATACATGACCCCAATGCAAATATTAATTACTACACATTACTATCATTTGCCCCCTTATTGTGTTGCTCTAGAACTCCAAGAGCTTCTCTAAATTTCTAATTTTTTTCCCTCGGTAGATCTTTTGTGAAAATATCAACAACTTGATTATTTGTTTTTGCAATAATTCAGCTGCACCACTTCATTTTCAATTGCTTCTCGAATGAAATGATGTTTGATGGCCATATGCTTTGTTTTTCCACGATGAACTGGATTCCTAGCCATAGCAATTGTTGATTTGTTGTCACAATGGATAGTCACAGCTTCTTATTTCTCACCAAAATCATTTAGTATTTTTTTCAACCATATTGCTTGTTGGGTAGCTAGGCCAGCTTAAATATATTCAGCTTCTGCAGAAGATTGAGCAACTATTTGTTGTTTCTTCGAACACCAAGAAAATGCTCTTGATCCAAGTGAAAACACATATCTAGAAGTGCTTTTCATGTCATCCATACTGCCTGTCCAGTCACTATCGCAAAACCCAAAATAAAAAGTTTCAAAATTGTTGTCATATTTGTTCCCATAGTCCAAAGTGCCATGAATATATCTCAACACCCTTTTTGCTGCACCTAGATAGATATGACTTGGATCATTCATGAACCGAGAAAGTAGGCTAGATGCAAACATGATATCAGGTCTTGTACTAGTGAGGTAAAATAGATTACTAACTAGGCTTCTATAGTAACTAGCATCAACCTTCCTTCCCATATCTTCTTTTTTCCATCTTTTCGTTCACAAATAATGGTGTGTTAGTTGGATTACACCCATGCATCCCGAACTTTCTCAATATTTTCTCAGCATATTTCTTTTGACAAATAAAAACTCCAACATCACCTTGAGAAATTTCTATTCCAAGGAAAAAATGCAACAAGCCTAAATTGTTCATTTCATATTTCATCATCATTTCTTTTCTAAAATATTCAATCAACTTTAAACTATTTCCAGTATAAATTAAATCATCTGCATAAAGTGCAATAATTAGAATATCATCCACATCTTACCGTTT
The DNA here is from genome assembly GCA_030737875.1 of Allium sativum. NCBI lineage: Eukaryota > Viridiplantae > Streptophyta > Magnoliopsida > Asparagales > Amaryllidaceae > Allium > Allium sativum. The sequence continues at coordinate 878,531,322 of CM060919.1, read as the reverse complement.
GACATACAAAGTAGGCTCATTCTTGCTCTTCACAAAACCTTTCTCCATGAAGTAATTGTTAGTATTGCTATACTATGCCCATGGTGCTTGTTTTAGCCCATAAAGCGCTTTCTTTAATTTGTAAACTTTTCCATTTTTCCCTTCAATCTCAAATCCTTGAGGTTGCTCCACATAAACCTCTTCTTTCAATTCTCTGTATAAGAATGTCGATTTTACATCAAGTTGATATAGCTTCCATCCTTTTTGCGTTGCAAGTGATATTAAAGCTCTAAGGGTGTCAAGACGTGCCACAAGAGCAAATGTCTCTTCGTAGTCAATACCGGGCTATTGAGAATAGCCTTTTGCAACGAGTCTTGCTTTGTTCTTTTGAACTGAACCATCTGGATTATGCTTTACCTTATAGATCCATTTTACTCCAACACTTTCTTTATCTTTTGGCTTATCAACCAACAACCATATCTTGTTCCTTTCAAGCGCATCCATCTCTTCTTGCATTGCCTTCCTCCAAGCATCTTCCTTAATCGCTTCTTCAAAATTTTCGGATTCCATAAAGCAATAGTTGCACCTAACAAAAATATCATCAAAACTCCTCTTTATCATTAGGGTTGAGCATGGAGATGATGAATTATGGCTTGCTGAAGATGGAGTGCTGGATGGAGAACTTGATGTAGATGGATCACATTGGTTATTTGCAAGTGAAGTTGGATTTTGTTCTAAAATTACTACTCGAACTATTTTATCCTCCACTTTCTCCTTTTATCAATTCCAAGATGTTTTTTCATCAAATAAAACATTTCTACTAATGATGACTTTTATGTCTTAAAGTTGTAAAGTCTGTAGCCCTTCGACACAGAACTATAGCCAATAAAAATGCATCTTTCGCTTGCTTCTTGAAGCTTTGTTCTTTTTTCTTTAGGAATTTGGGCATAGCAAATACTCCCAAGAAATCTACGATTATTTACTGAAGGCTTTCTTCCACTCCAAGCTTCAAATGGTGCCATATTCCATACAACTTTTATTGGACATCTATTTAGCAAGTACACAACTGTATTTGCAGCTTTGGGCCAAAATTCTTTAGGCATGCCTTTCTTAAACAACAATGATTTAGCATCTCCATCACGGTTTGATTCTTCCTTTCGGATACACCGTTTTGTTGAGGTGTATACCCAACAGTTAGTTGCCTCTCCACACCTTCTTCTTCACAAAATTTATCAAAATCATTATAGTTATACTCCTTTCCCCTGTCGGTTCTCAAAACTTTTATGGACCTACCAATATAACAAGCACTTCAGATTTTTGTCTCATAAAATAAACCCATTTCATGCGGGTCAAATCATCAATGAAAAAATAATAAAGTACCTGTTTTGAGCATGAGATAAGGTGCTAATAGGACCGCATAACATCCGTATGTGCTAATTCCAACACTTCTTTGGCTCTTCCCGATCCTTCCTTTGGAAATGGTCGCCGATGATGTTTGCCAAGTGCACATCCCTCACATATTTCGTGTTTATTTTTGGTTGTTGGCAGCCCGTACACCATATTTATTTGAGAAAGCAATGTGAGACTATTGTAGTTTAAGTATCCAAGTCTCTTATGCCATAAATAAGTGTCGTCTTCTTTTTTTGCCATGAAGCTATGATTTTTCTCATAATTGAGATGGAGGAGAAAGCTTCTATTTTTCATCATTTTTATTATAGCAGCAACTCTTCCTTTTGAACTAATGAGAAACGTTACCCTACCATAATGTAATATGTTTCCAATGCCAATAAAAAGTGACCTACCCAATATTATTTAACATCCAGAAAACTGCCAAATAAAACACGTCCCAAGTAGAAATATCACAAGTACCCCCACGTCCCGGGCCATCACAAGGAAAACTATAACCGAAATCCTTTTTATCCGGCATTAATTTAGAACCACATGCATCTAAAGCACCTTTTACTAAAATCAATGTAGTTGTATGCAAACCTAGAGCAATTAAAATTTGACCAGATTTTTTTATATGTGTCCCATATTTAACTAGACAAAGATTTTCATAAATAAACTGTCTTATGCTAATTATTGTGGTTGTTTCTTCACAATAATTGTGATGTAAAAAGCACAAATTCAAATGGGATGGATTCAAAATGATGGTATTGCATGAATTGGGATTATAATTGTTGTAACGACCCGAACTTCCCCGTGAAGGAAAGAACGGATTGCTTTGAGAACAAGACGAATCAGAACACAACCAGAAGAACATTTCATTGCTTCTTACAACAATTCCATCAGAATACAAGAATATATCAGAGTATGAATAAATCATATACATTTGATCAATATCAGATATTTAAATTACATTTAAATACATAGCAGCAGAAAACAATACAAAACACAACTGGAAGTAATACACGGATACAGAGCTTTCCGAATATCGCTTCAACTATAAATCATGATCCTATGAATATAAATCTGCAAAACCAAAACTACTAGCTGCCCGTGCGGAAAATAGGGGCACCCAGAGTTTAGGTTAAAACAAAAAACTCCAGGCCAGTCATGTGACTGGTGTGAGAACTAAAACAGTCATTTTAAAACTTTACTTTAAATCAGATATATCAAGGGACCACGCCGTATAGCACGGAACAGGTTTCCTCCCAAGAATACCAGTGCATATAACAAAACAACGCAAAGCTTTTTGAAAAAATGAGGCTATTATAAGACCCAGGCCCTATCACACAATGCAACGCAAGCCGAAGGATAGGGTTTTCCCTTATAATAGACAAACATGCTTGGTACGTTAAAACAAATCATTTAATACTATTATAAGTGCATAGTGTATAAAACAACTTCAAATATAAATGTATCAATCCTAGACGGCATGGGTACCATATATCATGTCGCCAATACTAGGGTCTACAATCAAAACCGCAATTGTCACCTATTGGAAGTTGGATTTCCATCTATGAACCAAGGCAAGGGATCGTCCTTACTGCTTCGAGACGCTCTAGCCCGTATCTCAGGATCTTGACTCAGGTGGGCCCTTGGATCATCAGGGCCGGTCCACACGGAGTGGATTAAAATGCTTGAATAATGCGTTTCCCCGCCCTATTGGGCATAAACTGGTCATATCCCGACCGAACTATCGACCCCAGAATGACCGATATAACCAAGGCGCCTCGCAATCCATCATCCACATAAGTAAAATGTCAGGGCTAGGAAAAAACGCTAACACCACTCCTAGCTAGAAGAAAACGCATGCCCTCCCTGAGGTCCTCTTCCATTTCTGGTTCACATCGGTGTGTGAGGCTCGCGAATTAACGCTACACAAAGCTACACTATATTAAAGCCGTGTTTTGATCATCAACCACAAGACTCTGCTTTTCAACAGAAGCCTTGATCATTTGCATCTCAGCATGCCACACAGGCAATTCACGCTATGCAACCGATATTTATCAATTACACAGAATGAAATCCGATGTCAGACACAAATCCATTTACAAGTTCGTTCTGGGTCTGAACGACACCGAAGGCACCTTATTCCTCATCCCGTATGTCCAATACAAGAGAGAGGTCCTCGCATATCCGGTCGGTCTCTAAGTACGTCTGGACGATCACAACTTATTACCTTGTCTTGGATGTACAGCCCAATCAAGACATCAGTAATCATCCAAACGATGTGAAGACCTCCGGTCTTCGACCATCATCGTCATTCTCGACATATCGTCGAATTAGTTATTCAGAATGGGATAAACCCGATCTTTCCGAATAACTCGCATATATAATAAACAAGTGCTATAAAACACAACATACGCCTTATTCCAATCAATAACATTTCTTTATTCAAATATTCTTATACTTTGGGAAAGGTTCCCATTAATTTTATCAAAGATAAATTCTTATAATTTATTCTTTAATCTTCCTTTAAATATCAATTCAAACCAGATTATGGTTTATCCAAACTAGTCGGGATTAGCGAGCCTTACCGAAGTAATCATTTGTTTAATTTCCCAATCCCATCCTATTCATCCCTTGAAGCAAAACTTGTAATAGTTCATATCTAACACGACGGTGTTATCGGTAAAATTAATTACCATTTCACGTTCAAACCTAATTAAAGATTTAACTATCGCTTGAAGCAAAACTGGTGATACTCCATTCTCGATCATATCTTGAATTTGATAATTTTAGTTATCAAATTCACCTTTCAATCTATCTAATGATTCATTAAAACTCTAATTCGGTTTTAATTTCCAAAAATCATTACTTAATGATTATTCAAATCTGGGAAATAAATCCTGTCTTTAACTGGGTTAAAGAATTAATGTCATTTAAAACACAGCTCATAATAAACCCAAAATAACATTCCATTAATTATGGAATTTTCATGGAAATAGATCAATATATATAATCGATATAAACTTTCATTTCCGACTAGTAATATAAATGGAATAACGACGAAGCCTTTTAAATTCCATATATATTAGCAGTCTTCCTCCACAGAAATTCACTTCCATTATTACCAAATCGAATTCCATTCCAATTTATTTTATTAAATTTGAAAACTTTACTTTGGAAAATCTCCTTTAAATCTTAACGAAAGATTTATAAACTCCAAATCACATTTCACTACAAATCAGGTTAAAGAACGAATGTCGTTAAAAACACAGTTCATGATAAACCCGATTCACATTCCATTTTATTCCAATTATTAAATATAATTGGAAACTCTAACAATCTTAATTAAAAGATTTATTCTCTTCACATGGGGTTCAAGAACAGTGTTACTGAAGACACCGTTCACGACAAACACAAAATCCTATTTGATATTAAATACAAGGCTCTGAATAGAAAATATATCGGCTTATATTCAATATCAAATACTGCAACCAACAAATATCGTATTGGAAAAAACGATATAAATATATCTTTCAAATTTTCATAACAATATATGTATAATCATGAAATCCAACATCGAAATATTCCAAAGACAATTTCGATTCAAATAGGATTTCCAATTTATATATTGGAAATTCTGGTTATTTCTAAAACCATTTCAAATCCAATTTATTTATTTTAAAAATAATTGGACTATAATTCTAGTTCAAAACTAGTTCATTTCGATAAAAATCTATTTTTGTCTTTTCAAATATAGGATATTTCATCCCAATTCTTTCCAAATCATTTCTTATGATTTTACACCAATTATTAATATTTTTAATAATTTTATCAAGGCCCGTACAGTCGATTTCCATAAACGACCATCGAACTACACTTATAGCGACTTTTTCCAAATTTGATTTGGACATAATTCCAAATCCAACCATTATATTTCTAATCTCTAATATTCGTTAGAAAGCTCTTTTCAATACGAACCCAACAGTTCCGGTTTTAGGAGAATCCGACGGTCGGATCTCCCGTAATGTCCATTCGAAGCCAATGGTCGAAATTCACGAACTGTTGCAGCGCGGCGCTTTATATTCAGGCCATTATATTATATATATAATATATATTTCGTCGATTTCCATTTAAAACGTATTTTAAAAACCGTTTTAAATTCGTTTTCAAAACGATTTCAACTTCATATTCAATTTCAAATCAAAATTGTATATTTTATATCATTAATATATAAATGATAATATTTTCAAAACATCAAATTTTTAAATCAATTCCTTTTTAATATTCATTATAAAAATGAATAAATTCGATATAATATCGTTCACGTCAAAATGACGTTAATCTAATCGACACGGCTTTATATATTTAAATATATTCGTGTCTATCCCAAATCGGACATCAAAATCAGATTTTGATTCTTTTCTGAATATTATTTTAAAATATTCGTTATTTTAAATTATTCGGTATTGTAAAATATTCATTCTTTCTGAACTGGAATCAGACACAATCAATTACATATAATGTTGGTTATATGGATTTCATACAACATTTTATACAACAACAGTGATAAATAATCATCCATCATCCAGAGTGCATTCTACACTGTATAAGCATTCAATACATATATTTAATGCTTACAACAGTCTATCAACCTATCAATTGACATACAACTAAACAGTTGGGATTAGTGTACGTCAAATATCATCCCAACACCCGTGTGGGGTTTCAATCAACAAATAATGAATTTTATTTGTGCAGTTGGGCGATGTGTAAAATTTATCGTCCCAATCCTTATCAGTAAAATGGGTGTTCATTAACAAATCGTCTGATTTGTAAATGAATATTTATTTTATTCATAACAAAGTTAAAAATTATATTTTTAACGATAAAATATTTTATTCAACATATGAATATTCTATTCAGTTCATTTTTACAATAAAAATGATATTTTTATTATTCAAACATATTTTAGAAAATTTTGGCGGCATAACGACACAATATCAAAATCAGTTAATGTCTAGCATTACCTCTCTCCTGATATTGGCTCGCGCCATTCACACATAACAATTCTAATCAATTCATTTCACCCAAACAACCAAATTCAACAAAATAATCTAGTCAACCAAACCAAACAATCAAACAAGTCGTCCATGGTCTATGGACGACGGAGAACAGTTTATATATGCTGTTATAAAATAAATAACTTTATAAGAAAATATGGTGAGGAGTTCTCACCTTTGGGATCCACTCCTCCTTTCCTTATTTCTGAACGGTTCGGATTTGGATTTGATTCCCTTCGGTTCCATCGCAATCAGTTTCACACTGTTCATAGTAAAAATCACATTTTTAGCATCGTTATATATAATTAAAAATCACTTCATTTTCTGTTATATATATATATATAAATAAAAATCATATTTTTATACCGCTACTTTTGAAATAAAAATCACATTTTTATATCGTTACCTATATAATAAAAATCACATTTTTAACTAATTAAAAATCAAATTTTTATACCTTAAACACATATGTAAAAATTGAATTTTTCTGCTTTAAACAAATATGTAAAGATTGGATTTTTTTACTTTAAACACATATGTAAAAATCAGATTTTTATCACAACTTTCCAAATGAAAAATCTTATTTTTCTACAATGAAAAAAATCTAATCTTTTTAATCGCTGCTGTTTATATGATAAAAATTATATTTTTATTATGCTTCTTTCTATATAAAAATTATATTTTTATAAATCACATTGTATAAAAATCATATTTTTATTATCATACATATATAAAAATTATATTTTTATCATCATATATATAAATAAAAATTTATAATTTCATCATCATATTGCCTAAATAAAAATCAAATCTTTATAAGGATAAAAATCAAAACTTTATCCCACTCTTCATTTTAAAAAAATCGCATTATAAACAATGTTATGCCTAAATTAAATCATATCTATATTATTTTTGCTACTTAATATGCATGAAAATCAAAATTTTCTTATGCCATAACATAAATAATATCCAATTTCATTAAAATAAATGAGAATAAAATAAATAAATTAAAAAAACTTACAGGGTTTTTAAAGAGTGGGGACCGGAGGCTGTTGGAGGTCAGGCGGAGGCTCGGGGCTACGTCGGGATGTTGGAGCTCGCTGTCGAAGGAGGCGGGAAGGTTTTCCGCTCGATTGGAGGAAGGGGGGAATGATCGACGGTGGCGATGAGGAGGAGGGGGCAGCGCGCTGCGTCGCTGGGGGAGGGGGCGCGATAATGGGTGGCGGCGGCTAGGTCTAGCGGGTTTTTTCTCAGATCGATTTCTTTTTTTTACACGGAGAAGAGTAAAGGAGAAAGGGAGAGAAAGGTGAGAGGGGGAAAGAATATATATTTATTTATTATTATTTATCTCCACAAAGTTGCCTTTTCGTTCGGACTCCGTACCGAACCCATCGATTGTCGCCCCTAGCTAATTACCCCTATTTCGAACACAATGGGATTTGTTTCGTAACCCAATTTGATTGTTTCAATCACTTTTTCATTTAATTTAACATTTAGATCGGTATATTGAATTTTTAACGTACATTTCAATTTACCGGGGCCACATACAGACCCCAAAAAATCTAGAAAAATTATTTCTTGCTTTGTATTGATGATACGGTCCTAACAAAACTAATTTCGTCGAATTCTGAGATGATTTAAAAAATGGTCATTTTCTGGTCGATCGAAATTGACTGAAACTAGTCAAGCGCGTTTTCTTTTGCCACGCTCACATATTGATCCCAAAAATTATGGATTTTGGAATCTAGCAATAACTTGACATTCTGGATCCAACAAAAGTGGTTTCGTCGAAAACGGAGGTCATTTGCAGAATTTCCATTTTTAAGGGCCAAAATTCCATAGTGTCTATTCTGAATTTTCAACTGGGCATAAATTTTTATTCCCGCTATGAATTTTTGATTTTTCGGATTCATTGGGAAGATATCTTCAAATAGATTCTAATATTTTTGGTTTCACTAAAATCCGGCTTATTTTGAATCCTGTACATTCATTTGAAATTTGAAATCGAATTTTCAAACCACCGCGCTATTTCCAATTCCTTTTATAATTAAAATAAATATTTATATTCTAACGTCGATTCAAATAAATATATACGTTCTAATTCTATTCAAAATACATTTCTTGTCGCTGCTATTTAAAATAAATCATTTTAAATATTAAAATTTCATTAAAATTGCCAAAATAAAATTTTTAAATTGGTTCGGATTTTCTGGGTTGTTACAATCTCCCCCACTTAAAATCTTTTCGTCCTAAAAAAGGAACAGAGTTGAAAGTTGTTTTACTATCCAACTCAACTTTCAGTTTGGCTTTCATTCTTCAACTTTTCAGTTTCTAAGAATTTTTCAATTCTTCAAAAATTTGGCTAACATCCTAAATTTTTGAAAATTTTCGCCATAACCTCCTTTGTACGTGAACACCGGGAAAATCCCCAAACCGCCACACAGGCCCTCTCATCTCAAAAAGAAAAAGAAAAAGCCAATCGGCTAATAAAATCATCCAAACCCAATAAATTAGTAAACATGTACCTATTTGTCGGTCACACAATTTTATTCCTCTGCTCTAGCCTCCTTGCAATGACCTGTTCAATATATATGCATGTACATGTATGCAATTTCAGACAATTTTCAATTCAGTTCAATATTTTGATTCAATTTGGCTAATGGTTCCGTTCTTTCACATAATGGTTTTATTAGATAACAAATAATCATACAATTCAACCATCAATCAATTAGTGAATTAACGTTTCAAATTCATAACTTTTGTATATACAAAAATCCATTTTTGATGCCAAGTCACAACAATAGACCCTATTTAGTTTTGGTTCTCACACCAGTCAATTGGAAATATATAGATATCCCACTTTCGAAACTCGAACACAAACTACTGATGCTATATAGTCATCAACAATTTCATCCCCGGGTGACCAAAGTGTAATTCCATATCTATCCAGTATATTTGAGGATTCAATACACGTGGATCAGACGTATATTAAAATTTCTATATACTTAATTGTACAAATTCAATATAAAATAAATATTCAAATATGTTTAATAAGATTTGAATTTTCAAAACAAAGTTTGTTTTCATTTTTATTTGAAAAACAACACTCTTCCGACTCATTCTAGGATAATACTGATCCCATCTCTAACGAGTCATTCTCATTGGATATTACTGATCCAATCTCTGATGAATTCTTTCGCTTGGTTCTAATGTGGCTTATTCTCAAGCTCTGCAAACCAAAGCTCTAATACCAAAATATAACGACCCGAACTTCTCCATGAAGGAAACAATGGATTGCTTTGAGAACAAGATGAATCAGAACACAACCAGAAGAATATTTCATTGCTTATTACAACAATTCCACCAGAATACAAGAATATAACAGAGTATGAATAAATCATATACATTTGATCAATATCAGATATTTAAATTACATTTAAATACATAGCAGCGGAAAATAATACAAAACACAACTGGAAGTAATGCACGGATACAGAGCTTTCCCAATATCGCTTCAGCTGTAAATCAGGATCCTGTGAATATAAATCTGCAAAACCAAAATTACTAGCTGCCCGTGCGGAAAATAGGGGCACCCAGAGTTTAGGTTAAAACAATAAACTCCAGATCAGTCATGTGACTGGTATGAGAACTAAAACAGTTATTTTAAAACTTTACTTCAAAACAGATGTATCAAGGGACCACACCATATAACACGGAACGGGTTTCCTCCCAAGAATACCAGTGCATATAACAAAACAACGCAATGCTTTTTGGAAAAATGAGGCTATTATAAGACCCAGGTCCCATCACACAATGCAACGCAAGCCGGAGGATAGGGTTTTCCCTTATAATAGCCAAACATGCTTGGTACGTTAAAACAAATCATTTGATACTATTATAAGTGCATAGTATATAAAACAACTTCAAATATAAATGTATCAATCCTAGATGGCGTGGGTACCATATATCATGTCGCCAATACTAGGCTCTACAATCAAAACCGCAATTTTCACATATTGGAAGTCATATTTCCATCTGTGAACCAAGGCAAGGGATCGTCCTTACTGCTTCGAGACACTCTAGCCCATGTCACAGGACCTAGACTCAGGTGGTCCCTTGGATCGTCAGGGCCAGTCCACACGGAGTGGATTAAAATGCCTGAACAATGCGTTTCCCCGCCCTATGGGGCGTAAACTGGTCATATCCCGACCAAACTATCGGCCCCAGAACGACTGATATAACCGAGGCGCCTCGCAATCCATCATCCACATAAGTAAAATGTCAGGGCTAGTAAAAAACGATGACACCACTCCTGGCTTGAAGAAAACGCATGCCCTCCCTGAGGTCCTCTCCCGTTTCTGGTTCACATCGGTGTGTGAGGTTCGCGAATTAACGCTACACAAAGCTACGCTATATTAAAGCCATGCTTTGATCATCAACCACAAGACTCTGCTTTTCAACAGAAGCCTTAATCATTTGCATCTCAGCATGCCACACAGGCAATTCACGCTATGCAACCGATGTCTATCAATCACACAGAATGAAATCCGATGTCAGACACACATCCATTTACAAGTTCGTTCTGGGTCTGAACGAAACTGGAGGCACCTAATTCCTTATTCCGTATGTCCAATACAGGAGAGAGGTCCTCGCATATCCGGTCAATCTCCAAGTACGTCTGGACGATCACAACTTATTACCTTGTCTAGGGTGCACAGCCCAATCAAGATATCAGTAATTATCCAAACGATGTGAAGACCTTCGGTCTTCGACCATCGTCTTCATCCTCGACATATCGTCGAATCAGTTATTCAGAATGGGATAAACCTGGTCTTTCCGAATAACTCGCGTATATAATAAACAAGTGCTATAAAAACACAACATACGCCTTATTCCAATCCAGAACATTTCTTTAATCAAATATTCTTATACTTTGGGAAAGGTTCCCACTAATTTTATCAAAGGTAAATTCTTATTATTTATTCTTTAATCTTCCTTTGAATATCAATTCAAACCAAATTATGGTTTATCCAAACTAGTCGGGATTAGCGAGCCTTACCGAAGTAATCATTTGTTTAATTTCCCAATCCCAGCCTATTCATCCCATGAAGCAAAACTGGTAATACTTCATATCTAACACCACGGTGTTATCGGTAACATTAATTACAATTTCACGTTCAAATATAATTAAAGATTTAACTATTGCTTGGAGCAAAACTGATGATACTCCATTCTCGACCATTTCTTGAATTTGATAATTTTAGTTATCAAATTCACCTTTCAATCTATTTAAAGATTCATTAAACCTCTAATTCAGTTTTAATTTCCAAAAATCATTACTTAATGATTATTCAAATCCAGGAAATAAATCCTGTCTTTAACTGCGTTAAAGAACTAGTGTCATTTAAAACACAGCTCACGATAAACCCAAAATCACATTCCATTAATTACAGAATCTTCACGGAAAATAGATCAATATATATAATTGATATAAACTTCCATATCCGACTAATAATATAAATGGAATAACGGCAAAGCCTTTTAAATTCCATATATATTAGCAGTCTTTCTCCATAGAAATTCACTTCGATTTTTAACAAATCGAATTCCATTCCATTCCAATTTATTTTATTAAATTGAAAAACTTTACTTTAGAAAATCTCCTTTAAATCTTAACAAAAGATTTATAAATTCTAAATCACGTTTCACTGTAAATAGGGTTAAAGAACGAATGTCGTTAAAAACACAGTTCACGATAAACCCAATTCACATTCCATTTTATTCCAATTATTAAATATAATTAGAAACTCTAACAATCTTAGTTAAAAGATTTATTCTCTTCACATGGGGTTCAAGAACAGTGTTACTGAAGACACCATTCACGACAAACCCAAAATCCCATTTGATATTAAATACAAGGCTCTGAATAGAAAATATATCAGCTTATATTCAATATCAAATACTACAACCAACAAATATCGTATTGGAAATAATGATATAAATATATCTTTCAAATTTCCATAATAATGTCTGTATAATCACGAAACCCAACATCGATATATTCCGAAGACAATTTCGATTCAAATCCATTTCCAATTTATATATCGGAAATTCCAATTATTTTTAAAACCATTTCAAATCCAATTTATTTATTTTAAAAATAATTGGATTATAATTCTAGTTCCAAACTAGTTCGTTTCGGTAAAAATCTATTTTTATCTTTTAAAATATAGGATTTTTCATCCTAATTCCTTCCAAATCATTTCTTATGATTATACACTAAATAGATATTTTTAATAATTTTATCAAGGCCCGTACAGTCGATTTCCATAAACGGCCATCAAACTGCACTGACAACGACCTTTTCCAAATTTGAATTGGATATAATTCCAAATCCAACCGTTAGATTTCAAATCTCTAATATTCTTAGAAAGCTCTTTTCAATGCGAACTCAACGGTTCCGGTTTTAGGAGAATCCGATGGTCGGATCTCCCGTAATGTCCATTCGAAGTCAATGGTCAAAATTAGAGAACTGCCGCAGCGCGACACGGGCTATTCAGGCCAATATATAATATATATAATATATATATATCGTCGATTTCCATTTAAAATGTATTTTATAAACCGTTTTAAGTTCGTTTTCAAAATGATTTCAACTTCATATTCAATTTCAAATCAAAATTGAATATTTTATATCATTAATATATAAATGATAATATTTTCAAAACATTAGATTTTGAAATCAATTCCTTTTCAATTTTCATTATAAAAATGAATAAATTCGATATAAATATCGTTCACGTCAAAATGGCATTAATCTAATCGACATAGCTTTATATATTTAAATATATTCGTGTCCATCCCAAATCGGACTTCAAAATCAAATTTTGATTCTTTTCTAAATATTATTTTAAAATATTCGTTATTTCTGAACTGGAATCAGACACAGTCAATTACCATATAATGTTGGTTATATGGATTTCATACAACACATGTATACAACAACAGTGATAAATAATCATCCATCATCCAGAGTGCATTCTACATTGTATAAGCATTCAATATAAATATTTAACACTTACAACAGTCTGTTAACCTATCGATTGACATACAACTAAACAATTGGGATTAGTGTACGTTAAATATCATCCCAATACCCGTGTGGGGTTTCAATCAAAAAATAATGAATTTTATTTGTGCATTTGGGCGATGTGTAAAATTTATCGTCCCAATCCATATCAGTAAAATGGGTTTTCGTAAACAAATCGTCTGATTTGTAAATGAATATTTATTTTATTCATATCAACGTTAAAAATTATAGTTTTAACGATAAAATATTTTATTCAACATGTGAATATTCTATTCAGTTCAATTATACAATAAAAATGATATTTTATCGTTCTAACATATTTTTGAAAATTTTGGCAGCATAACGACGTAATATCAAAATCGGGTAATGTCTAGCATTACCCCTCTCCTGATATTGGCTCGTGCCATTCACACATAACAATTCTAATCAATTCATTTCACCCAAACAACCAAATTCAACCAAATAATCTAATCAACCAAACCAAACAATCAAACAAGTCGTCTATGGTCTATGGACAACGGAGAATAGTTCATATACGTAGTTATAAAATAAATAACTGTATAAGGAAATATGGTGAGGAGTTCTCACCTTTGGGATCCACTCCTCCTTTCCTTATTTCTAAACGGTTCGGATTTGGATTTGATTCCCGTCGGTTCTATCGCAACCAGTTTCACACTGTTCATAGTAAAAATCACATTTTTAACATCGCTATATATAATTAAAAATCACTTCTTTTTCTGTTATACATATAAATAAAAATCATATTTTTATACCGCTACTTTTAAAATAAAAATCACATTTTTATATCGTTACCTATATAATAAAAATCACATTTTTAACTAATTAAAAATAGAATTTTTATACTTTAAACACATATGTAAAAATCAAGTTTTTTCTGCTTTAAACATATATGTAAAGATCGGATTTTTCTACTTTAAACACATATGTAAAAATCAGATTTTTATCACTACTTTCCAAATGAAAAATCTGATTTTTCTACAATAAGAAAAATCTAATCTTTTAAATCGCTACTATTTATATAATAAAAATTATATTTTTATTATACTTCTTTCTATATAAAAATTATATTTTTATAATTCACTTTGTATAAAAATCATATTTTTATTATCATACATATATAAAAATTATATTTTTATCATCATATATATATAAATAAAAAATTATATTTTCATTATCATATTGCCTAAATAAAAATCAAATCTTTATAAGGATAAAAATCAAAACTTTTTCTCACTCGTAATTTAATAAAAATCATATTTGTAAACAATGTTATGTCTAAATTAAATCATAATTTTTTTTGCTACTTCATATGCATGAAAATCAAAATTTTCTTGTGCTATAACATAAATAAAATCCAATTTCATTAAAATAAATGAAAAAAAAAAAACTTACAGGGTTTTTAAAGAGGGAGGGGGACCGGAGGCTGTTGGAGGTCAGGCGGAGGCTAGGGGCTGCGTCGGGGTGCTGTAGCTCGCTGTCGAAGGAGGCCCAGAGATTTTCCGCGCGATTGGAGGAGGGGGAATGCATGATGGCGGCGGCGAGGAGGAGGGGGTGGCGCGCTGCGTCGTTGGGGGGGGGGGCGATAATGGGTGGCGGCGACTAGGTCTAGCGGGTTTTTTCTCAAATTGATTTCTTTCTTTTTATACGGGGAAGAGTAAAGGAGGAAGAGAGAGAAAGGTGAGAGGGGGAAAGAATATATATTTATTTATTATTATTTTTCTCCATAAAGTTGCCTTTTCGTTTGAACTCCGTATCGTACCCAACGACTATCGCCCCTAGCTAATTACCCCTATTCCGAACACAATGGGATATGTTTCGTAACCCAATTCGATCGTTTCGATCAGTTTTCATTTAAATTAACATTCAAATCAATATATTGAATTTTAAATGTACTTTTCAATTTACCGGTGCCATATACAGACCCCAAAAATTCCAGAAAAATTATTTCTAGCTTCGTATTGACGATACGGTCCTAACAAAATTAATTTCGTCGAATTCTGAGACAGTTTGAAAAATGGCCATTTTCTGGTCGATCGAAATTGAATTAAACAGGTCAAACACGTTTTCTTTTGCCACACTCACTTATTGATCCCAAAAATTTTGGATTTTGGAATCTAGCAATAACTTGACATTCCGGATCCAACAAAAGTGGTTTCGTTGAAAACGGAGGTCATTTGCATAATTTCCATTTTTAAGGGCCAAAATTCCATAGCGACTATTCTGAATTTTCAACTGGGCATAACTTTTTATTCCCGCTATGAAATTTAGATTTTTTGGATTTGTTGGAAAGATATCTTCAAATAGATTCTAATATTTTTGGTTTCACTAAAATCCGATTTATTTTGAATCCTGTACATTCATTTGAAATTTGAAATCGAATTTTCAAACTACCGCGCCATTTCCAATTCCTTTTATAATTAAAATAAATATTGATATTTTAACGTCAATTCAAATAAATATATACGTTCTAATTCTATTCAAAATAAATTTCTTGTCGTTACTATTTAAAATAAATCATTTTAAATATTAAAAATTCATTAAAATTGCCAAAATAAAAAATTTAAATTGGTTCGGATTTTCCGGGTGTTAAAATTATTTACGCTCCTAATGTGCCTATGATGTAGCACCTAGCGGATTTTTAGCTATTGTGTATCATCTTATGAAAATACGGGCCCATTATTTCAGTTTCTATAATGAAAAATTATTTCATTTTTTTTTAGTTGGAACCTTAGGTGGTTCTCGAAAAAGGATAGTAAAAAAATTATCCCTAAAGTCGAGACCAAAGATTTTACATTCTCGATTCTCAAATTGAAGAGAATAATCATGCTCTAAAAGCTGTCCAATGCTCAACAAATTCTCATCTAATTTAGGAACATAAAAGGTATCATGAATAACCTTACCTTCCTGCTTTGTTGCAACTTCAATGCTGCCTTTGCCTTCAACTTCAACATACTCTCCATTGCCGAGTTTAACTTTTGAACCAAATGAAGGATCTATGTCAATGAATCATTTTATCTCCTGTCATATGATTGCTACATCCACTCTCCAAGTAATATACATTCTTATATTCTTTAATCGCCTTTTGATAAGCAAAGAACAAGCTCCCTTCCATATTTTCCGCTTCGGCAAATGTTGTGTGTTGTGGCATACCAAAGTGACAGTCTTTTTGAATGTGCCCAAACCTTTTGCAATTACGACATTGTGGCTTACCTTTATTCTAACAATCCTTTTCTTTATGAAAGTTTTTTTTCTTTTTGCAAATTCCACACGATTTATTTGATTCTTCATCACTTCCTCTTCCGCTATAGGTGCCTCGACCGTTTCCACGCGAGTTTCTTCCTCTTCCTCTTTCTTTGCCAAATCTTCCACCACTTGAAGACTCACTATTATTTTGCTTTATTGTTTTCTCATTGTTTGACTGAGTGGTGAGTTTGGACTGAAACATGTTTTCAACAGTCTTTCTATACGGCGTAACAACGTTTGCTCGTTGGATCTAAGTGGGCCCATCAATCCTTGAACGGTCATGTTTGACAAATCTTTGGTTTCTTTTATAACAACCACCATAGGACTAAATTTTTCAGTTAAGCTTATCAAAATTTTATCAACAATTCTGTGATCATCTATTACATCTACATGGGACTTCATTTGATTCACTAATTCAGACAACCTATTAAAATAGTCGTTCAAGCTTTCATTTTCTTTCATTTTTTTATTTTTAAAACCTCTCTTTAGAGATTGAAGTTTGACAGTTCTCACCTTTGAATCCCCTTCAAACTCTTGTTGCAAGGTTTCCCATGCTTCCTTGGTTGTTTTTGCTCTCATAATTCTTGGAAATATAGTGTTTGACACTCCTCTTTGAATCATTCCAAGAACTCCAGCATATGTGTTTTTTTCTTTTTTAATACTTCTGTTTGCGCTGCTGTAGGTTCTGCCGTAGCCGTTGAGTCTTCATACCCTTATTTGATGAACTCCAAGACATCCAACGAGGTGAACAAAGTCTCCATTTTTACTGCCTAGAAATCATAATTTTCTCCTTCAAATAAAGGAACTTGGACATTGCTACATGTGGAGTTGATGCCTACTGAAGTATTGCTTGGAGAAACCATTACTTTGCACTTTGTTTTGTTTATTGCAAGGATCTAAAGCTCTGATACCGTTTTGTTGGTAATAAAATTTAGAATATAAGGGGAAGACTTTTTTTATTATCTTATCACAGAACAATGGAACCATACATACTTATAGTGCATGAATAGACAACATCCAATGGACATGCTTTTAATTCAAGGGACATGACTCTTAAGTAATCTAGATACATGATTCCAATGCAAATATTAATTACTACACATTACTAACACCATCACTCCCATTTTCCACATCCCATCCTCTCTGATCACTCCTCCATTTTTCTCACCACTAGGCTGCTTAGTAGAGGAGAGAAAAGAAGTTTCTAATTCTACAACTCCTGGATCAGTGATCCTGAGTACAATAATATAATGATTACTTCTTGGTTTCAAGGCTTTACTGATTTTTCTATGTAATCTTTTTATAGGAAATTAAAATCCAACAAACATGCTTTGTGGTAGTGGGCTAAAGGAAAATTTGGCACTAGATCTAAGCAGTCTGATCAATTGAAAGTTAGATTGCTCAAAGCCCAAGTTGATAAAAAGAACCATCCAAACAACCAAAATTAGTTTGTTTGGAAGCTACAAGTGCGTTTGGTTTACGTTTTTTAATTTTGAGTTTTTGCACATACAAATGTACCGACGACGCACACATACCATGAAAAACGATCGTTTTACAAATGAAGTTAACATACAAAACAAAAACCAACTATTTATCATTTTTCATATTTTAAGAAACAACGGAAGAACGATTAAAAGTTCATCTATCCACCAAATCGTAGTTCCTTCCGTCACTCCCTCCGCCTTTGATACATCACCTCCGCTATACTTCAAATCTTCTCAACTTTCATAATTAATGTCGAAAACTAAATTACCAATACACAAAATAAAACAAACACTACTTACACCTTTTGCTGAAGTGAACAAAGCTTTGGAGCTTGAAGAAAGCATGAAAAAACAACAAATTAGTTGCAAATGAGCAACTAAAGGAGACAGGAACACCTCTTACTACCATGCTACTATCAAAGTCAAGTAGGCGATGAAGCTCATTCACAAAATTGATAATGAGCATATTAATAACTATGACACCACGTCTAAAGTCGATGATGCTCTTCTAAGAAACTTCTCTAAGCTACTTGGTAATTCTCCCGACTTATCTCCTAATCTCTCTGATATTGATAATGTTTGTCAGCCAAAGTTACAGCCCAGTGATGCTTCAAATTTAATGAAGAGAATAACTGACATTGAGATCAAATCTGCTCTTTTCTCTTTGAACAAGAATTTATGCAGTGCCCCTATGGTTTTAACATCCATTTTTTTTACCAGTAGTTGGGGATATTATTGCAAGTGACTTTTGCAAAATAGTTCATAAGTTCTTTAATAATTTCAAAATACTTGGGCAAGTGAATGCTACCAACCTAGTCCTAATACCAAAATCCGATCAATCCAATTTTATGTATCTTTTCATCCAATTTCCTATTCTAATTTGATGTATAAATACTTCTCTAAAATCATCTTAATAAGGCTTATTGTTGTGCTGCCTTTATTAATATCAACAACCAATTTGGCTTTCTTTCTAAGCACAATATCCTTGACAATATCATGCTACCACACAAGCTGATTAAAGGTTATGACCGAGTTCATGCCCCCCGACTGCCATGCTTAAAGTTTCCTTTTGTAAATCCTTTTATAGCTTTCACTGGTCATGTATTGTTCGTATATTAGCAAACATGCACTTCCCTAAGTTGTTCTTTGCTTGGATTTATACCTGCCTCTCTACCCCTAAGTTCTCCTTAGCTTACAATGGTAAAAACTCCGGTTTCTTCAAGAGTGGACAAGGAATCCGACAGGGTGACCTGATGTCTTCATATTTATTCATCATTGTTATGGAAGTGTTAACTAACATGTTCAATAAAAATTACTGTGATGGTCCCATTGCTTATCACCCCAAATGTAAAAATCCCATCATCACTACTTTGCTGTTCGCTGATGATGTCATGATATTTAGAAGGCCTAATTGCAAATCAGTGACTAACATTATCAATATGCTTGAGGCTTTCTACTATATGATTAGTCGTAAGCTAAACACCCAAAAATCCCGTGTCATGCTGTCAGGTGTCAATGAAACTTTCAAAGCTAAAATTCTGAGCATTCTTTGTATGCAAATTAAACATGAATCATAACATGACGTACCTTGGCCTACTGTTGTGTTCATATAGAGTTACAAAAGTTGTTTGTATGCAATTTTTTAACAAAATAACATCAAGGTTAAACTATTGGGCAAATAAATTTCTTACACAAATTAGTCGTCTTGTGATTATAAAAAAGCATAGGTTTATCGATGTCCATTTACTGACCTAGGACTTTTATCTTGTTGGAAATAAATGAGAAGGTTAGGGAAGAAGAGGCTATGTGGTAGTGGAGAAATACAAGTCCAACATTGTGTGTGATTTGTGAATATATCTCCATATATACCAAAGCCCAATATGCTATTTCAAAACAAAAGAAATGAGCACATGAAGGACTTGAATGAATGGGCTATGTAGGCATTGCGCTTTCATATTAAATATTAAAATGTCAAAGATAAGGGCCTTGGGGCTCTTGGGGTCTCATGATCCAATGGGCCGCTGACTGTTTAATATGCGGAAAAGGTTTCTTTTTGCGCAAATGCGACCGTTTGGACCAAGGGATGCGTCTGCTCGCCTGAACAGTGATCAGATGCGACCATTTGAACCAGCACGGCTGTACGGACAGTCGCGACTACCCAGAAAGGCACCCCTCCGCCGCTATATATGGGCGGTCTGACAGAGCCACTGATCATCCAGAAAAATTAGTTCGTTCTGTCTTCTTCTTCCCTGCTGCTCTGTTATTAAATTAACTTGCTTGAGTTCGTCGTTGCTCTGCATACTATAAGCGCTACATTGCAGAGATCGGTCCGTTTCATCTTGGGAAACAATTGCTCGTATACCTTCAGCGCCGTAGAGGGGGCACTATTGTTTCAAGGAAACAGATTTAATTTGAACTCGGACATTACTGACATGTACTTCTTTCTACTCTTTGTTTTGCTACGGTTTTTTACTGTTGCAAATCTGGTCATGCTTTTTGCCGTTGCTAATTTTAGTTCTACTTCGAATTAGTAACACTTCTTGACGTGACAATTGGATAGTGACAATATATTGATTGCTATCAGGTTCGTACTGCAATTGCATTAATACGAACAACAATCTTGAAACAATATCTTCATTTTGCAGAAAACGATAATGGCTAAAAGAAATAGTGGTCCTGCTGCGCCAACACCACCTGTAACCAATCCTTTTGCACCCGTAGTTACACCAATGGCACTGTCTCACGGAGAAAGGCCAGAAAAGTTCACCGGAGCGGACTTCAAACGTTGGCAGCAAAAGATGCTATTTTACTTGACAACATTGGGCCTTGCA
Organism: Allium sativum; assembly: GCA_030737875.1. Classification (NCBI taxonomy): domain Eukaryota; kingdom Viridiplantae; phylum Streptophyta; class Magnoliopsida; order Asparagales; family Amaryllidaceae; genus Allium; species Allium sativum. Next base: position 878,510,219 of record CM060919.1, on the reverse strand, counting down.
AAGTATCTTACAGAAGATGCTCTAGTCGTTGCAGAATTGGAACCAGATCCAGTTAAAGTTGAAGCCCTTACTGCTTGGAAAAATTCTGATTTCATGTGTAAAAATTACATCTTGAATGGCCTCGACAATAGTCTACACAATGTGTACTGCACTGTTGCAACATCCAAACAACTCTGGTTGGCTTTGGAAAAGAAGTATAAAACTGAAGATGCAGGCATGAAGAAATTCATCGCTGGGAAATTTCTTGACTTCAAAATGGTCGATACAAAAGCTGTGATCAACCAAATTCAAGAACTACAACTTATCATTTGTCAACTAGAAGATGAAAAGATGACCCTTAGCGAATCTTTTCAAGTTGCCGCTGCTATTGAGAAGCTTCCTCCATTGTGGAAGGACTTCAAGAACTACCTAAAGCACAAATGCAAAGAAATGACAATGGAGGAACTTGTAGTTCGATTGAGAATTGAGGAAGACAATAGAATTTCTGAAAAGAAGATTTCTCAAAATGTGGTTGCCAAAGCAAACGTTGTGGAAATGGACAAGTCCAATAAGAGAAAACGTGACAACCAACCTAAGAAGTCAAAGAAATTCAAGGGGTCATGCCATAATTGTGGAAAGAAGGGTCATAAAGCTGCAGAATGTCGCGGCCCACCCAAAAAGAAGAAATTAGAAGCAAATGCGGTTGATGTTTCAGACGGTGTTTCTGAAATGGACCTATGTGCAGTTGTTTCAGAATGCAACCTTGTTGGCAACAACAAGGAGTGGTTTGTAGACACTGGATCCACTAGGCATATATGCGCAAATAAGTGGATGTTCACAAACTACAAAAGTGCTACTAATGAAGAACAACTGTTTATGGGTAACTCGTCCACATCAAAGGTCAAAGGCAAGGGAAAGATTGTACTGAAATTGACTTCTGGAAAAGAACTCACTCTAAATGATGTTCTCCATGTTCCAGAAATTCGCAAAAATCTAATTTCAAGATCGTTGCTCAGCAATCATGGCTTCAAACTGACATTTGTGGCTGATAAATTTGTGTTGTCTAAGAATGGAGTGTACATAGGAAAGGGTTATGTATGTGAGACCTATTTAAGGCTAATGTAACCACTGTTGTACCAAACGATGATATGAATAAAATTGAATCTTCTACTTACATGGTTGACTCTCCTAATCTATGGCATTCTAGACTAGGTCATGTGAATTTTGATACTTTACAAAAATTGATCAATCTAGAATTCATACCTAAGTGTAGAATTGATTCAAATTACAAATGTCAAATTTGTGCTGAAGCGAAATTGACAAGAACCTCATTTCATCATGTTGAAAGAGAAACCGAACCTCTAGACTTAATACATACTGATGTATGTGACTTGAAAATGTGTCAAACTAGAGGAGGAAAAAGGTACTTCATCACATTTATAGATGATTGTACAAGATACTGTCATGTATATCTCCTTAGAAGCAAGGATGAGGCATTCGATATGTTTAAACAGTATAAGGAAGAATTTGAGAATCAACTCAACAGAAAAATTAAAGCTTTAAGAAGTGATAGAGGAGGAGAATATGAGTTTCCATTTGAGGAATTCTGTGCTGAGCATGGTATAATACACTAAACTACAGCTCCTTATTCACCTCAATCCAATGGTATAGCCTAACAGAAGAATAGAACTCTTAAAGAAATGATGAATGCCTTACTAATAAGCTCTGGCTTGCCAGATAACTTTTGGGGAGAAGCTATTCTTTCGGCAAATCATATTTTAAATAAAATACCACGAAAGAAAACGTCTAAAACTCCCCATGAACTTTGGAAAAACAGACCACCATCCTATAAATACTTAAAAGTGTGGGGGTGTCTTTCCAAAGTAGAAATTCCAAAACCGAAAAAGGTCAAAATAGGACCAAAGACTACAGATTGCATATTCATTGGATATGCTCATAATAGTAGTGCATATCGATTTTTGGTGTACAAATATGAAATTGATGACATTCATGAAAACACCAATATCGAGTCTCGAAATGCAAGATTCTTTGAACACATTTATCCTCTAAAAACCTCTATTGAAACTAGTGTTCAAAAGAGGCCAAGAGATCCAGATACTCTCGAGTATAATGATGATCAAAGAAAAATGAATGATGAAACTGAGATAGAGGAACCGAGAAGGAGCAAGCGACAAAGGACCTCTAAATCCTTTGGACCTGATTTCTATGCATATATGATAGAAAATGAACCTCTAACTTACCAATAAGCAATGTCATCTCCCGATGCTCCTTATTGGAAAGAAGCCGTCAATAGTGAAATAGAATCCATTCTACAATCTCCTGATACGAGATAAAGGCTGCCAGTGTTTATAGCTGGATTAAAGTATATTCATTTGAATTTATCTTATTTTGGATAATATCTTTAATTAGATCAAACTAATGATAGTTTAAATCGATAAATAAGAATTCAATTAATCGTAGGTGCATGTAAAATTCATTCGAGACGACTCGAGTGGATCGTAGATGCGAATACACTCTAGGATCAGTTCGAGATTTTTTCGACGCTAGTCTTTAAATCAAGATGAGTAAACTCACTCTCTGGATTCGTTTATAATTTTATTATAAACGAATTTTTATTTAAAAATAATTTTTGTATGTTTTTTGTTGGCTGTTTGAATGCATTGAATAATTATTGATTAATTATGGATATTATATATTAGTTATATTTAGGCTTGGTGATTGTGGCTATTCTATATATATTGGATATTTCCCGCAGTACCACTAGCGGATGACCCTATGCGCCCCGCATATATATAGCGGATGGCCTTTTATACTGCGATATCTTGCCTTGAAGCAATATGGGTATTAATTATGTTGTCCAGCTTCTGTGGATGCAAGAAAAACAGGTAGGAGGAATCCAACTGGACTCCTCAACAATTTTATTATTGTTTTTTATATATAATGTTATATGATGTGATAAATAACCTGTGATCTATTATTGGGTTTTTGGATGTTAGAATATTGCTGGTCTATTATATATTGATATTTAAAACTATCGTGAAAAGGAATTTTAAAATTTAAAAGTTTTTTTTTATAGATTTTGAATTTCAAATGGTGTAACATCCCATAATTTCAGTATATTTAAATTTCAATTTAAAATAAATAAAATGGAATATATTGGATGAAAATCAATTTGTGTTGTTAATAATAATGATGATTATTGAATTGAGTATAAATAGATTTCCAAATTTAGTTATTTAGAAAATATGATAATTTGGAACTTAAGATTTTAATAACAAAGTAAAGATAAGTGGTTTAAGTAAAAAGGGAAATTCAAGTTAAATTGATTTAATGGTGAAATTATGAATTGTTAAGTTAAAGATTTGAAATTCAAATTTAAATTCTAAGAAATCAAATTTAGGAACTTAAAATGAGGGAAATCGATGTGTAAAATTTATTTAGGTTATAATTAAATTAAAATGGAAATTTTGAGTATTTAAATTTGAATTAAAACAGTTAATTGAATAATTGAATATTTTATTTATTTAATTAACTGTGGAATTTAACTGTTTTGGCGACTGTCTCGGAATTCGACGAAACTGGCGCCATCAGAACCGTAACGGTGAATTATTATAGGATTTCAATTTGCGTTACAATCCGACTTACCGTTTGATCGTACGAGAGAAAAATGTGAACGAGAGCAGTGTAAATGGATAATTGGGTATTTCTCATATTTGGGCCTTATAATTATATACAAAAATAAAACCCACTTACCACACCTCAGCCATTTTTCAACATACGTATATTTCCTCCATCGACCCTTTTCTAATGGCTGGAAACAAATTTCTAAACCTAGCTGAAAATAAAAATACAAGCTTGAAATTCAAATTACTTCAAACCCTAGAGTATTATATGTCGATTTGAAGCTCTCGACGATACGAGGCTGCTGATACCATTCGTTTCGACATGCAGTGCTCGGATTTGCCAGAAATTGATGGTCAAACCTCTGGACTACGGAACCCTAGCATGAAATTTGGGGCTTTTTGATTTAAGGCTTAATTGAAGAATCCGACTTCTGGGTATTGAAGAGGAGAAGCACACGAACTCATTGATGATAGTCGGAGGTCCTATTGTCAAGTATATAGCTGTAATTTGGTGTTTAAAGCTCCAATTTATGCAGTTTTGGCGGCATCGACGCGGTCAGCAGGGACGACCGGAAATGGCGGGACCGGCGCTGGTAGATGCGGCTCGGGATGAGGTTTCCAATGGTGGTGGCCGACGAGATTGATTTGGCCGGAGGAGGGAGTGGTAAGCGGTCAAAGTTCGCTAAAATTGGGTTCTTTTTCACGTTTTTACTGTAGCATTTGGAGAAGGAGCGGGAAGGAAGGCGCCTGCTGACGTGGCAATATCCAATAGGGTGAGAGAAAGATTTTATTAATTTTATATGTTTTAAGTTCAAATCGTAAAACGGTAATAACTTTCTCGTTTTAACTCGGATTTGGACGCGGTTTGTTGCGTTGGGATCGTGGCGAAATTGCGGACGTTTTGGCGCGGTTTTGGTTGCATTTGGAGACTGTGAAATTTTGGGCTTCTTTTGGATGTTCGATCCACTAAACACCCAAAGGTGAGTGATTTTCTCACTCACGACTGACTAATTTATTCCCATATTTATTGAATTAAATTATGAAATATATTTGGTTGTATGGTTGTGTTGATAGAAGATGTGTTGCTTAGAAAACTGACATGCAAGCGAGTTAATCTGAAATTTACTCCAATAATTAGTTGTTTAATTTAATTAAATTACTAGTTGGGATTTCTGATCCTTGCAAACCTATAGAACAGATTTATACTGATTAATTGGATGAATGGTTGTGATGGATGCCTTGGTTTGATTTCTAAATGGATATTGCTATGTTCTGTTGTTTAGTATATGAACGTGTGTGTTGTTTGGCGATAAATCCCATTTACCTTTGATGTTGCGGGCATCTAATAAACCCGGGATTATCGATTTTAATAAATTAAGCACACAAAGTGAAATGATAAATTTCTGTGACCCTGATTTGGATTGAAATGATAGATCCATCCCTGAATATCGAGAAATTAAATTTAAATCACTTGGCCATAGTGTAGAAAATTATATATGGACATCGGTTGGTTAAATGATTTAAATATTTGAAATTCTATTTGAAGGAAATCCATTTAAAGGAAATGTGGCGATTTCGATAAATTTTATTTTTCCTTTAAAGATCCGAATCTTGAATGTTATTCGAAATGATTAAGGAAATTTTACCAAACTGAATTTGAAGTTGTAAAGATTCAAAATTTTATATGATTTGGGATTTTTAGGGATTTGGTGGACTCGAATTTAATAAATTCTTATTGAATTTAATATTGGAATTAAGGTAATCGAGAATACTCGGAATTGTTGTCAAACTTTATAAGAGTATGATTTTGAATCCTTGAATTTGTAAATGGGTTTGAAATGGGATTTGAACAAGTCCTTTGAGCTAAGCAACTCCATTGAGACTGGAGTTTAGATTCAAGTACTGAAGTTCGGAAGAAAGAGTTAATTTTTAGTTAAGGAATTTTCTTATATATATATATATTTACACCGTCTGATTTCAAATAACTATCCTCTCTTCAAGAATTTATTTATTAACTTTTATCTATAACTATTTTATTTTAACAAAATTTTCTTACATTCTATTATTTAAGTTAATTAGTAAACTTTCAATTTACATATATATATATATATAGTTTTTAAAATTTATCTTATCCTATTCTAACTATGATATTATATATATATATATTCTTTTATATATAAGGTTTTCTTTATAAACATTAATCTCATAGTTATATCCTTTAAAATTTTCATTTCTTCCGAATGATAAGTGTTTGAATCAAAATTGTTGGTTTAAATGGATTTGAGATAAGAATTCCTTCTATTTGAAGATGAACCGATTTAAATCGATTTTTATATGGATTTATAAATTATATTCTTCTTGAATAAATGGATCTCCTAAGAGATTTAAAATGAGTGGTTATGAAATATATATATTCAAGTTGAATATGAATGGATTTTTACATAAATCGATTTGAGATAATTATATTCTTGATATGAAGTATATTCTACCTGAATATGAATCGATTTAGTGAAATATTATATGATTATAATATAATGAAATGAATATATTCTAGTTAGAATATAAATCGGTTTGGAATGATTACGATACGTTGATATGAAATTATATTCTATTTGAATATAAATTTGGTTCGAAACAGAATATGATATTTTGATATGAAACGAACCTTTGAGAAAATGTAAAAGAACCAACCGATGTGGAAAATGTAAGCGTTGGTTGTTAAAGAGACCGGAGTCGACATAAGGCATACTCTCTGTTAGTGTCGATACCACTTTAACAACTGTGAACGTTTTGACGTATCCAGAATGAGGTATGATGACTTGGTGGCGATTATTGGATCGAAGAAGATGAACGATGACGAAATAGCCCTGACCTTCGGGTCGGAATTGAAATGACTAAAACAGGAGCTATACCGTGACTAACTGAGGTAGCACCTTTGATCGGACACACTTCTTCGATACTATTTCTATGACTTTGGTGATGATGATGATTTGGGCACATTTATGACTTTGGGAGTGTATTCCGAGGTGGGCGGTTGTGGCTGCTATGCGTTACCACCGGTCCGGGAGTGCAATTGGTAGAATCCTACCCTGGGCATTGTCTCGAGTGCCATGTCATATGTATCCTTATCGAGCCCATACGATTTTGATTTGTATCGTACCTATGGAGTGCCCTCTGATGCCATCCGTGTTAGGTTGGGTTTACGGTACTGTATAGACTACGGTATTATAAATGGTGTAAGGGTAAAAATGTAATCCCGCTTACGCTATTTTCAGTATTTATACTTTACTGAGTAGAAACTATCATAACAGCGTATTATACTATCTATGTATTAGTTTAACGGATCCTCGAGAGATGGAAAAATCCCGTAACATCTCTTGAGTTACTGCACCCATGACACTAAAGTTATTTCGTATTTAATTTGACTAATATGAGAATGATTTAGTGTTGATCCGATTGTTTGTTGTGTTTTATTTTTATGCAATATGCTCGGGTCAGCAGAAGTTGCAGTTAGCGAAGATGGCAATAGCTTGGAGGATGAAGACGAGGATTTGGTATATATATATCAAGTATAAGTATTTCCGCTGCATTTATTTCCGCCGCTTATTATGTACATCCGTATGTATATGTAACTCTGATAATCATTGAATGTTATAACCAAAGTATACATTTCAACTTCTTTTTAACTGCTATTTGTTTATTATATGTTGTCCTTCCGCTGTGAGATTCTGTGATTGGTTTTTTTTCTCTTCTTTCTTCCTTTTTCTTCTTTTTCCCAATAACTACCTGCATTTGCGATTTGTTTGGGTCGACATGTGTGGTTTATTGTCGATTTGAATGGTTAAAAATGTGGGTCGTTACATTTGGTATCAGAGTGATGGTTAGCGATAACCTTGGCACTGTTTGGGAATTAACTCATTAGAGATAGGGTTAGTAGTGCCCTAGAATGAGTTTGAGTGATATACGAGAGAGCGTACTTGTAATTTTGATATAAAGTGATTTTATATTGTGTTGACTTGTTCTGTTGAACATTTATAAATTCTAGTCGATATATGGGACGCCACGGGATCGATAGGAATTTCTAAATGATCGAACAGAATGATCGACATAATATGGTTTTCAATTATATTGTAAAACATATTAAATATATATTATTGGTTCAAGTATAGATGTATTCGTTCGAGTAAATGATAATATTAAGTCATTACCTATGATGAGTGATTCAATAATAAACTAATGGAAAATTTAAATGGCTCGGGAAATTCAAGAATAAAATCCTTTAGTATAATGGGTTGCCGAATATGATTTGCAAATGAAACAGGAATGACCTTGAAACCTGATCCTGGGTACTTTTGAAAATGGTTTTGTCGAAATTTGAAATAATATCAAATTATAAGGTATGATCGAAAAGAAATGGTTTTAAAGATTTTTCAAAGTGGGTATAATCCCTTCTTGGACCTTAGAAACGATGTCGGTAATGAGTGCACGCATTTTCGATGCTTATTCTGAAGCGTCTAAGTGGGGGAGACCACCCGTATTTTCATAACTATTTTGAAAGGATTTTTGGATTTAAATTCCTATAGTATAAGTACGTATAATAGTATAGGTATATGATATTAAAACTGAGTTTAAGATTTGACAAGGATTGAAATTTTTATATTCTTCCTTAAATTAAAGTTTTGGGTTTAAAATTCTTATGGTATGGTTTATAAAATAGTACAGGTTTTGTATAAGGGTATTAGTATATGTTGTTAAGATTGGGTTTAAATTAAACTAGAATCGAAAAAAAATCTATATTCTTTGTTAATTTAGGGATTCAGATGTAATATTATATGGTATGGTTTTCTATAAAATAACATAAGTACATATAGTATTTTAAACTTGGTTTTAAACCCGGAATCAAGGTATTTAAGTTCACCTTAGCTAATAATGTTGAATATGTATTAAGGTAACTCGATTCATTAGAATTTATATTTTAAACTAAGAAGAAGACTTAAGTATTATAAGAGGAAGAAATGGTCATTAAAACGCTTAGGGTGAGCGATAATTAAGCTTAGCAAATTCCAAATTTAGTTGATATAAGAATTAGAGAAACATGTAAGTTAACTATGAAATAAAACTCGACTAAAGTCGACCAAGAATGAAATGGAAGATTTAGTGTGTAAATAAGAAAGGAAATAGCCTATGCTTTGGTTAATTAATAAGTATGTGAAGTTAGTCGAGAAGGAATTGAAAAGAAATTTATGGTAATAAAGTGTGAATGGTCGATAAATTAAAATAAGGAATTAGATGGTGAATTAGTGTACATGTGAAATTAAGGCGTATAAGTCTAAATGGGGTAAAACCTCGTTAGCACATTACGTTGAATGGAAATCTAAGTAAATAGTGAAATAAATGTAGTGTAAATCCTATTATCAAACGGAATAGGAGTTAAGTTGAGTAAAGAAATTGAATTAAATAAAGTATACTTGGGAAATCAAATAGGAATTGATTGAGAACTGAGTATAAATTTGAATTATGAACCATCCTTATTTTGAATCATTATTTGAGAGTCGAATAAATAAGTTGAGTGAATGGAATATCGTTTAAATTAAAATGAAAATGGGAATAAGTGAATAAGATAATGATTAAGGGTATGGTTAGGAAAATGAACAAGCAACTGAAATATGGAATAAGACCAAATTTAGTTCGAGTCAAGTGTATTGACTCGATAAGAGTTAACTTAGAGGACCATATAATGGTTGCTTGAGAATTTAGTACTTAGAAAAGAAATGAGTTAAATTTTGGCTTATTGATTCATGGTAATGAATTAGAGATCTAACGTAATCAAGTCCGTTGGAAATTTTAAAATGAATTCAAGTTTATTCGAAATTTAATGCTTGAGAATGAAATGAGAAACAAATAGAAATTTTTATTGGAATAAAGTAAGTAATTGAATATGAATCCGTTCTCGGATAATGTAGTGAATGTACAGGATTGAATGGACAAACGAGAATGGACGAAGTGGGTGAGTTGGAAGTAAACACAAATAAGATAGACGATAATGGAATGGAAATTCATTTAATAAAAGTGAAAGGAGCATGAATATATTGAAGCAATAAAGGTATGAGAATATTGGAGCGATAACCCTTTTAAATAGTTAAGTGTTGTTTAAGTTTAAAATCCGAAAGGTTGGGACTCCAAATATAAATCAATGTTTATGCAAGAATCTGAACTATTCGATATGCCGAAACTAAAATGACCATAACTTTTGAATGGCGGATCGGAATTTAACGATTTCGGACTTTTTGGAAACTTTAGAAACTGAATTAAAACTTTGGTTAATAGCACCTTGACTGATTTCCATGTTTATTAAGTTGAAATCCAAGAACTAGTCGTAGTTGTATGCGCAGAAAATAAAAATCTGAACTGAATACCCATGTTGTTTTGACCATAACTCCCAAACGAAACATCGGATTTTAATGTGCGAATACAATTCGGAAAGGCCTGAATGTAAACTAAAACTTTCCTTAATATGCTGAGTCAAATTCTGATGTCTAAGGGGTTAAAAACTGGGTTGAACAACTCAGACCTGCAGTTTTCATTTTACGGGCTGAGGTGTTCGCCTTCACTAAAATAGTCATAACTTTTGAACGAATTATCCGAATTCGACGAATCCAGACAATTCAGAAAACTTAAGAGAAATGCTACAACTTTTGCCTAGTATGTTTTAGTCAAATTTCCCCATCTAAGGGATGATAACCCGCAATTTGTTCGCTGGTCTGTCGTTAACATTTTGGTTTTATAGTTGAAATGGTCGATATATGTTGTGTAAGTTGTATACAATTGCTATATATTGTATATACGTTGATTCTTATAGGTATGTGAGTATGTAGCAGGTGGAAGAAAGTCGCGCTAGCTACGGAGCTCGCTTGCGCTAAATACTAAGTGCTAAGGTAAGTAAAAATGCAAATAAACGCTAAAGAAAGGTACGTATGTGTGTTACAAGGTTTTGGTGGCTTTATATTTTGTTTTCCCCATTTTTTTGGGATGCCTCATCGAGTGATGAGATGAATATTTGGATTTATGTATGTATTGTGATTTTCCGGACCTCTCCGTACAAAGGAGATGCTGCCGAAATTTTTCGTGATTTCGGGAGTTAGAAAATTTATGAGGTTTTATAACTATATATTATTTTATAAATGTTATTTTATAAGTATGGATTTAGAAGTATGACTTGTTTAATACCTTATCTTGTTCCCTTTTCGAGGACGAAAAGATTTTTAAGTGGGGGAGGATGTAACATCCCATAATTTCAGTATATTTAAATTTCAATTTAAAATAAATAAAATGGAATATATTGGATGAAAATCAATTTGTGTTGTTAATAATAATGATGATTATTGAATTGAGTATAAATAGATTTCCAAATTTAGTTATTTAGAAAATATGATAATTTGGAACTTAAGGTTTTAATAATAAAGTAAATATAAGTGGTTTAAGTAAAAAGGGAAATTCAAGTTAAATTGATTTAATGGTGAAATTATAAATTGTTAAGTTAAAGATTTGAAATTCAAATTTAAATTCTAAGGAATCAAATTTAGGAACTTAAAATGAGGGAAATCGATGTGTAAAATTTATTTAGGTTATAATTAAATTAAAATGGAAATTTTGAGTATTTAAATTTGAATTAAAACAGTTAATTGAATAATTGAATATTTTATTTATTTAATTAACTGTGGAATTTAACTGTTTTGGCGACTGTCTCGGAATTCGACGAAACTGGCGCCATCAGAACCGTAACGGTGAATTATTATAGGATTTCAATTTGCGTTACAATCCGACTTACCGTTTGATCGTACGAGAGAAAATGTGAACGAGAGCAGTATAAATGGATAATTGGGTATTTCTCATATTTGGGCCTTATAATTATATATAAAAATAAAACTCACTTACCACACCTCAGCCATTTTTCAACATAGGAATATTTCCTCCATCGACCCTTCTCTAATGGCTGGAAACAAATTTCTAAACCTAGCTGAAAATAAAAATACAAGCTTGAAATTCAAATTTCTTCAAACCCTAGAGTATTATATGTCGATTTGAAGCTCTTGACGATACGAGGCTGCTGATACCATTCGTTTCGACATGCAGTGCTCGGATTTGCCAGAAATTGATGGTCAAACCTCTGGACTGCGGAACCCTAGCATGAAATTTGGGGCTTTTTGATTTAATGCTTAATCGAAGAATCCGACTTCTGGGTATGAAGAGGAGAAGCACACGAACTAATTGATGATAGTCGGAGGTCCTATCATCAAGTATATAGCCGTAATTTGGTGTTTAAAGCTCCAATTTAGGCAGTTTTGGCGGCATCGACGCGGTCAGCAGTGACGACCAGAAATGGCGGGACCGGCGCTGGTAGATGCGGCTCGGGATGAGGTTTCCAATGGTGGTGGCCGGCGAGGTTGATTTGGCCGGAGGAGGGAGTGGTAGGCGGTCAAAGTTCGCTGAAATTGGGTTCTTTTTCACGTTTTACTGTAGCATTTGGAGAAGGAGCGGGAAGGAAGGCGCCTGCTGACGTGGAAATATCCAATAGGGTGAGAGAAAGATTTTATTAATTTTATATGTTTTAAGTTCAAATCGTAAAACGGTAATAATTGTAACGACCCGGGTTTTTGGCCGTCAGATATTTAATTTAATTTATTTATTTTAAATATTATATTTGGAATATCGATGGAATTAATATCTAATTCGCTGTTTAAACAAAGTTCGACGTTATATATTTATATAATTATAAATAGAACTTGAAATATAGCGCTGCAGTTCGAAAATTCGAGTTTGAACTTCAACTGGACATACAGGATTCGATATAAGTCGGATTTCTGTGAAACAAGACACGTTGGGACCGTATTGATGATAATTTTCATATGAAAGAGAAAAATCCAGATTTCGTGTTATAATTTGACAGTTATGGCCAAATCAAATTTTGAAATAGTCGCTATGGAAAATCGTTATTAAATTATAGGCCTTTAAAGTAGCCGTTTTGCAAACGGACTCTGTTTTCGACGAAACCAGTTCCATTCAGTTCGTAGCGTCGATTATAGTCAGGATAGGTATATAGTTTGTTATTTTTAGAGATGGGAAAATTTGGCGTTAAAAAGGGTAGGGCGGTTCGCGGTAAAAACAGCCTACCGGGGCAACAGTCTCAAAATGCGACGAAATTAGTGCCGTTGGGTTCGTATCGAAAAGTTATTGTCGATGTTCGCAGTTTCAAGTTGATTTGATTTATCTGGTGACCGTAAAAAAATAAAATGCGTGTTTATTTCTGGTTTTATAAAGGATTTTTTTTCATACGACCTCGGATTGTGACGAAACTTGTCCCATTGGATCCGGAGTATCGGTTTACATCAAGAACAGTTTTTTTATCAGTTAACAGAGATCGTTTGTGGTGGTTTTTATTAATTACTTCACGTTGAAGTTTCACAAATGAAATTTATAATATAATTTTGAGCCACACATATAAATAAAACGCACATCTACCGTGAAAATTTTACAATCAAGTACGAGCCTGCCTATGCTAGTCTTTTCTATTTTCTTTTCAGCAAATGCAAAACGTGCCGACAAAGTAATTTTGAGAATCCCACCCTATACCGTTCCCTACCGACTTTCTGCAAACCTATACGAGGCAGCTTGATCCCCACTGTTCTTCCTCCTATTTAAACACTGCTGCATCTTCTTTTCCTTCGTTCCAGTGAGGGAGAGAACCAAATTTCTTCACCAATATAAAATTAAACCAACTCCATATCCATATTTCCACCAATAGTAAACTCCGCGCTAACAAAGAAGAGGAAACCCCACGTTCTCATCTCAGCAGTCAAGTCGCGTGTAGCAGGGGTGAGGAGGCTGAGAGGCTCGAGACGGCAGTCTCCGACGAAGGTTCAGTTGATGGCGGAAGGCGTTGCAGTGGCTTCATGATGTTGAGGGGCGGAAGTACCTGGGAAGGTTTATACAAAGGGGGAGGGACGCGTGGATAGTGGGAAGGAAGAGATAATACAAGGTGGCAGGAGGAGTTATTGCAAAATGTTGGAAGGATTCTTGGTGGTAGCGTGATGAATGTGCAGAACGAAGAGGGTGAGGTGGACCGAACAAAGAAAGAAAGGTGTCCATGCATGAAAAATGGGATGGTGAAGCATTATGCATTTCCGTGAATAGTAGAAAAAAAAAGAAAAAAAAATGAGCGGACGTGAGGACTGGGGGATGGGAGAAGTGCATGGAAATAGTGGGTTTAAGTGTAGAGCTGTTGAATACATGCGGAGGAAAATGATAAAGGAGCAAACAGAAGCACAGTGATGGCAAGAAGAAACGTAGCAGAAATGGGAAAAGAACAGTACACGGTGAAAGAAATAAAAGAAAGGTGAACAGTAATTTCATATATATACCAAATTATATTTTCGTTAATTTCATTAAGCTTGGCTAATGAAGGTTTAACCATGTCTAATTAAAAGCTCATTTGGTCATTTATATATATTGCGCCAGGAATGATAACGTGGCTTTTAGTTACCAATTGCAAATGGTCGAATAAGACTATATTTGGGTTAAGAAACCGAATGATATAAAGTTTTCTGGAGATGTACCAACCAATTAAAACCGCATATTCATAAATTGAACAGTAACCATTGGTCTATATAGTTTCAGGAAGGATCGCTATTCAGTATTTACCCATCTATCAGTTCAAATATAAATATATTTTCTAAAAGTATAATTGATTATTAAATTAAGATCTAATTAAAAGTTAATTTATTAAAATACAAACTGTAACCTAAAATGTCTGTAACGTTCTCATATCAGATCAACAAGGGGCGTTGGAGCTGTATCGACGGTCGTATTATTAGGGAACTGATTTGAAAATGATGGAAAAAAAAAACGCAGACGAACTGTTCTAACGACCGATGGAAATCAAGGTGAGTTAAACTCACTCAGTTACCTTTTTTATATTTTATATAAATTGGGTATTTTTATTTTGTGTGCTTTGCTTGCTAATGGTTGACTGCTTTGCTAGTTATCTATTTAACTGTGGATTTAAACTGATGAAATTAAACTGCGTTTAATTTCAGTGAAATACCAAATCGTTATTTTAAACGATTGGTTCCAATAAAGGTGACTCACCTTGGTTGGTCACGTTTATTTTATAAATGTGTTTTAACGGTTGAATTGTTTGAATTGCTTGTGGTTGATGTTGAATGGTTGCTATTTAGTGTTATCAGTTAAACAAAACTGAATGGTCTGATTTGAGATAACCGTTGTGATTTCAGGGAAGAACAGGTTGGAGGGATCCAACCGGATTCCTCAAATGTATTATTTATTTTCATATTATCATATATGAACTGACCTGCTTGTGTGATTGATTTGATGGTTGATTATTAATTGAATATTCAACATCTGTTTGGTTTAAACCAATGGGCGATATTGGTTAAGTGTTTGGCAGAGTATGGCCTTTAAAAATCAATCGGGTTACAGATATTGATTCACCGTCAGGTAAATCGATAGAGATGCAGTTATAAAAATTTATTTTATACCTAGAAATAGAATTTTGGAATATACTATTTTGAATAAAAGTTATATAAAGAGAGATAAATGAATAGTTTACTTATTTAAGACTTTGATTTATTATTAAGTGATTTTAGAAAGTTAATCAGATTGATAAGTACGGAAATAAGAAATAAGCCGAATGGTTTAGCTTGGGTAAATTTTTGATCAAGCGAAATGAGGAATTCATGAATAGGTTTTATTTTAAACCTAAGTTTTATAACGAAGTTATAAAAGGAATTTTAAGCGAGAATGAGAGCTTGAGTTAAATATTACTTAATCATTTGAATTAAGTCGAAGGAGATGTCGATAAAAGGGGTTTAAGATAAACCAAAACATATAAATAAGTTTCAAAGGGTTAAGGCGTTAATTTTACATTAACGTTATTTGAAAATGAGATCTAGTAAAAAGGAGAATTTTAAATGAAATTTCAAAATGGGAAATTGAATGTAGTTATTCAAGATAGAATTAGCCAAACATAATTATTCGGCTAAGTTGCCATTTCGTACGACTGCTAGCGTAATTCGCAGGGCTGCAGATAGCCTACGGCGGTCGGATGTTTCCTGAGGGATTCAGGCGTAACCATTGTGATCGCTGTGATCTAGAGTCAAGCGAATGGGGTTAAGACGAATGTTAATTAATCAATTAGAGTTATTCAAATATCGTATTGTTGAATATTAAAAGAATTGGAAGTTTCAATTTAACAAAAAGTAAATCAGTTTTGTTAAAGGCCAAGTGATGCTGAATACTGAACCAGTGAACTCATTGGAGTGTCATGATTGAAACACTGTACATTTTGATAGTTAAAACACCGACTATCAAATCTGACCAATACGATTGTTGGTATGGAAAGACCGGGATCGAATTTATATTCGAAAACCATTCCGACCAACAAATACGTGAAGATATCAGAAGATGATCGAGATGGTGCTGTGAAGACCGTTGATTTTCTTAAACGGAAGAACCACTAATATTCTCTGCCTGGCAAGCAGAGATAAGTTTTGACTCTGTCGTGGTTGGAATCAACGGGTTGCAAGGACTTCTCGCTAATGATCCATGGGGTGATTCCTATATGGATGCGGTAGGAGAGTGCCTTCGGTTCATCCTGTTCCTGGGTGACGTGTATGGACGAGTGTCTGACAGAGTATTTCCAAAGGGTCACGTACGTTGATTTCTTCAAACGTACGATAGTTGTTGGCAGGGAATCGCCATTCTCTAGCTTTCAGCTAGAGTATTTTTGTGGACGTCAATTAGTGATATCTGACGGATCTGACGATGTGGCATTCAAAGTGAATGACGACCAGATGTTCAAGAGTTGGTTCTGACCTCAAGCCTCATCAGTCGGGAAATGACAAAAATCGGGCAGGCAGCATGGCTATGTGGGTCGCTCCCATTAGGGTGTATGATCACCTATCTAGAGGAAATCCTATTGTTTCTTGTATCTATGTTTCGATGCTGTCCCTTTTCGGGCAGACGGTTGCTGATCCCAACCGTCGGTGATATATATTCGATACTCTCAAGCGAAATGAGGGGTCGGTCATGTGAGGGCCGGGTTGCAAGACGTTCTTGTTGAACCCAGTGTATTCGTCTCTAGAGATACACTATCGGAAGGTGGACCCATACCTTGTCAAGTCGGAATCCAATACCCAATAAGCGCCCGCGGTTTTTGATTGTATACTATATATGTGGAGCGTGAGATGCAAGCGTTCCACTAGATTTCTATTTACTTGTATTTAGACATTATAATAATATCAGACAAGATATTGGTTTTAAAACTGTTTTGGGTTATCGTAAGGTAAAAACCGTCCGTGTTTATGTGTGGATTTGGTCTTACGATTATCCTTTTCTTTTGAAAGATTTTTGAACTCTAAAATTAGGATTGGATGATTTACCCTTATTACTGTGCGAGTTTATCTCACTCTGGTTCACCAGACTGACCCGGTGTTTTGTAAATGCTCGGGTTAGGCCGGGTTTTACAGGTTCAGGTTATCGACTGCTATGAAGAGACGAGCTGGAAGAGTCCAGACGTATGATATTACTACTATTCCGCTGGGTGTTGTATATGGGAACAGACTATTATAACTGTCCCATGGTATGATGTACTCTGATACTGTAAGTATTTTAAAGCTTTCAATAAAGATTATTTCTGTTTTATATTTTGTTCCGCTGCGGTGTGAGACTCTGTGTGATGTTTCTTCTTCTTCTATTCTAATATTTCTATCTTATCTATTCTCACCCTCTAACTTCTTTCTATTAATGATCTGGAATGTTCGATGTCTGAATGGTCAACATGGTAGTTTGATGTTGATTTTCGGAGTCGAAAATCCCGGTTCGTTACAGTGGTATCAGAGCTGTAGGTTAAGTAATTACCTTGGCTCTGTGGCGTGACTCAGTAGAGATGAGGTTAGTAATACCCTAGACTGAGTTTGAATGTATATATATACGAGTGAACGTATTTGTAGATTTTATAAAAGTTGTTTTATATTGTGGAGATTTATTTGTTTGAGTTGGTTATGAGTTCTAGTCGATCAGTTTGATCTACTGTATCGATAGGGGTTTCTAAACACTCAAGTACGATAAACCGACACAGTATGTTTTGAAAGAGGGTAAATGAAATAATTTTACCCAAATTATATTTTGATATAAAAGAATGATTATGATTTAAAGTATTATAATATATTGGATGTGTTGCTTCATTATAATTGAAATGGTTATATAAATAACCAAGCAGAATTCATATAAGTGAAATATATGAAATCAGATGAATTAAATCTGAATTTAAATTAGAATTGAAATTAAAACTTTGGAAATTCGAACAAGTGGTTGAAATTGGAATTGGACTTAATATATGAGAATTTTAAAATCCTGGGGGGTTTTTAAATTGTTTTACAAGCTTTGCAAAAGGATATTTTGAACTGATTCCAAAATGGAAGTGTTTAGAAATGGTTTTGAAAGTGATATAGTATTGAACTCACTTCGATAGCTGGGAAATAGATTCCGATGATGTGCGCGCCATTATCGGTGTTCATTTCCGAGTTCTAAGTGACGGATTACTACCAAAGATTTTGTTTCTGAATTATTTTGGAAAAAGGAAATTGTTTTGAATCCCGAAAGGGAATAATTTATTTCAGAAAAACTAAACTGTTTAAAACTCCCAGGAGAGATAGCACGAGTTTAAAACAAATTAGATAGTAATTTGTGAAAGCAAACATTAATTGAATTGAAACCAACTAACTAGAAATTGAATCGGGATATAATATATCAAGTGGAATCAGATTTGGAATTGTGAGGCAGGAATCTAAAATGGTATTGACGGGCAAGTTAAGAATTGGAATTGAAAATGGATGGAAATCAATGGGATTTGGCTTGGACGTGTGAAGGGTTTGATTTTGAGGAGAAAATTGGAATTTTGTTTGGGAATGCATTTGTATATGCTGACAGGGCAGCAGATGGTAAGGGTATAATGGTATGCCCGACAAAAAAAGGTACACGTTTATTTTTATATGGGTTGGAGATTTATGAGCCTATTTGGCAAGCCGCTTGACTGTTTCATTTTCTTTTGGATTGGAGAAAGCCTAGAATGGCGAGTTGTGGTTGTATCGATTGAGCCGTACAGAGGAGGTGCTGGCGAAATTTTTCGGGAATTTAAGGTGTTACAAAATTTTCGATATTTTTGAAAATATTTATTTACAGTATTGAATTGGTTTCTAATTTAGTATAAAATTAGATTTGAAATAAATGGATTTATAACGTTCTTTCTTACCTTAGCAATTTCGAGGACGAAATTATTTTAAGGGGGGAAGAATGTAACGACCCGGGTTTTTGGCCGTCAGATATTTAATTTAATTTATTTATTTTAAATATTATATTTGGAATATCGATGGAATTAATATCTAATTCGCTGTTTAAACAAAGTTCGACGTTATATATTTATATAATTATAAATAGAACTTGAAATATAGCGCTGCAGTTCGAAAATTCGAGTTTGAACTTCAACTGGACATACAGGATTCGATATAAGTCGGATTTCTGTGAAACAAGACACGTTGGGACCGTATTGATGATAATTTTCATATGAAAGAGAAAAATCCAGATTTCGTGTTATAATTTGACAGTTATGGCCAAATCAAATTTTGAAATAGTCGCTATGGAAAATCGTTATTAAATTATAGGCCTTTAAAGTAGCCGTTTTGCAAACGGACTCTGTTTTCGACGAAACCAGTTCCGTTGAGTTCGTAGCGTCGATTATAGTCAGGATAGGTATATAGTTTGTTATTTTTAGAGATGGGAAAATTTGGCGTTAAAAAGGGTAGGGCGGTTCGCGGTAAAAACAGCCTACCGGGGCAACAGTCTCAGAATGCGACGAAATTAGTGCCGTTGGGTTCGTATCGAAAAGTTATTGTCGATGTTCGCAGTTTCAAGTTGATTTGATTTATCTGGTGACCGTAAAAAAATAAAATGTGTGTTTATTTCTGGTTTTATAAAGGATTTTTTTTCATACGACCTCGGATTGCGACGAAACTTGTCCCATTGGATCCGGAGTATCGGTTTACATCAAGAACAGTTTTTTTATCAGTTAACAGAGATCGTTTGTGGTGGTTTTTATTAATTACTTCACGTTGAAGTTTCACAAATGAAATTTATAATATAATTTTGAGCCACACATATAAATAAAACGCACATCTACCGTGAAAATTTTACAATCAAGTACGAGCCTGCCTATGCTAGTCTTTTCTATTTTCTTTTCAGCAAATGCAAAACGTGCAGACAAAGTAATTTTGAGAATCCCACCCTATACCGTTCCCTACCGACTTTCTGCAAACCTATACGAGGCAGCTTGATCCCCACGGTTCTTCCTCCTATTTAAACATCACTGCATCTTCTTTTCCTTCGTTCCAGTGAGGGAGAGAACCAAATTTCTTCACCAATATAAAATTAAACCAACTCCATATCCATATTTCCACCAATAGTAAACTCCGCGCTAACAAAGAAGAGGAAACCCCACGTTCTCATCTCAGCAGTCAAGTCGCGTGTAGCAGGGGTGAGGAGGCTGAGAGGCTCGAGACGACAGTCTCCGACGAAGGTTCAGTTGATGGCGGAAGGCGTTGCAGTGGCTTCATGATGTTGAGGGGCGGAAGTACCTGGGAAGGTTTATACAAAGGGGGAGGGACGTGTGGATAGTGGGAAGGAAGAGATAATACAAGGTGGCAGGAGGAGTTATTGCAAAATGTTGGAAGGATTCTTGGTGGTAGCGTGATGAATGTGCAGAACGAAGAGGGTGAGGTGGACCGAACAAAGAAAGAAAGGTGTCCATGCATGAAAAATGGGATGGTGAAGCATTATGCATTTCCGTGAATAGTAGAAAAAAAAAGAAAAAAAAATGAGCGGACGTGAGGACTGGGGGATGGGAGAAGTGCATGGAAACAGTGGGTTTAAGTGTAGAGCTGTTGAATACATGCGGAGGAAAATGATAAAGGAGCAAACAGAAGCACAGTGATGGCAAGAAGAAACGTAGCAGAAATGGGAAAAGAACAGTACACGGTGAAAGAAATAAAAGAAAGGTGAACAGTAATTTCATATATATACCAAATTATATTTTCGTTAATTTCATTAAGCTTGGCTAATGAAGGTTTAACCATGTCTAATTAAAAGCTCATTTGGTCATTTATATATATTGCGCCAGGAATGATAACGTGGCTTTTAGTTACCAATTGCAAATGGTCGAATAAGACTATATTTGGGTTAAGAAACCGAATGATATAAAGTTTTCTGGAGATGTACCAACCAATTAAAACCGCATATTCATAAATTGAACAGTAACCATTGGTCTATATAGTTTCAGGAAGGATCGCTATTCAGTATTTACCCTTCTATCAGTTCAAATATAAATATATTTTCTAAAAGTATAATTGATTATTAAATTAAGATCTAATTAAAAGTTAATTTATTAAAATACAAACTGTAACCTAAAATGTCTGTAACATTCTCATATAAGATCAACAAGGGGCGTTGGAGTTGTATCGACGGTCGTATTATTAGGGAACTGATTTGAAACTGACGGAAAAAAAACGCAGACGAACTGTTCTAACGACCGATGGAAATCAAGGTGAGTTAAACTCACTCAGTTACCTTTTTTATATTTTATATAAATTGGGTATTTTTATTTTGTGTGCTTTGCTTGCTAATGGTTGACTGCTTTGCTAGTTATCTATTTAACTGTGGATTTAAACTGATGAAATTAAACTGCGTTTAATTTCAGTGAAATACCAAATCGTTATTTTAAACGATTGGTTCCAATAAAGGTGACTCACCTTGGTTGGTCACGTTTATTTTATAAACGTGTTTTAACGGTTGAATTGTTTGAATTGCTTGTGGTTGATGTTGAATGGTTGCTATTTAGTGTTATCAGTTAAACAAAACTGAATGGTCTGATTTGAGATAACCGTTGTGATTTCAGGGAAGAACAGGTTGGAGGGATCCAACCGGATTCCTCAAATGTATTATTTATTTTCATATTATCATATATGAACTGACCTGCTTGTGTGATTGATTTGATGGTTGATTATTAATTGAATATTCAACATCTGTTTGGTTTAAACCAATGGGCGATATTGGTTAAGTGTTTGGCAGAGTATGGCCTTTAAAAATCAATCGGGTTACAGATATTGATTCACCGTCAGGTAAATCGATAGAGATGCAGTTATAAAAATTTATTTTATACCTAGAAATAGAATTTTGGAATATACTATTTTGAATAAAAGTTATATAAAGAGAGATAAATGAATAGTTTACTTATTTAAGACTTTGATTTATTATTAAGTGATTTTAGAAAGTTAATCAGATTGATAAGTACGGAAATAAGAAATAAGCCGAATGGTTTAGCTTGGGTAAATTTTTGATCAAGCGAAATGAGGAATTCATGAATAGGTTTTATTTTAAACCTAAGTTTTATAACGAAGTTATAAAAGGAATTTTAAGCGAGAATGAGAGCTTGAGTTAAATATTACTTAATCATTTGAATTAAGTCGAAGGAGATGTCGATAAAAGGGGTTTAAGATAAACCAAAACATATAA